>CM027097.1:1991848-2591848 GCA_015343265.1 Pao palembangensis
AATATAGTATATATTATTGGTGCAATTAATTATTATTACCCTGGTTTCATGAAAACGCGGCCAAAATGGATCTGAGCATGAAGATCAATGTCCAGCACCTGTTTAAGATAGTCCTACCAAAGACACAACAGGACATTAAATAAAATTTAACAAGCACAAAGTACTTTTATTAATTATAAATATTGATTTAAGTTCGGCTGCTATAGCTAACGGCTGTAGTCCCAAGCTTTACCACTGGGCGTCAGTAAAACACTGCGACCTTCGTGCTCTGTCGCCATCGTACCTTCTCTCCCATGGCTACTCCTCCTGAGGTAATGATGACGTCAGCACGGCTGATGCCTTCATTCAGAGCACTGAGAAGGTCATCAGGGCTGTGGAAGAAGAAGCACGTGTTGGAAACTTAAAAGTATAGCGTAAAAATATTAGACATGATGCCATACTTGTCTCCAACGATTCCCAGATTGATGGTGGGGTAGCCATGCTCCTGGATAGTTGCCAGCAGGGTGGAGCGATTACTGTCCCTGATCTTCCCAGGATGAAGGTCATCTTCTGGGTTCAGCAGCTAAAACGATGGAGAAATTTAAAAAAGTGATGTGAATGAGACCCTCACTTATTCAACAGTTCAGTCACATTATAAATTCAGTCATCTTGCTTTTATTGTAAACTGGTTAGAGACAGACAGATGGTTCCAGCTCACCAAAATGTGCCGGATAAAAAGTCAATAATCCATGGTCTACTATTTGAATAGGATTGTTATGCAATTTGAGTGTGTCTTATACAGTATAATATGCAACGTGAAAACCTTTAATAAGACATTTTATACCATATAGTATATTTCTGTAAACTGGAGAAAAAAGATCGAGTTTAACCTGCATGGTAACAGATAAACACGTCCTCTAACCCTATGGGATAGGGGGATGTCAAACACCTCTCAGTGTTGTTCCTGTTGTTCCAGTGTTGTTAGGGCCAACAGACAATGTGAGTTTTAGTAACAATGAGCAGCTTTTTCTGAACACTCTTACCTCGTTCCCTGTGGACATAACAGCTATCACAGGAAACTTATGGACCTCCACCTCTGTGACTCCCACAGTGGCCAGGAGTCCTATCTCTGATGGGCCCATGTGGGTGCCCTTTGCAAGCACACACTCCCCGCGCTTAATGTCATGACCAATAGGTCTGTGTTAGGAGAGCAGAGAGAATGATTAGGAAAAGGAAAAGGAAGGGGTTAATCGGTTCCCTCATTTTTCAAATGAGGTTTTTCAGCTTAGAAAATCTCCCAGGTAAATCATTGTTTTGTCATCTTTATGTACATATCACTATGCGCCTGGAATCGACACACCCCCTCTGTGCTCCCCACTAGCCTGAATGCTCACCTGCTGTATTCACACATTCACACACACACAACAGACCAGTGACCAACAGAATAAAGCTCAAACCTGATGTCTTGTCCTGGACGAACCTGCACCAGAATCCGTACCTCCAGCTCCTCTGTGCCCTGAAACACCCCCAGCAACTTAAAGTCAAAATGCATTAAGTCCAAGACTGAACCATCACCTCTGCAGTGTGTGATATTAAACAAGTCAGGACTTTTTTTTTTTTTTTTTACAGTCAGGTTTGGGTCCAGCTGATATCATGATATTATTATTCCCGACTTACGTCTTCAGACTCGCGAAGCAGCTCGGTGTCCTCCACCTGGACTACAGCATCAGCCCCACATGGGATGGGGGCACCTGTCGTCACCCTCATCACTTGACCAGGCATCACGGTGTGGGTGGGCTGCACAGACACCAATGAGTTTACTTTACTACACCCTCCAGGAGAACATCTGCAGATCTAGAAGATGTTGACATGTTCTGTAGAAATTCTGAGCTTTGCTTTTCTTTTATGGGCTGCGAGAACCCACCCAAAAGCTGCACTTAGTAACAGTGTGAGGCACAGAAAGCAAATGACTTAATTGACACAGACAGTACACGTTGTGTGGGTGTCTTTTTGTGAGTCAGAAAAAGCAATCGAGTCTGAATGTCAACATGGGTGCAGACCTGCTCTCCAGCTTGCGACTCTCCAATGATGAAGCGGTCGCCAGGGCCGTCAGCCGCTAAAGGAAAAAGAAGAGTGAGGGGAAAAAAAAAAAGAAGTCACATGTGTGCTTGTGTGTAGACCTGCAGGACAAACAGCAAAATTAAAAGATGGAGAAATGTTTGTGTGAGAGTCGGCCATCCAAAAGAGCAATTTTTTTTTTTTAGCTCATCAAAAGTACAATGTTAGTTTCTCAACTTGTGTCTTCCAAGGTCCAAGACAACGGCTCGCTCAAAGAGCAGCCTATGAAAATGAGAACGTACCTGTTAAAGCCTCGGGGGGCAGCATATCACCATGGCAACGACTTGCAATCGAGTCTGCCTCAACAGAACCAGATCATTTGGCTGTGTTCAGCAATAACAGCCACCCCCCCCCTTTTTTTTTCTTCTCAATTTCCAAATCCTTCTTCACAACGATGGCATGTTGTTTACGTTTATGTTATGTTTAAGACTTTGAATCAGCACTTGTCCAACAGTCTGCTGCGCTGTTCCCCAGGCTAACAGGGTCCACGATCCTTTCTAGAACACCAAGACACTGTCTCTTCTTAATTAATACACTGGATCTCACCTAAACACAAGTACAGCCATGGGAATAAAAGTGTTGAATAAATCGATGTTAATCCATAACTGTCATGTCTCCATTGTGGGAGATTCAATATCATTTCTGTTTTATTGGTTACTAGTAACGATAATTACAGTATGTTACATCCACTGACAAAAAATACAAAAGAACAGCGCATTTATTAAAAAAGTTTGTGAGAATTTTCCTTGACGGGAAAACTGTTGGAGGAGGGAGGCGGGGCTCGTTCCTTTCGCCCACGGTAATATAATCTGTTGTATTTACCTCGCACAGCATATCCGTCCTTGACAGAAGCAGGGAAGGGTGGCAGGTTGTCTTTGGCATAAACGTCCTGAGCCAGGACTCGACCCATTCCGTCTATAGGAGAAGAAGAAGAAGAACGTGAGAAGAGGATGGTGTATAAAGAGTTGATTGCTTGGAGAAGAGAACCAGCTTGTCCCACTCAGAGATACAGATGTGCACACTGGCCTGAGGAGGTGTGTCTTTGTTGGTCTATGTTAAAGATGTGGCATGACACATCAGCGCCTTTACCAGCATGACTCTCTCTCACACACACACACACGCACACACACACACACACACACAGTAGTCCTGCAAGTGGCCCCTTCCAGATTGCTGTACATTTCCACCAGCCAGACAACATAAAAACAGTCATGTAGAAGGATCAGCCAGTAGCTCAGAGAGTTAAAAAAAAAAAAAAAAAAAAAAAAAGCAAGAAAGACAGAAAAAGTCAGTGTGGGCAGAGGAAAAAACCCTGCTCCCAAAACACCTTAAGCTGTTGAGTGGCTATATATAGCAACTTTATGCCATGATTATGCGAGCATTAATATGATCTAAGCTTTGATATCCATGAGTTCAGGATGAAAAAACAGAATATGCATGAGCGCACCCACACTGCTGTAAATGACTCCACCCGGGTGCTGCCCGTTTCTTCTTCTCCTGTCAGCAGCGTTTCCACTGAGATGTTTGGCTGCATTTTCACTACTGTTACTTCATCCTAGTCAGTATTTAAGCGGCTGTGTAAACTGAGACTAAAATAGAACAGATGTGATGTCACGCCAAACATAATCCGAGACTGTGGAATACTTACACTCACAACAGACATGTTTTAGAAGGATTTATCATTTAAAGTCATGAAGGGGTACTGTGTCATTACAATGACTATTTTTTTATCAAACACAATATAATATATATAAAATTAGTAATTAGCAAAACATTCTCTAATATTTTACTACTTACAGTATATAAAAAAAATAATGTGGTACTGTTCATAAATGAGTTATAGTGAGCTCTGATTAAATGTATTACATCTAAAAACATCTAAAAAAAAGATTTTTATTAAAATATTTTATTTAAGTGATATTTAGTAATATCTCCACTACACTATCATGATAATAGAGGAGACAGAGAACATGAAAATACCAAACGGTATGCAAAAATACAGCATCTACATCTCCACACACACACGTGCGCGCGCACACACACACACACACACACACACACACACACACACACACACACACACACACACACACACACACACACGCCACTCAAATACCCAATGAATTCCTGCAGGGGGAGCCGCACCAGCTGTAGTTGCTAAATATTTCATCCGGTCATGTTCTTTTTATCCCACTATCCTGCACCTCACACTTAAAACATCACATCTGGGGGGTAAAAAGAGTGTGTGTCTTGTACATCATTGATCAGGAAGTGGTGTGCGCGCCATAGGCTCATTTCACCCTCAATCATCACTGTTCCTCCTTCAGAGATGAATTAAAGAATGCATTTTCCCCTCTGGCCCTCAGCCTGGCTCTGTGTTAGCTTCCACTCTGCCAGAAGGCTAAACACACCCACAGGGGATAAACTAACTTGTACGTGCGTGTGTATCTGCGTCAGCCTATTTAAACATGCAAATAAATTAAGCAACATATGAAATGCCTTGAAGCATAAATTAATACAGTCACATCAAGAATATTGTTATAAGACAAGGTATTAGATACTGAATAGAAGATCCTCTAACTTTTATAGCTATTTGTCGGTAAAATTCTAGCCTTACACTGAATGCTAGAATTCAGAAATGTGCCATATTTCCACAATTAGCCACACACAAACACAAAAAAAAGTTTTCTAAGGTAACATATTTTCAAAGTATGTTTTTAAAATCAAAGACTTCAAATTATCCCTTAAAAAATAACTATTTTTGTAAAGGTAACCAAAAACCTGCTCGCTTTGCTTTCACTCTTATTTTTGCGACCGTCCCTCAGAGAATGGTGCACTTGGCGAGCTATGTGATCAGCTACTTCCCAACACTGTGTGTTGTGCAGTGAGAATACAGTGGAGTTTTACGGCATTAAAAATTTATAATGCGAGAGACAACAAAAGAGGAAAAACTCCCCATCAGCTGAAAATGCTTGTCTGAGCTGATAGAAAGTGCAGACTCAGGCGATAACTCTGTGTTGTTGTTGTTTGCTTGTACATGCGTATGTGCAGTTACATCTGTCGGTCTCTAAAGTGTTGTCAGGTGTTCCGTTAGGTGCACAGCTAATACTGTCAAATTCAAGACGTTTAATAAAACATTTACATCATTTCTGGTCTGCTGCCGCTCTTACCTCTGTAGTTGATGATTTCGGTGCCCAGGACGGCGGTCATCTCCAGCACAGTGATGAAGGCCTTGTCCATGGAGGTGAGGGGGAAGGGCGACATACGGTGCCTCCGAGCCACCTTAGTGATGTCCACGGCACTGTGACCTGGAAAACCACAGGATATCGCTTCATTAAAAGCAGCCACATCATGCAACCCTCTCTATTTAACTTTTTCCCAGATTCTTATATAAAATCGATCAAGCGTGGTAGAGCCATTTTAGACAGTCTTTAAGCTAATTTAACCTTTTTGGTTCTGTCTTTTTATCCATAATTACGTCAGACTGAGAGTCAGAGGACGATAAAGGGACACAGAGAGGAGTGAGAGCTCTGTAGGGATTTTCCAAAGCAGTGGAGGATCTATGTATAGAACCAAACAGGTTCCTGAGACAAGAGCTGCACTTTAACGTGGCTGAAATCAAATAAACTCAAATTCTCAAATTCAGATCTATTTGAGCGTATTTGAGGTCAAATTCCAAAAGCGCCAAAGCCTTATAAAGAATCCAGCTAAAACATTAAAACTAATGTAATCCAAAACAATGTATTCCTACATGTTCTGCATGACACCGTAGGAGTTAAGTTACTGTGTGTGTTGTCTCTGTATGTGCAAACATGTCATATAAATATGTGTGTGTGTGTGTGTGTGTCATAAAGCAATGAAAACTGCACAAGGAGCCACAGGCAATGAAACAGTCCTGTTTGATTTTAGCTGCATGATATGAGGTATGTTGATCTAATAAAACCTCACTAATAATTCTAAGAGTGACAGGAACAAAGAAAGGTGTAACCAATATGTAATCTGCTCTCTTCTGCCTCACAGCAAAAAAACAGCTTTGATTCGCCTGACCCAGTTTCTCTCCTTTAAACATGCACGTACGCTTTCCACAGCAGCACATTCTGGTGCTTAACATGGGACTTGGCAACCTCTGGCAAAACATCACACACACACACACACACACACACCTGCAAAAGGAAATGTTCCTCTCACATCACACGTACTTTAAAAATCTATTCATGTTCGTTGGAGAGCGCAGACGCCACATGCGGGGAACGGACACCCCTTGGATGGGAAACTTACTTGATCTCAGTATGTTTTCTTTGCTGCTGCATCGCGACTGCACCTAAAGATGGAGAAAGATTGGGGACAGAGAGACAGAGGGCAAGTGGAAGGAGAGAGAGGTGGAGCAGAGGCAGTGGTAATTTGAGATCAAGCGCGCTGCTTTTCTGACATGCTTGATATGAGAGGCTGTTTGTACAACAATCAGAAGCACAGTCAAAAGCCATGTCACACTACACCGTGCTCTTTGTCCAGCTGTGGGGAGATGGCTGCATCTCCTGCGTTGCCATTATGCCATTATAGCCATTTAGTGTGCACTATATCAAACCGCAGTGGAGGGTCACACTGATAAATGCAGTGACATGTCACATCACTGCTAGACTGGAGCGCTAAAAAGAATTTGTGGACAAAGGCAACAACATCCAGTACGGAGTGATATTTCTATCACATGTTCAAAACAAGACGCGTTAACTGCGCTATGGTGGGACATCAAATGTAGTGAAAATGTAGTGTCGGCTATAGATTGAGAGCGGCTGTTCAGAGGTGGTGCAAGATGGCGCGATTTCACTGGAAATCACCACATGATCATCTAGGTGTCTATGTCAGCACGGAGAGGAGAGCAGGGTGGGAAAGAGTAGGCTGAGCTTCCAAAAGCACAGCTGAAACCCTACTTTCAGCATGATCCTCATTATTCAAAACATGTTGGGCAAGTTATAGACCCGCCACCCCACAAACAAGTCCCCCAATTGAGCTGGACATGATGGAGCCGAGGTCTGCAGATGACACTGCAGTTACGATGGGAGGAGTTAGGACATCATAGCGTCCACTCGAGTTGTTGTTAAATTAATGCAGCAGTAATTTATCTCAATATATAACATCTTAAACTTGCACATAATTTAGGCTGCAGATGCAGATGACACAGCAGGGAGACGTGGAAGGCGGACATTCCCTCTTCCATCTTCCCAGTGCTGCGGGGAACCACAGGTGCCCTGATGATCAGGCTGTTGGTTCCTCATATTTATAGCAAAGTATAACAGTAATGCATGCATCACAACGGTGATAAAGAAAAAGAAAGCAGGTGAAGTCTGCAAACGAGCAGGATTTTGAGAAGCCCAGCCTTAGGTTGATTTATCAAGACTGACACAGGGTAGGAGAAATATTCTTTATTATCCATGTCTGACAGTCCGGGGCAATCAAAAACTTGGATTTCTGTAAGCCCTCTCTTTGCCTCTCTGCCTGCACGCTGCCCTGGCTGCCTGATTTCGACGTGCTGACTGACATCGCTAATTGCCTGCTTGTCAGTCATGTTTGCTCAGCCCTTAGCTGCTTCTCTTGGTTGTATTTTACTAACCACGACCTGCTATCACAGTATTAGATGTGTGTGGGTCATGTGTGGCGGTGAATGGAGGACCCGAACACCCACTGGTGAAGGTGACAGTGAAGGTCTCCCACCCACCTGCCCCTCCGTATCATCAGAACTGGGCTTATATTTTGACACCATTGGGCACCAAACAGCCAAGGTGAGAGGGTGGAAGATGGGGCAAGGTGGGTGGGATGGTTAGAGGAGGGATGGAGGGACAGGGGTGGAGGTGCAGGTCTGATTGGAGTGAGTGCGGAGGGATGGTGGCTCAGCGTGTTGTCCCGCAGCCCCGAAAAGAAAAGAAAAAAAAAGAAACAACAACAGGAAGCACGGACTCCACAGACTTTACTAAACTACAGAGCCGAGACACAACAGAGAGAGGAACGAAAAGTTGACAAAAAACGACAGTAAAGACCAAAGGACCGGCCTGATGCCATCTACTTAACACACATCCAGCACGCCAGACTTTTGACAGTACTATATGTTATCCAGATAGAACAAAAACAGACGGGAGAAGAGAAGGAAAGAGACAGGAAAGGGTGCAGGGGAGAGCGGTAGTAAGGACCCAGACACACCAAGCTGACATCTGGGCACCGAGAACGTTTGTGAACATCTGTTGCCCCCGTCTTTCTGGCATATCCAGTGCAGTCCACGTTCATCAGGGTAAGAGCTAAGCCACGGTTCGAAGGAAGGAATCTAAGCCTGTCACTGTGAAATCCATTCCAATACATTCTCTTTTTAAAGGTAAACCCAAAACAAAAAAAAAAAAAATAATGGTGGGTTGTGAGATTGTGGGTGACACCTCATTAATGAGGCGAAGGCACCATGGGTAAGGTACCCCCTAGGAGCAGTTTACAAAAGAATGAACCCCTTCCTTCTCCTGGTAAAAAGTGTTGCTGTCATTGCAAGTAATTTTTCTGAAGCTGATGCAACTTCAAATTATCATTTCCTGCTCACTTGGCTTTGGCTAATGAGGAGGGAGCTAACAGCTGGTTAGCTTGGGGCTAGTCGTTCAGGTTGTATCAGGTTGGTGTGTCTCGCCTTTTACAGACAGAAGAGCGAAATGTGAAACAGGAAAGGCAAGAACCAAAAGGAAACCAAACAGATAGAGACACGTTTAGAGGATGTACAGAGTGACCGAGAGAGCTGGAGACATAAACATTAGAGCTAGCAAGCGAGGAAGGGAGAGAGGAGGACACAGAGAGGGGTAATTGTTGGACCCACTCCCCATGGGAGGGTGAGGGAGAGGCAAGAGGAGGGGAGGAGAAGAGGGACGAGGGGTGGGATTGAGGGGACGGGATAGTTACTCGAGAGCTGAAGGTCCTCCTTCGATCATCTTTAAGCCCCTCCAACCTACACTGGAGCTAGTGGAGATAAAGCATCGAATCACAGGCATCAGTACATCCGTCCCGGCAACCACAACACCACAGACAGACAGCCACGGAAGAATGGATGGATGGACAGACGGACGGATGGATGGACAGAGGGACGGATGGACAGACAGACAGGAATGTACTATGACAAATGAAGCCTATAATGAAGTGGAAGGAGAGGGAGACTCTTCCTATTAGACTTGCATCTATTAAATCTAGCTCTCTGATTGTTATTTAAATATTTTTTTCTTTATTTTTTAAATACAACTCCAGTTTGATGTTCCGTTTGCTACCATGGAAAAAAAAAAAAAAAAAATAACATGAAATGTTAGGCTGGGTGGCCATAATATGTGATGAGATGCAGCACAAATGGCAGACATTAAAAAAAAGTTACAGATAACAGAAAAAAAGATAACGCAGAGAAAACAGCCTTGACTTGCATAACAAAAAACCTAACAAATTAACAAGCAGGTAAATTCAACTCACAAACAATTCAAGAGAAAGTAATGTGTGCGTGTGTGTGTGTGTGTGTGTGTGTGTGTGGGTGTGTATGTGTGTGTGTGTGTGAGTGTGTGGGTGGGGGGGGGTTTCTAAATTTCTAATTTCTAAAAACAATAATTAATTTTAATCTAGAGTACTTTTTAATTTAACCATTACCTTTTAAACTGTTCAGAGGAAAAAGTAAAAAAAAATTCTTGTTTTTACATAGATCAAATGACGCAAAATCGTCGTCCACCTGTATTACAGCAACGAGCATTAAACATAGATTTATAGCTTATTTATGGCATCTTAGAATAAAAGGCTGATTTTGAGTGGCGCTCCATGATGGTTCCAGCTGTGGTTGCTAAGAGATTTGTGCCACCAGTGCACAGCCCTCATATGGAGAGGCAGACATGTGATGAAAGAAAAAGAACAGAAAACAGGATAAAGGTGGGGAGCTAAAAACAGCTACAGCAAGACCAATCAAACCTGCAGACATTGAAGAGAAAAGATGAGGACTAATGACTGACAGCAAAGTGTGCCTTCATTTAAAAGAGACAAAAAAACTGTAAGAGAGAGCCCTTTGTGAATAAAAATGACAAAGTGGATGTACACCGATTACATCGGAGTCTGTCTATCAAGAAGATCTCTTTGGGCATGCAGACAAACCACAAGAAACACAAATTTTCTTCATCCTAGTTCAGGTCATGTTGGAAAGGATCACTACGAATCCAGATCCTGCTGAAAACAGGGACGCTGTGTGGACACTAAGGTCTGTGGGGGGAGGCAGGGGGCTGCACATGGAGTTGAAGACAGTGGGGGTGTATAGCAGTGAAGAGGAGAAGGTGGAAGAAAAGATGCCCCCCCCCCATTTAAAAGAATTACCTAATGTGAAATGTCAACACACACTCCTCATTTGCACAAATAAAAACACGTGCTCATGTGCTTCGTGCAGTTTAACCAGCCGGGGCTGCTGAGACACGACTTGGTGAGAAAGTGTTAAGGATGATGACACAGGCTGCTAATTGTGGGCCGGGTCAGTGGAGGGTGGGGGTGCGTGGATAGAGGGTGGATCGATAGAGGACTGAGTGAAGACAAGGAAACCTAGTTGCTGATCTCAGCACAAAAAAAGACCACTCAGACAGATCATTCCAAACAGGGGGAGGCTTATCAAAAGGTAGGGTTGGGTCCGTGTCGGCCCACAGGACCTGACTGGGGGGGCAGGGGTGGACAAAGTGCTGGAGCGACGGGAACTGAACAATCTGCCGCAGCGGCAATTCTCATCCCAGCCTGGAGGCAAGAGGCCGGGGGAGACGAGGACACCCACCCAACATCTGACACACACAAAGCCACACACTCTGCAAAACCGAAACATTAGGATCCTCAGACACGCCAGTCGCATCCGCAGACCAGACGAGCGATGAATGAAAGAGCTGGTGGTAATTGAGAAGGTGGGGGCCGGGGGGGGGGGGGGGGGCAATGTGGAGGAAGGTTTTTTTCTGCCTTTTGCTTTGTTCTCTTGTAATGTTTGTCATAATCATAGCTTCCTGACATCATATTTGGAACAATAAATAAATGAACTAAAAGATCATCAGTTGAACTGACTGAAATGTTAAAATCCCTGAGCGACTACTGACAGTAATTTCCTTGTCTCCGATGACAACCCCTGCAGGAGTCTTTTGTGAGGAGCAGTGTAACATGGGAGATTTCTTTGTGGTATCAGCTCTGTTGTGTCTGGGATGCCAGTGACCTGCATGCCAGCTGACAGGTAAGTAGAAGGTGAAGCAGGTTTACCTGGTCCAAGGTAGAGTACCTTGACTTGAGCGTGATGACCTCATCTAGGTGAGCCCTGAATTCTCTTCGTGAGGCCTGGGGGAAGCCACAGGACAGTCACTGACCTTCAGAGAGGCTGCATGCCCTGACATACGTGCAGGCAAACAGGCAAGCGCACCCATTCTGATCAACATACGTATCTGTTAGCGACACATTTGTTCACAAGCTCTTTACACACAAGCACGCTACAAGCAAGTGCTGAAACTAAGCCAGAGCTAATCCGACACAAGAGCATCAGCAAAAATGTAAAAATAAGAGGATGCGACAATCTGGAAGACAGTGTTTAGCCGAGATGCGAAGACTAAAGATGGATGATGAAAAGAAAGAGATCAGTAAGCGTGAGAGCAGTTCCCACTGCCGTGGACACCTCCCCCTGTTAGTGCGGGTGCTAGAGAAGGCTGAGAAGAAAACCCAGGTGAGTGCTCAACCTCTGGAAGAACCCAGCAACCAGCGGATGGATCTAGATGAAACGTAAGCGTAATCCATTTACGCTGGCCTGCTTTTTAAATCAGGCTGTTCTGAGCAGAGGAACCAGATTAAATGTGCTTTCACGAAAAGACGCAGCGCTATTACTGTGGCCACATCAAATTATGATTGAACGCTATTGCGCCTTAAATACAGTTTATTTAGATATTTTGGTCTCATCAATATTAGTTAGGTGTAAAGAGATAGCTTATTTCTTGCTTTTTCTTTATCCTAATTACTAATTTGTATCATTGTGGTGTTTTTATTGCTAATTCACTGTCTACATTGGGAGGAAAATGTGCCATACATAAACTGTAAAATCAAAATAAAGAATAACTTAAATACCGGACATTTCTTGTGGTATATTAATGTACAAATGAGATGAGTCACTGGGCCTTGACCAGAGAAATGAGTTGCAGAACGTTAACTTCACCCTCACCAGGGGCTCTTTTGGCCTTTAAAAAGTGTGAGCATTACAGGAAGTGAGGTGTGTTAACAAGAGAGAAAGGAAAAACACATCAGATTCTGACAAGTGATATCACTTTCATTCAAATACATCATTCAAGCATCTTTCAACTTCAGCTCTGAGGTTGAAAAGCAGTTGACGAATGTACCGAGTGATGGAGGCTGGTTCATTTTGAAACGTGGAAACAGAACGAGGGTCAGATACAGTGCAGGGGTGAGACAATATCATGTGACATGTGTGACATGAGACCACATCCATGCACACACAGAGAGGTGGAACAGAGAGGACTGTGAGGAACACTGAGAACCATATAGCAGGAGGGTCAGCAAACATGACAGAGGAACGACAGGAAGCAGTCATGCAAAGCAGAAAGTAAGGAGCGCGGGAGGGAGAGCCTGAACCATGCATTGAAATTCATGCAGGAGTACCTCAGCAATGCTTAGGGTGGATGAACAGGATGGAAGCCGAGCCTGGTGCAGTGAGGAGACAGAGAAGAATAAAAGGAGAGAGAAAGAAACAGGAGGGAGAAGAGAAGAAGGTTAGGAGAGTCAAGGTCAGGATAAGCAGGGGACAGAGGCACACAGACTGGATCAGTCAAAAGCCAGCGCCCTCTGTCTGTTAGGAGGACCTGTGCAGAACAGGCCTCGGTGTGACTGTTTCAGAGCGGCCAAAGACAGCCAAGGGCATGGCCAACAGAAGGAAACTAGACAGGACAGGACAAAACAAGACAAGGATAGAACAAGACAGGACAAAATAGGCCAGTGCTGCTCAGGACAGTTTAGGTCAGGTCAGATCAGCAGGTAGGGTTTAAATTCCTGTCACAACAACAGAAGAAGGACTTTCCCAGGAAACGTCACACCACGTTGAACATTACTAAAAGAAAAAAAAAAGTGAGTGATGTGACCTGATACCGAATAGAATTCCACGAAGTGATCCTGTCGTTTTCCAGAGCACTTTGTATGTGTGTAAACTAGCAGAAATAAATGCAAAATGGACAGATATACATTATTACTGGATATGCAATTAGATTAGCGGCAAGGCCCACTTATCCTTACAGTGAGCCACAGATAAGGAGGATGTCTTGCAAAAGCTCTAATACGACATTCATCCTTAATATTATGTAAAAATGAATTATCATAAATTAGTATAGGATTAGAAAGCCCGTGAATTATCGTTAAAGCCTTTATAGAATCCTCACAGGCTCTGCAAACATCAGCAGCTAGCTCATCAATCGGCGTACGTTTGGATCCAGCTGGTTGCGTTCACTAACCGTCTGTAAAAGTCTGGGTCTCAGTGTTGATCTCAACTTTGTAAATATGTAGTCTGCAAATGATATTTGTGCCGGTTTCAGCGTGCGACGGTTGTCGGTTTTAACTTGAAAAGAGTTTATCGTCAATCGTTAAAACAGCCCTGTCTCGGACAGCTGGGGTGCCGTTTTTTTTTTTTTTTTTTTTTTTTTGTCTCCGTGACCGTATGTGAATGCTGTCAGAGTGTTTTGGGATCACAGCATGAATGGCTTCCCAGAACCATATTTCAGAATGTCAGGGCCTGTCTGCCTACATCAGCTTCTCTTCTCCACAGGACTCTTGTGGCGAGACGCTCACTTCCTGAGTGATGGATGCATAACTCATATGAGTAACAATACACTGATGATTTATCCAGACACATCAAAAGTGGTGTAAAATAACTTTTTAAATTAAATTGAATAAAGCAGATATTTTCTTGGTGTGAATGTGCTGACGTCAGAATACAATATTCGACTAATACCACGTTTTAAATTTTATGAACGCTTTTTTTCTGCTGGATCTACAGTTACCTTTACCAAATTGCTTTTTTCTGTGGCTTCCATGGAAACCAAAAACACTGACTCACGTGCCTGAAAAGAGCATTTCAAATCATTAACACTTTACAAAAACTCGCCGCAGCCTGCTAAGTGCAAGACTCACGATCAAAACTGGTTCTGTCTTGGAATGAGCGGATTTATCTTTTAATGAAAGTTAATGCATTTATCATGTTGTGATTTTCTTTGTCTCCATCTGAGACCTCACAGGGAAGGACGTCAGGACACGTTCGCTACACCAGTCCTCATTAACTCAGGTTGCTGGCATCGCTTTTACCCGCTTCTTGTGCTGTCTCCCCTGTCACCAGGTATTGCACATGCAAGGCTGCAGCCGTCAAGTGCATTTGTCAGAGCCGACTGTCTTGTGCTTGTAATAGGAATAAATAATGGCATTTAATGAGTTTCCAGGATAGCAGACAAGCTGATTACACTCATCCATGTTGCCTCCCTCCGTACTAACGTGCTCAATAGATATTCATGCACTCATTCATTTTCCTACTGGTTGTCTCTCCTCCATCCAGTCTGTCTGACTGACTGTCTTCAGACCTATTCAAAGCGCTCTTGTCTTTGTTTCCGCCCTCTCCATCACCCTGGAGGCAAATTTACAGTCAATGGGTGCAAGTAAGTTAGCATAAATATAGTGCAGACAGGGCACGCAAACACATGCGCGGATGTGAAGTGCATGTGCACTGAAGCGGACATCTTTCCGTGCGCCCTTCATCTTTATCATCATAGAAAAACAGCATGCACACATGCTGTGCATGCACATGGATGAACACAATGGCTTCATTTAAAGGGATTCTGAGTCAAAGCCTTCAGCAGTTTGACCCAAATGTTTGATGGGTGCAGCAGGAGAGGGTGTTCAAAATATGTGTGCTCACAGGCAGAAGTGCACGTTTCCTCATGCTAGGCCTGCTTTCTCCGCTCTGTGCATCATTATCAGACCTTTAAAGTGCTCCTTATGATACAGCTGCTGAGCACCTCAGTCTGGATTTTTCCACACTTCAAAGCATCCGCAGCATGTGCAGATGCATGGAGCTGTCATCCCAATTTTAACTTAAGGGCGTTGAATAGCAATGTATTAAGGTGTTGGCACTGCTTTACTGCTTTAAGAAGGCAAGTCATGTTAGCTGCCCCAGAAATCTGCATTGAATGCTTTTCATTTTTCATCAGTTAAAAAAGTTTAATCATGGCTGTTTTAGGCTAAGATGTGAAGTGAAGCAGGGACAGAGCGACCAAAGCCTTTGCAGACTGATGGATGAGTCATCAGAAGCAATCTGAGTCCACTTTAACTGTGGCGGACACTGTGACATGCTGAGTCCCAGATGGCAGTGGAGATTTTTAAAATCATCAATTCCATCAAGAAAATAATCTTAAGTGCTCCTCGACAGAAAGAAAAAAATAAAGGAAGATTAGTACTAAAACCAATATTTATGTAAAACGCTTGTGTGTGCGCATGCAATAGATTTTGCAGCGCACGAAGCAACGAAGGGTAACTGCGAGCCCGCCGCAGGTTAAATTTCTCTGTGCTCCTGAGAATTACAGTCTGTCGTCGCCTCCTCTCATCTCCAAGGCCGTTGCGGATGGTGAAGGTGCTGTTTCGACACTTCTTCATCCACGCTGCCTTGTTCATCACCCGCAGTCGTACTCCAGCTGAGTTCTCGGTGACGTGGGGGTGGGGGGCAGTGAGGAATCAGTATCAAAGGGCTCCACAGCTACTTTCGTTTCACTGTGGGGCTCTCTGGATGAAAGGAGCGACCAAAGGAAAATTTAAGAAAAAAGTCGGGCTCATCTATCTGACAGGGTGGCCTGAGTTCCGTTTGAACACTGAGGGAGCGTCGCGTCCTGAGAGATTTGCCACACTTGCTCATGCTCATCCTCCTTCCTTTCCATATGTAGGAGTGGAACCATCCACCCTCAAAGACTGCAGCCACATAATTAGCGTGCATTCCCCACCTGTTAGTTTAATGCAGCCTAGAGTCCCATTACTACAGCATCCACCCATCCCATCCGGCCCCCAAACGCCACCGTGACCCGACAACTGAATCCTACAGGCGCGAGCGGCACATGTTTGAATCTGTCCGCAACAGTGTGCATACAATCTCTTTCTATGCTTTCTAACAGAACTAAATCATAGATTACTTCTTCCCACACACACACACACACACACACACACACACACACACAGACGACTCCACGTCTGTAAATATTCTCTCAGATATGAAGGAGAGAAATATATTACTTACCATTTTCTGCCTAGTCAGAGCAGAATGAGATCCCCGTCACTTGCAGTCAAGAAAACACTCTGACACACACTTTTAACACACTGGCTAGCTGTAGGAGGGCAAGCGAGTGGGAGCGAGAGAGAGATAGCGAGAGAGGGGGATGCGAGAGGAAAAAGTAAGCGCAGCAAGGAAAAGCAACAGCGGCACATGCGAGTCAGTCAGGAGGAGGATAGAGCAGCACAGACGCTGCAGAGCTAAATCTCACATACGACCACGTCCTGTGGGCAAGAATACCTCTCTCTCCCCCTCCCAAGATGTGCTCTCTCTCACTCCTTCCCCTCGTCTATGCTGCCTTCTTTACGGGATGAATAAAGTGTTATCCACAATCAGCAGTGAGATGAGCGCCTAACCCTAACCCTTACAAGCTTTCCTTGGAATTTATTTCCCCATTTCATTTCCCGCCTGTCATCCGTAACTCATTAGCTCTCTGTTTCCCTCCCTCTCACTACCTGTTCCTTCTGTCCTTATTCTTCTACTCTCTCCAGTCGCTCCATAATAAATTCTCCAGCAGGCCATGAGATGAGGAGACAGTTCATGAGCCGTGCACAACGCTGAAGGAGGACGATAACACACATCCAGTGTTGCTGCACAGATGGTCAAACCGAGTCATTCTAAACCGAGTCGCTCTGCCGCTCGCACGCGGGAATAAACCCTTAAATTACGCTGACACAGGTGGAAAACCAGCATAAAAGGCACATTTCTTACATTTTTTTCTGCCCCAAATGTGCGCCCACAACCTCGCTCAGCAAGGTGCAAAGTGAAATTGTAACATCTCAGGAAGCCATTTTCAGACCAACCAATTTTAAGTTTTGTCCATTTTAGGGGCACAAAATGCAATTATGTTAAGAAGAATTATGATTCAAGCATGGTAATAAAAGGCTCTTCCTGTTATAATCCATATAATTAGTTCCTGTGATGTAAACACATCACAAATGGGAATTTTTGCCACTAATAGTTCTAGAAACTGCAAAGAAGCTTGTGTCTGTTTACATTTTGTGAATTTGTGGACCATTAATAACCCTGCCAACGACTCTCAGGTGACCACTCAGATCATTAGCATGCTAATGGTCCACAAGGCTATATTTTCAAGCTTTGCCCCCAGCAATCTCAGAGCTAAAGAAGCCTTCTGGAGAGGAGGCGAAACGTCTTCATGGAAATCTAAACAAGTCCAGTTGCACGCAAAGACCTAACTTTGAACAACCTGGCTGTGTGCACACATCATGTTGTAGGTGTATGGACCGTAGAATGTATACAGTGACGGTCATTTGGAGGAAGTATCCCGATGATGGAAAAGTAAGCCTTGGCACCAAAGTCATACAGTAAGGCATTCCTCATTAATCAAGCTACAGGAGGACTGCACGTCGATACGGCATCCTACTATCACAGCTAGCATCCAAAAGAGTTTATAGGAAGATTTGTGGATGCACTGTATTAAAAAGCTTTTAGAGAAAGGGAAGAAAGGAGGAAAAGGCTAAACATGCACTTAAGCTAAACATAAACTGTCATTAAAACATAATGAGGTTACCACTTATGTTTCCTTTCTTTTTAGATGTAAACATAAATAATATTACAGGGAAAGATCATGGTAAATGGAGAAAATGTGATGAAGAAGGTAGCCAGAAAAGCCATCTTTGTTAGCTGTTCAGGCTGTACCAGACTGTCCCTTTCCTCGCCTCCACATGCTGAACAAGTCCAGAATCTTTCATCCTGAATATTAATCTTTGTTTTTTTTTCCCAGCAGCTTCTGATGCAGCCTCACAGATTCTAATTCTGTGGTTTTGTCAGGTATTCCTGATACATAATCTTCCAACTGGGCGGAACAATTAGAGGCCTGTCCCTAATTACAGTTACAAGGCATCCACACACAGGTTATGGCCTTCACTGTAGCGTCGTCTGCAGTTCAGATCAGTAACGAAGAGGGAGGAAAAAAAACCCACCCACAATGACCTATAAACATTAATTTGTGTAACAAAATTGAGACTTGTGTGCATTTAGTGATCTGTTGGTTAATTCAGCTGGTGTATCGGTTGGACCTGCTTCATACTCAACAGCTAGTGGACAAAAGTAACATGCAGGGTGACAGACATCACCCTGGACCACTCACAGTCATTCAAGTATGACTGGAAATCACACACACACACGCGCACACACCCACACACACACATACAGGCACACACACAGTGTCAACCATACTCTGACTCAAAGTCCCATCTCCAATCTGCTTCATTAATTCAAACTCATCATTACATAACTGTACTAAATGCTCACAAGAGTGGAAGGTACAACTGCCCTCCCTCTGGTTTGTACGTGCGTCTGTCATGAATGACTGCCGGGCTGGTCTGTTTGGAGGCGTATTTTTTCGGCCCACTGCATATGAGACAGCGAGGCGATCATTTTCTCCTTCAAATGTGAGTTTGTGTGGTTGTGTTAGATGTATTTTCAGGTGCAGCAAAATATTCCCCTCAAGCAGATTTCCAGAAATGAGAGCTGAGTCTCGGGGACAGGCTCTCATACCTCCAGGGCTGAAGTTGCCGAGGCGGTCTAAAGGAGGTGGCAGGGCACCGGGGGTGGATGAGCTCTGCCTGGAGTTCCTCAAGGCTCTGGATGTTGTGGGGCTGTGGTGGTTGACATGACTCTGCAACATCATGTGGACATCGGGGGCGGTGCCCCTGGACTGGCAGACTGGGGTGGTGGTCCCTCTTTTTAAGAAGGGGGACCGGAGGGTGTGTTCCAACTACAGGGGGATCACACTCCTCAGCCTCCCTGGTAAGGTCTATTCAGGTGTACTGGAGAGGAGGGTCCACGGGATAGTCGAACCTCAGATTCAGCAGGAGCAGTGCGGCTTTCGTCCTGGCCGTGGAACTGTGGACCAGCTCTACACCCTCAGCAGGCTTGTTGAGGGTACATGGGAGTTTACCCAACCAGTCCATATGTGTTTTGAGGATTTGGAGAAGGCATTTGACCGTGTCCCTCGGGGAGTCCTGTGGGGAGTATGGGGTGTGGGGCCCCCTGATACGGGCCGTCCGCTCCCTGTATGACTGGTGACACAGCTTGGTCCAGATTGCCAGTATTAAGTCGAACTCGTTTCCGGTGAGGGTTGGAGTCCGCCAGGGCTGCCCTTTGTCACCGATTCTGTTCATAACCTTTATGGACAGAATTTCTAGGCGCAGCCGTGGTGTTGAGGGGGTCCGGTTTGGTGGCCTCAGGATTGGGTCTCTGCTCTTTGCGGTCCGTGACCTCCAACTCTCGCTGGATCGGTTCGCAGCCGAGTGTGAAGCAGCTGAGATGAGAATCAGCACCTCCAAAACTGAGGCCATGGTTCTCAGCTGGAAAAAGGTGGAGTGCCTTCTCCGGGTCGGGGAGGAGATCCTGCCCTAAGTGGAGGAGTTCAAGTACCTCGGGGTCTTGTTCACGAGTGAGGGAAGAATGGAGCGGGAGGTCGACAGGCGGATCGGTCTGCAGTAATGCGGACTCTGCATCGATCCATTGTGGTGAAGAGAGAGTTTCGGCAAAGCTCTCAATGTACCGGTCAGTCTTCGTTCCTACCCTCACCTATGGTCATGAGCTTTGGGTAGTGACTGAAAGAAGAAGATCGCGGGTACAAACGGCTGAAATGAGTTTCCTCCGTAGGCTGTCTGGGGGAAGTCCTCCTAGCATGCCCATCGGTCTGATTAAGATGTTTGGAAGAGAAATCAGCGGACCATTTTGTGTTTTCTGTTCTGTTGGGCGTACTGTATACTGTACCATATACTGGTACCGTACTGCGAGCATGGAACACATGTTGCACAAAGGCTTAAGAGAGCGAAATGCACATTTACACAAAAGCCATTCACCAGTAGCTCCACAAATTGTGGCTCCTGCTCTAGTGTACATACAGTGCTGTCAGAAGATACGTGAATTGTTGAAATTTACATAACTATACATAAGGCTGCTTTTCACTGGAGAACAGCTTCTGTCGCAATCTAATCAAGCTGAGCTCTACTTCAAAAAGCCCTTAACTGTTGCCTATATGACACCCACACACACACACACAAACGCACATGCACGGACTAATGCTGTCGGTGTCATGGTGACAGGCTAGCCGTGCCAAATCCGGGTCATTAGGAACAACAGTGGAGAGACATGTGCGAGTGGGTTTTATGCACATTATGTTTGGAAGGAGAATATAAAACAGAGCAACCACAGTGTCTCAGTGAAGAGCCGAGACCCCTGAAGCCCCGTCGTCCAGTTATTTCCAGATCTCATCTCTCTGTTATTCGACTGTGGTCAGAAACAACAAGTTTAACAATTATTACCTTCCACAAGGTGGAGCGTGGAGCCCAGAGCAGAGGAACAAAGGTTTAGCTGGGCGAAGCAGCTCAGGATACACTTCTGGGATATAAACAAAACAACTCACCACAGAAACTCCAACAAAGCCAATAACCAAGAATGCTGTGCAGGAATGTCTGTGTAGGTTCTCATTCATCCAGATCACTGTTATCCAGAGCTTGATCTCTGCAAGCAACTGGACTTGGATAGGTTCTGGAAGAAGTTTTGCCTCTTCTCCAAAAAGGCTTCTTCAGCTCTGTAACAGCTGGAGAGACATTAAATAGCTCCGGCTATTAGGAGAAGGAAAATAACCTCAACATTGCCTCTCCTCTCTTCTTTTGTCCTCTCTTTTCTTCTCCTCTCTTCTCTTCTTCTTCTGACCTAGACATGCACGTACAACTCTCGCCTCTCCGTTCACATTTCATCCCTTCGTTCCCATGGCAACTCCCTCTCATCTACTTTCCACAGCACCTGCCTGCTGTCCGGGAGACACATGAAGACGCGACACTGACAGATGAGGCGGGACACAGAGAGAGAAACAGGAAACACGGAGATTTGACGCCGATCTGCCTTAGAAGAACCTACAGGAGAGATGAAAACATGAGTACTTGGGCATTTGAGATTGCGTTGGGCTGCTGCCTGTTTGTCACGAGTCGGATTTTTCTTCCACAATGACCAGAAACCTGCCTTCACAAACACAAAACACACTCGAGAGAAAATCATAAATCATCACAAATCACAAATCATAACATCACAGTCACAAAGTAGACTCAACGAAGCTGCAGTAACCACAATAATATCAATATAGCATGCTGTTGGAGACAATAGAAGCACTGATCTAACAACGTGCAGTTCAATGTTACGTTTTAGAACAGTAAATCCTGATAAACCCAGGTGGCAATAGCTGCATCGGTTATAAACCTTGCTGCAAAAAAAATTGGGCTTGCAAATAAGTTCAGAAAGATGGTTAAAATGCAAACACTGGAATCGGAGCCAATCATTTATATAAATAATGTGCTTGTTATGCAAATAAAAAGTAAACAACGACACCAAAGGGGAGGTCGGATATGGTAGCATCTGTCTGGTTAGCATTAGTGTGAATTCTGGTTATCGTGTGTTCCATCACAGAGGGCCAAAGCTCCCGGCTACATATTGATCAGTGCCCACCCGACCTCACATCATTAAGTGGCTGAACTCAGCTCATCAGGTACCAAAATTTATGTACAGTAGGCAACACTGCCATTTTTCTTTGAGCTCTTTCCGTGTTTTGTAGAACAATGACATGATTGTGATTTAAGGGTGAATTCTGCTGCTTGTGTAACAGAAAGGAAGGGAAGGCTTGATGGATTAGTCTGTCTGTCAGAACCGTGGCTCTGTTTGGTTTTTTTTTTCTTTTTTTGACAAATTTGCTGTTAATGAGTTTAAACTGGTGAGTTTTTCGAGCTTTTAGACCGAGAATTTATTTTCCTTTTTCTTTGCACTGCTAAGCATCTCCAGGCTGTGGCCTTGTAGTCATGACACAGATTAGCGAATAGAAAAGTGCAGCTAATGATGGCTACAGCTGAACATACAGCTGTAGCCATCGTACATGCATGAAAACTGCTGCGTGTGTACTCACTTTGGGTGTTGGACAGGAGGCCGTGGAGAGGCGGGATGTGGCCTGGGCACGGGGTGACTCTGACGGCGTGGTACTAAGAGAGGCTGTATCCCTGGGCAACACCTGCACGCCCCGTGAGATAATGGAGTCTGGGATCTGCACGAGCACAGACATGGTACACCGTGAGCTCAGAGGCAGTAGGCGATTGTCTATGTCCTCAGATGTAAGAAGACAGCAAGCACCGCAGAACAATGAAGATGACGTGAAAATGTGATTGGAGCATGAGATGAGAAGTTACCTTGACCACAGAGCAACGAGGCTGCATCCAGGGCAGAAAAGGATGATGAGTATGGAGACATAGTGGATGCTGATGACTGCACACAAAGATGCATGTTCAGAGATCATGACAGATGATGGACAAACAGTTCTGATATCAGCAACGGTGCACTTTATCCATCACTGCTAGTCCAGAGTCTGACATTACCGCTGCTGTTAACATATGCCACATACGTATGTTTGGATGATGCGTCTACGACGGCCTCTGCATGCTGCTACCTTTGCGGCGATAGATGTGGCTGTTATATGGGAGGAGGAGCTGTTCTCGGTGGACGCCACACCACTGTCCTTCTTCTCCTCATCCTCCTCCTCACACTGTACACCCTTGTCCTCTGTCTGCCGGCGCGGCGAGCTGTTGGGAGGTGGCGAGAGAGGCGGCGGTGGCGACGGCAGATCTTCTAGCTCATCCGCAGCCTCCTTCACCTTCACCACCGCATCCCGCAGAAGGTCGATGGCGTGCGGCAGCGCCGGTAGAATGAACTGGAAGCACTCCTGGGAGGCGAGAGGAAACGGAGAAGGTCAGAGGCGGCAGGATGCTGCAGCTTTCAAATGAATGAAGCCGCCTAAAGACAGCCTTTTCATAGTTTTGTAGTTTTGTTAAATGCAACTAAGGCGACTCACCAATATGTGTAATTAATACAAATACAGCTAGAAAAGCACTCGGAGAGTTCAGACTAAATAACTTTTCAAGTTATTTTGTCACATGACAACGTACTGGACCCGTACTAAGATGACCTCCTCCCTCCCAGTAGGTCACAGCGCCCCCCTCTGGCCACTTTCACACTCTTCCCTGCCCTTCATGCCATCTCTGTTTCCTTCTGTGTGTCACTGTGCCTGTGGGCTCCTCAGCTATGCTAAATGCTCCACTCGCCTCACTCCCAACACAAGAGCTAATCTGTGAAATTATTTATCGTGCTGTGTATTTTAGGGCAGTGGGAGGATACATTATTAATCACCTCCACACTTATCTTAACCGACTGGGAACAGGCTTTTGGAGTAACCACATCCACTGCTCTAGATTTAACGTGTTAATTTCAATTTGACTGAATTCAAATCCCACGGATGCAGTGCTGGATGCACAGCTCCTATCCTGCACTTTGCATGAAACACAGAAAAACATTAGTGGGACCCTCAACAATGTGCTGGCACACAGCCCATCGGCTCAGGCCCGTCACTGAATGCTTGATGCACACCTGATCATCACCAGCAGATGTGGAGGTAGAGTGCCTGAATTGGTGAGAGAATGGGAATAAAGGAGGATTGAAGAGCCTGGAGTGGTTACGCAGGGGTATGTGTGTATTTCCCCGTTTTGTCCAAAAGGAGAGCAACTGTCAAGAACACTAGAAAGAAGAATCCCTGGGTGGATGAGAAATGAGCATCCAGAGGAGAAAGGAGGATGAGCTGAAGGCACTGAGGACAAGAGATGAAAATGAGGGGGGGAGAGAAAGAAGAGGGGGGATACAAGTGAGTTAGAGAGAGAAAGCTTTTTAGGTTTTTATAATGTCAGATTAACTTTACCCAGTAGTTCAGCTGTCCTCACAATGTCCTATTTAGTTCTTAGTCTTTGTTATCTTTAATATTTGAATCGCATTTGCATGTTAAGTGGAACTGAACACAACACGTTGTGTTGACGCTCATATTTGACATTGAAATGTGGAGTCTCTGTCTCCCTCTACTGGTTGGACAGATATAACATGCACATGGTCGGTGGGCGTGTTTCACATTGAGTCATGTAAAGAAATCAGCGAGATGTTAATTTGAAGTTACAATTGTGCCAAATCTGACTCCGTGTTTTTAAAGGCTTTATCAGGAGCATGTCTCCAAAAGCTGAGCTGGGTTAGCGCCTGCTTGATCACAAAATAATAAGTAAAAAAAGAAAAAAGAATGACACTGTAGTCACTCAAAGCGACACCTTTGGAACCTAGATTGTTATTTAGATGAGGTGAGTAAAAGTAAAAGTTATACTTATTTACTTATTAGCCCTAACATAAATACGGACTGATGTCTTTAACCCATTAAATAATATTCGTGTTTCCTGTCAAAAGCACAGAGACAAAAAACTTCTCTGAGCCGTCTCACTTTTTGGGACCCGTCTGTTGGTTTATCACTGTGGTATTCTAACACGTTATACACACAGAGAGACAGGTCTGGGCACTAGAATAGAATAGAATAGAATAGAATAGAATAGAATAGAATAGAAATGTTTATTTATCCCACAATAGGGAACTTGCAGTGTTACAGCAGCAGCGAAAGACTTAAATATAAAAAAAAAAAATAAGAAGAAATATGGCAAACCTATATACACAAATAACATATATATACAAGTAGCGTGCTGTACATGAATTATCAAACCATATTGCACATAGACAGCTATTGCACATGAGGGAGACTGTGTGATAACTAGGATACTGCGTTATATAATCATGGCTGTGGGGAGGAACGACCTGCAGTGGCGCTCCTTCCTGCACTGAGGGCGCCTCAGTCTAGTGCTGAAGGAGCTGCCCAGGGCCTCCACAGTGTGGTGCAGGGGGTGGGAGGAGTTGCTCCTGATGGATGTCAGCCTGGCCAGCATCCTTCCGATGGAGTCCAGGCTGCAGCCCAGGACAGAGCCAGCTCTCTTTACCAGCTTCTTATCTAACTCAACTAACTAACTCAAATCACAGCATTAGTTTCTCAGGCGTTATAAATTAAAAGGCAAAAAAAAACAAAGCAGAATGAATCCGTTGGACCTCCTTGTTACAGATATGACAGCACGCCATCGTAATAAAGCCCGCGATGGGCAGTTTGTGTCGTTAACTTTAACTGGGAGCTGATGGGGGAGACACTACGGCAATAGACGTGGGGGAGGTGGAGTAATTGATTAAAGGGAATACTAAAATCAATCGCGAGAAGCTGGCGTGTAACGAGACAGAGACAGATGTGCAGGTCAGCGTAGCAGAGAGGGAGATGGATGGATGAATGCTGGGAGAAAACGCACACGCACGCACATTCAAAGGAATGCACCTATATATACACATCTAGGTTTTACATAGATGTAGTGGCAGGCAAGTGGTCGTATTATGATGCTGGGATTTCTGAATTTTGTCCGAAAGTTCATATACCAGGTATGTTTTTCAGAAAAAAATAAATAGACTCGGGAGATGCAGACATTTTTTTTTGCCATCTCCCCTCATTTTTTTAGGACAGACGCTGAAAGTCAAAGGTTGCGGAAGCGTTAAAGCAACGTTTCCTACCTGGGAACCTTTCTTACTTCCAGGTAAGTTGATGATGAGTGTTTTCCCTCGGATCCCACACACAGGTCTGAGCAGGAAGGAGAGACAGAAGACAAAAGAAGTGGTGTTTGAGCACCAGAAAGAAGTCACACTATAATTACTGCAGCAATTCAGCCTTAGCGTGTGCTACGTGTTGTGGCTGAGCTACTGATTTCATTGCCTTGGACAACAGCGGAAATCCGACTGTGTATTCTGCACAAGCATTTTTCCACGTCATTATGTCGAGCGTGCGTCCCACCTGGAGAGCATGCCGAGCGGCGTGACGTTGAGGGATCCCATCAGCATGGCGAGAGACATCCCTGGAGCCTCGCGCTCGATCACCTCCTTAGTGGCCTAAGGAGACGTGTGATGAAGAGGAGGGTCATTAGCCGGATCATAGCCTAATGAAGCGTGCATCTATCTTAAGTATTTAGGAAATGATTTATTCTAATCCTGCACAGTTTATTCCCATGGATTAGTTTCAGGCATTTAAATAAAAATAGGAGAGAGCTTCAGGAGGCAGGTGTTGATCTTTCCTTGATGCTACTGTCAAACCTGCTAAAGAAAAATGAGACTGACAAACATTACTGGAGAAAAGTCTGATGTCCAGACCGGCAAAAATTGCAAATCATTTTTCCAAAAGCAGCAGCACACGCCAATAAAATATAACCATTCCTGCCTAATAACATGATCTTGTGTGGCTTTACTTCAAAACCTTTCTAATCGGTCTAAATCAGCACAAAAGCCATGGCTATCGATTGTGAGATTTGTTAAATATTCAATCAATTTCACAATGTTGCACAGCATGTTAAAATGGCTTTTCATGCATATAGAAATCTGATCTATCTGCAGCCTTTATGGGTTGGGACTTTATTTTCATTGTCTTTTAATGTCACCCATCAAAAGGATGACACGCGTGACCTTCCTGTAACTTTATCAAGAAAAAAAACTCTAATCGTGCCAAATGTGAAAGAGTGGAACATTTTAGTGCCGATTTCACAAGTTCTTCTTGAATTACTTCTTCTTGAATTACATCCAAACTGGTAATGCTATTAACTTTACATCCAGATATATGGTTCAACAACAAACCATTGTGTTGCGACTTTAGCGCCAGCGTTAGCTGTGAGCTGTGTTAGATGCCCACAGCGACGCTTCAGAGGCGGCAGGGATGACTTCAAAGGTAGCGGAGCCACTAATGGGCATCGCAGGCTCGGGCCTACGAAGGAGAGGAGAGGGGGTGGTGGCAGGGGAGGGAGGGAGGAAGGTGAGGAGGAGGGAACCGGTGTGGGAGGGACAGGGGAAGGCTGGAGGGAGTTGGCGGCGGTGCGGCGTTAGGTGAAAGATGAAATATGGCTGATTCCACAGTGCCAACCACCACACCACAGTGTTGAACCCATTACTCTACAGTGGCACACATCTACTTGAAGTAATATTCGATTCCATCTACACCTCCAGAAGGAGGCAATGACTTAGACATATTAAGGATTTTGGATTTAGGACACCCCTGAACGTCGTTAGGGTCTAGAGACCCCAGACCCAGTCCTACAGGGATACTATCCAGGTGGGATTTCTTTCCTGCCAGGCAGACCATGCTTTGACCTGGCTTCAATCGCCTTGAAAACATAGAAACAAATCAGTCACATCTTAAGTGTAGTGTTTCACATGGCAGCGAATACACAACACGGGCACCTCGGTCTTGTCCAGCCTTAAAAGCCCAGAAACGGACAGAGAGATCTCCTTGTTTCTAGCATGTAGGGCTGAATCAGATAGAGGGTAATATCAGTGATTACAGTGTCTGCACATCTTCCCTTTTCCAGGAAGGACCATGATTAATGAGGACCAATGATAGCACTTAGAAGCACAGCTCAATCCCTTGCTAAATTGCCGTGTGCATCTGTGTGTGAGATGCAGGGGATATATCTGTGTGTGTGTGTGTGGGGGGGGGGTGGAAAGGGAGAGGCTGAAAGTATGTAATAGCCGTGTAAACCCCAAAACAGCTGTAAAACTAGTGAGAGGGAGGAGATGGATGAAAATGCATGTTAGTATTTAGCATGATAGCCTCAGAGTGTGAATGTGTGCAGGCAAAAAAAGTGATTTTGCATTTTCCATTTTTGCAGCAGGCACACTCCTGTTACCCACAGTTGCCTCTGCCACGCGTTCCATTTCCCAGCAGCATGTTGACGCCGTTGTACTGACACCTGCCAACCATTATCTCCGAACTGCTTACCGTGCGATCCCCCCCTCTTTTTTTCTTTTTTTTTTAAGAAGAAAGCAAGTCAATAAGCACCTAACTTCTGCCTCTTTATTTCCCGTGTGACTCTGGAGCTAATTACTCTGTGTGTTAATCAGAGCTGCAGCACACACAATCAGCAAAAACATGCCAGAGGGTCTCCGAACACAGCCACAGCAGGATTTGCCCTTTCACGGCCTATCATGCTGCGAAAATAAAATTATTAAAAAGCAAACAGAGATAAGACAGGGAAACCAAAACTAATAAAAGGTCGCTTAAACTCACCTCTGGTGTGACATCTCTGGGGGCAAAGCCGGTGCCTCCGGTAGTTAAGATTAGATTCAGTTCTTTGTCATCGCACCAGTCCACTAGGGTCTCCTGTTGGTCCAAACGTGCACGAACAAGCAATCAGCTTGTGAGATTATCAGTGCAGACGCTGCAGATCTGCAGATGCAAGGCATGAACGTCGCCTACCTTGATTTCATCCATCTCATCAGGAACTATCTTGTAGGCTGAGATCATGCCCCCCAACCTGAGAAATCAGGAGACGGTTATTGTTAGACAGTCTGGAAGGAGCCACTACAAATATCATTTTGCATTTTAATATTATTATTTTTTAATAACTCCCCTTATAAATGCAGTGTGACCCAATGCAAATCATTTATTAACAGATGTCAGCCAAGCATTAAACATACATATTCTCTAAATGCAACTGCATGAAGCTGATCAGCAGGTTCATGAGAAAAATATGAAAAAAAAAGCATATTGATGTATTTGTTATAAAGAAAAAGTCTTTTAAATCAACGATGCAGGGGCTATGTAATTTTAAAAAGTCTCATTTATACACATTCAAACATGTAAAAGAATTTAAAGTTGAGTAAAGATGATTTTCCACAGGTCGGAGAAAGCAAAGAGCTGCTGTGATTTGCAGTGACCTACTGTGGTCAGATGTGGTACGACATGCTTAAAGCAACAACCCCCAGGCTCAAGGTGAAAGCTGCACAGACACTCCTTATGTAATCTCTTTTTTTAAGAAGCTCTATTTTTGGGAGACTAATGCATCATGTTTCCCTCCCGTGTCAGCCACTTAAAGACCACGATAGCATCCATCAGACAAACATCCATGAACTCTGGGAAAAGCAAAGCATCTGCCAGTCGTTCTTTCAGAGGCTAAAATCTAAATCTTGCTGCCCAGACACACAGCGCAACGCACAACCCCTTTTTTTTCCACCTTGAGATGCTATTTAACAACACAGCGACTTTAAAACTGATCAACGGAGCTGAAACCGTGAGCACCACCTACCAAAATTCAGACTCAGACGGAATCTGCGATGCAATGAAGTCTCTCTCTCTCTCTCTCTCTCTCTCGCGCTATCTCTCTCACACACACACACACACACACTATCCTCTGACCTTCTTGTGAGAGCACAAGCATTTTACTTTTCTTATACACGTGTGTGTGTGTGTGTGTGTGTGTGTTTGTGTGTGTGTGTGTGTGTTTGCACGTGTGTGTTACCTTTGGAGAGTAAAAGAGCTGTCAGGACAAATCACCTCTTTCCCTCTCCTGGGGTTTCTATTACTCTGTTTCAGCCCAAATAAAAACATGCTCGACACATAAAACTAGGGTCCCTTCTTACCGTTTCCTAGGTAACCCATCATGCCTAAAGCCTGTAGCTCTTGTATTGTTCTCTGTGAGGGTGAGAGAGTGTGTTCTTTTTCTTCTTCTTTTCCTTTTGGGTTTTCCCTTCTGGGGTCGCCACAGCCAATCAGATGCCTCCATCTAACCCCGTCTTCTGCATCCTCTTCTCTCACACCAACTACCTTCATGTCCTCTTTCAGTACATCCATAAACCTCCTCTTTGGTCCTCCTCTAGGCCTCCTGCCTGGCAGTTCTTCTACCATCCTTCTACCAATATATCCACTCTCTCTCCTCTGGACATGTCCCAACCATCTCAGTCTGGCCTCTCTGACTTTATCTCCAACACCTCTAACATGTGCTGTCCCTCTGATGTCCTCCTTCCTGATCCTGTCCATCCTGTCCATCCCCAAAGAGAACCTCAGCATCTTCATCTCTGCTGCCTCCAGCTCTGCCTCCTGTCTTTTCCTCAGTGGACTGTCTCTGGACCAACAACATCGCTGCTCTCACCACAGTTTTGTACACCTTTCCTTTCATTTTAGCTGAGACTCTTCTATCACACCCTTTCACCCTACGCCGCATCTCCCTGTACTCCTGTCTACTCTCTTCAGTCCTCTCAGTGTCCAACTTCTTCTTAGCAAACCTCTTACTCTGTATACACTCCTGCACCTCCTCATTCCACCACCAAGTCTCCTTATCTACTTTCCTTCCAGATGACACACCAAGTACTCTCCTACCTGTCTCCCTGATCACACCTCCTGACCACCCAGAGCCTGTCTCAACTCCTTCCTAAAAGTCATGCAGCACTCTTCCTTTTTCAGCTTCCACCATTTCATCCTCTGCTCTGCCTTTGCCCTCTTCCTCTTCCTCTTCCTCTTCCTCTTCCTCACCACCAGAATCATCCTACACACCACCATCCTATGCTGCCTGGCTACACTCTCACCTACTACTACTTTGCAGTCACTGATCTCCTTCAGATGACACCGTCTACACAAGATGTAGTCTACCTGTGTGCTCCTACCTCCACTCTTATAGGTCACTCTATGTTCCTGCCTCTTCAGGAAGAAAGTATTCACTACAGCCATTTTCATCCTTTTTGCAAAGTCGACCACCATCTGTCCATCTGCGTTCCTCTCCTGGATACCAAACCTGCCCATCAGGTTTGTCATCATCTCTGTTTCCTGCACCAACACGTCCATTGAAGTCTGCCCCAGTGACAACTCTCTCACTTCTAGGGATGCTCTGCATCACTTCATCAAGGTCCGACCAGAATTTCTCCTTCTCCTCCAGCTCACATCCTACCTGTGGAGCATACCCACTAACAACATTCAGCATCACACCTTCCATTTCTAGCTTCAGACTCATCACTCTGACACTCTTTTTTACCTCCAGGACATTCCTAGCAAACTCCTCCTTCAAAATAACTCCTACTCCATTTCTCTTCCTATCTACACCATGATAGAACTTGAACCCTGCTCCTAAACTTCTAGCCTTGCTACCTTTCTTCCTGATCTCCTGGACACACAATATGTCTACCTTCCTCCTCTGCATCATGTCAACTAACTCTACCTTTTCCTGTCATAGTTCCAACATTCAAAGTCCCTACTCTCAGTCCTAGACTCTTGGCGTTCCTCTTCTCTCTTCTAGGTGAACAGCACCGACGGCGGTCGTTGTTAACCCGGGCCTCAACCGATCCGGTATGGAAGTCATATATTTGATTCGCATGATTGATTTGGCAAAAGTTTTACATCGGATGCTCTTCCTGACGCAACCCTCTGTATTTATCCGGGCTTGGGACCGGCACAATAAGACACTGGCTTGCCTTGTGGCTACATTGGGGTGAGAGAGTGTGTTATCATCCTAATTCTGCGTATCCTAGTCGCTACCTTCTTCCTGTCACTGCAAACCCAGGTGAAGGAAAGCTCGATTTGGTGTGCACGCAGGTGTTCCAGTGTGACTGAATGACGTCCTTGCGGATATTGGTGAGATGTGTTCAGAAGGGTGGGCTTTGAGGTGAAGAGCACCTAAGCGAGAGAGAGCGAGGGGCCTGGAACATCTTCATCTCCAGTGCCCATCTGCGTTTCCGTTATGACATTTACAGCTCTGCCGCGAACTGCAGGCTTTCTGCTCGAAGTGAGAACAAAAATTCTGATGTGGACAAGGAGGGTGGAGGGAGGCTGGCAGTGGATCTTTAGCCTGAAAGCCTGGACGCCCCAGCCAATATCTTTCTATGAATAAAAGACAAGTGCAGAGAGTGGGCTAAAAGGAATATGGAACAAGAGCGTGGGGCAGGGTGTGAAAAAAAGCATAAAAAAGGAGTGATGGAGTGTCAGGGGCACACTTCACAAGAAAGAGGAAAAGCGTGTATGTGGACCCGAGCAAGTGCGAGCCAGCCGCAAATCTGTGGGAGACTTCTGAGATCAGACCCATCTGCCAGGTGATTTCATCATTAATACAGGCGCTTTGGACAGAGCACTCAATGTGCCCCTTTCTGTCTTTCCATTTGTCTGACTCCTCCCCGCTCTCTCCCTCCATCCAGAGCCTCAGCACAAGCACGGCGTCGACTCAATGGCAACTGAGTTGTTGTTCGTTCATATGTAGGGAAGCTCTCAAAGGGGTCACCTGTCAACATGCTACCAGAGAGGAAAAGACGGAGAGGAGGAGGATGACGAGGAGAAGAAGCAAGAAGAGTGGACTAGCCCACCTCTTCAAACCCCCACAGTGATGAAAGCTCTGAGTGCACAGTGGGGAGTCAATTCATGGCTACACACACACACAAAACACACACACACACAGGACTGGCTATCTCAACTGAGTGTGTCCATTCACTTACAGCACTCAAGAGCCTGCTCTGTTGATTCTGAAGGTGTTAGGCAGATTTAATAGAACCTGACAACGCAAGCTAGCTGAAATATGATTGGATAAAACCTCTACCATAATATACAACACTGGAAGCAGCAAAAAATGTGGATATAATATGCCATGAACAGAACAGACTATGAAGAATCATTTTATTTATAATTTACAAAAAATGTATGTTTAGGCCAGCAGAGAAGGCCTTGCTGGCCCTGACGGCTGACCACTGTTATTTTACTATGCTAAATTGACTCATTCTGAAGCAGGACTGGTTACTATGGTGCGATCTCTAGTCCCCATTATTACTGCCTTTCATCAAAGAGGTACTCTGTTGCCCTTAGCTACCGAAAGGCTCAGAATGTTTGTCTTTGTGTCATGAAAACAGGTTTTTCATTCATTCTGTTCCTCCTCCTAAAAGCATGCTCATTCTTGGTCACGTCACTCCAAGGCGCAGAGCTTGTATTTGTACAGAGCGTCGAGGTTATGAAAATATAAAATACACTTTCACAGGAATAATTCATCACCCAGCTCCTTACCCTAACCTGTACCTCCAGCACCTTTTTTCGTAACAACCTCTGTGACCGTTCTAAAGGATCAGGGGCTAAGAATAGCCAGAAGGCAATCAGGTGCTTCAGACCGAGTCAATTTATCATATAGCAAAACAGAGATAAATAAATGGAAAAAAATCTGGAACTACAGAAATGAAGAACTCTATAAATCAAATAAGAAAAGTAAATATTAATGAATAAATTAATAAATGAATGAATGAATTTGCACAAACATAAATAGACCAAAAAAAATTCTATTGACCAAAATGTATGTATTTATGTATATATCTCTGCATTTAGGTCTTCATGAATTATTATTATTGATGCTTCAGTCATTTTCGGTCCTCCATACACACGACAACATACAAACATCTGGAAAGAGTAAGAGTAGCATCTGTTTAATATCGTCTAAAGCAGAGCTTAATAGAGGAGTAATTGGGGACAATCTGGTTTGAAGCTCAAGTATTTATATAAACAGGAGTTTAAAAACATCAGTTAAAGTAAAAATATTATTGACGCGTATTCAGTCGCTAAAAGCTTCTGAAGTGGGGGGAGGTCACTGCTTTTCATGTTCACTTTAGGTTATATCGTATTATTTGTTTGTGTGTTCAAAATACTCCGTTTACTAGCCAAATGAGGACATTTTTCGGAAGTGGGGACATTTTGGCTGGTCCTCACAACGTCAAAGGCCTGTTTGAGGGTTAAGACTTGGTTTTAAGGTTCGGGTTAGAATTGGGTTGTGGTTAGGGTTAGGGTCAGGGCGTAGGTAATGTATTATGTCTGTGAAAGGCCTCACTAGGATAGAAGTACAAGGATGTGTGTGAGAAAGACATGGTGTGCCTGTGATTCCACGTGTCCTTCCACGGCCTCATACCTCCCCCCTCCCCCCATCCTCTCTCACTTCCTGTCACAGCGGCGGTGGCACATTCAGGGCACAGCATTCCAGTCAGTCGACACAATGGAGAAGTGGCACGAAACACGGCCGGAGGAGGCCAGAACGAAGGATGCTGGTCGATCGATGTTACCCCTCCAACTCACCGCAGCGCCGCTGCTGCCTGAGGTCATGACAGAACACTGGCCAACAAGTTCTGAATCAGAAACTTTGATCCCCAAACACGAGACAAAATAAGACTAAAGGCATAACTGATTTGAGTTCCAGATGCTTTGGCAGCTCAAGATTTGATTTTCTCATTCTAAATCATCTCATCTTCAGTCGCAAGCGACTCTGTGATCCTCCCACTCACGTCTTTGTCTGTGCGGTAAAACCACAGCTACCACACGGAAAACTAAAGGGCAGCCTTTCACCTCCATTTGTGCTCTATTTATTTAAAAACGTCCGCTCTTTGGAGAATGTGTGAGTCTGGCTATTGTCAAACACTGCAATAGCACGCATGCAAAACTGTTTTCTTAATAAGCCCCGCAGAGGCTACCAGATCTCACCCCGACTCCACAAACAAGCTGTTTCGACAAATGCCACGTGCCATCCCTGACATGTGAAAAACAGACGCATGCATGTGGAACAGTTGGAGCTACGCTCAGACGCAAAAGATCAGAACGATGAAAAGGACCTGACGCGATGCTACAGAGGTCGCTGTGGCGCCCGTGCTGCGAGGGCTGATCTGATTCTCGCTTGGCAGCTCTGGGCTTTAATTCCTGCACCACCATGACACCTGACGGCGCTGCGCCTCATCAGCTGTGGTGACAGCTGCCAAGCCAGCATCTTTCAAACAGAACAGTATATCTGGAATAGGTTAAAGTCATTATAAGGGCTGATGGCTCAAAGCTTGAGTGAGGAAAACAGGATTAGGCCTTCATCATCAGCTTGTTTTATTCCCTCTCTTCTTGCCACCACTTTCTGCATCTGGGCTGCATTCATCTGCACAGGTGCTTTTTCCTTCCTTTAGACTTTGCTGTTCTTCTCCCATTTTCAGGTTTGAATTATAGTCATTGTATTTCTAAGAACCTGTGGGGACACTCTGGATGCTGGATTTAAAATGTCAGTTGTTTTACACTGTCCTTTTTTTGAAATATATATACTGTTTTTGTTTTATATCCTTGTACAGAAAAAAAGGTATAAAAGCTAATCATAAATGGATTTCCAGCACATCCGCGTGCTCTACAACAACCAGAGCAATTACAGCTGCAGATATTTCCCAGTGCAGAGTGTATAAAACAAGCATGTGACGGCTCTGTGCTCGTTGACTGACTGGGAGGAACAGGCCAGCAAACCAATGTCCGTATTTACAGAGGCGCGTCAGAGCACACGTACGTAATATACTGTATATACAATATATACAAACCAGTTATTGATCAGTAGCATCAAATTCAAATAGAAAGTCATTTAAAATTGATCACAGAAGCCTTCTTGAAATGGCAACAAGGCCTAAAACACAATCAACAAACAGCACAAAAAAGAAAATCCTGTTTTAGGAGGCATAAATGAGGGGTTTTATCAGTTTGATGATGAAAACCTGAATGCCCGCACTGACTCTTGACCTGAAATGCATCTAAAGCATCTAAAGCCCCTTCAGGAAGAACTGGAGCTCCCGGCACAGCCGCATCGTCAGACACCAGTGTTCAATCTGCTCTCGTGGCCGAGTCGAAGGAAAACCCTTCAGCCCAGCATCAAAATGCTGAGGGGAAAAAAAACAGGCTTCCCAGAGGAGCTGAGAACAAAACATTCTTTTCATTTCAGAGGTTGACACCAGCTCTTTCAGCTCAGACTTGAATGTGCACGTTTGGTTGTGATGCAGCGCCATTAAACAGCACAGTTGTTGATTTCATCTGCTTTAACTTCCAAGATCAGGTGCTCAGCAGCTGCCAAGCGTCTTCCTTAACCTTATGAGTACCGTGGCTCTTTTGTGCTTCTTTTTATAAAGTTGTAAATAGTGGGTTTTTTGTTTTCAGTTGCATCGGTGCAGATGCAGACGGGCTAAAACACATAAACATAAAAAGGTATAAACACATAAAAAAAAAAAAAAGGTCGGTACTCACAGGGAGGGGTCGTGGACGAGGTCTTTGAGGTTGATGCCGCTGCGGTCCTCTGCGAGGTTTCGGAAACAGCTGTCACTCACTGGAACAACAAATGGAAGTCATATTAACACACAAACAAAGGCTCACAAAGGCCTCACTGTCAAATTCAGCTCTCAGAAACGTGACCTCCTTCATCACTGGATGTGAGCTCATCGCGTCTACAGATGGCCAGGAAGTGGAATCAAGACACCGGGCTGACTGGGATCAACGGCATCTGGGAATGTCGGTGTGTGTCGCAGGCGGCAACAAAACCCCTCGTCTCAGAGTCGTAGGTTCCAAGCAGTGAGGAATGAGACCTACCGCTTGTATCCTAACTCATATGATAATTAGGGGCGACGCTTCTGCCAGAGCGACAGCGCAGTTCCCACCGAGGTCAGGCGGGTGCACCTTGACATTAACGGTGCAGCTAACTGTGGCAGGAACATCCTTCTGTCGTCTGCTCGCGAAGGCAGCTCAGTGTGACCAACGTCCCCCTATGACGCCACGGTGGTTCCCAGACTGCAGGGAAGGTGTGAGCCACACCACAAGCGATCACTCGGATAGAGCGACTGGCAGGGTGAAAGACATGCTGGAGGAAAATAGAAAGAAAATCCGATGTGTTAGAGACAGACGGATGAAGGGACAATGTGTTCTTAGATCAGACAGGGCCGCATGCAAATGGACATGCTCGTGTCTTAAAATAGACGCAAACCACAGCGGATATATTGCAATGGTGCCGGCAACGCTGTGAATTTCAATGTAAAAAAAAAAAAAAAAATGGATGCACTCGTTATAGACAAGGCTGAAAATGTCAAAGAAGTGATCCATGAGGAGAGAAAGGGGGCATGGTGACAGGGGGCAGAGAGTAAAAGAAATGAGATGGCAAAGAGGGGCTCAAGGAAGAGAATGCAGTTGAATGCAGAGGAGAAGAGAAAAACAGGACAAAGGATGGATGGATTGTCTGTAGATTAAAAAAGAGGCAGATAAAGAGGGAAATGGTGCAAATGGAGCAATGCTGGAGGGACAGCGTAAACCGAAGGTGCAGGGCATTTGCTCTTGGCTTTGGCAAATACACGGGAGAGTGCTGACATTTGCACACCAAGCTAGCTCAGAAAAAGGAGAGAAAGAGAGAGAGGGAGAAACAGGCGGAGAGACTGAGAGAGGGAGGACTGAAAAGGGGAGCAGCTACATGGAATTCACTCTGCACTGGCTTCAGAGGGGCACTGCTGCAGAAGAGCATCTGTGTGAAAAGGGAACTTCCTTTAAGACTGCGGCATTTCTTAAACACACACACACACACACACACTGAACCCTCCTCAATCTTCCTCTCCCAGTTACCCCCTTGATCTAAAAATAGCCGCTGCACTCTCTCCTAGAAGAGGCTTTACTGTTCTGAACCAAACATGCTCTGTCAAAGGCATCGGTGCCCATCACAGAGGGTCACCCAAGGGGACCCTCTCATGGTAGGTAACAAAACTGGCCCTTCTTGTCACATCTGTTAGTAGAAATGGAGAAAAGGCGTCCGATTTGCCTAAACAGCGGCACAGAGGAAGAATCGGGAAGGAATGAGGGGGACAAAAAGGGAAGCTGGGGAGGCAGGCTTCAAAGGAATATTAATGCAATCCTGCGCAAGAGCTCAGACAAGGGGGAGAGAAGAGAAGGAGACGAGTGACGGAGAAGGTGTGTGCGCTGAAAACCAGGTGAACCTCACTGTGAGGCCCAAAAGAAAACATAACTGTATATAATAGCAAGCAAAAGGAAAGATGACCCTGTGCCCCCACAGCGTCGGGGTTTCTGTGGCACACCCAGTGCATCACAGGTTAATCTGCAGCCGTCTGATTGTTACATTTTCAAAACAAGAAATTATTTTGGGGAGGGAATATGAGCAATAAAGCATCAAAAAAAAAAAAAAAATTCCAAGTAATAAAAGTAAATATCACACAGAAAAAACTGGAGTTGAAAGTTCGGGGTTAAACATTTAGAAGTTGATTTTCCACTCCCAAAGAGTAATTTCAAGAGTTAAATGGTGTCCAATGTTATTTGACAGTTATTTGACAGAGTTGATCGTATCAGTGTTAATTTGCCTCAACCCAGCTCTGCAGAGACAGACTAATCTCTGCCTCTAACTGTGAACTTCCCTTCTGTGAGACAGACAGACAGGAAATCTGGTGTCATTTTCCACCAGCTATGCGAATGTCTACAGAAAGCGCAATTAAATGCAAATGTTTTGAAACGATGAGAAATTGATGCAGTAAAGAGTGTACAGTGGAACAGCTACTGAATGATTGCTCACACAGCCAGGCCTGAACAGCTATTTGACTCGGTAACCTAAGAGCACAATTTACAATTAAGATTAAGTACCTGTGAAAGATACTTTCCTATATGTGGTCATCGAAGTTCATGTGCATATCATGTGAAAACCCACCCTCTACTAAACAAAAAAAAAAACATGCACTACAAATTCAACTATTAAAAATTACAAAAAAAAAAGAAAAGCTGTATGGTACATTCTTACAGGTCACAGGAAATAATCTAAGAATGCACACAATTCTTGTTTTTAATGAGTCATTCTCAACTAGTTGGGTTAAGGTTTGCCTATAGGCTATAAAGCTGAGCTTGTTACTTGCAGTGCTATGGAAGATGACATGCCAGTGTTTTGTCAAATAAGTAAAATACTTTTGGTTGAAAATCACACTTTTATTTCTGACAAACACGCTATTCCAGGAAGGTTTTGATCACCACCAACATGCAATCAGAGTGCTGAGATATCAAAAACTACTGTTTACTGTTTCTGAGAAACACATCAATTTTGTGTGTGTGTGCGTGAGAGACAGTGTGTGTGTTGTTTGGGTGTGTGTGCTTTCTTAAATGGTTTACAACTGAGTCATACTGATGACTTTTTTCCCCTACTGTAGCTCTTAAAAACTTTTGTGCCAATTTATTGTTGTTTAATACGATTTTTCTTTATTTTCTTCTATCTTATGTAAAATAATATTACATTTTAAAGTTTTAGGAATACATTCAGTTGGATTTTAGCAACCAGGATGAGTGGATAATCAGCAGCAACAGGTGCTAAAAGCGCCTAAAGTTTGTAAAGTCTGGAAATTGTGCCAAAAGAACAATATCTTTGACATTATGATTTGCTAATCAGTCACAACTGAAGATAAATATAGACTGGTAAAATCCATGGCTGCAGCATAGGAGCTGTCAATTGATCCCATGCTAATCTAAGTGTGCCAGCCACTATGGCACAGGGCTTTCCTAAAGCGTTAATATTAAATATTCCACTCAGCAGTCAGAACTTATTATCTCCAATGGATCCCACACCAGCCCACACACACACACACACATTCGCAAATGAGACACAAACCAGTGGAGAGAATGGTTTCCCAGTCACGTGAACACACCTCCACACTCGTCCAGGCCTCAGACACCCCGCCACGGTTCAGCAGTCTGACATAAATCAGAACGCAAGACAAGAGCGCCGCGAGGCAACGCTGCCAAACTCCGCTCACAGGCCAAATGTGAGGCGGTGCTTAAGTTTTATTATAGCACTACGGTAGCATCTAACTACGCCTCAGTATTTAAAATGCAGATCATTGTGACATAAGTGCTTCATTTTGCCCCAAACCGCTGAGTAGCAGTGGCATATTCCGCTGAGCAGTCATATCTTCTGTCACCCCCCCCACCCCCCCACCCCAGCCCCCATGGAGAATTTACTATGGAGGTCAAACCCTGGAATGGGTTGACATCTGTGGGTGGGACAACACCTTGGAACGCCATCAAATGTGCCACCAGTGCCTCCTGTGTCTTATTTTGCCGACTTGTTCTGCGTCAAATGGCAACACTGGGCCCCAGGTATCGGATTAAAAGGGCTTAATGATGAATAGAAGCGTGAACCCACCTCCAGATTGTAATGGGGTGGGGGAGACATCTGACTAGCGGGCTTTTAGCACCGCAATCCCTTTTAGCTAGGAGAGAAGCGGAGAGAAGCGGAGAGAAGCGGAGCAGTGGTGCACAAATACCATCATCGCCATCCCTTGGTAGGCTAAATTTCCAAATTAATAAAGGCTTCAGAGTGCTGAGGAAAATATAGTAACAGCAATAACAGCAGATAACCGAATCTAATAGAAGCCTGCTGTATCATAGCAACCTTGTTAATTCTGAGAGGAGCAGTGGGGTAAGCACCAGAATCACAGCATCCATCATCAAAGACACGCCCAGCAAACACACACACACACGCACGCACACAACTGTAACACAAACTCTCAAGGCCACCGCACACATCACGCTATCGTACCATTAGCAGCTGTATCACACTGCAATGCAGATGAATGTGTACACATGTGCAGGGTGGCACACGCATGCACACAGATCCTCAGGCTTACTGTAAGCAGAATGGAGGGGGTGTGGAGCAGAACAAAGGGATCCTAATCTTTGGGCTGCATTTCAAAGCCTTTCCCCTCTACAACACTGTTTCCAGATAAGATTCGAAAAAGGCTATTTATATCTGCGGGGAAAGGAGCCAACAAGGGCCTGATTTCCACTTATATGAAGTCAGCTCTAAACTGGGGTGGGGTTTCGCAACACTCCCCCTGCCGCTGCTGAGATGCTCACTGAGGATGAGTGTGAACTTAAAAACACACACCTAAAGCCGCTCCGGTGTTCACAGCCAGGCCGGAATGCAGCAAACGCAGCAACCCTGCTGAGCCAGGCACAGACATTAACATGTCTCCAAAGAGAGGAGCTGGACAAGAGCTGGATTAAGAGATCTGCTCTCACGGAATGAGAGGAGCAGGGGAGAGCTCTGGAGGCAAAAAGGAGGCAAGCGGTGAGAGTTCATTAGCCTTCTGCTGAGCCCTTCCTCAATGCTTTACTGTTGATGTTTTCTGGTCGCAAAGCTCATACTTCAGTTTTCTGTTGATTTTTTATTTTATTGGTTTTTTTTTTGTTGTTTTTCTTTTACTGGCCATCGGCGGAAACCCGAATCAAAGCATAAATGGTCAGCCAAGTCGCATCGTTTAGCAGGAGACCAGAACTCTCTCAAACCGACCACCACTTCTGTCCACCTTGCAGCGTGAAGGTCTTAAAGCTAAATTCCCATTTGGAGACTTCTGTGCAGACTTTGCACATTAGCCTAATCCCCCGCAAGGATTTTCTCTGTGTGCTGTTGTTATTTTACAGTCACTCGGTCAGCACGGCTGCCCACCTCTCACCCAACAGCGCAATATCTAAACAAAAAAAAAAAACAAAACAAAAGACAACCCGCTTTTGCTGACCAGTCAGATCTGACGCCTGCAAAACCTTCCTGGTGGAGAGGGTCTGTGTTTTCTGATGTAGCTGCAATCGGCCTCTCCCTGCCAGCGCTAACCTGAACCTCTCTTTATCGTCCTAATATCAGCAAAAAGCTGAAGACTGCAGCGCCCCGACACCCCGCAGCTCTTCACACAAAAGGGCCTCTTGTATTGATGTTTTATTAACACACGGTCATAAATATTGAACAGACCCTGACTAATGAGGCCAGAAAAGAGTTTCAGAGACAATCTGGAGGGACCTTGACGATGGTGACCTGTGTTCTCTCCCCCCACCACACGGCCTACCACCTGTACACACCCCTCACACTAGCACCTCCATCTCCTGGCGCTCCTTCAGTGAAATCAGTGGATTTGGGGGGGCTCAAGAAGCTGCCACACCCCCCTGCAAATATTAATCATAAATCACTGCCTCAGACTACAATGAGGCTTGTTCCTAAAAACAATAGGCTTGATTAATATCTTTGCTGCTGTGTGGTATTATCATAGCCTGTGTGTGTGTGTGTTTGTGTGTGTGTGTGTGGCACAAGAAGAGCAGCTGAGGCAGTTGTACAGCCGTGGGTGGAAGAGCTATAGCAGCCTTCTACCCGTCGTGTGACATGAGATTCTTAATGGCAGAGAGCCCACGGCGAGCCAGCTCTCCACGGCATGTCCACCAGCTATTTACACACAAACTAGAGGCGTCTTTAGCAAAGCTGCGTTATCGTCTGCATGCACGTTATGATTTATTTTCTCACAGAGTGAACCCTTGAAATCATTTTTGGGAGGGCAATGATTGGCTAGACAGTAATTTGCCTTCAATGCTCCTGTGACATTAATCCAGGCAGGTTCTAAGGATTGATTTCTGGGGCATGTTTACGCAGATGTTGTGGAGGCTTCTGGAGATGAATCATTAGCCGCAACGCTGGCTGCTCATTTTGGTCAGGATATATGTGTCACAAAAGATTTTAACATAAGAGCATTTAGACATTTGGGACAATCTGATAATGGTGTCTACAAAAATGCATTCTGCACTTTATAAGTCACAAAATGTTTCTGGAATCAGCATTTGAAAAAGCAGTAATTAAAAACAATTATCCTGTGACCATTTGACACTGTCCAAATCCCATCGTTTCCGCCTCAGCTCCTCCCGTGAGTCTTATCACGTGGAGCTGCTGCATTAGCGAGCCAGGTACCGTCCTCTCGTTAGCAGCCAAAATGAGCTTGAGAACAGTTCTATTGATTTCACTAGAAATGTGCTTACACTGGCATCAGTGCTGCTGCACATTTCTGATACCTTCAGATACCCCTCCCCCCGACACACCACCTCCTCCATTCGCCTCTCCTCCTCCTCCCATCCTCCCATCTCTTGTTTATCCTCACAAGCTGCTGATGCAGGGAAACCCGGAGCCGTGCCGACGCACGTCACATTCCAGTTTGGAAAAGAGGAAACGGAAAGACAAAAAAACTGCAAACGCTCGGCTTCTCGGCGCTCAGCTGTGTGGTGCTGAGGGGAGGGCGGAAGGGTCGGGAAGCAGGCGCTCTCTGAAATGGACAGTGACTAACATTAGCACTGGGGCTCTTTTCGGAGTTGTGGTAAAAGATATGTGCTGAGGCCTAATCAGATCAGGTATTGATTTGCCTTCATAGAGGGAGCTTAATGCTCTGCCCCCTGCTCTGTGATCGCTCAGTCAAAGGAAGGACAAGAGGACACGGCAGAGGCAGGGCGCCAGTCACAGTACTGGGTTAATGCACCACAAACATAAGTTGATCCTCAATCTCAGCTCTGGCAGGGCCAGGAGAGACGCAACCAGTTTGTGGAGATACCAAAGCATGCTGCGCTATGTGCTGTACATTTCATTTAACGAGGAGGAATTTCTCATTTCAGCTCCAATATTTGATATCCAAAGTTAGAGCTCTGTGTGCAACTGGACTGTAAGGTTTCCTTGAAGACCTCTCTGGAAGGCTTCTTATTTCAATATTTGATTTTCCAGGGATGAGAAATCAGAAAATGGCTTCAATTAAGCTTGATATGGAATTGATTTGTAAAATGGATGTAAATGTAACTGTGAGCACGCCAGGGTATCATTATGCTCAATCGTGAATGCAATCACCACACTCGCTCCAAAGCAACCGCAAAAATCCCACAGATAGCTGCTCCGAAGCAACTGGAAGGTCGACTCCGGACACATTCTCATCCTAGAAAATTCTGCCTCTCCTCTCTTATTCACATCAGATTTGGCAAAGCAAATTTAATTCCTCCTTAATTAGGTATCACACCTCCACTTAGCCGGTGGAAACGAGGGGGCTGACATGCCAGCGGACCCACACAAGCAGCAGGATGGAAAGAGAAAGCAGAGGTCACAGAAGGTCAGAGGAAATAAAACACAAGTGCCGTCTGATCCTATTATTGGGAGCTTAATGCATAATTAATGTCTATAAAATTGGCTAGATTTTACCATGGTGCAGATGCTTTATTTTTTTTTTAAACAAAGAAGTCACGCGCTTCCTTTGCTAAAGCCAGCTGTTTTACACACAGGCTTTCTGTCAGACTTAGCAAAGCACCAACAAAGACAAAATGAGTCAGAATCCATCCTTGTCCTTGTCAAGCAACAGATTCATTCCCGGAAAAAACAAAGTCAATTAAATCTGGGGTGGGCTTAATATAAACGACGTGGGTCTGCACACGAGGGATGAGTCAAACAGGTGAACACCTCAGTGGACATTACTGGACATTATTCTTACAAATCATGTGTGCAAGCGTTTGGACAATGGAATAAAGGATGCATTAAGCTGCCAGGCTAATATAGGAATTTAAAGAGGGAAATGCTTGGGAAAATTTATGCAGTTCATGTACAAATATTTACACCTACCTCATGTTGCTTTCATTCAGACTTTCTAATGACGAAGCCTGAACAGACACAACAGAGGCTCACCCTGTCGAATATGTCTGCTGCACCATCTGGTATGTCTCGGAGATCGTCTTTGCTTCAAAACATCCGGCAACCATCCATTTCTATTTTCTTTCCATGTATTTTGGCATGCAGCAGAAGGTTGCAGTACCCTTGGCTGGCGTATTAGTCACACCCCGCTGCACAACAGTAGATAATATCATTGAATTCAAGGCTTGATTATGTGATTGACCACAGGGGTGTGTGTGTAGTGTGCGCGCGGGCGTGTGTGTGTGTGTGTGTGTTTAGTTTGGCACTGGTGTCTGGCAGTAATATGAATGTTAAAATGGCTTCATTAAAGCTGTTATTGTAATTCAGGGGTTTAAGGAGAGCAACGGCTGAGGCGGCCGACCGGTGCTGTGGCCGGAAGGTGGTCGGTGCCTGTCGTGCAGGCAATACCCCAACCCGCTGGTGGACACCGACGGTGAGGGATGCCGTCAAGCTGAAGGAGTCGTACCGGGCCTTTTTGGCCTGTGGGTGTGGGGTCATGAGCTTTGGGTAGTGACCGAAAGAACAAGATCGCGGGTGCAAGCGGCCGAAATGAGTTTCCTCCGTGGGGGGCTGGGCTCTCCCTCAGAGACAGGGTGAGGAGCTCTGCCATCCGGGAGGAGCTCAGAGTAGAGCCGCTGCTGCTCCGCATTGAGAGGAGCCAGATGAGGTGGCTCGGGCATCTAGTCAGGATGCCTCCCGGACGCCTCCCTGGTGAGGCGTTCAGGGCGCGTCCCTCTGGTAGGAGGCCCCCGGGAAGACCCAGGACACGCTGGAGGGACAATGTCTCTCGGCTGGCCTGGGAACGCCTCGGGATCCTCCCGGAAGAGCTGGACGAAGTATCTGGGGAGAGGGAGGTCTGGGCTTCCCTGCTTAGGCTGCTGCCTCCGCGACCCCACCCCGGATAAGCGGAAGAAAATGGATGGATGGATGGATGGATGGATGGATGGATGGATGGACGCTGCACTACCGAGTATTTCAGTTCTGTTAGCGGACCCGCTGCCCTCCTGGAGGGTTCCTGCGACATCGAGGCCTCTCCAGTATGTTATTAGATGAGGACTGATAAAGGAGCAAGGCAGCACAAAAGCACACAAGAGCCTCTGATGTATCACTGGCTTTTTTCCCCTTTTTCTCTCTCTCGTCCTTTTTTGTTATATTGAATCTTTTGCTCCGACCATCCCCGCAGCCTTAATTAACTCCTCAGACCACGACACAAGATGCAGTGGCAGCCGAACAAAAGAAGTGACTCATCAGCTTAAAAACCTGCTGTATCTTTTATCAAGATCTCCATCTCCCTCTCTCAGTGGCCTCTTTCCTTAGTTGGGCTATTTGGACTTTGAGTGATTAAATCACCAACTTTCCAAATTCTACCTCATTTATTTAACATTTTTGATGGTTTGAGATGATTCTTAGCTCTTTTCTTAAACCTGATTTGTATTTTCAAACCTTTGTGAAACGTTCTGCCAGGGTCCTATTATGTTGCACTGAATTTATCTTTAAGTGCACAATGAACACATACAGACAGGTGAAAAAACTGAAAAATCTCATCCTGGTCTTGAGTATTCAAACGGAAAGGAATCTGTGACTTCTTTATATGTTGCATATTTTCTGTTACACATGCAGACAGGAAGCTATAATTTCCACAGCTCAAATTTCTGTCAAAAGTGCAGACATCCAAAAGGAGCTTCCCCTTTTGACTACCGCTCCAGAATTATCAAACGCCCTCCGCTTATTTTTATTTATTTATTTATTTATTTATTTTTTGGTGAGCTTGCCTCTTGCGCTTACCACCTGAAAAAGAAATGGCAGACTGTGACACCACTTCAGGCTGGGAGTGGGAACCAGCGGCTCTCCCACATCCACGCCTGCAGTCTGGGAATAGCTTTCCAGGCAGCCTCGATGGGGCTCTCCTCCAGAGGATTGACAGGAGCCCACGAGAGTGGAGACTTTGATTCCGCCAAACACCGTCTGCCACTTGTTTTAACTCCTATCCCAATTAAAGACTGTTTACAGTAACAGAGGATTATTTCCAGGGGCTACGAAGGCAAAGATGGGAAGATAGAGGGGGTGTGTATGTGTGAAAGGGGGAGGAGAGTCACCCCCCTCTCTTCCTAGCGTGCACTGCTGCTGCTGAAAATAATTCCTTTGCAGCGGAGACTTAATTCTTATTCTGTGTTCGTGTGCCTTATCCTTTATTGTCTATTCTGATCATGTGGTCTGCCTGACTTACTGCTGTAGACTGTCACCGCTCCGCGTGTGTGTGTATGTGTGTGTGAGAGAGAGAGAGAGAGAGAGAGAGAGAAAGGTGCAGAAAGACAAAGAAGAAGGGGAGAGGGGTCATTCTGCATTTGAACCACTGCTACAGGAGCCCCAACTGAGCAACCAACAAATTCTAAATGACAAACTGTTCAAGAGTGTTTCAAGGCTGTTGTCTTGAATAACCTTGAGGATGTTGTTCACCAAAAAGGACAATTTAAGGTAACCAGTAATGAAGTTACATTTGTATCTGTGCTATTTCTCTGGTTACCTCTGCTGTGTCTCTCTCAAAGTAGCTTATTTTTAAACAGATTTCCACATCTTGGAAAGAGAACATCCACAGTGGCAGCTGAGAGATGATTCAGACAAGCAGGCAGGAAAAATAACGAATGAAATGGTGACAGTGAGAATTCCCATCTAAAACAGGCGCGTTTAAAATTTCACTAAAGGGGATGATAGCGTAGGTGACGATGACGTAGATGTAGTGTGTCTTTGAGCCTTCCCAGCAAGAGTAGAAATACAATTTTAATGATAATACGCAGATTTGTTCCTCTCTTCCAGTTTAGAATAACTGCTTTTCCACACTATAGAAAAGCCTGCAGGAAGCTACTGTCACATGACCAGGTCATTTAAGCTACATGTTCAGCTTGACATGCATGGCAGCAACAGCGAGCGTTCTGCTTGGCCACGTGCTCCTGAGCGCCTCTTGATTAGCATGTCGGTCTTCTTGATTAGCATGACATGCTAATCAAAAATAAACATGGAGAAACCAGGAGGCGCTAGACCAAGACAAAGACTACCGAATGGATTCAAATCTGACCAAAATTTCCACAGTTAGCGTGGAAATGGGTCTCTGTGTCCTGCAAGAGAGGGGCCTAAGCGGTTAAGTGGAAATATGACTCCTTTAGTGGAATTCTAGAATTTAAAAAAGCCATTTAAATGAACTTTAAATATCTGTAATATCCAACAATTCCTGTAAAACCCCTTAAATTATTGAGTGGTTTAAATACTCTGAAATCCAGAAACCAGCCTCGCGATTTCGTGACAGATGAAGGCGCCTTTTGGCCCTGGTCAGGAAGTTTTGGCACGCGAGGCGGCCTCTTGCTGACTCTACTGCTGTTTCTCTCGGAGCCTCTTCACACCCTGAGCGGTGAAGGTGAAGCTCGGGACAAATTCCAGAGATTAAATGATGTGGAAATAAAACAATTTAAACAGTAACTGTCCGAATCCGCAGCCTGACAAGCACACACAACAACATATGTGTATATATAAGCATAGCAGGCACATACACATGTGCAAACACGCTTGTTTAGTTGGACTCTGCACAGTTTTATTCAATATTCAGCAAGTTTTAAATGATAAGCATCGTGTCCAAACTGCACATGCTGACCAATCAAATTTGAGCAATAGTAACAGGACATACATACATATGCAGTAATGAGTATTGCAGTATTGTGTTGAGTATTTGCTGGATCAGGAAGTACTGTACATGACAGTCGGAGGAGGGCTGATTGATCAGTAGTCTCAGTCAATGGATTGTATTGGGCCATTATTTTAAATGTGAAGCTTCGAGTTGGTGTCTCATATGCTCCAAGTAAACAGTAGTTCAAGGCTGAAGTGACAAGTTTCCATCTGATCTATTACGATTGTGTAATTATGTGGCAGAGAGGGGCTTGGATTTGAAACTGTGAGTGGAACTGACAGGAGAAGCACAAGGGTGCAACACAGTCAGGAAAAAGAATTACAAACTCTTCTGGAAAAAAGATATTTTTTAACAAAACTATCCAAATCCCTGAAACACGCAGCACTTTACCCTGGGATTACAGTAACTGGTCTCTGGGTTCCCTGAGGTCAGCGGTGCTGATGATCCAGGTTTATGTCAGCCAGAGGGAGAAATATTTGTTGATGAGCGAGGAAATGGACTCATTTTAAAACCCTGCTCCTGTGAGGACACCGAGCCCACATATGCAAACTCATTAAAAGCAAGAACACAGTGATCCGGCTTTTTAGCCTTAGAACCCATGAAGAGAAATGGGATTTTACTGACGAATATGAAAGGAAACACTGAGTTCAACTTAAAACATGGCTCTAAAACAAAATCTAGCAAACAGCTGAAAATAAATGTAATGATTTGCTGCCTATTAAGTAAATGTGATCTCTTCAATTAAAGGCTAAATTAAATCAATTGTTTTTCGTGATTGGATGAATATCCTACAGATGGATGGACAAATAAAGACGCATATTTAGCTGAAGTGAGTGAGATAGCACACACACACACACAGCTAGAGCACGGTCACTGACCACTCATGCTTTGAGAACACACACAGGTAGACAACACAAAAAAATGTATACAGAATACAACGTGAGGAGCTTTTATCTGCTCTTCGCAGCTGTCACGTCTTCTGTGTGATGTCTTCGACAAGTGATGCGTGTTTACCCCGATTATCCTGTTTCAGGTTTCCTGCCTCTCTTTTTCTCACAAATAAACCCCTCCTCCTATTCAAACATGCCACCAAATTGCATATACCTCACACACACACACACACACACACACTACCTTGCCTCCCCCACACGGTGTGACCAAACAGAGATGTCCCTTTGGGCTCTGTCGCCTGTCTGCAGGGATGCGGGGCTGAGTGATGAGGAGACTGAGTCAAGGTTTCATCTCCTCTCTCCACTGACTGAATGCGGAAGTGGACTGCTGACCTTTGACCCGGGCAGGCAGGATAGGAGATTGAACACAGCTCCAGCCTCCATTACAATTCTGCTCACGCAGGAAAGCAAACTAGTGGCATGAGCCCTGAAGATGTAAGCTTATATAAGACCGAGGTGTGGCGACTACAGTCCCTGGCCTTAAGGAGCGAGTTGACTGTGTCCACACAGCTGGAGAATTTTTGGCTGTCAAAACATATAATTTAATTTAATATATAATATATAATAGATAAATAAATAAAAACTGATACTGATATTTATAGCCATGAGTAATCCTGCTATAATTAGATTCTGAAAAGGCTGAGGGTCAGCTGAAACATTAATATCATCTACTCCCCCAAACCCACAGGCATTTGACGCGCTATGTCCCTGACGGTGTGAGCCCCCTTACGCCGTATAAACGCACACAAATACTTCAACAAGACAAATAAGCCTGTCATTTGTGTTTCCACGCACCTCAGCACTGCACAGTGAGATCAAACTGGCAACCTGTCACAAAGCTAGTGATACAGCTGGGGATTTGAGTGACTGATGACGAATACGGACATTACGGAGTATGAAACCGCTACTTTAACTTGTGGACACAACTTTAAGTCTACATGTTACAACATTGCTTGCAAGTACAATGCATGAGCAACAAATGGTGCCGCTCTCTTCAGTCACTGGTCCACAGAAACAAATCTGCTTTTATTCTTTAGCATCAGTGTGAGGAATGATGAAGGAATACGTCATGACTTTTGTCAGTGTTTACTGTGAAAAAGGAAAGCGTTACTTCAGATGCCTCCCTGCTGTTTGCCATGCGTGAGAGGCGGCTATCGTCACCTACTGGTCTGGCATACGAGTGTTAGAGTCTAAGGATGCACTGAGAGAAAGATCTGAATAAATAACACAGATTTAGAGTCTTTGCATCACCATTTAAGTCACCAAAGAGGTTTTGCTATAATTATTCGGCTTATACACCAATAAAACTGCAACTTATCTGTCATATTATATCACTGTTGTCATGTTATGCAAATAAAATATCCCTCATAAGGCAAAGTGACAAGAGCTTGATTTTTTTTTTTTTTCATCTTTGCTACCACTCCCATTAAAAGAGGTGGTCTCATACTGGATCACACATCAGCCAGCACCGCTCCCTCCATTGGACAGAGTGGAGACAGCATGTTTGACTGATGCGCCATCCAGCCCACCGATGTTCTCCAGCCCAGTAATGTTTTTAATACTCTGCATTTCACAGTTTCACTTAACCAGTTAAAGTTTTGCTCTGTTTCCACTCCTGATCGTGACTTCGTGACTTCAGGGAAGCAGTAACGGTCAATACCGCACTGATTTGTGAGTGATGCTGGATTTCAGCACCATGGACAACTCCCTCTCTCTCTTTCTAACTATCTGTCTCTTCCGCCCCCCCCCCCGCCGCCCCCGCCCACAAAGAGAGGAGGAGGAAGGATAGAAGAGAAGAAGATGATGGGCGGTTGTGGTGTTTGTTGTGGAGGGGGTTCCCTATCAGATTTCAGGCGGAGGATCTAACATTGCCACGCTTCCCACCATTTTCCTCCGGTGCTCTATTTCCACACAGAGCAAAATGCCACATGCGTGTAAGATCACAGCTTTCATCAAATATTGATCGACCAAGCCTTAAGAAGGACAGATGGAAAAAAGAGGCATATATAGAGAGAGCAAAAGAGGGAGAGAAAGGCAGCCGGGGTGGGGGTGGGGGTATCCCTGTAGACAGCCTGGTCATGCATCCTTCCCATCGGCATCACCGCAGCCCTACCTTCTCCTCCACATCCACCGCACAAAAAAAGTTCAATTTACTTTCCAGTCATGAAAACAGCAGCTGGATTGGAGTATAATCCTGGTTTACGACCATGACAAAGCGACAGGCTACACACGCGCGCGCAAACCGAGCGCGCCACGTCTCCAATGACGGCAAGTGCCAGACGCGCCGCAGTCAGAGGGCTGTCAGCGGGATTTCAGCCTGTGTCCGGCCACACCAAAGTCAGCCCATTCCCCGAGGGGCACTGCCACTCACAGAACAAAGCCAAATATCCATTTTCACACAGTTTATCCCACCGCCTCCGCGAAGATCCGCAGCTTTTAATAGGTCAAGGATGCGCTCATCACGACTCCGACATCGGATGCGGCTCCAGCGGCTGTCGCGAGCAAAATTGCAGCGGTCAGCTGGGTGTCAGTGACGGCGATCTATAAGCATCTTTAGCGGAGACACGCTCAGCTGTAATTGTCAGTCCTGACAAGAGGAGAGGTACATTAATTATTCAATGCACATAAACTGCGCTCGTTCACGGTTCGGCAGTAGACGCGATACCACGCAGATTTTACATCCATAACGCGGCCACGAATCCAACCATGTTCAAAAAAGAAGTGAAAAATAAATAAATAAACAAGGAGAAGAAACTGCTTAAAATCACCGTCGCCTTCAAGAGGCTGCAAAACGCAGAGTCCGAGACATGCCACCACGCAAAAAGCCAGCCGACATGGATGAGGACCCGGGCTGGCAGCCGGCGAAAACCAATTCACCAAAACGTTAGCAGTTTTGTTGCTTGGTGGTTTTTCGTGTTTTTACCTGTCAGGACTCCAACCCGGATTTGGTGGTCGTGGTTTGTTAAAATCATCCCGTCTGACGCCATGTTCAACAGCGCTGTCACCCGCACCGAGAACTCACGGCTGGGCCCGGAGCCGAGCGCATCGAACTTGATTTGGAGAGGGAGGGAGCGAGCGAGAGGAGGAGGAAGAAGAGATGGTTGATGCAAGGGCGAGAAAAAAAAAAAAAACAAAAAAAAAAAAAAACAGGCAGACAAGATGAGTGGAAAACCGAGCGACTATCGGGGACACCCCCAGATAAACGGGCAGGATGCGGGGGCCGTTTAAACCGCACATCAGTCAGCTGGCCGCCTGCCACAGTAGTACCGTGGTTCCCTGATTAAGTCTTATAGAGACCGCTGTTGATTTACACTGTTGTTGAAGACTTTGGAGGAGACTGACTGGCAATGTGACTGCAATTCACTTCATTCTGATGCCATATATATATATATATATATATAGTATTCTTCCTTTGCCACCTAGCAACCTTTAGGTAGAGGGAGGAGGCGCCAAATCACATCAGCAAGCATGCTGTCAGGACTTCGGAGGTGTGTCGGCTAATGCATGAACAGGCTAAAGAAAAGACCGGAGTCTGACCTGAAAAAACTACATCAGCCAAACAAAAAAAAAAAAAAAACAGGTTCTATTCATAGAAGCTCCGCTTCCTATTGTGCATAATGTGTGTTGTTTATTCTCATGGAAAGAAAATGCCCATCCGCCAGCTTCTGTTGGGAATCTTTCAATAATGCATAATTCATGAAATCAGACAGATGAAGCACAGGAAATGTGCAGAGGGTTGAGGGGCGGTGTGGGGGTTGGGGTCAACCCTTCCAGCAACACCGAGTTCACTGACCTGATCAAAGGTGACACAATTATATGGGATAGATAGATAGATAGATAGATAGATAGATAGATAGATAGATAGATAGATAGATAGATAGAGCAGTTGTAAATTAACAGTATGAGTAAAATACTCATCTAATGTGGATGCTAACTATTGTTTGGAAGCTTAATTCATGCCTCCTGAGCGAATAGAATGGAGCTAATTTCTTGGTCTGAAGCTTGTGAGACTATTCCTCTGGAATATTTTATCACCACAGCAGTTATTACATCTGCCTGTCAGTGTTGGAGAGGACGTGCTGTTAAGTAGGCCCTTGTTAGTGGTGAGAGCCAGTATGCAGAGGGGCTACATCTGCATATGCATGCACACACACACTTTTCTTAATACAAAAAAGAGATGCTCGCACACACTCCAACACCAACCATCTCCACACTCCAGAACTAGCGAGCTTTCCTACTAGATTGGAATTCCCCTGCTAGAGCGGCGATGGAATGCTGAGAGGACCAGATAGTGGAGCAGAAAGGTATGATGGAGGGAGGGAGACCCCAGATGATGACATCAGGGAACCCATCTGGTGCAGGAAAGACTTGTCTTCATGTTGTGTGACGGTGTATTTACGTGTGTGTGTGCGTGTGTGTGCTGGGGATTCTCTAGTGTAATGGTATGATTTGCTCATTGCTAGACGAGCTGCTTGCTGCTCATGAATAGGTGAAAAGGATCACAGTAATCACAGCAGCCCAGTAGATGGATGGAGCTGTAGAAGGATGGATCTTTGCAGTGGGCCCTGGTTGTCCCAAAGCTCCAGGTGCAGGAGAGGGAGGCCGACCAGAGGACAACAGCTGGCTCTCTCTGTTTGTGGCGGCAGCTTAAGTGTTTATAGGCCACTGGGACCAGCAGCGCCCATGAGGAAGCATTCTGGGACATGTGACCCACGATGGTCTGCAAAGATGTTTACCCTGCTATAAGTAATTAAGTAATATTTCTAAGAGATTTGTTCCTCTTTTTCTAGTACTTTTGTTATCTGTGACATAGATATATGGGAAAGTCAAGAAAAACCAGACTCAATATCAGTTCCGTTCACCACAGAGAGCACAACCATCTTCATCTGCGGTGATATTTTTGAACTTTAATTTCATTATGTCACGACTTTCCCTCAAGCCTGAAGAGGCTGGAAGGAGGTGTGCATCTATCCATCCTCATAAAGCAGGTAGAACACAGACTCTGCGAAGTGTTTGTCCCATTTTATGTAAAAAAGCTCCAGGCCAGAGTTGTTAAATGCACTGTAAAGCAGAGCCCCCAGTTTTGCAGGGGGAGTTCTAATCATTTACACTTTACTGTTTTGTACCACATAAATGTATTTGATTCCTGAGTTAAGGATTTGTAATTGATTGGTGAAAATGTGTCTATGTTGTCTTGAGAAATGCATGTGATCTCCCAGGGATCTTTAATAACGGCATGAAAAATACGATATTAGGGAAGGTACACTTCCTGGAGCGTATGTGGTAAAAATCACCGAATGTAGCTTCAGCTGAAGAGGAGGAGTCAGTGAGGAAGAAGAAAAAAAAAAAAAAAACAACAATTATCCATGTGCACATGAGCAGCAGACACTTCCCTCCGGACCAGTGGGGACAAAACCTCTTGTCTGGAGAGGATGGCGATTAGGCTACGGAACAGCAACTAGGTTGGGAGGAGAAAATAGAGAGATGCAGATGGGGAGAGTAGAGAAGGAAAAGAAGAGAGAGCTGACATGAGAATGAACAGAGCAGTGTGTGTGTGTGTGTGGGTGTGTGTGTGTGTGTGTGTGTGTGTTCGCTCGCATGCTAGGCAGCATTCTGATGAGTACGGGATCTCTGCCGACTCCCACCACCATTACAACAGCGCCGAACATGGCCCCAGGGCTTTGGAATCAAACCCATTACATCTGATACTGGGTTTCTCTCTGCTCAGAAGTAATGCAATGTGGACTCGGCTCCTCCAAATCTGGCCAGTGTCGCATAGCATCGCTGCGCAAAAGAACTTCCCAACGAGGAAAAAAAAACAGGGCGGAGGAGGAGGAGGAGCGCTGAGGCCCGAGAGTCTGATACTGGGGAGGGGCGCTTAACAAAGCCTGGAGGGTCGTTTCATTCATTTCAATTTTGTTTTACTACACTGAAACGACAACGGGCTGTTGAATAAATTAGTAATAAATTACTACATAAATGACTTACATGTGATGACGTACACACAACAGGTCTTTGTATGTGTTTATACGGGGGTCTCGTGACCATTTGCATAATTAACAGACTGACATTTGAAAAGCAGAATGTCAGCAGAAACAACCTCAGACACCAAACGACTGCGCGGCATTGTTCCCAGCCAAATTATTGCCTCATAATGCAGAGTTAAACGTGGAAATTCTCTGGCCTGAAGACAAGCTGGGCTTTTGAAAGGTGATTCTATAAAAACAATATTTGCAGATGCCCCCTTCTTCCACTTTGGTGAACAAAAAAATCTAAAGGATAAGGGTTTTATATGTCAAAGTTTGCTTCACATTCTCCTTTTGAAGATGAATACATTTTCTACGATGTGTCTTAGTTTTAGTAGCGTCATGTAGCATGTAGCATAACATGTAGCTTCTCCTGCAGGAGCGGTGGAAGTGTGCGCGCTCGCATCTGCACGCCTATTAACCTTTGACTTTCAAGCTCTGGTGGGTCTGGGGCAGGCTAATGACTGCGGTGAGTTCAGGTAATTTGGTTAGATTGCTTTTGGGGCCAAGCTGTCAGCTCGGTGGTAGAGGGAGGTGAGGGTTGTTGGGAGTAAGGAACTCAGCGGAGCTGGACCTGACAGGGCCTCGGAGCAGGGTGCTTGGCCTAGGATCAGTGGCGTAGCCTAACTGGATCAGACATATTCTTGTGGAACGCAAGATGCGCAGAGCTCAAACTTCAAACACTACATGTGAACAAATAACTCAAGTCTGCATTTAGCAAAGCCCATAAATTATCTCCACTCTCTCAGGGAGGCTGGGGGAGAGGGGTCTCCATGCCAGCTAATGCTACATGACTTCTTACTCATCCAGCCAGCCCCTAGAGCTGCACCGTCAATCAGACAGTCAGGCGTTCGTTCCATCGTGCAGTCAGCAGTAGATTTTCCCGAGTCGCGCACCCACGAGAGACCCCAGGGTCCACTCCTCACCCAGCTCGTGGTCTCTGGCTTACTCCACTGCAGAGTGCCCCAAAACCAGAACTTAGCCTCTTGTCTCGGGGCGGGGAAAACGTGGCGATCCCAGAACATGCGGGAAGCTAACACAAGCTCTCCGATGGGTCTGCTATTAGCAGCGTTTTTCATCCAGATGTAAAGTTCAGCCCTGCATCCGGCCCGATCCCCCTAATACTGAGAGGTTTGAATCTCTCCAGTGCACGCTAACATAAAAACGTGATCACACAAACATCCTGCTGCACACATTTAGTAACAAAAGATATGAGAATATGTTCTATACATTTGTGTCAATATAATAAAACATTTATATATTGTCCAGTATGTGTCGGTAATATACAACCTCACACAACTTCATTAAAAACTGTGAGTCTAGACGTCTGTCACTTTAAAAATCAAATATTTAAGGTATATTTTCCTTCACACACTTGGAGCATTCAGTGGAAATTGTGCACTATTCTGCAGTTCACACATGCGATGTTTGCAGTCTGAACTCTGACTTCTACACAATGCTGCATTGTGCGGCACAGTGTAGCCACCGGCCACACTGTGAGAAACGGTGAGGATCGTGACAGAGCTGTTAAAGAGGGAGGCTCGTTTTGAGCATGGTAAAATGATGGAGATGTACGGGCTCAGCATGCAATGCGGGCCCGACACCTCAAGGACAACAGTGGACCAGAATCCCTAACTCAGGCCAGACAGAGAGACCGGCAGATATCAAAGGAGCACAGGGAGTAGCTCTGAGATCCCCTCCCAACCTCCTGGCCAGCACACAGTGCAAGCTTTTATCTGGCAGACCGTAGTGGCCCACCTGAGAGCAGAGCCAGCTGGGGAGCAGAGTTTTAATCTGCTGGCTGTCAGTGTGTCCTGTCTGTGTGCTAAGAGGAGGCCCGGACTGCTGGTGTATCTGAAGGCTTCTGCAAGATACGTTTTGCTGTCTGATGAGTGTTTCTTGCTGCAGTGCGAGAATGTAGGTGGGAGGGGGGATTTTAGGCTCCATCTGAGCCTAAAATCCCCTGCTGGTGCAAATGCAGTGTACACATATTTACACGCACGGGCAAAAATGCAGACGTGCAGGCACTGCAGGAAGTGGCAGAAACATGGACACACACACACACACACACACACACACACACACACAGAGTGTAGTTTGATCAGACAAAAAGGAAGGAAGTGCTTCAGTGACCCAGCACGCAAAGATCAGGCTGCTCTGCACTTCAGAAATGTGCAACCTGCATGTTAACAGGCCCCTAGCTCAGCCTCCCCAGGGTGCTGCCTCCTCTCTTAGCCTCAACACCTGCCCACTCCCCTCTTGACATGTGCCCATCCCTTGCTTCATAGATCCCCATCCATCCATCCATCCTGCACCTCCACCTGTTTGCAAAAACAGGACAAAATAGACAGGAAAACAGAGGATGGAGGGAGCCACAGGGAGCTGTTTTTCGTGTCTGTGAGCATGTGCAGATTGTCTAGTGAGCTGTTTAGTGCGGCACAGGAGCATGAGGGCTCAGAGAGGCAAAACACAACATATGGGGGGCTAATAAGGTTCTATTTGGAGTGATTCTATCTATATCTATATGTTATATGAGACCAAATAGGTGGAGTTAAAGTCAGCAAATATCCATGCTTGGGAGAGGAGATTGGCAGGTTTCCACACTGGACACATCACTAAAAGTGACACGTCCATACAAACCAGCCGTAACGCATTGGCTTTGATACTAATATCTGTCTCTTTTAGTGGGACACTGATAAAATTTGCATTTAGATGGAAATGACTTGGGGACAACCAGGAGACCACGAAGGGCCGGGGAAGGAGAGAGGCGAGCCGGTTAGCTATGGACCACTGTGGCGTTCCTCTCACTAAAACAACAAATATGAAGGCACGCTCTGACTAACATGGAGCTAATGTGATTATACTAACTCGTTTTATTTTCCTTCCTAGGGTGAACTGAGTGGGTCTCATCTGAGTGGGTCAAGGATGCGGGGGTTTGTCTTCCCTCCCTCTGTTCTGCAGCCACACGTGCCATTTGTTTCCTCCACAGGCAAGGCAGCTGAGGAGGAGGAGGTGGGTAGCGTGCTCAGCCCGTGCCTTAACTGCATTAAAATGGCCAAGCACAATTTTCTAAACAATTTAACGAGGAAATGTCGACTGAAATGGATCCTACACCGTGCCCTAATATTGAGTTCTGCCAGATCAATGGAAGAAAAAGCATCATTATTTCTCATGCCACTTCATCAAAACTGTTTGCTTATTACAGCCCCAGCGTTCAGTAATTACTATTTGAAACACTATTTAACTGCATTATATGTTTTGTTTTTTTTTAATGGTATGACAACATGTATTGTGGAATATTTTGATCCACAATGACGACGTTGTGTCAATGAAAAAAATATTTTCTCAACATTTGAAGCAATAAAGACTCATCTTGTCTCACATCACATCCCAATATTTTTTTCACGTTGTAAGAGAAGTAGAGATAATGGATGAAGTTGTTTGTGCCAGAAGGTGAAGCTTGTTGTTTTAAATCTACAACCTTAAAGACAAATCACGCCATTGTCTTCGGACAACAGACTTATTAATTGTTTTGAAACGTAATTTATTTGTACGGTACAAATTATGCATGTATAGCATATGATCGTGTTTTGACCACCCACAGCAGAAAGAAGGTCAATAGTCATCAGTGACTAAGGTACAGGTAATATTCATACAGACTCTGCCACGATGCTTATCCAGATGACAACAGCTCCACCTGGTGTTAATATTTTATACAGCCGCAATTCGCATGTCTGTACCTTGTAACCCAGCAATAATCCTTGAATACAGAGTGCTCGTGGATCTAAAAGCACTCAATCTCTGCTCCTATCTTAAAATAAATCCCAGTTTGGGTTGAACTCATTTGTAGGACATCACTCTCTTATCCACCTTCAGTGAGTAATGTACAGCGTGACCCCATGCAGCACCACAAACAATCCTACATTTCTAACCAACTCAATAATGTGGAGTCGACAGGATGGCAAAAATTTGGAGCTATTAATAAACCGCACTGCATGCAGTCTGCACCCTCGCGTTAGGGCCTGACTTTGCAGATGAGCTCGTTTGACCCAACCACAGTGTGTCTCAGCATAGCTCAGAATAAGGATCAATACAGCGTGTTGACTAAGCGCTTTCCCACTGACGCGGTGTGGCAGTGGGCTTGACCACCCTTAAACTTGCTGGTACATCGATCGCATTGAGCAGACAGTGGGACTGTGGACTGCATTAGCTGGACGGGTGAAATCAGTTTTTCCTTTTTTAACGTCAGTGATGCAGTTGCTCTGACGATATTTCATATGAGCTTCAGTGGATTTTATTTGTCTGTCAGTATAATCCTGTTGTTCCTAAGGTAACCTGCAATGATGACATGTTTTGGCTCAGAGCCAAAAGCTTTAATTTAGTCCTCCCCCCTCCCTGTGTGTATGTGTGCGTGTGCACGTGCGTTAGAGAGAGAGATGAGGGTGATGGGATGATGGGCAGTGCAAAAGACAACTTGGTGATGGGTGGGGGGGTTCTCTGAACTTTCTGGATACTTACATTAGAAGTGAGATTATATAGCATGTCTGCGCACGTGCGCACGTGCATTAATGTTTTGGAATCTCGACTGTGAATTTGGTGGCGTGATAAGAGGTGTCGCCGGCCGGGGAAGGGGTCAGGGGGAGGAGAGTGTGAAATCCTTTTAGCCTTCATGTAATTCGCTACAAGCAGCGTTGCGATTCTGGCTCTGCACGGTCTGAAACAAAGAGAGACAGGGTAGGACACCACTCAGCCCAGGGCCCTGGCTTTGGAATTCATGAAAGGCATGTGTGGAGAAAAAAAAAAAAAAAAGACAAGATGGAGGAAGTAGGACATGATTTAATATCTTAGGGGAGGTTTTAAGTCACTCAAAGACTTATTCCTCATCTCTTCACACCTTAATAATGTGCTGTCAATTGTCTAAGGTCAAAGGTTAATGGATTAAATCACCATAATGAATTCTTACTGGACCTCCGGTCGGGTTTTCAGTACCATAACATCCAGCAGGTGTCACTGTAGCCTTTAACCCCAGCTGCGGCCGCCTGATGACGAGGGCTTCAACCTTGCATGAGCTTCAGAGAGAAGATGCCTCCCTGCAGTGGACTGGCCAGCCAGAGCCGCACTGCATCAAACACGGTGGCTCGCTGTTAATAAGCCAACACAGCCTCCGCTGCTGGGGCCGGGTGACAACAGCTCGGCCCCGGATTTATGGATCCACTGAGCTGCAGACATCTTCGGAGTCAGAGTATAAGTCATCGGCAAATGTCAGACACCTAGGACATAAATCACACACAACGGCAGCAAGAGTTGGAGTGTGTGAGAGAGACAAAGTGAGCTCCTCATCACATCAGTGTTGATCACTCTGCTGGCTCTCCTGCTGCTGTTTCACACATTCACAAGTCAACAACAACAACAACAACAACAACAACAACAACACAGCTTTGGGAAATTCAATTGTTCAGTGCTCAGGTTGCTCAAGGACACACAATTGTACACAACAGGGTAACAAGACTGAACTGATTTTTCCAGTTGGCAATATTTTTGTTGAATTTGATCCGATTACTTACGCATTTTAAATAATAAAATCATCTAATCACTGCTCAGGAGAGCTGCCTGAACTCCTAAAGAGCCTTTCAAGTAATAATTATGGAATTTTATGTTGATACCCAGGTGACTTTTTTACATGTAGCATTAGGTTAAGCAGTTAAAATCTAACGTTATATTATTACTGCCTACTTATACCATACTACAGGTCTGAGTCACAACGTGGGGAAATGTGCTGTTTGATGGAGGTCTGTGCTCTGAGTGCTTTTCTAGTCCAAGAGTAATAAGTACAAAGCCGTAAAAAGTAGTCAGTGAAGGAGAGAGCCAGATGCTTTTCCCAGACAACAGTGGCCAGCGCTGCAACCAGTATCTACAAGGAGGCCCTAACCCTAACAGCAGTGTGGTAATGCCTGAGTGTATGGAAATCCGAGGGAATAATAAAGCCAGCAAGCACTGCTTCTGCTGAAGGTGGAGCACATTAATACTCATCAGGCACAGGTGTAGGACTGCGTATTAACTAAGTCAAATGTTTTATATTTTCTATGCTAGCAACCAAATTAAAACTGCATTGTGTTCCAAAATCATCACTTACCTTGTTGGAGGAACTGGAGTGTGTGTCAATGGCACAGACACACCCCTGTGTCTGCCCAGGAGCCCGAACAGGCGGTGAAGTGAGCAGTGTTGAGACACGTTTATTTATCCTGAAGATTAGGGTGTTTGCTGTGGCACCCTGCAACCACAAACTCCTACACCATCCTGTCAGGGTGTTTCCACACCCACTGCTGAATGCACCAACGACCTGTGACACTCGGACCAGGAGCTGCCCGAATCACAAAGGACTCCACCTACTGACCAGGGTAGGGTATAGCTCTTCATAGGATATTCCCTCTGGTGTGTTTGTGTTATACGTGAATATTTTTTCTACATTAAACTTTCCCCACACAGGAACTGTCATCATTTACTAAGGATTTGTAAAAAAAACAAAAAAAACAAAAAAGAGACAATTCTAAAAATGTTGAGCAGCTGAGAGTCTGATGACCATCCCCCACTATAAAAGTTTAGTTCCAAAGAATGGAAGTAAACGATGCAGCTCAGTATGAGAATAAGCCCAGAGAACAGCATATTACATTTTGAAAGAAAAAGGTGTTGCACAGATAACCGCACGAAGCTGTAGGAGAAAGGCTAGAGAGGAGGACAGAAGCATGCAGGAGAAAGCTCTTTGGCCTTGGCCCACTTCATTATGAAACAAAAAACCAGTTACAGCAGCTCTCAATCTGCATCGTCGTTGGCCTTCTCATCAGAAATTGTTTCAAGATGTGTAAGATCATGCTCGCACTCAGACGCGCACGAAAGCAACCAGCCTCCTCTGCACATAACATAGTCAACCCAATCCTACAAATAATCCACTTCATTAGTGATGGAATTACTCTGGCATTTCCTGCTGCCACAGGCATTGATTGGACCTGCATGTGCCCGGTGGAACAGATTGCAGCCCTCTGTGTGATCGGATAAGTCATCGCCCCTCTTTGACAGCTTTATTGTTGGAAAAAAAACCAAGTGCCGCTGCTACGAGGTCCCATGCTGCAGAACTTCTCTGAGCTCGGAGCTCATCGTCAGAAATGCGGCTCCTTCCTTCCCCGTGAGGATCTGTGAGCTGTTCAACGGTGTGATCACATTGCTGTTTGTGTTGATAAAGTCAGACTTTCCTGTTGAAGGCTGAGCAGAGAGCTGCTGTGTGATTGCGTTTTCACATATTCAGAGCTGAACAAATGCTGACCTCTTGAGCAGGATGACTCATATTGCACCGATTCAGTTTCAAACAACACGTAAAGTCTCTGGAATCCAAGATGCACCCAAGAATCATGCTGCCAGTAAGGCCAGCCGTGCAGACAGCATGATGCATTAACACTGGCAACTCTGCAGCCACCTGATACAGTACATGCAACAGCCAGAAATACATGCACAAGATTTTGGGCAATGCTGCATATAAATATATATATTTTTTTATCTCATCTGGAAACTGATTAACGAGTTCATGGCCGCAGTAACCTCTCTGAACTGCATTTTGTGCACATGGTCCTGCAAAGTCTTTCCTTTTGCTTCCTTTTAAATGTACATTATAACCACATGAATTTGTGAATAGCGCAGAACAACACATACGACAGCCACCATCTTTACGGCGATGCCGCTGCTGTGGCAGTTAGTGGCGGTAAACCACCGGCAGTTTCACCGCTGACTCCGGCAGCTCAGACTGCTGCTACGTCTCTGTTGGTTTTACGTGGAAAAACAAAAAAAAAACCCAACATGACCTCTGAGAGGTTTGTGGCTGCTTCAAAGTTGTTAAAAATGTAATTCTTTATTGAGCAGCTCAAGTTTACTTTGCGTCTTTCGCATGTAAAGAGCTGCAGTATGAGATGGAGAGTTTAACAGCCCAACAGGGGCTAACAATAACAAGACAGGCTAGTTCCTGCTCGATCTCCATGTCATTTAAGAAATAAACACATTCCTTAAAGAGGCTAAAAGAGGCCATTCTGCATAATTAACTGTTTTGCTTATTCCATACACGATATGTCTTACAAATTATGTGCGAGTGCTTATTGAACAAGTGACAGGAAGTTGAAATTAAAGCGATATTCAACATCTGCAGTGTACAAAATAAATACTCTGAGAAATATTAGATGAACTCAGAGATCCAATATTTGATTGCACTGGTTGTTAACTCCGGAGCACCAGCGTGCTTTCTAGCAGGAAATGTATAATTGGTTTAGTCGTCTAATCAGAAACCACAGAAACAATGTGGAAGATTATGAAACCCTGGCTCTGAAGCAGCTCAGAAGGTCAGATAACACTTGTGTCACGGCTGAAGAGGGAGACAAATGTGAGAATACCGGCTGGGAAACCAGAAAAAAGTCTGAAATAATGGTGGCAGCGGAAGGGACGGACGCCACAGAGTGCAAATTACAGCAAAGGCAATGGGCTGGAAAAAAAGAAAAGAGCCCCCCGTTGATAACAACGCTCTGCGGCGACTCTGAGCAGCGAGAGCAAAGGGGCCGGCAGATGACATCACACCAAAACAAATCCTAACCGGAGATTTTGAATTTAAATCACAAACATTTAAATCACCTAGCATGTTGTTAGATGTGCACGCCGCCTGTGTGAGTCTGTATATTTCTGTATTTCTGAGTGTTGATCAAAGAGAAAGCAGAAAATAGGTTACCTAAGAGTTTCATCTGAATAATTGATCAATCGCGCATGTGATTCTAGTATATAGGTTTCTGTGTAATCACAGCAAAAGAGAATTTCTGCATTGATATTGCTTTTTCTTTGGTTCTCAGTTCTCTGCAAAGCTTTAACTGGCCTTTAACTCATTTCCCCACTGTGGTGACAGCAGAGTGAAATGAGTGACCTTGTCCTGGTTCTGTGGGCTCCAGAGGACGCCTATGTCTGACACTGATCTGTCGTTCCTCCTCACAGCGTGTGATTAGCAGGCGGACGATGTGTTGCAGTGCAGAGGCGGCTGTCAAGGAGCAGGAGGTGGGTCTCCGGCCCAGAGGGAGAGTGCAGAGGAGAGGCTGCGGGGACGGTTAAAAGACAACAGCTTGTGGGACGCAGCGGGGACATGTGAAGTGAGGGTGAGGATAATGGAGGGATGGTTCACCAGCAGGTCAAGGAGGACAAAACATCACAGCTGAGCACTGTGGGGGAAGCAGATGAGGAGACATTAAGGCCTGGATGGATGCCATGATCGTGGCGCTGCTGCAGAATGGTTTACTGCCTGCACATGTGAGAGCCTGTGTGTGTGTGTGTGTGTGTGTGTGTGTGTGTGACAACATTTAAACCTGTTCCAAGTGGCCACATGGCACTTGAGCAGAAACACAAATCATCCCATGGGACTTGCGTGTAATTTTATGTGATCCAAATCTTTTCTTGGAACCCATCCATTCGTGTTTTAATCGTTAAGGAATGTACTATTAGAGGATCCCACATGTGAGCACACACACACGCACACACACTTTCTATTTAAAGGCAAAGTTTGCTACCTCATCACTCTATCCATTTTGTTCCTCCTTTTTCATGCTTCTTCTATCATGCTTTTCTTCCAGGACGCCCAGCCAGCCGACCCTGGTGATAATCCAGTATTTCCGACTGGCACATTAATATTGACACAGACCCTCGGAGCTGGTGCTGGGACCATCCTCCGGGTCCCAGGGATGGAATTTAATATACATCCTGCTCAAAACCTCCCTGCATGAGATTCGCTGAAGAAGTGGTTTTGCCAGCTCCCCCTGTGCAACTGTGTGCGTGCATATGCTTGCATTTGCAAACAGATGGACATTTTTGCACTTTCAAACCCCGGGCAGCAGTGATGCTGCAAGAACAACGAGAATGAGTCATAAAGGATTTGCCAGAAAGTTTTTTTTCCCCCCAAATATTCTTTACCTATTCACTCGCTTCAGCAATGCACAGGCAGACGCTTCTTTCCAGTCGAGCAGCCACGGTGGACCCACACAGAGGCTGTTTCTTGGTGATTAATGAAGAGCTGATGAGCGCAAATCAATGACGCTCATTAAATAGAAATCAGAGATGCACATAAAACTGAATGTTCCCCACATGAGTGTAGCAGAACATCTCGGGCGTCTCCCCTGGATCTTCTGTGTACCAAGCACCGACTAGACTGCAGATGCCACGACGCTGGCAGGAAGAAGTACTAAACTCCCTAGCCCCAAAACTCTTACCATCACCACAGGAATTTACTAATGGACATTTTGTTGGTTTTCATAATCCTGTGCTTACATATAAATATCACCTGGGTTGCTTAATGGCATAGGAGTTAAGACCAAAACAACAAAGCGGGAGGAAGACGAGATGCAGGCGACAGTCTCCAACCAAAATGGAGAACAGATGTTCCCAACTCACACTGAGACAATAGGCTGTTCACACCTCTATATATAAATAGTAAAAAGGTATAATTGTGCATATATATGTATATGTATTTGTATACACAAATAGAGTTCCTTCACCAGTGTTCTGCATTCCTTATCTGTGACTTTTACGACTGATCAATGCCAGGTCTGATACCCCTCCCTACCCCACACAGTAGGGAGTGAAATCTGAACAGGATTTTCTGGAAAATCAAAAACACCCTTATAACTTCAAAGTAAATTCTAACCTTGCTAATATTGTTCTTCAGGGGATTAGCAAAATATTGATTTGTTTCCCTTGGTTGTAGCGTTTGGCATAGCCAAGTTGAGAATTTGGAGGTTAAAAGCCATTCTCTTTCATAGAACCACAGTGCCACCTAGAGTCCGAGAATGGTAATCGTTTCAAGCCTCTTTCGTCACACTGTCACACATTGTGATTAGTTTTAATACTATCGCTTGAGATACCACGTGCATTGTATTGGCATCTTAAGACTGACATAGTTATGTGTGTTTGTTGACCATTTCATAAATGAAGGTCAGAATTTCGTCTGTAGTAGATTCAACACGCGCCTTATAACTTTTCACAGGTAAAAGCTAGAATAGTGTTGTTCATGATGAATGGTCAAAATTATTCATTAGACATCCAAATTTAGGTTTATCAGATTAGAATAATCCAAAGTGTCTCACCGCCATCTATTTTATACGTTCATATTGTAATCACCGTTACGTTCCAAACACATGTATAAACTTGTTCATTCATATAATCATTTATTAGTGTGAAATAAATTGTCATTTTTTTGTCGGTGGTTTCCCATTTGTTGATCTGAATATAGATGCGGCGATCAATGTCTCAGAACTGGTGCCTTCAGCTAGAGATTGATTAAACTTTATTACATGGTAAACTTCTGATTTTATGTTTCTTCCAATAAGTGGAAGTGGTGCCCCCTATCGAGTGCAAGTGGAATTAAGAAAGTCATCTATTAGTTCCAGAAATCCATTTAAGATCGAAGCCTCACGCTACATGAGATAACAATAACATGTGAAGATCATTTAAATTAGGAGTAGATGGAGTCCGGGCAGAGTGGCATTTGAATCCATATAGCTGCAGATTTACTGTCAAACGAACGAAGGTAAATTGTGCTGATACGAACAAGCGATGAAGATCAGGAGATTGATGGATGTCTAAAGGTTAAGCTAATGATGAAAGCTTTATTCCTCGGCCCACAGGTGCCTCTTCCTCAAAAGAGTACAAGCATGATTGATAGTTAACACTCTAGAATACACCAAAATCTGGTTTTCTTTTATAAAGTTGCCTCATAAAAGTCTCGCCTATGTTACCCTCTGCTGTGAAGACGCTGTATGATAGACCCACATTAAACCACCACCTACTGGCACCCAACAGGGAAACGGTGGAGATCTCATGCAAATCTCTTTTGTACCCATCGTGCGTGTTATATTTATAACACCAGAGTAAGCTCATTTAACCACATACCAAAGTTAGCAGAGACAAGGCAGGATTGCAGTTGTAATTAAAATTAGAAGTCCCTCAAGAGACTGAAGAAAAGCCTCAGATTCCCTAATCAACCATCACAGTGTCCATGCTGTGATTATTTTCTGATAACCAAGTTTGATGAATGATACTGCCTCAAACACGCATCCTCAAATGCACTGACTCGTCTCGGCAACAGCGTCTTCGCATTATTGTCTAAATGTCAACTTCATCTGTCTACATAATGACCCCCTCCATCCTCAACGTGCTGCAGCAAAACTGCCCCTCATGGTTGAGGTTCTAGCCTGTCACGGGTGAAATCCTGTTGGCCTAGGTTCACTCCTAATCGAGGTCATGGTAAGGATTAGAGATGCTGGAGCCTGTGTGAGAGCAGGAATAAAGTCTGGATGGGTCATCTGCTCGTTTTTTCATCCTGCACAATGTTTAACACTAGAAATTAGCACCAGTGGGACCTTGCAAAACTAGTAAGGTTACAGATCCAGAACAGCCACAATAACAATGACAACTTAACATTACCTCAGTGGAGTGGTGTTATTAGCATTTTAGGCCTGTGAGTACTTGAAAAGTGCTACACCTGCCAGTCGCACTGACGTTATGATCGCACGATGGGTTGCCCAGTGATATTTCTGTGTCTCAGTCTTCCACTCACGGTTCGAAAGAGTGACACGGTTTTGCAGAAATGAATCATCGCTGAAGGAAAATGACTGTTTTGGGGTTTTTTTTTTTTTTTTGACATGAGAGATGTGAGGGGGTGGCGGAGGGGCAGGGAAAACAAAATGTTTCGCTGTGTTTGAGGAATAGCTGACAACAGTAGACCAGTCAGGCTGACAGCCAGCGTTCTCTTATCGGTGCTATTTTTTCCTCTGTGCCGATTCACGGTAGTTGTTCTTTTTTAACTTAATAAGTTTGACTATTGTAAGCCATCAAAAACTCATTTCCATCTGTGTCTGAAGCCAGTTTTTACGTATGAAACATTTCCGTTTACGGCATTCATTAGCCTTGAGAGCCAATTATGCTACAGCTGTGGAACAATGAGGTATCACGTGACGTGAAAAATACAGCTTCGGCAGATTGCAAATCGCTTTCACCATGAAATCCTCACACCATAAATGTTGTGAATCTCAGCCCGTTTGTCAAAATGCAACTGTTAAAAGTTACTTACTTACATCTCAAGTCCTTCAATACTAACACTGCTTGAAACTGTCAGATCATGAGGTACTTACAGAATTGAAATAAAGGTCTGCTTCTTCTGAGCTCACATTTTTAGATGCATTAAAAAAAAAAAAAAAAATCAGTAACTTTGCTCGAGCACAGTCTCCGACTGGGACCCACATGGGTCCCAGTCGGAGAGAAAACCTGACACAACGTCCAGGTGTCTTGACTGAATACCTGGAGGTTGTGTGCACTCTTTCCTGCTTTATTGATTCATTAATCTGCATATTTGTTTGTGGTAAGGTGGCAGCTTTTCCTGTACGTATATAAACTGGAGGATATTGTGGCAAAGCAGAATGAAATTCTCTCCCTCTCTCTCTCTCAGAGTTAATGAGGGTATTAACCCAGCAGTGTACACATTCCCTTTCTTCTGATCCGTTCGGCAACAAAGAGGCAAAGGGCAGATCGGCCCACTTAGTCTCCTCTTTTCTTGCACTCTCTTTTCCGGCCCTCCCCTTTTCTAAACCAGGAGGGTTAGAGGAGGTGTGTAGGTGTTTGGGCACGACTGAGACAAAGACAGATGAGATAATACCGTTTGGTGTCATTACGTTGGATCATATTAGCTCACTTGTACTTCTGTCAATCATTGTTCAACAAAACCAAAGGGTCCTGTGAAGCTGTAGCTTTGGGGTTTATTTGGTTCATTTATGTTTAGATTGGTTAGTCTTAAAAAAATATATATATATAGTTTGTGTCTACATAATGATTTTAGCTGTAGCAAGTGACTCTGGGTTTTTAAGCTACGCTGACTGCAGCATGCTACCGCTGCACATCTCTTGGTGTAACTGCACGCAGTTTTTAAGGAAGGCCATCTATCTCGTATGGATAAACAGAAAGAGGGTGAAACATTGATGATTCCCTTTAGTCTAAATGTGCATTTGTTGCAGAGCACTAATCTCCCAGTCAGCATATGGCTGGTTTTAAATGTACTCCATTTTTTAGCTTTTGCACACACACACACAAATGTGACACGTTGGGGAGGCGTAGACGCTGTGGGGAGGTTGCTTTGATAAAGGGTTTACGTCCCTCCCGAAGGACCTGAAGCAGTGCTCACAGAAAAAAGCCACAAATCAATAGCGCGCACATCTGTCAACATCTCGTTCCCATTCCCAGGAGACAACCCATGCAAACAAGTGAATTCAGACACCCTCAGACTGTTCTTTCCAAACAGACTGTGCTTCGAAGGTGGGAAAAGAAAGATGAGGGGCAGTTTATGGCCTGAGACGAAGGTTATTATAAGGTTTCATGTTTACCCCAAGGTAAGTCTGCATGTGTGACCTCAAAGGCAGAACAGGCAGAACGCAGCAAAGAGGGACTTGATGACTGTTTTCTTCTGAAATGCTCTGGTGTGCAAGTTCAGGTGACACAGAGAGGTTTGCCCCCAGGACACAAAGGGCCCCTCCAGCCCAGGCACCTGAGGACATGCAGGGAAGAACTTCATCACAAAGCAATCATCAGTCTGAGGTGGTGACTGATCTACTGTGGCATTCGTTCATTATGCAAATCTCAGAACCAAGCTTTCTTTATCATCAGAAACCCTCACTATGGAAAAAAAAGCTACTCTCTGTCTGCAGGAAAATAACAGTACACTAAATGAATTGTTGCTATGGAAACTATGTGGGAGAGTCTACTTAATGGCATGTGGGAGGCAGAGGTGTATGCGTATACATAATTACAAAAGTGGGAGAAGAGAGATACAGGTATGTGCACAGCGGCGATATCGGAGCCCCAAACGGAAGGCTGAATTGGAGTTCGGACACCCAGTGTGTCTGGCAATGTGATGGCATCCTAGTCAACCGAGATCGAGTACTGAAGTGAGGATGCTGTCCTCGTTGTCGCTGTCGCAAATGGACCTCATTATTAGTAGATTAGTCCACGGCTGCCCAATAAAAAAAAAAAAAACAAAACAGGTTTGACTCACCGATGTGCATCAACATCTCTGACCTGCAAGCAAAGCGACTGCTTTACAGCACAGGTGGAGCTCCCACTGAGGCTGGATTTTTAAAAAGAATAAAATAATGCAGTAGGTTATTAATACTGATGGTGATGAAAAACCCCCTGACCCTTGGCTTCACATTTAATTTTAGCCAACTGCAGCTAACGCAGACCCAATAAAAGATTCAAGGGAGACTACCTTTTAGGGCATATCCAATCCCGAACGATCATTTACATTCATGAATCAATAATCCTTGTCGGATAAAAAGGAAAATAAAGGGTTGCCTCATCTTTGGGGTCGTTTTTTGAGCCGTGGGACCTAATTTTCATTACTGGGAATGAAAATCACCAAAGTGCAGGAAAGCTCCCCTCGCCTGTGTGGTGGTCATCATTCTGGAGGCCCTTGCTTTTATGTTGGCACTTTAGAGAGCTTTTTTTTTTTCTTCCTCTCCTTTTCCTAAAACTTAGCAAACAGTGTTCTTCACACCAGGATCTGGGCTGTGTGTGTCTGGAATACAAAGTGTTTCCCGCATTTACAATAAGAAAGGAACGCATCTCCTCTGAGATCACATGGGTGGATCAAAGTACAGCCTCGCGGTCTGTCTCCTCAGGATTTGTAGGCCGGCTTTGATGGATTATCAGGATGGGGAGGTATGTCTACAAAAATCTGCGTCTCTTCTCTTCAGATCTTCTCAAGTTCTGTCAGGTTGGACGGACACTTTCAGGTGTCTCCAGAGATGTTTGGGCTCTGATTGGTCCACTCAAGGACCTCCACAGTTGTCAGCCAACACGGTGATGGAGCTGTGAAGGTGATGGGAGGTCATGCGTTTTACCGAGGAGAGGCTTCTGTTGGGGCACTCAGATTGGTGGAGTTCTGCACTGGTGGTGGACCTTCTGGAGCTTTCTCCCATCTGCACACTGGATCTCAGCCAGTGTGAGCCCTGGGAGCTTGGTCAAGCTTGTTCCTGATACCCAGCTGGAGGGCCTGATACAGACAGATGAGACTGTTTCCAAGTCACCTCCAGTCAATTGAATTTATGGCAGAAAGAGGCGTCGGACACGACAGAGATGAAACGTCGTGGAATACAAGTACCTGGCTGTTTGAAGTCAAGGAGGACGCGTTCAGATCCTGTTGCTTCAAAGCAGAAATATTCTCATCCCAAAGCAAGGCACTTAATGCACCATCGCAATACATACCTGCCAGCAGAATATTAAACAGCTGATGCCTCAGCCTGTCCAAAGCAGCCTAATTCAGCTGCTATTCCAGGTGAGGTGAAGCTAATCCATGTTCTTATGCTTCTTTCCAAATCTCTGGGTCATTCTCTGTTGTTGACTTCACTTTTGCTGCCACTACGGGTTACCCTTCGATAGAAGAGGGGGAGGAAAAAAAGCATTTCTGAAGAAATAAACCCCAAAACTGACCGCTGCTCATGCAGTCGCTGGCATTAGACATTACATTACAAAGCTATTCCTGCCTTCTGTTCAGGGCAGCCGTTACATGCAGTTATAAGGAACCTTTTCAAGGCGAAGAATATGCCCAGCCGTCGACCTTTGTTATTTTTTTTCTCAATAAAGAGAACTGCCGCTTTCGAGTTCTGGATCACGATTGAAGGATGTGAAGTCAGAGCTTCTCCGGAGGGGCAGCCTCTGCAGCGATGCTGCCTTTGAGTTTTGTTCAGCCAGAAGGTTACGTTCCAGCCCTCACCCAGGAGCACCAGCTCTGGGTGATGACAGAATTAACTGCATATACTCTGCACCAAGAGGAGCCGTCCGCGGTCGATCAGGAATCAGAACCCTCCTGCTCTGAGGTGACTGGGCTAACCACCCCCACAGTGGACCAGCGTGTCGTTAGAATTTACTGCTTCAGCTTCTTTCCCAGTTGATGCGCTAAAAATGAAATACAGATGCAACAAGTCTGCGGTAACAGCTCCTGGTGGAGATTCGTTTCTTCCTCTGACACCTGAGTGACAGAATAAGGAGCGAGACCCAATGTCGTCCCTGATATTAGCGCCCTCCGCACTAGCAGGAAAACACAGGGAAAGTCAAATGAAGGCTTCCTGCTGAGCCCACTGAATTATTCTACTTTCAAACACGAGTTCCACACATGCAAGCGGGGAGTTGAAAGCAGATGGCTTCAGCTGCGGCTCCCCTGGATGCATTGCTGTGATTCCAGGGGACCCTCCACAGATGAATTCTCCACACAAACTCCATTTATATCAGCAGAGAGTGATTGCCTTTAAACCCAGAGAGAGGGGAGTTGTTAGACAGTGACATAAAACATAAAAGCAAAGACGGACTGAATTAAAGAGCAGCATCATATGGTGGGGGGCGGGCAGACGGCATCATTTTTCTGCAACAATGAAGTAATTGCGTGCCATATGCTGGCGCTCATATGTTCCTCTGGAAAAATCCCCCCCTGGCAGACATTAAATAGATATACAGCAAAGCGTTCAAAGACAAACACGATGAATTCTTAAAACTCTAAAGTCTGGTGCAGGAGAGGTGAACAGGAAAGAAAAAAGGATGAGGAAAGCCCGCGGTGACAACAGCAGGATGAAAAATGAATCTTTCTTAGAGAAACATGTTTGAGCAGCACCTCCTGCTGCTCAGATGAAATAAATCAAGTTAATAAAAATATTACTACTCTGGTTGTTATCGGCTATAAGAAAATACGCAGAGACCAAAAAAAAAAGCAAGGGTGCAGGCAGCGTTGTAGTCTGTCCTCATTATCTCTGATTCCTCAAGGCTTAGTTATTTTTGATGTGGGTGGATGCTCAAAAGCAATCAGTTTACACAGTTCTATAGCTACAATTACACACTGGGTTGACCATTAACTGTAATAATAGAATGTTCATAGAATGTCATTTGAAAGATGCAAAATGCAAAATAAAGGCCCTAAAATATCAAAATAGTATAAGAGTGCCTCTAATCTTGCTAAGATGATAACTAATTTGCTGCTGCTACTTTAGCTATTGCAGCTAGGAGTACAGTTCATAATCATATTTTTTTGCACCCTGGGAAATAAGATAGAGACAGCTTGCTGTATTTTTGGCAGCTGGAAAAATGAGTCCTGATGCTGAATAAATTGTTCCTGCATGACCAGCAGCTTCCTGTTCCATGATGTTTACGCTGGTGCAAAAAGAAAAGAACAGTACCGGATTAACATTTCAACAGGTAAGGGTGGGGACAGGATGTGGCTGGCTAATTAGCATGCTAATTTCAGCACGTGCACATCAGCATGCAAAAGCCAAAACAAGAGCTTACATTGAAAGCTCTAGCTACGCCATCTTCAGCACTTATTTGAGTCACAAAGGTGGCGCTGAGGTGTCCCAGGGAGTCCAGATCTGAGGAGGTTAGCATAGTTGCTACATATAAATCTTAACTAGTTCAGACTCGCGTACTTGAGGAGACGTGAGAATGAATGAGCTGAAGCATCGGAGGTTCAAAACTGAGATGCAAATTGTGAAGGACAGAAAGCTTGACTGAACATTTGAACTTCATAAGCAAGATTTGTTTTCTTCTTGCCAGGTTTCTTAGAGGTCAGCAATTCATTTAGAGGGGAAATCTCACAAATCGCCTCCCTCTCATCATTCATCATTGTCCGTATAAACCCCAGCGACATCCACTCCCCAGAGCAGCACTGCGTCCGCTTTACTGTCAGATTGTATTCCACGCTCCACCTGGAAGCTCTGCCATCCCTGCAGCTGCCGGAGACCAAACCCCTGCGTGTTGTCCATTTCTTACTTTGGACCTGGCACCACTTTCCCAAGAGTTTAATTGCTTTGAGACACACGCATCACTCTTCAGGCCACTGCCGGACACATCCAGCTCATAAACAGTCGTCAGCCATGATAAATGGAGAGACAGTGGAGACAGCGGAGCTTTAAAAACCAACCGATTTCAGCTTTTGCTTTTGTTCCCTCACAGCATCCACACCACAATATCAGATACAAATGAGCTAGCACAGCTGCCTGGGTACAGTAGAGTGTGATATATGAAGCCAGTGCTTGTCTAGTAGCATCATAAATACACTCTAATTGCACGATAAACCAGCGACAGTTTCAGAAAGGTGAGATAAAACAAGATTTATTTAATCTGCTGTTCAGTTAGTGCGCCCTCCATAGGCACAGGAACGTTACGTGGTGTTAGTGTTACATGGGCGCTGGTGGTGACACGTGCAGGATGATCCATAGTGCATATAAAATGCACGTGTTCACACACTTACTCATGTATGGCTTCTGTAATTGCTCCGAGCAGTTTGATTTTCTTCTATTTACTGTAGTATTGACTTTTCAGAGTTGAATTTAAGGCAGCGAACCGTCCGCGCCTCATCGGCGGGGTCCCTGAAGGGACGGAAACATTTACAGAAATTCATTAAGACTATTACAGCACATGTGAGGACGTTCCACCAGGATGCTCTCACCTCAGTTATTCCAGCCTACAAATGTGGCCGCAAACAAGTGAGTAATGACTGTAATTTTGTTAAAATGTCAGCACAAACAAAATTGGGATTAAATTCGTAAATTTATGAGGAAATAAATCGGAGCGTTAAAAGTGAGAAATGCTGGTATATTTTCTGGTGCTGCCATCATAACTTTGAAGGAACACCGGTGGGGAAAATGTGCTTTTTTTTGACTGATTTATTTGTTGGCATATCGATCTGTTGAACAATTTATTTCTTTATAGCTGATAAAACAGGCTACAGGCTCTGTATAATTATGGAGAATAAATATTTTGATATTGTGGACTTTATACTTTCTTCATTACATGATCATCATGGCTGTTTACCTCTGAAACTCCAGAGACCGGTAAAATAAGGCCTAAAGTTTACATATTTTGTGAATGGTCCCTTTAAGTAACCCTCTATACTGAACAACGTGTTGGAAAACTGCGAGTTAAATGTAGGACAAAAATATCTGGTACATAAAGAAGCTTGAGTGAATCTCTTTATTGCCTCAAGTGGTGATGAGGTCAGCAGCACTGGGGGCCACAAATTCATGGTTTATTTGCCTGCGTTTCCATCCCAGAGATGATGGATTCAGCTGCCGAATGCATATGCATCCTGCAGACGTCACATTTAGCATTAGCACGTTAGCTGGAGCCAGGCCATCGCTGAACACACACACACACACCATACAACTTAGAGTCTCCGCTACAACTGGTGTGCATCTTTTGACACTGTTGGAGGTAAATGAGGCAAAACCGGTGCATGATAATATACAGATTCCAAATAGAAAGAGCCCAACAAAGGGCAGAACACCCCTAGTGTGAGCCATAAGTTTTGACTGCATTGCGATTTACATCTGGTATGTCAAAGATTTGTGCCCTGCCTCCAGGTGTGCCAGGTCAGACCAGCTTCGTCCCCTTAGATCCTGCTGTGAAGTTGTCATTTCCTTGTTTCTGCTATGTCAGGACAGAAGGAATTTAAGAGGAAATCCTTTTAGTAACAAATGATTATTTGTCTCAACTCTGGGGAAAATTAAGAATATTAAAAACTGTGTTGCCTTAAGGCTGAATGGGAGTATATAGTCTAATCTAAGGCGCAGACCTCCGAGGACAAAGCCAACACATGAGAGACTGCCGTGTATAAGGGAAGATTAAAGCTTAATTAAAGTGTTTGTTCAGAGGATAACGCTATCTACCCTGACACAGGTCGCATAATGTGATTGTCTGGAGGGAATATTTTAACTCTTTCACAGTAAAATATTAGACCACTGATCCGAGTATAATCCTGACGAAAACACAAAGTTTTTAAATATTTGTGTTAAATCAAGTGTTACTGATGACAGTATTAAGGCTGATTCTGTCCCAGGTTAATGCCACCATAAGAAAAATGGAAAGATTTAGAAGCTGTTAGCCCTCTCTACCTCCCCTCAGGCTCAGTCCTCGGGGGGGTTGCTAAAAATTGACGGGCTTCGCGCATGTCTTTTTTGTGTTTAAGATGGCGTCACCGTCCTTGCACCACCGGCCTCCCTGCAGGCCACCTGACTGTTCACTCATCAGTCCCATGACGGTGGAATCACGTGGAACTTGGAAAAGAGCACTCTGTGGATTCACGTATGGCTACATAACTAACGTAACAAAACCAATACATTTCCCACATCCTATTAGGTTTGTCCAATCGTTATTGTAATTGTGTTTATAGGAACACGCGTTTGAGCTACATTATCTTCAGGGAGCAGAAACATGCACTAAATGTAATAAATGTGCAAAACAGAGATACAGAAATCTTAAAAAAAAAAAAAAATAATAATGGAAATTGAACCACACTGCAACAGCTTCACTCTCTCTGTGTATTTGGATTTGTGTATTTGAACTGTGCCCGTCCACCGCTGCAAGGAAGCCCGTCCAGAGCAGGTGCTCAATATGTGGGAGCATCCACATCCTCCACGATCAGATCTTGATTTTTTACCCTTCTAAAGATTCTGCACTCCTAACGAGCAGCTGAGCCTCGCGGAGACGCTATCAAGGCGAGAAACCTGTGTCGACAGTTTCACTGTCTGCTCACATGGACTCACCTTCATCTGCACGTGTGCGAGCGGTTCAGATTCTGATATGATTCTGACTCAGTTCATTATGTTTCAAGTCCTCTCATCATGTCTCCTGCGGCGGCTGTTTTCGGATGTGCAAATATGCTCGACGCCTCGCAGAGTTCTGTAAAACTGACAGGTGATGTGTGGATAAATCCAAACAACATGGTGATGACAACCAGAGTCGCATACAATGGCTGTTTCTTATCGCATTGACCTTGTAAGGTCGGTACTTTGAAGTACACACTTTCCATCATTGATGTAAATACATTGTGGGGTAGCAAGCTTGACGTACTTCTGAGTGTGTAAAGGAGCTCTATGTGGAACAAAACCATAAAGAAATATAAGGAACTCAAAATGACCCTCAAGGATGCTGTGGTTGCAGACAACAGCGTCATTTCCATAGCGGCAATTATATTGTAAATGCGCAACTGGAATCAAAGCCCCTATTTAAAAGGAAAAGGTCACAAGCGTGCAAAAGTGCAAGAACTTGATGAAAATGTCAGCCTGTTTATTTCAAGTGTACATCTGATTCCTACGCTCAAAGTGGAAATTATAATATTGCAAATAAAGCTGGTTCCTGTGGGAGCGCTTTAAACCGTCGAACGCATCAGGAATGTGGACGTGTGTCGTGTAAGTCGTGTCTAAAGCTGACACAAACGTTCAATTTTAATGTCTCATTTAAATGCTAAAAGAAGCAGACATGAAATGAAAACAAGTCAGTGCAGCCTAGCAAAATCTGAAAACGATTAAACAAACCTCAAACTGGTCATGCAGGCAGCTATATATTCCAGACAGAATAAAACGAATAAACGAATACCATTAAATAAAAGAAATATACTTGTCTGTACTTGTTTTTTTATAGAAGCATTTTTTACAGAGAAATTCCTTTTTGGTTTGTTTTTCGGTTGTAATTATTTGTTCTTCTGACTTTGTTCTTTTTTAAGTGATCTTGTACGTTTTGTCGGCGTAAATGTTTTCTGTGTTTTCGTGGTAACTGATAGAATATGTAATAACTGGCGGACCAGTGGCGCTCCAACAGTGCGCGCACACGCATTAGTGCTCGTCCACGGCGAGCTGTCATCCTTCTCCAGGCAGCGTTTTTCTTCGCTCCTTTAACACCGATTGTCGTTCTTCCAAAAAGCGCCTCCTTGTTCGGAAAAGTTTGGTTTCATTTCTCAGGTTGTCCGTTTTGAGTGTTTGACTTTGGGGCCTCTGAATCGTGAATATTTAAGCAGGCAACGCGCTAATGATGATTGTTTTCAGCTGCCGCGTTTATCAGGACGCTGGCTTCGGTCACATACCAACATTTCATGAATTCCACGCGTGTCCTGTCGCGCCATGACTCCTGCGCTCAGATCTGCTCTCGTTTCCACGCAAGGCTGATTCATGAGGGCCAGAGGATGCTATTTTTTTTTTTTTTTAAATGTTCTGAAACATGGCGAGCGGGGACGCAAAGACAGAACAAATGCAGGATCAGCTTAAGTCTGCAAGCACCCGCGTCTACCAAGCACTGAAAGAGTGTGTGTGTGTGTGTGTGTGATCACACCGTAGCTACCGCAGGAGACGGAGGATGAGGCAGAGCCCTCAACAGCGAGCCCGTTGGTGGAAAAACAAACTTTGTAATAACTGAGGCAATTTAAATATCTTTGCCTGGTGTGAAATATGATCGCCTTTAAATTTACAGCAATTATGATGAGTTTGAGTGTGTGTTCCAACAATATAAAAACTTTTATTCTGTCCTTTCAGATAGGAAAAAAATGATCAGACACCGAGATGACAATTGTGCAAAAAATAGTTCAAGATACCGTCTCGGGGTGATCTTTAAAGTTCCGTTTTATAAACGCTAACTCAGCAGGTCTGTTACACTATTTGGTATCTTTCATACCTTCTTGTCTGACTCTTGCAGATTGCACCAGCCACTTCTTTTCAGACCTTTCAAGAATGCCCTGCTGCACCATAAAATACGGATAATATGACATGTTGATCAAGAGACTCCAAGTCTTTCAAAGAACCTCGGCATAATGAATATCCACATTTTCCCCCAGAAACTTTATGGGCAAAAATTTGAATAAAAATTACAATTTGCAAAGTATTAATGGTGAGACAACTTTCATGATTAAACTTAAAGGTGGAGTTTGCAGCGTGAAAACTGCGAGCAAGTTTGAAAGAAGCCTCACGTCACGAGCCCTTCCCCTCGAGACCAGCGAGCGCGAGCTCCCTAGCTGCTGCGTCACGCCCCGCACTTACGTGCATGAGATAGACCGGTCATCTTATGGAGCAGATATACGTAATGATTCACTCACCTATGAATGTTGCGAAATCCCGGTGGAAGGTGAATCCTCTCAGCGGCCCCAGGTCCTCCCAGCTCTGGAAGGCAACTCGGATCTTCACCCTTGATTTGTCTCGGAGCCTGACTAAGTCCTGCTTTTTAGCTTTTGTTGCTTCTTCGCTCTGCTCCTCTTTGCTTTTCTTATGGCCCGCTGTTGACAGACGAGAGATGTCCATATTTTCTGGGTTTGTTTTATCCTCCATGGTGTCGCTTCTGAAACCCAAGGCAACAGGTTAACGCAAGGCCGCGGGTGCCCGCTAGTGTGCTGGAAACCATTGACAACTCGTAGGTCACGCCTCCTGTCTCTGATTGGTTGCTTGCCCTCGGTTGCCGTGGTGACTTGCAAATACAATTAGACAAATTGTGTCCAGAGAGAGCTGATTTCCCCCCACACATTCATATATATATATATATATATTTGGAAAAAGGCTTTCCATCGCAGCCTGTGTGAAGAATTCCTTATCTCCATTATGCTTCTTTCAATGCAGATAAGTTGTTCTCTAAAAGCACTGACTCAGTTCAGAGGAAATGTATCCCTGGTTATTGAGATAAAGTAGATAAAAAGCTAAGCGACAAACAAGAGGCTGGAATTGTCTTTGCTAACCGGTTGATTGCAATAAATTCATGCTAGTGAAAATATTAAATGTTTGTAGTGTCTTTAAGATATATGGGTTGTTTTCACTGGGTCTGTTGAACAAATGAACCGCTCATCCGCATAGAATTATTCAAACGCTGATACATTCGTAGCGATTTGGCTATTTCTTAAGAGCACATTCTTAGCAAATGCACCCAAAATGAACCATGCTGTTGTCCACTGCATGCAAATCACTGGAAATGTCCGGTTTGCGTCATTTTAATATTGGTCTCTGCTTGTAGAATTTTTGCCACTTCCAGAAACGAGTAAGCAAATTTTGAGCCTGATGACATCTGCACTCTGTGTTCCAAATCCATACAAATTAGGTCAAACGCGTCCAAATAAACTCCTTGATGAAATATAAATGTTCATCAGCTAGTCTTGCATGCCGCAGTGTCCCGGCTCATTCCGCCACCGTCACTGCTTTGTCTGCTGCTCTCTGGGGACCCTAGAACTCATCTGTCTGTAAAAAGTAAGAACACGGCTTTTGATTTTATTTTTGGCTTGTATAAATTATTCAGCGTGCGTCCCTCTCCATTTATCTTCAATGGAGCCTGGAACTCTCTCCATCTAACTCGGACTCCATTTGTCTTTCTCCTGCTCATGCACTTACAACCCTCCATTCCTCCCCACCCCAACACTCACTCACTCACTCACTCACTCACTCACTCACTCACTCACTCACTCACTCACACACACACACACACACACTTACACTGAGTGGATACGATCTGTCTTTACCCCTTCTCAGCACGGTCTTGGCAGTCTCAGGGATATTGATCCTGATTCTGTTGCATGGCAGTCCTCCTCTGCAGCTGTAGCACACAGCAAATAGGGCAGGGTCCTTCTGGGATTCCTGCTGCGTATTATGCAGCGAGCTTCCTAGCTGATGCACGCAGCTTTCACGTGAAGGTACCACCGTCCTGCCAGGGGTTTGGATTAGTCTAGTCTGAGGCTGACTAGTATTACTGCATTATTAATCTAGCAGAACGGTGAGGCTTACTTTCCTTTGTGTCCTACCACCCAGGCAAAACCATTGCAGGCTTTTTCCAGGCCAGCTGGGAAAATGGGCTGAAGAATGCTCACCGCGCTGCTTTTGACACCAAACTGCTCGAGCCAAGCCACTGAGAACGTGACAGCAGGCAGCTCCCAGGTGAAACGCAGCGTAGCAGCTCGACAGTGAAGTAAGGCAGCGCAAGAAAAGAGCAAGCGCGCAAGAGAACACGTCTGTTCAGCAAAAAAGGCTCCGGGGTCGGAGTTCATTTGTGACAGTCCCCAGGTGGAATTCTGCACGCTGGGCTTGTGCATCTCTAACTCCAAGAAATGGAGTTAAAAAAAATACATACTCACATAAATACATTCAGTCTGGGCTTCCCGGCTTAGGCTGCTGCCCCCGCGACCAAACCCCGGGTAAGGGGTAGAAGATGGATGGATGGATGGATGGATGGATGGATGGTGGGTCAGACGTATGCAGTTTTGAAAAGATTGCTTGCTGAAACCGATTGTGTTAGCCCTCAAAAGACAACTGTGTGACCTCAGGAAGAATTGACGCATGGCTACGAGGATACAGGTGATGCCCACCCCACCCCTCTGTGCTGTCTGGAACTTGAACTAGCTCGGACCAGTTGTTGTTGTTGTTGTTGTTTTTTTATTTAACCCCTAAACTTTTCAAAAGCCTTGAAAACATTTAACGTCCTGTTAGCTGTACCAATTTAACGCGCCCATGTCCGAGTCATCTTTCCCAGATGTGAAATGGAAAGCAGGAGACACCACCAACACTCATAGTTACTTATCCCAGAGAGGACATTGTAAAGTATATGATGAATAAGCAGCATGTGTGCTGCGCTGGTCGTCAGTGAGCCTCAGTGGCGCCTTTGCATGACAGAGTAACTTTAGAGTCATGTCACACTGCATGAAAAGTGACAGCGACTAAGTCACCCTCACTGCGAGCAACCTGTGATTGAGCAGCGAGCCTGCTGCTTTGGGCTTCTGCATATTTTACGGACGTTAAAGCAAATTATCAAACAGCTGGGATGATATGAATTACCGGAGTTTTCCCACCAAACTTCGGAAAACGAAATAACCCCCCACCCCCCCCCGCTGTGCGCCTGATGAATGGTGTGCTCAGGCATCCTAATAAATACTCGCTCACAAATTCACCTTGTTGTCACGCTGGGAGGACGACAGGGGTGGCGGTGAAGGTCTGACTGCGGCGGCAGGCAGGTGCGAGAGTCAAAAGAACAATCAACAGCAGGACTTTGCTCCAGTGTACCGCAGCAAATGATCTCCCAGCCCTGGGCGGACACACAGGGCTGTAGCGTGAGCTCATCCCATGGCTGTAATTTACGCTCCCAGCACCAAACTGGGAAGTGCATGCAGCTGGAGTGGTGCGGAGGCCACGTTGTGAAAACGACCTCGCCAAAAGCTGCAGGGAAGCACGAGCCTGTGCAGCAACGCGAGGCAAACAACAGGCATTCAGGCAGGTGCTGGCAGAAATCCATAACACACAGCGGTATGATGTATTCCAGCTTTTCTTTACGCAGACATTTGCACGAGGGGCACATTTGAAAAACTGAAGAACACATTTGAAGAACTGTGGAGCCACTTTGTTCAGGTGATGTATTCAGAGAGGTGGCTCGGAGTTGGGTAGAGTGTTCACTCAAGGATGAGCAAGGCGAACGAAGGCGATGAGAGGAGAAAACAAGCAGCACAAGCCTCAGTCTTAAACCTTCACCAAGGTGAGCCTCCACCTCAGAATGCTTTTGACTGACATGAGCACCAGACCTGAGCACGGACTCAATGGGGGGAGACAAAACAGATTACAACCATTTCATAAATGCAAAGCCTGCCTGTTCTTTATTATTGAATACATTCATCCTGTCTTCTTTTGAACCGACTACATATGTTTTTAATTTTCTTTTGATAGGAATTTTGAATTTACCTTGACATGTTTCAGCGTTAACTTTCATCAGAAAGTCTCAAGTTAAAGAAGAAACTCATACTTTTCTTTTGTCTTTACAAAACATAGCCTGCCTGTTTGTCAGGTTTTTGGCCATCTGCTAGAGAAATGAAGGTTTTCGAGCCTGTGAAAAGCTGAGAGCACTCTGCTTTAATCAGCAGAGAAACAAAAGTCAATTATGGAGGAAATATGCTCTGTAGAAAGACTGATGACTAACATGGATGGAATTTTAGGGCTTATTCATGAAGAGGCTTATAGCTAATTCCTTTCATCCAAGGTGACTAAGAAGCATGTGCTTCCTTTAATATGAACAGGATAATTGTGGAGGGTTGTCAGGCACATTTTAAACTAGCTAACACAGCACAAAGCTATTGATTCTCAAGACGACGTTAAACATGTGCTGGTACATTAAGTTGCCAGTATGGGTCCATCTATTCTGATAATGAGTCATGTAGATGCCTAAAGAGAATGTCCTGATGGCTAAGTGAAACCTGGAACCAGGCCCGCCTGATCACGTGACTGTGGGGGGGGTCAAACAGAAGTTCCATCCTTTCCAGATGATGAAAGCTCTTCCAGGGGCAACGTGCACCCAAGGACCGGCTATCAAGAAAAACGTATTAACCTAGACAATACAGCTGATTGCAGAGGCGGTCCAGTTCTGCTTCGCCATCAGATTCTGATGAGACAAGGCCCTTGAGAAACACAGGAAGGCTGAGGGAGCGTGGGGTGGGGTGGGGTGGGGTGGGGGTGTGGATGGATGAATAGACCATTAGAGTCCTCTTGTCTTACAGCATGTCTGCATGTAAAGAAAGTTCTGTCCTTTGGATGCCACCGAGGTCACTCGACAGTTACAGAGCGGGAATGAAGCCATGCTGGTAGCGACCACTTACCCCCCCAACCCTGCAGTCTCCTCCCTCAACATTTCAGATGTTTTTGCTCCATGCCCTGAACATGGCCAGGCCACATCCAGGCCACTGAATGCGTTACTGCGTTAAGATTTCATCAGCGGTCTTTAGGCAGGCCAGCGCTGCTGCTGCACTCGGTAGCAGTAATATTTCTGTCGCTGTGGCTGCGCTGCTCAGAGGTGGAGAGTCGATGACGTCTCCTCTGTGGGGCAATGATAAGAGCTCGTGCACCATTTCAGCGGCGCAGCCGGTGTGATTAGTGTTTGGCACTGTGCATGACTGGCTGATCTATGGCAGCCTGAGGTGATTATTACCCCCACCATATTCATGTAACCATTGATTTGCAATTAGTCCAGGGGTGATGCTACACACTGGGACGCTATCCTTGAGCAGCGCTCAGCCATTGTTGAATCCCGCTGCATCGCCTCGAGCTCAGCATCAGCGTGGATAAAGCTGCGGCGGCGTCAGCTTCAACGCATCTTCTGGAGGCATAAGTATGCAGGCTCAGGCTGCCGCTGCTCGCCATCGTGAGGGACGCGGGCCGGTTTTATCAGATCCTGACTGAAAAGACAGATGGCTTTGAATAGCAGAGCCTAATGTAAAAGTGTGCGGAGTATGGCAGCGCGCGAGATAAGAAGCAGCCAGCCGTTTCTCTCTGGCTGTGTCAGGGCCTTAAATCACCTGTTATCTCCCTCAGCCTCAACCAGACGCTAATGGTCATCACGAGACGCCTCTCCATGGCTGTTGTAGCGGCAGAGACACAGAAAAGAACACCATTTTTCAGTGCCGACATTACTGTCTGTGCTCCACGTCCCATCGGTGCAAAGTCCACTGTAAAATGTGACATGAGCGTCCAGGTGGAATTTTAGCATGAAAAAGTCAATTTTGGAGAAAGAGTTTGAAGTCTGAAGGAGACGGTCAAACAGTCAAACAAACACGGGACTGAGTGAGCAGGAGTGCTCTGTCCTGTGCTCGATGAGCCAAAAAACAAAAAAGAAAACAAGACTCATCCTCACTCGGACTGGTTCCGTCACACGTTAAAGACCGGGTGTAGGCAACGATGGCTTCTATTCTTGAAGGTGCAGCAGGATGCGATAACGTGCCGCGCTGGCTCCCATTCAAGCAATAGCTGCCTGTGGTGACGCGTTGGCTGAACGTCGCGGAAGCCGCAGTCGTGTGTCACTGAGGGCGCGGCCACGACTGGACACATCAGGGAAGTGTCTGCTCCTGAAAACCAGAGACGCAGAAGCTGATGTTGTCCCAGCACATCTGTCTTCATGATCAACAGGAGGGTTCCGGACATACGATTCCGGTTCCAGTTATGGAGCCTGTCGTCTTGAACGTCCCGTGAACAGGACAATTTGATGATATGATTTGGATGCGCTGATGCGGACCTCTACAGAGGACATCGTTGTTGCCGTGAATAGATTCACATAATACTGTTCTTCATCAGGCTGCTGATACAAAGCAGTGTGTCTGTTTCACAGCACAGACGCTGCAGTCAGTCGGGTTTATTAACCCTCACACACACACACACACACACAAAAAGAGAGGCTGGCTCATTGAACTGTTCCCCAGCCGCCGCAAATGGATACCAATACAAAACGGACAAGAGCGACATCTGAGGAGCGCTGTCGGAATGTCGAAAGCTTTCTGTGCTTCAGGGGAAGCAGCAGGGCTACACAGGTACTTTATCAGGCCCTGGTCGACTGACCACAGGTTTGGGGAGCCGATTGGTCGAGCGCAGCCAGAATGCCGAACACCTCCTGTGATGAATGCTTATTTTGGTCAAGACGGACGTTAAAGTCAATAAAAGGTCAAACACTTGGTTTTCACCAGAGCAAACTCCCCTTTTACCACTGCACCAACGGAGAGCGCTGATTGGAGCCGACCGGCGTTGCAATAATCATTTCCATTTCCCCCTTTTTTATTGAGTCAGTCAGAATTAAGTCAGCTGACCTTTACATGATGAGATGTCCATGGGCGAAGGTGCAACCACCTAACAGGGAACACATACAAAGAGATTCTAACGCAAAAGATGAAGTCATTCATGGAACAATATCAGAGCTGGGCCGGGAAAAACTGGACTGTGAGCCTTCGGTGGTAGAATGAGGTTAGTGGTTCAGGCCCGACTGTCTGCAGGGTCGAGCGATCCATCGCTTTAGTCCAGCGAAGCATCACGACGACCTCCAAGAAGCGTCGCAGCCGCCAGTGGACCAGCGACAGGCTGTTCACACAGATAAGGACTTCCGTGATCCACTGGAGAGCAGCTCCCGAGTCAAGGTGTCATTTTCCCCAGTGAAACACGAGGTTGTCAAGCAAGAAGGCAAACCGGGTAAAGCTTCTATGGGTACTTCTCGGAGCTTTGCCGGTTCATTTAAATCTGTATTATCTGTGGTATCAAATGGACGGATTACTTAAATGTGGCTCTTCTATAAGAGGATAAAAACATTCTTTAAGCCTCAATGTTCAGCTGTCTAGCTCCACAGAGAACAGATCCTCTCGCTGAGCTCCTCAGTGGTTCTACCACCTAAACAGTCTCACACAAACATGTAAACAGCCTTCAAGGCCGTAAGATCAACACTGTGATGAGGATGTATTGAAGCCTTGAGGATGCCTTTATACACTGAAAATCCACTATCAACCTGAAGGGTTGACTTCAAAGAAAGAAAGACCAAACAAACTGGATGTGTCTTCTCACTGAGGCCTTGGGAGTGCTCACGCAGTGGTCACATGACTTTGAAAGTGAAAGGGGCACCGAGAGACCAGAACTGATTGACGGCTTATAAAATGGCCAGGCTGCGTTCTTCCGCTGAAAAATCCACTAAGGCCACGACTGCGCTCTACCAAGAGAGGAGTCCAATTAACGGAATAATTAACTGAACCGGCGTCTCTCTCAAACGACTGCTGCAGGCCACCGTGACAGCAGCGAGTGTATTTTAATTAAAGTGCCCTCCAGTTAGCAAGCGTGTTCGTAAAGCCCACGAGGGACCCTTCCCTGATGAGAAAGAGATGTTCAATAAGCTTCTGTACAGTTTGCTGAATGTGCGCCCCGGCTCCATCGTGTACAATAACACAATAACAGCAATAAAGCCATTACTTTCAGCGGCGCCGGTGCTGCAGCTCGCCTTCCGGGCCTCCAGCGAAGCGTGCCAAAATTAAAGAGAGATGCGATACAAAGAGGGAGTAACGAGGGGCCCCCATAAATAAGACACAAGCAACAAGATTGGAAACGAATGAGACGTAAAGGAAGTAGGAAGTGGGACGTTGCATGGAAACAGGAAGTCCCTCTGGCACGGGAATGACGGACAGCTCCGCGGGGAGGGATGTGCAGGGATTTTGGGACAGAAATATGACGAAGCTGATGTTTAAATGAAGGCTCTCTTGATGTGGCTCTCCAGTTTGAAATGGAAATGAGAGGGTTTTCAACTTGAAACTGGGATACTTCAGATCTGTTCAGCAATGTCTGTTAAAATCGTGGCAGTTTTAGACTCCTGGCGGAGATGAACTGGTGAACTCTAAAATACACACTTGCCCTTCAGGAAAAGGGCACTTGAAGTGTTTCTGAAACGTATCAGTTTGAAATGTGTGAAAGGGAGCTGGAGCAGCAAAGAAAAAACCCAAAAAAACAATAAAAAGAGAGTTGGTTTCTCAAGTTTATTCAATCGTGGTTATCAAAGACAATGCCCAAGAACACAAGTTATGGAAAAAGAAAAAGCCTTCATGGTCAAGATTTGGAGTTCGATATGACACTTTAGAAATTCAAAAGAGCTTAGCGCTTATTTTAAAAGAGCGTGTGAAAATAAAATAAAAAACAATCAAATGAAAAAACCCAGATGGACTGGGTAAGACAGCAGAGTTCAAAAAAAGGAGGAGTGCTTCTTTTGAGGAGCCTCGTTTGGGACGGCTCCTTTGTGTCTGCGGCTGTGCACCACCATCCTGCCGGCCATCTCCAGGACTCAGCAGAATGGGACTTCACCGTTCAAGTGCTGCAGGGGCTGAAGGTTTGTGCAGACAACTCCCCACCCCCACCCCCCCCCACCCCCACCCACCCACCCACAATGCCGGCCTCCCACCAGGCCACGCAGACACGACAGAGCCAGGAGAAAAAGCCAGAAGCACAACAAAACAAAAAGACCCCGCTGCCCCTCAGGAACCAGGCACTCCTCACTCACTCACACACACACACACACACACACACACACACACACGCTGTACAGTATACAATACACAACCCCATTCACGGCAAATCAAGACAGTAAAAAAAACACTTCATAAAAGCACAACATGGTATCTTAAAATTAATTGCACATGTTAAAACAAACTGGTTGGAACCATGAGTGGAAAAGGGAGAAAACATGATCCGGTACATTCAATAAACACAAAAGAAAAAACAAACCTTTAAAAATCCAATGAAAATAAATAAAAATCATACTGTTTTTCCAGTTTCTTTTCTTTTTTTTTTTTTTTTTTTTTAATCATTGATTGAAAGCTAACCCTGGGATACGCCAGTCTCACAATAGTCCCAGACTGGTCTCCAGTCAGCGAGCTCAGTCTCAGTCACTTCTGTGGATTTTTTTTTTTTTTTTTCATTTTCACTTTTTCATTCGTTCCTCGTTCGATGTCTATAGACTCCGAGCCACAGGAAGAGGAAGGGGCAGGAGCAGTGGGGAGGGTGCGAGTCTGTCCTGACATATGCACAGGCATTTACACACACACACACACACCTTCTCATTTCGTCTCAGCCCTGCACACACAGTTCTTCTTTTCTTCTCGGCTTAGCGCTACGTACGACTCTCCTCTGTACAAAAGCAGCCTCCTTTACTGGAAACGGAGTCTGCGCGTTTCCTTTCATTTTTTTTTTTTTTTTTTTCTTATTTGAAGAAGAAAAACGACTCCTCTACTTCTGAGAGGTGAGCAGCTTGTCCGCTTCCGGGTACGTCGGGTACTTCACCGTCTCGATTTTTTCTTTCACCTTGTAGGACGGGTAGAGGCCGGTGCGGCCCAGTTTGCGGTTGACGCCCTTGGAGTACCCGTCCCAGTGGTTGCCGGCCACGCCGATGACATCGCCGGGCTCCAGGGGAATGTCGTCGCCATGACGCGGCTGGTGGGGATAGACGGCGATCTGGTTGTGGGCGTTTTGACCTCCAAAGTAGTAGATATCATCCAGGGAGTAGAAGGAGGAGGAGGCATCCGGGTGCAGCATCTGCATGAGCTCGTAGGCCACACGGCAAACCTGAGACAGCAGCAGACACGTTCATCAGCCCACTGGGCACTTTTGTTCAGCAGTCTGGATTTTGGATCAGTCAGATAACAGTTACCCAACAACAAGAGCCGATGATGATGGTGGCTTTCATAACATAAATAAGCTGCTTAGTCAAGAGAACAGGCTGATAAAAGACACAAATTATCCCTCAATCCTGGTGAAAACCCAATAATGTGACTCATTAGACACAGATCCCTGGAGTGGACTAATAAAGTGTGAATAGGAATTATGTGGATTACAGATTTGTAGGACCGGCGACGTTCAGTCTGCGTTACAGATGAGCAGAAGAAAGGATGATGAAGGCCTTTGTGATGTGGAAGCCATAAAATCTGTTGTTTGTGCACGCCGAAGTGTGGGCGTGAGAGCGAAACAATGGCGGCGATCGTCACAATGACGTCATTCCTTTTCAATGACGTCACCGGGAGCCAGAAACCGTTCAAACCGCATAAAAAAACACAAAGACGCCGACCTGCGAGGAGAAGGTGCAGACCAGGAAGTCGGTCTGAGACAGGAAGTGGATGTCCAGGATGACCCCTCTCAGAGAGTTCTCGGTGTAGCGGTTGTGAAGACCGGCTGACCACGAGATGGAGTTGTCGCTGATGAACTCGTATTCTGGATACCTAAGAGGGGCGCGAGAGAGCAGAGATGCGTGTTCATAAAAAGCACGTGTGGTTAAACGCACATGCAGAGGCAGAAACGGACTTGTTCTTGGCTTCCTGCAGCAGGGAGGGATCGTCAGTGGCGAGGTAAACGCGTTTCTTGTCCACGTGGACGCGTCTGGCGAGCAGCTGGAACTGCTCCTCCACATGGATCATGTACTCTTCGATTGGATGGAAGGCCGCTTCCGTCCCCACCTTATCTGTCCTCCTCACGTGGACCCTACGGACAGACAGACAGACACTGTTACAGACCGCGGCTCTTTATGTGTATTCACATCTCCCTTTAGAACAGAATAATTTAAAAGAAATTGCTGTCATTATTTTTTTCCTGCAAAGCCAAACAGGTTTAGAGGCGCTGGCGCTCCAGTCGGCTTTAGCTGCTTCGAGGCTGAGCTGATCTTTTTTTTCCCTGGTTTCTTTGAATAGGACAAATCTCTGCTTCCTGTGCTCACATATCTGGGCAGAATTAAATGAAAAAAAAAAGAAAAAAAAAAAACAAACCAAAAAAAACAAAAAAACCAGTCAAACCCAACAAAAAACCAAAACAGATAAATCCTTTATTTATTATATCTTTGTCTTCAGTGCTTCAATAACAGCAGTTGAAAATAAAAAACTCTCCCTTTTTGAAGTAAACTACACCCTCCCTCTGCTGTCTTCCCAAGATGACCCGGATAAATCTATTCTGGAGGTTTCGTCATGTCATGTCTATCGATCCATTTGTGTCGGCTCCGTGTTTTTTTGTTCTGTTTCTGTCTTTTGCCACCGTAAAAATGGCGACGTCTCCAATTTTCGTTGCACTTGACTGGTGTGTTCAGAGAACGTTTCCATTGTTGGTCCCCCTGCAAACAAAAGAGTCGATGGCACAGAGTCTTAAAAGGTTTACACTCTCCTCCTTTGTCATCCCTTTCTGGATGTGAGCACAAAGAGGACGCAAGTATAAAAAAAAACTGCAGCACTTGTAAACACAACAAAGGATGGAGAAGAAAAATGAGCAAAATAATGAACAGCTGTTGTACTTCATTTATCAGATGGCACGTCTTATGTTCAGGCTGGACTCATCTTTAAGAGTTTAATAAACAGATGTTTAATTATTGGTGAGAGGTCAGACTGAACCTGACGTCTTGCTCGGGCAGGAAAAAAAAAATAAACACAACGAAGAAAAAGACGTAGGGGGTGGCAGTGGTGTCGCTGCGTTATGTAGCTTGGTTTCTCCAATCAGACTGGTCTGAACTTCAGGCGAGTGTGTTTTCTTTTTTCCTTTTTTCCGTCTTGCCCTTTGCTCTCTCCGCTGCAGCGGACGAGTCGGCGCCGAGGTATCCCTCGGCTGCCTGTCTGCCCCCAACAATCTCCCACACTGCAGACGCAATAATTCATTTCATTTCTCTCGGTTCACGTTGCACCGACGAGGCGGGGCCATCGGCGTGGTGGGCGTAAAGAGCGAGAGCTGGAGACATCAAATGCACCCACACCGCACAGCCAGGGCTGATCTGGTGCTGCCGACGATGATGCAGATCAGCTCGCTCCGCGGCTCCAACGCTGCGGCGCCAGTAAGACTTGATCTTTTGTGGGCAAAAAAATTTAAAATAAATACGTAAATACCACTGAGCACTTAAACCAGGCCGTAATTTCCAGAGGCAGTGGAAAAATCCCTGTTTCTGTCTGCATTTACTACACTGAAAACCAGAACAGATTTATCAGTGTTAATAAGACAAAAACAATTCAAGGCTCTACAATATAATAGCTGTACGGGAAAAAAAAAAAGACATCTCGGAGCTAAAAGCTTATCAAAAACGTAATCATATGCAAACAAATGGCGACTGACATAAACAGAGCAAGCTGCAGATATCTCTCATTTATCACCGTCACAAAAGTCAGCATAAACAACAATACGTGCACGCATGAGTTTTAACTAATGGACTTCCACATGTTGTTCCTTGATTATTCCTGATGTATTCAACACCCCTACTTTCTGCTAAACCTCCTGCTGCTCCACTCAGAATGAAAGGACACAATGAAAGACAAATATAGCACATCCACCACTTTGCCATGGTAATTACGTTGCTCTGGTATCTTCACTTTAGGCTTTTATCTCGCCATAGCTCTCTCGCTTTAGCGCGTCAAATGGAGTTTATAGCTGCTCTAAGTCTGAAGACTGCAGCCCACATAATACGTCGCTGCTGTAGCTCTTAGCAAAGTGCTGCCATGCTGTGCCTTTTGAGACTTTCCCGCATCTCGCCCCGCTTAGCTCACGTTCAATTCTTCCCATTTTTACGCGCACAGGCACGCACGCACGCACAAACACGCAGATGGTAAAAGCACATAGGTAGCATTCATCTAATTCCCTTTTACAATACAATAGTCTCTAGGTGCTTTCCAGAGGCAGAAACCCAGAGCCGGAACCCCCAGGTAGGCACAGCGGCAGGAAAAACTCCCTTTTAACAGGAAGAAACCTTGAGCAGGACCAGGCCTACAAGGAGGAGCCATTCTGCTGAAAGCCGGCTGGGTATTTGCGCAGACTGGATTGATACATCAAGACCTCAGAAAGATAGAGGGAAGAGAGATAAAAATGTTGTTCCACACAGCCCTTCGTTTCGTTAATGCATTCTGGAGTGACATGGGGGAGGAAGGGGCTAGAGCATATGAGCGCATGGAAAGGAGATACAAAGAACACTGGTACTGTTATGGGAGGGGAACGATACTGCTTTGTAGAGACGTTCCACTGTGGGGGAACGTGAGTGAGAGATGAGTTTTGAATATAAAAAAGTAAAATATGAATCGATAAAGAAGTCGTCATGACGACGAATGGAAAAACACCAGATTGAAAAAGTGTGATCAGCAAGAATAAAAAGAAAACAAACAGAGAATGAAAAAAAAAAAAATATGAGCAGATGCAGGGAGCAGAAAACCTTCAAGCAGGATGATTCACAAATGATTTATTGTACAGTTTAGCTGCAGGCATTTGTTTTCTACTTCTTCTGCTCTCAGAGGGGTGGAGTCAGTCTCACGGCAGGGTGCACTGACTGGAGACAGCTAAATTAGGTGGCAAATTACTTCACATTCACATCCACGAAAGTGAGCGTGTGGTAAATCCCCCCTTGACAAAATGAGTTAACGTAGGAAATGATATGCCTGCCATTTAAGTCTGGACAAAATGATACATGAAGACAGGTGGGATTAATGGAGTCATCCCACGGAACAGAGGAAGGGCCTGACAGCGAGATGTGGAGCAATAATTAAGCAACTAAACTGTAAAATCTTTAGACATTAGGATCTAAAATGGCTGACAGCGTTAGCGTCCCCACGAGGGCCGGTCCTCGTGGGGACCGAGCACCTCGTTATGATGAACATTTCTCCAATTATGCTAAGTCCCGAGTCGGTTTCAAGCTGTGACAGCAGAATCTCTGGAGACAGCGTGCCGCAGAGAGGTCGGAATCAAAGCCGAGACAACATCAAAGACAGAAATCGGACTCGGTGGCGGCGTATTTAGAGCAGTTAAACTCATCACCGCTGCAGCTTTTAAGGAAGTGGCTAATTCTAATATTAGGACACCGGGATGCACAAAACATGGATAATGGAGCTTGCTAAATGAACAGCCGTGTTCAGTGTTTTCAGTCTAATAACAGCTTTTGATCTGTAGTGCAAGACTAACAGGATAGAAACTGACAATTTATGCTTTATTATGCTGAGGATGCTATAGAAATCTGCACTAAGAAAGAAAAGGAGCCCCTAATTTAATGAAGGGCAGAGGGTGTCAACATCAGTGGAGGAGCACACTTGAATGCACTTCATTACGATTTCTTCACTTTAAGGCCTCCAATTAGCCCATCCTACGGGATTCTTAAACACCTGGGTTTGGTTATGAACGTAGTTAACCTTCAGCACAGCCTTTATGCTACGAGTCTCTTTACTCTGATGATAAAATCTACTTTTATTAAAGTGTTTAAGCTGCAGTAGGTAAGCAGTAGTAAGCTTCATAACCAGCCATTGCTGACCAAGTGCTGTACGGTTACAAATATGTCATTCCACTGATTTGGAGTAGCAACAGCAAAGGCTTGGGCCACCTTTGTGTTCTGAGCCGAGTTACACTGGTGTGATAAAGGCCTCTGATGGACAGATATGGCTTTACCTTTGCCCGTAATCTCTAATTTAAAAAATATACCCTGAGCATCCGGGTCATGAGGTCACTCAGACAGGCTAACTGAGGTGCCTGTACAAAACCTGGACAGAGGTCATAGGACAGAGCCGCGACGTGTTCAAGAAACCACAGTGAAAATCTCTCAAGCCCATACAAGGTTCGAGAGGAGACGAAAGAATCGCAGGACCCAAGGCTGCTCTCAAATCTAAAACCTGAGTACCAGCAGTACCCGAGACAGCAGAGCAACCTGAAAAAGCAGATAAAAAGGATCATTAAAGACCCCTGAAGGAGTAGCTTCAGGGCTATGACAGCTTCTCTAAGCAGACTCGAATCTCACATATATATTATTTGTGTTTAAAAGCAAGTTAAAAAGGAGCGGGGTGTTCCTACCCGATGATGGGGTGCTTGAAGCCCAGCTTGGCGGTGCTCTGCTGGATCTCCTTCTCCAGCCAAGCCTGCGGTCGGACCAGGTACTTGACGAACTGCGACACCCACCAGACGGAGGGGTCGCCGTGCAGACGCTGCAGACGCGGAGCCAAGTCCTCAGGGATGGCCAGAGGCAGGTAGGGGGGTCGTGGGTGCAGGCTGTCCACTATGGGCAGCTCTACTACTTGGACGTCCTTATCGTGAGCCTCTCCTGGGGGGTCCGAAAGGAGCATGTTGGGAACAAGAAACACCATTAATCATTTCTGTTAGCACAAAAAAAAAAAGAATAAATTAAGGAATTTTTTCTCTGTCAGCCCAGACGTTTAGAAGTGATGTGTGACCTCTGGTTTCGCTGGTTAAGGGCGCTGAAAATCAGGATCTGGTCGTTAACTCTGCAGCGGCTGCAGCTGGGCTTCACAGCAGCAGCTCTGGTCTGCTGCATCATATCATGTTTTAGGCAAACGTCGCCTCAGTGCAAGGCTGCTACCCGCGCAGATTAGATTCATTATGTGAAAGACTGATCCCACCATCTAGATGTAATAGCCAAAAACTCAGCAACATAAAAATAAAAAAAGAAACAAACGAGTTCTTTTGCTGAAACTTGCTTCAGAATGAAATTTTGTGCACACACAAGCAGTTTTCTGAACTGAGCTGGTTAACCAGGCGCCTGTTATTCCCAAAACTGAAGCCGTCCTGTATTTTGTCAGTTGAATCGGTTTGCAGTCGTGTCGTTCACGTGGCGTCGACCCCAAACAGCAAAAACCTGTGAAACTGTCCAAAAGGCTTCTGAACCATAACGTCCTCTGCTGCTATCCAGATCTGACAGGAGGGACCGCGTCCCAGCAGGAGACACGCAGATTATAGTCCAACGATGACCAGCAGACACGCTTACCTTCTTACCGTGTGGATAAAAGCGAAAAAAAGAAAAAAAAAACAAAACAAACAAAGATAGCCAATAATTCTGCGGTCCAAAGCTAGCGCTGAGGTAATTTAGCATTCAGCTCTGCTCTCTCCTGTTGTGTTTACAGCATGACTCCAGCTCCCCAAACCCAGCTCTACGGACTGACGGCTGCTCTTTCCCCGTCCTTGCTTAAAGGCCAAGGCAAGCTCCTTTAAATCAAGGTTCTGTGGGGCCAGACGGCGATGCAGGACCTGGACTGAAATGGGGCAGGGGTGGTGGCGGTGGTGGGGCCGCTGCTCTACCTATGGCTGCTTCAGGTTTGGCAGAAGGACGAGCCTGTCGCATTGCAAAGGTCAGTCCTCTTCGCAGCACCCAGAAAACTGCCAGGGCCCTCTGTACACGGGGCCAGCTGATCACACAACAAAAGGCAATCAGGCAAACAAGCCTGTCCTGCTTCGCAAAAAGGTGTAGCCTGCTTCGCAAGCGTGAAAGCAGCAGGCACAGACACGTACAGAGAAAAAAAGACCTGCAATTCCAACACTGTAATTTGCACTTGTGATGTTTACTAAGCCTAATAAATAATGCGCACGTGAGAAGGAATAACGGAAGAAGTAGCAAAGGTGATCTAGTGGTGTATTCACATAAAGACACACACACGCATGCAGTCCCAGCAAATCTCACCTCGCCAGAAGGAATACGCCTGGCAGACACATCCTTCACTCCCTTCCGTCTCAAAAGCTGAGGATTTTTCTTGTCTGCGAGGATGCGCGAGGACCTAAAACCCTGATTTACGTGAAAAGCAGTCTGAGGCTGGTGTTCCGTCACAGCCGAGTGGTTTCGCTAACCGCTGTAGACATACTAATAAGGCTGTAAACAACCCCCCGACATACTTCCTGATAAATTGTGTAATGACTCATTAAAACCAGCAAAAAAACCCATAGAAAAGGTAGATAAACATGCAACAAAAAAACAAAAAAACAAATCCTTTGCCTGAACATGAGATGAATATAAATATGTAAAAACATTAAATATTGAATTGATAAAAACCGAAAGAAGACTTCCAGACCTGTCTGTGCTTATATAACAGCGCTGGGGTGATTCACAGAAGGGAAACAGGCATATTCGGAGATCCGCACTTCTTGGCACAATGATTTCCTCTCACAGCGACTTAATTAGATCACAAACCTCCTCTACACTTGATCACAAGTCCAAGACTTCCCGGAGACATGCTGCACATCTCGTTTTAAAGCGAGCGGGCCTTCAAAGACACGTTTAACATAATGTTCAAGTATAAATAATCCAAGATCGTGACGGAAACTGGGAAGCACGAGTGACATCATGCAGGCCTCTTAATTCATAAAACATTTGAGACAGTTTCAGAACTTTGTTTCAGTCCTCACATGGCAGGGAACATTTGCTGCCCCCGCTGTTCCCAGACATGCTCCTAAAGCAGTGATATCTCCACGCAGGGTCTCAAAGGAAGAGAGGACGCGCTCTTTGGCAAATTAGCTCTTTGATCAACATGCTTTTGTTTCAAAAGAAGACTGGTTTGTCCACGATTGGCGTGTTTTTATGCAGGCCTGGGAGATTTTAATAAACTCCATCATTCTGTCCCTGGAACTTCAAAAGTGTGGCTAAAACGGTGCCAGGGGAGGACAATTCTGGACCGATTTCTGGCTTTTCTATTCCAGTTATTCAGAAAGGGACGTGTGGTGCAGCCCCGGTCTAAAGATGTCTCTAATTCCACTGGAGAATGGAACTTGTAGGATGGAATAAATCAAGAAACAACATCCATTTAAGAAACAACATCCCACTGTGCTAATCACATGTGATTAGCACAGTGGGAGTTATGTGAAGGAATTTAACAGGCATTTGTGCCCACTGCCACCCAGACACCAAACATTTGTTAGCTGCATGAAGAAACAATCACATAAAATGTAAAGAAAAGTACCGGTACATTATCCCAGACATGGGAAATTACTTTGTTACAGCAGCAAAATTGAAGTACTACAGCAAAATGTGCAACATGAAAAGTGTGCAAATAGAAAAAAATGTGCAACTCGAAGCTTTGCTGCTGTAACAAAGTAATTTCCCATGTCTGGGATAAATAAAGATAAATAAAACTGGGATAAATAAACTGGGATAAATAAAACTTCTATTCTAAAAAACAACAACAACAACAAAAAAAAAAACAAAAACAAAAACATCACATTGAGTTGAGGCACTTGCATTTCATTCCATTTCGAAATTTCCACTTATGAGTATTCGCTCCATTCAGATGCTATAATTGTTCGGGCTCGCAAGAGTGTTGAACCTAATTAAGAAGATATCCTACGTATATCTAGTTAATAATCCAAGGATGTAGCACCCCTTTGTGGTCCAATGCCCAAAAGAAATCCCTGCCTGCACAGTTAAGAAAACAGTCATGACCACACACACACACACACACACACACACACACACACACAGAGCCAAGTACCCAACAGACTGATTAGCTCTGCCTAGCTAGTTAGCTGGCGTGGCCAACTGAAAATAGGGCAAATTGCAATTTTACTGGATAAGAATTTGGAAATCTAAAAAGGGCTGGGGAAAAGAGAGGGGAGTCGGGAATATAAGGTATACAAGAGGATATTTCGGAGACAGACGCCAGAGACAGGCAATAGATAGAAAAGGACACATGAAAGGCAGCAAAAAAAAAGGGAAGGAAGAGCAGGAGATAGGAGGGAAAGCCCAGAAGAGAGAGCAAGCCAACTGAAGCGATAGGAGGGAAAAATAAAATAAATGAAGTGCTGAGAAGATGGGGAGACCAGAAAAGAAAGAAAGAGGATGTAAATTGATCATGAAGGGACTGGTCCCAGGACCAAACCACTGAATCATCCCGGCCGCTTATCCTCATTTACAAATGCTTTGGTTTTGTCAGCTCAGCACAGGTGAATCCATTTGTTCTGCTGGACTATCCATTAATCACGTTCAGCTCTCAATTTCAATGAAAGGCCTGATCTGCTCTTACTCATAACGAATGAGCAGCCACGGCGTCAGCAGAGGGGAATCAGTTGCTACAAACAGGCCCATCAATATTTCATCTGACGTCGCCGGGTGGGAGGTATACAAAACTGCAGCCTTGCATGTGAAACTCACTTAGTTTAGTATTACAGCTGCATGCGCGAGCGCTGAATAACTACAGTGGCTATCCCTACTGCCATGGTGCTAGGTCAGATGGATGTGGATCTAACCAGACACACAATCACCCAAACCAGCAGAATCCATCTTCACGACACACGGACTAACGGTTAGCGCTTGTATGAATAACACTTTGCTGTAGAGGCTCCTGACTAAGACATATGTGGGTTTGCTGCCTGATGCTGGTGCCGAAGCGTCCCAGACGTGCTCACCCGACCAGTGTCCGGTGGTGGCGCCCGATCGCTCCGTGCAGGTGTTGCTGACGGGCAGGAAGACGGTCTCCCAGCCGCCGGGGGCGTAGCGCCAGTTGTGAGACTCCAGGATGAGCGTGCGCTGGGTGCCGTAAGCGATCATGAAGCAGTACACCACATGATGGAGCTGGCAGCCAAACCCACAGCCCTTATTGATGTTGCACACCAGCTTCCTCGCCTTGCTGCAGTCCGGAGGGTTCTAGAGGGAGGAGGAGGAGGAGGAGGAGGAGGAAGAGTGTTTCAACAATTTAATTTTATTTTTTTAGACATTCTTAAAGAAAAAAAAACAGTCAAACTGTTTGCTGAGTCCTTATTTCAGCTTCTTTTTTTTTTTTATGTTTCTCATTACTACCTTCTGCTCTTTTGCTCTACCATCCTTTTATTGCACATACTCCTTTCTCTCGGATGCACCCCCCACATAAATTAGCTAAACTATAATAATATAAGTCTGTGGGGAAGAATTATAAATGAGAAGCAGGGAAAGCCAACAGCGTGATATAAGCGAAGTTGTCAAAGCGATGCTGGATACACTGTGTTTCTCCCGTTGGTGAGTGACTCGGTGACTGGCGCACCAGCCATCTTCCTAAACAGCAATTACCAGCTGGTAGGAGTGTTTTCCTTATTAGGCTGCTGCAGCTGCGGATGGTTCATGCTGTAGTAATCAGGCCGCGTGGCCCCCACCGGCTAAAGCTATCACTTTCAGGAAAGGGAGACAGGAAGGATGAGGAGGAGGAAAAGAGGGGAGGTGACGGGGAAGATCATGGCGGGATAAAAACAAGTGAAATTTGCGCAAGGAAAAAATGGGAGATGTAGTAGAGGCAAGGAGTAGAAATAAGGAAAAAAAAGAGGGGTGAGCTGAATGAAAGGTTCCCTCCGGATTTATATTTAGGAGGTGAGGAGTCAGCGGTTCAGTAACACAGGCAGCGATTAACAAATGGGCTGAACAAGCCTCATCAAGGTTAGATGAAAATAATAATGTATCATGGCTGGAGTGGATTACCTACGGGGATCAGCGCGTGTGGCGTGGAGGACACGGTCTGATGCCTGCACTGATGACTAATGACGGCTCAGGAGCCAAACTGAGGCGCCGCAAGACTCCCTCCAAGCATTAATGATGCCAGGGTACTATTCTCGGACTCGAGGGGTAACATAAAGGCAGGGAGCAGAGACAAAAGTATACACTATAACTGGGTGTCATGTAGGACTCGGCTGATTTTCCCATGTGAGGTTTTTACGATAGCATCGGACCGCTAATGGTGGACAATAACAGCCTGTTTGTCATCCATTTCAAAAAGACTGGTTTTATTATGCTCACATTATTGTGCCTTTTCTTACTGCCATGCTGGGTTTTAATCCCATGATTGTTATTCATGGTCAGTGATACCTTTTATACTCACTGCACACTCGGGGGATTTGCAGACAACACATCATACGGGAGAAAATAAGCAGCATTTAATCGCTAGGTCAGTGTTGTCTTCGCCATTATAACAATGTGAAAACATCTTTCTTTCACTTCAGCACTACCTCCCAGCCATTTTGCATGACCTCTGTTTTGATCTATCGAAGAACCCCATCAGGCATTTTCCAAAGCCCCGCTTGTCTCGGCTGCAAAACAGTTGCAGCATTTGTGTTTTAAACCTACAGCAATATTGTTATGATTCAGTTATTTCTGTCCCTTTGGGTCTTTTGCCAAGAGGACATATGTCTGGCTCTATGTCAGCTACGCAGTCAGATTTTTAATGAAACGAGTGTAATGACTCCATTTTAATGATGGAAACAAATAAGAGAAAAATAAGAGGCCGTGATGCTGGAAGCAGGTAAGAGTGAGCTAAAGCCGCGATGACGAGGCTGGCAGTAACAGCAGAAGTCACTGGTGCCTGCAAATACAGTAGATGTGGGTGTGTGTGTGTGTTCCACTCACACACACACACACACACACACACACACACACACACACTCACACACAGAAGCTGTATCAATCTTGTGTCAGAGCATGCCTCTGTGTGTGCGTGCCGGTGAACCCATCTGTGCACAACTGTGTGTGTGTGTGTGTGTGTGTGTGATGAATAAGTGATGGCAGCTGGTGGAGTGGTGTGATCCCTCAGCAGTGGTGACAGCAGCTGTTAGCGATGCCGTCTCCGCCCACCCAGACTGACTGGGTTCTCTTCATCAAACGGATTGTCTCGTTAACGGCTGCTGGCTGTCCTGTGGCGTGGAGGCCTCACCCTGGGCGAGGGAGGAGAACCGAGGTAGCCACGGCCAAGCGAGGCTCCGGACATACGCGCCGCTGTCTGTCTCGGCTCCAGCGCTTTGTTGGATGGGGGATTTCGGAGCACGTGTGGGTGTCACTGAAATGCTGACAAGCAACAAGATTCCTGCTTGTCAAATCTGACTGCTGAAACAGTCTGCTATCAAAGCCCTCACCTGCTCCTGGAGGAAACTGTGTGACAGCTATGGAGGGTGTGAATGAGACAAGCAAGTCTGAAAGATGCCCTAAAGAAACACACATATGGGCGCCTGCATGTGTGAGGCAAACGGGGCGGGGGGTGGTGCGAGTTGTCATGGTGTGGTTATGTCTGCGCGTGTGGGCGAGGGTGAGAGACAGCGCACGCCGGCTGGCTGAGCAGCAGGAAGGCCTGTTGATACCTGCAGATAGGTGATTCTGTTTTGGACCAGATCCGACAGATCTTTCGCTTCCTTCATTCTCCACTCTCCTGCACCGTCTGCCTGGCTGAGGTAGTACAAGTCTGTCATGATGGATCTGCAGACAAAGACATCATACTCCGTCTCAATGATCAGCGCGAGAAGATGATCTAAAGCAGAGGTGGGCAAACTGAGGCCCGGGGGCCACATGTGGCCCGATGAACTATTTTATCTGGCCCGCAGAGCCTTCACAATCATTTCTCTAAAAGCCAAATGAAGAGGGTTGTCAGATTGATTGGTTAGAAAAAGGTCCAGACCCCCCCTTCAGCTAGCATGCTGACATGTCCTCTCAAGAAGGTGGGGCCAAACCTCATGTGGAGCTTCATCATCCATCTGTAGTTGGACCAATTTACAGGCTCTTCAGAATATTTTCTCTGTCAATAGTCCACCAAGCAGGATTTTTAGTTAACCTCCGACCCTCATTTGGGGGGTTAGATTCCTGGTTGGCCAGTTCATCCAGATCTAAAACCCAATGTGGCCCCTCAGGCTAAAATAATTGCCCACCCCTGATCTGTAGGATGGATGTCTGCGTGGAAAAAAATAAAAAAGAACGCTTAAGCCAAATTGCTTTATAAAGATGTGATTTAACACAAGCTCAAACCTTAGTGTTAAATCAAAGCCTCACAGCAGAGCCTGTGAATTAAAGTGGTTTTTAAATAATGCATAAACTCATTTTGAGATTTGATGATGCTTTGAATAAAATTGCACAGAGACACTTTTAATGCAGCGTGTTGTTTTTTTTTGACTGTCAAAGCACGTTTTACAGACTAAGGAAGCTAATCTGACTGAACATCTGCATTTGACCTGCGCCTAATTCCCAAATCCTCGTTCTCACATCTTAAACACTGCATCAAATTCAATTTCATAAAAGTCAAATATTTCTCATTCATGGGCTTTGCAAACTGTACAGGGGGCTGGGCCGTACTCACTGTAACGGTGATGTATGCCTCGCAGAAGCTATAACATTGCAGCATTCGGTATCTTTTCCACATACATCTGTATCACCTGTAGCAGGTTAGAGCCCACCATAGCAGTAGGGACTGAATTACTCCCATGAAAAGCAGAACAGAACAATTTTCTGCGTGAAAACTGGCTGATTCATGTGTTGGTATACATAACCTTGTGATGAAGATATTGAAGTCAATCTTGCGCAACAGGAAATGGAAAAGAATCCAGCACCGGGGAGAATATGACGGCATTCTCTGTTACACAGTAATGCTGCTCAATAAGCTTTCCAAATATGTGTGTAAAAACCCGTCGTTTCTCTCAGCATGACTGACAAAAACATCACCTTTCTGCTTGTTCAGCTCTAAATCAAATTAAGTCTGATGGAGAATTTGTGTCCATGTCACACCCAGCCAGATCATGAGCATCCACTTAAAACATGCCCGAGAGCTGTGATATATGCAGCTCCAGGCAGATGCACACGCATCAGCATGCAAGCTTAATTTATTACTCACTTCTTTGACCCAAATCAGTCAGATCCTGTGTGACAGAGGCTTCTCGTGCACATCTATTCAGCGTGGCACACGCACGCACCGCGTCTGATTCAGAGTGTGCGGCATTTCTGACTGGGACAACATCGTTTCTCATTGTCCTGACATCACATTCTCTTCCAGAGGTGCATGAGGAAGCTGTTGTATTCCCAATCCTCCTGCAAGGAGTATCACCAAACCTGGCCGGCTGCCTTATTCAAGCAGAAAGATTTAACAGACAAGCTCTGGGGGATTTGGCAGAAGGACAAGGCACCGGGTCTTCATGCGTTAGGAGTGTTTATGCTTTTGTGTATATGTAATTCTTTGTCATCTTGGAGAGAAATGAGGCCGAGCGAGCGTCCCCGGCTCTTCCAATTGGCTTAAATGGCAGGGGATGCAGTGGATGCAGGCACTGGGCTTGGCAGCAGAGCAGAGCGCTTTCAGAGAACTGACACTGCAGCAATGGGAGAGTGATTACAAGGTTTTGGGTTTATATTGCAGACTGAACATGGGCTGTCTAAATAAAGAGGACACACCAAGTAAAGAAAAGACAAGCTCTGCCGCTCTGTCGACCTGTAAGACGAACATTCTCGGCGCTTACGTGGATCGGTTGTAAAGGAGTATTGATTTATGCCCCTTTCTTTAAATTCCTTCAATATCACACGATAATAAACAGCTGTTTCCCAATGAGATGTGAGGAACCTGAAGCCAGAGATCAGTACATCTCTGTGAGACATACATCTTGTGTGTGTTTACCGTGTCTCTGTGTGTAAGACTCAATAAGAGTGTTTGGAAAGCTGCTTAGGCAGCGATGACTAAGACAATGGCTCCCATAAGCCACTTCAGCGGGATTACAATGAAGCACTTGGCTGAGCGACACTGAGTCTTTTTCTGTAGAAGCTGCCGCAGGTGACGGAGAAGGTGCGATCGCTGTTCCCGGTAACCCCAGTAACACCAGCTCTGCTTCAACTCTGATACAACTGGCTTCTTCATTGTTGGCTCTTCTTCAAATGATGATGTTTAATGAGGGTTTTTTTTATATTTTTTACAACTTTAATCCTTAACCAGCAGGTTTTTACTGGACAAAAGGGTGTTGTTGACATTTAGGACTGTTTCTTACTGAACACTCACCTCTCCTGGTGTCCCAGGTCCTCCAGGAGAGTCTCGGCGTACTTCTGCCTCTCGTTGGGATCCACTTTCCCCAATTTCTTGACCTCGCTGCGGACAAAATACCAAAACTCTTTGACGCCGTTCTCCACCCTCCTCCGCAGCTCCTCCTGAGTGGGCCCAGGGCCTACAGGATAAGAGGGGGAACGAAAACAGCTCGCTTACAAAGCAGCACAAACATACTGGACTGCTGTGACATTTCAGGTACAGGCATGCTCTCACAACAAAAATGTGAGAGGTTAACATCTAAGCACCCTGATGGGAATAGATATAAAAACAAGACAGTAAAAAAACATTGCCAACAGGTCTGTAAGAGTAGTCATTTAAATGCACTTTTTCTGTTTATTTCTGGAGCGTTCGACTATGTTTTTCCCTCCTCCTTCTTACTTTATCCCTGGGTGTTGCTTTGACCTCATTGGGGAGCACTGATCATTGTTTTTTTTTTGTTTTTTTTTGCCTTGTGGCTCTTTTTCATGTTTTTCTCATACAGTTCTAACAACAGGAAGGAACCCAATACACCACTAGAGCTAAACAATGTGAAGGACCCGCATGGATAACACAGCTGCCTGCTCTAGTTTCTGAAGAGGAGGAAAGAGAGATAGGCAAGGACAGCCTGGAGCAGGAGAAGGAAGGCGGCGATAGTGGAGAGGAAAAAGCTTTTTTTTCCCCTTAACATCCTATCATGCAGTCTTTCTCCTCTCTCTCTCCCTCGGTGGAAAAAGCCGGGGGTTATTTTTAGCCTTTTCTTCTCCTTCGGCGCAATGGAGAGACTGACCCGCCGCTGCCCTCTCTGCCCAGATGTCCTTCGTTATTTTCTCTCTGCTCTCAGGCCCTTGTTCTGCCAGTGGGGCATTCACAGAGTTTCTGCTTCATTCCCACATTTCCCCACTCACCTGACAGCTTCCGTGCACCTCTGACCGCCGCTCAGTGCGACACACGCACACACAACCCTGCCCCTGATGACGACGTGGGCCGCCATCAAATGCTGGAGGTGGGGCCAGAATCAGAGCCTAACTTGCCAAATGCTCACAGCTATGCACGTTATGAACACGTATTTCCCAGCTCTGTGCCTAATTCCTTACCGCAACCCCCCCCCACCGCCCTCGTGCCTACCATCTCCAGTCAGTTTCTGGAAGCTGTGAATCTTCTGCTTTGCTTTGGTTAACTGGTCTTCCAGTGAACGCAGTCTCCCTGCAGCCAGGGATCCGGCTTCTCCCTGGCCCTCTGGTATCCTGTGGAGGGGAGGACGATGACAGGATGTGAGAGACGATCATTTGAGCCGCAGTAGAAGCTACAGAGTACGTATATGTTCTACATCAGCGGTCCCCAACCTTTTTTGCGCCAGGGACCGGTTTAATGTCAGACAGTATTTTCAGGGACCGGCTGTTTAGATGTAGCGGATAAATTCAACAAAAGAACGTGATATGACGTCATGAAAACCGTGGTATTTTCTAAATATAATAATAAACGTGTGTAAATAGTGAGCCATAGACAGATATAACCAAAAGAATCCAGTCATTTTTCAAAATAAAACATCGTTCAGTTTCAGATAATAAATAAAACAAAATAATGTAAGTTATTTATTCTTTATGTGCGGCCCGGTACCAAATGTCCCACGGACCGGTACCGGTCCGCGGCCCGAGGGTTGGGGACCGCTGTTCTACATGACACGCTGCTAGCTTACACTAGCCGTTAATACAAACAACTCATGATATCTTTTCTGGTCTAAAAGCTCTTACCTGCTTGTTTTTGTTTTTGTTTTGTTTGTTTTTTTTAATATCTGTTGCTTTCTTTGAATTTCTAAGTAGAAGTCACCAGTAAAAGCTTGGTTTTATTTTCTGGGCCATTGCTTTTGCAACCATCTGAATGATGCAACAGAAATTAAACTCCTGGTTGAAGATAACTTTCATCATTGGTCAGGCGGAAGTGTACTTATTCCTAAATAATCCATCCTAACATTCTACCATGTGGAATTAGATGGAATTTCTTGTAGAAAAACTGGTAATAAACAACTGTGTCTGCTTCAGTTTCTCTTTAGTCAATGGTTATTGATTGTAGGAAATCAACAGTGACACAACGCGCGCACACACACACACACACACACAAACCACAATAGACATCTGTGTTGGATTCTTGGTATTTGGCTGATCTCATTACCAGTTTGTCACAGAGATGTGACTTGAGAGGCTGAAGCCGACCACTGGAGCGTGAGAAACGTTACTTTTGTAATCAGATCAGAAGACGATGTGTCTGTGTGGAAGTAACAGGGCGTATATGTCAGAGAGTAACACGTATCCATCCATCCATCCATCCATCCATCCATCCATCATCCCCTGCTTTAACCGCTTATTGGAATCGCGGGAATACATGTAATAAAAAGAATTTATCAGACATACAAAGGTATGTATGTAAAGAAATATGACATGGCTCTATACTGGATATAAGTATATCAGTGTTATATTGTTAACACTGTGTGAATAAACAAAACAGGTACCAACTAAGAATTAACTTCTGTATTAGAAAAGCACTCAAGGGTGCTAAACAGATTAAGTGCAATTCAAATTTGAATATGCATCTGCAACCCCCCCGCCCCTCCCGGGTCAGTCATTAAATATCTGTTTATAAAGCGTCAAGCTTCACTCAGTTTCACCAAGCCTTATTGCTAATTACAGCTGAATTGATGTCCGAGTATGAAAGCTCTGATTTTACGAATTACCGTGTAAATAGTAACTACATTCTACTCTGGAACAAATGATAACTGTTCCATGGTCAAAGGTTGAAATCAGCCAAGTAGAAAGAAAAAAAAAATCCCCATTGACATTATACCGCATCAATTCCTCTTCATAAGATGATTAAAAATGGGAAATGTCAGAACACACAGGGACATTAGTAAAGTGCTGCAAAGGCCATGTTAATGACTCATCAAGGCATGCAAACTCAATTTTCTCGCTGAGTGAGGAACATCAGGCGCTGGCAGGCACAAAGATCAGACTTTTAAATTTGCAACAGCCTGTCCTGCTGCACAACTCCCCGTTTACTCCAGTCTGAGAAACCATGCCCCCCACCCCCACCCCCACTTCACTGAGCACCAACAGCATTGTGGTTCAAAGCCGTGGAAATGACCAGGGAGGAATGGGGCTGGGTCTCCTACATTATGTAAGCATGTGAAGGATAAAGAGAAGCTCTCCTATAAACTATACCTTTACGGCAGTGTGGGGGTTTAGTGTACATATCACTCTTTTTTTGTGAAGCCATATTTTTATTTGTATTTTTTGTCAATGCCCTTTATATTATTTATTTTCTTCTATGTATGCTGCTGCTGGAACACTGCAATTTCCCCACTGTGGGATAATAAATAAATTCAATTCATCCATTATGGGCCTAATTAAGCGCCCTGACACAGTTTCCAAACTATTTCTAAAGTAGCGTTTAGTTTCTTGGAGTATTAAGTTCAGTTACAACAGAAGAATTTCTTTGGACAGAAGAAAAAGAATCTTGACTTGATGCAGAGCTAAGCTGTCATGCTTTAAAGAAGCATTACCTTTTAAGCTAAAAACAACCTTGATTCCCTTGGGAATTTGACTTCCCCTCCATGACTGTAAGCTGGCCAGGCCCTGATGCAGCCAAGCAGGATTGTATTTATGATATGCAGCGTCCTTTTTACACTGAACGTTCTGCTATTTGTTCTTTCTAAATGGTTCAGTCTTTCTTGGGGTATCAAGAAGAAGCAATACTCCAGGTATGCTAAAACACCTGACTCCATTGAGGTCAATGACCCAAAGTCAGTTTTGTTTTTTAAGGTGATCTGCTGCGTACACAAAAAAACACCCTAATTGTCTCTCCGAAGCACCTGAAAGGTCAAACAAGTGCATGGCAGCTGTTTCTAACAGCATTTTAAACAAATTATATTGGAAAGAAAGCAGAGCGAGAGAGGGCAGAACAGCCCTGCTGCAAAGTTAAAGCATGAAAGCATAATGGAGGAGCTCCACTGCAGCCATGCACTGACCCAGAAAAGCGGTAAGGTTGCACAGCTTGTCCACTTCTCACTGAAACGGTGCCCCAGCTGTCCCTTCATCAGCTCCTGCCCCCCGTGAACTGCAGCTACAGAGTTTGCAAAGCGATCAAAGGCTGAGTTTGGGTGAGCTGCGTGGCTCACACGTTATCTGTCCTCTTCAAAAGAAAACCCATACGCTGACTTTGAGCAGCATGTATATTGTATGGATATGTGAAGTGTCCTGCGTGGTGCAGATAAAAGCAAACCACATGATGCTGATGTAGTCTTTATTGCACTGTTTCACTGAGCAAATAGGTGTGTGTGTGTGTGTGTGTGTGTTACAGCATGGCACGGCCTGACTTATTACAATCAGGAGGTTTGCTTTAACCACCTGATTGTAATTAGTCAAGCTAATATTTTACAGGGATGCACCAGAATGTAGCTAATAAACGCTAGGAATGGGTAATTGGTTGGAAACAGCTTTAAAGAGATAAAGGGAAAAAAAAAATCAATTCTCTCCATGTTTATTTGTGGTGTGTTCTGTAAATGCCTGTGTGTCAGATCAGCTCTGCTGATTCCAGATGCAATATTTCTGTTAAGTGACTGGGAACAGTGCATTCTAGCCTTACATGCTGGTCCAGGGCACACCCTATGTACCCTGCTTGATCTTGACTCTGCAACAACAACAACCCTCCCTTCCATACGCAGGCGTGCCTATTGGATCGATTGTGATTCGTTTTTTTTTTTATCTTCTTAATCATCTTTTTGCCAACGGGTTTTTTTTTTAATTTGTTTTAATAGAATATGGGTGAGCATGTGTCCAAGGTAACCGTCGGGCTGTCTTAAACGTTACTCTTGCACTCAAACGATTTTGACGCCCGTTTGTAGTGTTAAAAAGTCCCAGCCAGACATCTCATGGAAGTGTTCCACAGGATTGCAGGTATCAGGTTAAGCAATAAATAGATTGATGGAAGCAACAGCAGCCAATTACATAGAACTCCTGCTACAAGAAACATCAGTGGGTCAAGTTGCGTCTGTGATTAATGGATGGCATTTAGTGAACCAACACCGGGAGGCGCTGGATCACCTCAGCCTTTTTTCTGTTGGCTATAATGGAGATACAATTTAAATTTAAATATTCAGAAAACATACCTTTGGAGACATGCATGTATAACAGGCATTTAAGGCTTTCATATAGACAGAACTAAATACTGACAGTGATGGAAGGCTAAAGATTTGGCTTTTTCTTTGTTCAGGTGATTTCTCTAATTAATTAATGTCAGAAAAAACATCATGTTATCATTTAAAACTGCACGTCCTTTAAAGTGTGTGTGCCTAGAGAAGACTTGTTTAGAGTTTGCAAAGAACATTCCGTGCTGTGTGATAACCATGACCTTTCCTTTCCTTTCCTAGGAGAAATCAAATGCTTCACTGTGTGTGTATGTGTGTGTGTGTGTGTCTGACCGACTGTAAGTTTTTTGTTTTGCAATGACTGTAACCACGCCTATGGCTTCACAATAAAAGATTGTGAGAGGGAGGACGGCTTCGGAGATGAAGGAAGCTGCCTGAAAGAGAGCAAGCTGTCACTCCCCTTGCCAGTCAAATACAGAACTGGTGTCTTTCTTGCTGTTGTGTGCTGTTTTAATGTTTGCAGGTCGGTAAACCTGACAGTGCCGTAATCAAAGCTAAAGGCGGTCCAATGAAATATTAGAGTGTGTGACCTTTTTTTTTTGGTGGGGACTTGTTTTTTGGCCAGGCAGTGTAGTTATCACGGGTTAAATGAAGCGACTGACCGCTGTTTAATGAGGACAGGCTAAACACCACAACAGCTTGTATTTAAATCATCTGACATGTTTGAACTACATTTTTGTATTTCATCTGAACTTTCTGCCAAGTCTGTTTTGTGTGAGAAGTGTGATGATCAAGGTCTTTCTTGCGCTTGTTGCCATAGTGAATGACGTTTTCTGCGTTCCACTGATAAGGCTTTTTAGATCCTCGTGCACGAGCGTCACTCGGGGTAACTGTGCCTCAGAGTTTATTAAACCAATTGTTAACACTGAAACCGAAAACTCTCAGTTGCACAGTTCAGAGTTTGGCTACCCTGAGCTTCGGCGCTGAGCCTGACTTTGGTAAACCTGCTTTCTGGAACGGGCCCCTGGTGCTCACCTGTCATTAATGCTGTTGAGTGATTGTAGGTTAAAACCCTGCCTGTCCCCATAAGTGGCCTCAATAACTAAGTCCCTGGACTGAATCTCTGCCAGTTGCACAAGTTGGAAACTGACTCACAGATTAATCACCCACGACAATGCCAAACAAACACGTTTAAAAAAAATAAAAAAAGGATAAGGAAAAATAGGTAAACGTGTTGAGCCGACTGAGAAGACAATATACCCACTTCCCTGGGGATGGAACGCAATCGCTGTCACCCTGAAAATCAATACCACATGCAAATTGATTAAGCATGACTCTCCATCATAAACTGAATAAACAATGTAAACATGTTCCCTTCAGGTAGATAATGAATGCACAAAGCTGCCCATTAATGCAGTCCACATCAATCGACTGCTGCTGCGCTGTAACGGCACTAACAACATTAAATGCTTCTCTGAATTATAAATCATTTGCATTGCAGCAGGGTTCCTTGGTGCAAGGACTCAACGCAAAGGGGTAATGATGTCGGAGTTAAAGGCATAAATATCTTGGAGCTTGCTCATAAAAAAACAAGCAAGCTAAAGTGAAGGTGGTCGCTTTAGTTATTTTCATTATTAGCTGGTATCCAAATGACTGCAGAGAACATTTTGCCCATCGTACAACGTCCGGAGATTTATCTTCCCCATCCACATCAGCATTAGGCGCAAACCAGTGTTTAGTGGCTGTCTGAGCGAGCTGATCAGGGAGTTAGTGAACTGCTTCACTGTCACTAAATCAGGTGACAACCTGCTGACGGCCTGGCGCGGTGCTCGCGGAGAAAGACGGAGCTGGAGGAGTAAAGACAAGGGGAGATGGACAGAGACGGGGCAGGCTGTGTCAGGGATGACGGGCAGCTCACGAACCCCCTCACTGCTCCTACTAGCGCCTAATGAAAGGTTAAGACACGTGATGGTGGTGGTGGTGGTGGTGTTTTCTTCAGGGCCAATTTAACTGCTGCATGTACAAAAAGGCTAAATTAGGCTTCAGACAAACCAGCCACTGTCGTTGCAGCCCGGCTCATTGCACCGGGTGCCTCGCTGAGGCAACTGCGGCGCCAGCCAGTTAAAGAAAAGCGGACGCCTTGGTCTCAGCTCAGCACCGACGAGCAACAACGAGCAACAAGCGAGCGCTGTGTCGGGGACCCATCTGGACATGGGCGGACTCAAGGCTGTACTTGCTTTTAATGCAATGCATTCAGCCTTTGTTTCTGAGCCAATTTTGAATTAACAGAAAAGCAGCGGAATGAATCAGTCCATGGGAGCAGATGAGGGCCCTGCATCAAAGTGAATCAGCGTAGAGGAGCTGAAATGGCACCATCTGAAGCCTGGGTTCACACGGCAACTAACATTCCCCCATCTCAAGCCTGCAGACACGAGCGTAACGCAAACTTGTGTTCACTTGTAAAGAAACAGCGCTTGCGTGAAGAGACAAAGGCAGGAGCGTCTGCCTCCCTGCTGCACATAGCCTGGGTGTGTGAACGACGCTGTGCAGCTAATGGGCTCAAACAACGTTTCAGTGTCTGCCAAAACACTGCAAATACGGCAAGTGCATCTGCTTGGGATCCATCTTATTCAGATGCCGGTAACATTCTTACACACACGGACTCGTTCAAGTTGGTGGCAATGTATTAATTACTGTATTAACTGATGTAATGTATTTTATTATTAAAAAAAGAGACGTGTGTGTTGGCCTACCAGCCTTCACAATCTGAAACTTCGAGTTCAGCTGCGGGTGAATGTTTCACAGCCAGTGTTTGCAGGTCTTTTCACTGCTAAGCATGTCGAGCACACACACCATTATTTCTGCGCTGCCTGAGCTAACTTGGTGGCTGATAATGAACCCACTTCAGTCTCTGGTTGCCGGAATGAATTTACCACTCTGCTGGGTTTAGCTTGACTGTTTAATCAGGCTATAAGAAACTAATAGAACACATCAGGCTATATCCATATTTTTCAGACTGTTTTCTGCTCTGCTGGTTTTTATTTATTTGCACTGTTTGCTTGAGAATTTTACCAGATAGGGAGCTAACAGGTCCATTAATAGAGATTAGAACCAATCAAGAAGCAATGCTTCAACTCGACCACATTTTGCAGCTCAGGTAATGTCATACAATTAGAGATTTAACGTTTAGTCTTCTAGAACTGAGCTGTTGTTACAGTAAGAACTCTCTTTTTAATCCCACTGCCACAGGTCTGGCAGTCAAGCAAGGAAACCGGATCACAATTTTTGTAAACTTTAGGAAAGGTAAAAGCGTCATATTCGTATATTTGTTCTATTTAATCAGCCTCACAGGTGAAAGGAGTAAACTAGTGTCATACAGGTTTGGAGTCACGCTTGAGTGAGCTGTTACCTGAGAGATTCAGCCATTCGCCGCAGGTCTTCATTCTGCTGCTTCAGCCTCTCCAGCTTGGCCAAGATCTTGGACAGCTCCCGGCTGGACCGCTCTGGGTGCTCGCTGTCTCTCACTAGGTGACCCCCGATGTAGAAAAGGAGTGTGCCCCAGGCTAAGAGCACCAGGGTGATCCAGCGCCATGAACCTGCCCAGGGCCGCATGGTTTAATGCACGACGCCAGTGAAATGCCCTATGGTGTAGACCCACAGACCCCCTCAGGCTGCCTGCTGGATGTGCGCGCGCCCGCGCGCCCTCCTCCACACAGCGATCTGTAGCCTGTCACCACAGCTTCCACAGCAGCCTCGTCAGTGGCATCTTTTTGTACCAACTGTCTTCTATAAACTATAAAATGAGCGTGGGGGAGTGTGTGTTTTTGCAGGTCAGGAGTTTGTAAAGGAAAAAAAAAAGGACTAGCGGTGCTGACTTTACAGCAATTAACCAGCCTTTTTCTCAGTGTGTGCTAAAGCATGGCTCACAGACTGAAGTCTGTTTTGGCAGTGTAATTAGGGGCTTTTTTTCGCTTCACCCGGCACTGTGCTGACCAGCTCGTCCCACGCCGTCTCCTCGCTTCCTTCCTGTCCCTGGTGAGTCTTTTATTTGAGCCCTACCCTGTGGGGACAAAAAGGCACGGTAATTAGTTGAGCTTCTCGCAGAAAAGCATGTCTTTCTTCCAGTTAGCACTTACTGGTTACGTTAGTTACCAGATGCAAACTGAAACGCACGAGGACCGCTCGAAACATAAAACACTCCAAGCAGGAGAGATAAACTGACAGAAAGATAAGATGCTGCAGACTGGGATATCGTCCAGATTATACCCAGTTCCAGAGTCACAGAATGACAAAGATTAGCAATAAGGATTAGCATTTACCATGTACGTATGCACGCAGGGAGGACTGTGGATGTCTGGTAAGCATGGGCTTCACTGTGGGATGTTACTGCATAACCCATATGACCCATACTTAGTCCATGCCTCCTAAAGTACTTTTGTACGCTACTGTTTATTTGTACCCAGAACTGTGTCAAAGCAGGGTCCGTCAGCATGGTCACGACTTACATTACATATTTCCAGGCATATAATCCAGGCAGGGCCTGAATGGTGCATTCTGCACCTCCTCTCTGACATGACACGCAGGATGTGCTCAGTGTCTCAAGAGCTCTCATACATACTGTACTAAAACGCTGTACAGTGCTAATCAGAAAATTAGAATCGTGTAAATCGTGTAAAAGTTATTTTATTCAGGCACTCCAACATAAAAGGTAAAACCAATACATTTTATAGACTGATTACAATATTCTAATTTTATGAGTTTTTGAATTTGAGGTTTTCTGAAGCTGCGAGTGCTAATCAGCAAAGTCAAAACAAATAAAAGCTTGAAATATATTGATTCGCATACGAATCTATATAATATATATAATATGTACATTTCTCCTTTAAAGTTGAGTTACAGAAATGCATGCACTTTTTCAGGATATTCTAATTTTCCGAGTAGTACTGTACATATTTTAGTTATTTTAACATTCCACGCTGCATTTTTAAACACAGCACAGCGCACCTCCGACACTTCTTTTATTTGCTTGTACTTAAACCCAGCCCGACTTCAGTAGTTAATGCATACACCTGGAGCCATCTAAAGCTCACAATGTCTGGACGCAATCCCACCTCAGCCTGAATGACAGACGGCGCCATTGTTGAGGTGATGTGATACAGCAAGTTTGATGTAATATGAGGAAAAAATAAAAAAAACAAAATCCCAGGATCATCACTTGCAAAGATTCCAGAGCAGCAGGTGGAGGCAAAGACGGATGCATGCTGGATTCGGAAAGCACCCCTTACCGTCAAATCCCCGACAAAAGCCTGCCACATAAATGAAACAGGATTTGTGTGATGAGATGGAGACTGGCAGCATCTATGTGCGTATGTGTGTGTCAGCCCCCCTGACTGTGTCCCACACTCTACTGGTATGACACCAAAAACATCAGATGTGGTACATGGTGGAGACGTTGAAGTTTTCTACCTGTTACCAGCAGATGATCGAAAAAAAAAGAGGACCGAAATAGTGTAATTGTGCTAGAGACTGTGATGATATCACCAAATCAACGAGGGTTGATCTGTTCTCTGTTTCCTATTGAAAAATGTTGGATTATTCAAATCAGCATCACTCTGCTCTCATTCCTGTGCTCAAAAGGGAGCCTTCTCTTTGTACACACAGTGCAAGGATGTGCTGAGCTGTGTTTAATTATGGAAATTAAGAGCTCTGAAGGGACAACACTCTTCCAGCTAATGCATGATAGGGACTTGAGTTTTATATATATATATATATATATAAAACTCAGACGTCAGACATCTCAGTCCAGAAAAGTGCAGTAGTAGGAACAGCAAAGATACTGCGCAGGACCCTCAAGCTCCCCGAGGTCAAAAGGGGAAACACCTCCAAAGGTGGTGGAGAATGACCAAGCGAAGATAGATAGATATAAATAAGCAATTATTCATAAAAATCACAGATTTTCACACTGATTCCTCATTGTCACATGTCAGGGGTTGTTATTATTTTTGTGGAAGGCGGTGGAAGGTGATTTTGGTATTCCCCATATATTATGTGAATTAAGGCGTAAAAAAAGCAACGTGTGTGAATGGAGCACAGATAAATGCATAATATTGCTTCCCTGCATGCTTTCCACTGCAATTCATTGGTGTCACAAGAAAACAAAGGCGACGGGAACACTGGTGGCATAAATAATGCAAATATCAATAATGTCACTGAGATAAATGTATAATTTGTTCCTTACTGCAGCCCAGCCTTCGACTGCAGGTAAGATATTGCTACAGATATGCTGACTGTAAGAATTTGGAGAGGTATTCTTTCATGAACAATCCCCATCCAACTCCTTTTCTGCATACTTAAGCAGGAAATAATAAAAAGAAAATACAGATTTTTATTGAATGTAGGGTATGTGTAAGTGTCAGTGTAAACATCCTGGTATTACTAAATCAGACTTCCTGTCTGCTGCACCTGCTTGTGTTTTCTTTTCCATTTAAAATGTCACCATTCACTCACAATGACCTGGATCTTAGTGTCAGGATAACTGGGGTGGTGGTGATGGGGAGTGAGCAGCTCAGTCAGCGCTGGCATGATATTTGTGATTTCCAGGGGTCAACCGTCAGCCTTAGTTACAAAGAGGCCATGCGCTGCACGCAGGAGCCTGAAGGGGTCAGCAGAGCGGACATGTTTTCACTCCTGCTGGTTCACCTGCACGGCAGAGGTCATCCATCAGCAACACGCGCCAGTCTTTCAGCAGGGGCACTAAATTATGCATGGAGGCTTGGCTGTGGATGGCTTCTGTTACATACACCCCTATGAAAGTGAAATGAGCATGCACGTGCACATAAGGCAGTTGGGGGTGGATTGTTGGTTAAGATTTTAAGCTGGTTTGGATCTCCATAAATTGACCAAACTGAGATTATGGCATCTCATTAAACAATCTTAACAGGAGCCCCTTGTGTTTTACAAGCTGAGGTCATGTGACCATAAAAACCCCATCAAAGGACTGTGTTTGTGAGCGCCCCCTACCGGTAACAAACGATTACAAAGTGAGGTAAATGGTCATGCTGAGGTAACCATTAGAGACAAAATCCAAGTAACACAGCTGATGCACATATTTATTTGACTGAATTAATAATTTCTTATGCTGCACGTAACAAAGCTTTATTTACATTTCGTTTTTACAGATTAGAAAGGCGGGATCTTTATGTTCTACTCAAGCAGCAAAAGTAACTGCTCTGTTGAGTGACATAAATGCATCTTTAGAAGCATACATTTACCCTTCCTTCCACCTCATAAGCGACAGATTAAGCCACGGAGAAGAATTTCGTGTTATTTTGTCAGCTGGTCTTAAGGTTTGGCGCAATGACAGTTACGCAAGAGCGCAAAAGATGATGCATGCAAGGGTCTGAGAGGTGGGTTTCTTTTTAGCTACCATCTCTTTTATTTATATGTTTTAAAAGCATCTGGATATACTGGGGGGAAAAGGGAGTTGTAAAAACATCAGAATCACACAATAGCAGCTGATGTGACCCAGCAGGAAAAAGTTGCGGAGGGCGCCGTTGCCTTTCCCCCGATTTTCCCCCTTCTGACGTGTCTCGGAACCTGCAGAGACCCCAGAACGACTTGGGGTGCGGTCGACATTTTGTGTACGTGCATCCCCTGGAGTGGGTGTGCGGGAGTCAAGTGGCTCGATATGCCCAAGCGCTCGCACATACAATTGTACTAAATATTTCACGACCTGCTGTTGGCCTCACAGTGCTTCTCCATCGACTGTGGAGTGCATTAACTTGGGTGGCCAGAGGAAGCCTGGCACGGAGACAAGCATGAGGGAAGTGATGATTTGGGAGCAGAAAACAAAAATAAAACAAGACTTAGTTATAAGCAGAGAGATGTGTTCTCTACTCTTAATGAGAATTAATACACATATGGAAATTATAAGAGATTTCTAGTATTTCTTTAATCCCACTCACAGCTGTGGTTCGACCTCTCACATTTATTTGGACTTTTATAGTATGTATGTATGAAGACATTAATAGGATACGTACTACAGTGTATACACACACACACACACACAGTGACTTTAAAATGACATTTCTTTTTAGATTGTCCTGCTCCGTCATCATCCCACACAGAGATGATGTCGGCAACCCGAACATCAAATGCGCCGTGGGGATTAAGGCTCACAGAAGTGGCTAAAGGCCTCAGAGAAGTCTGGGCCGTGGTATCGCTGAGCCGGCTGCAGCTTGGCGTGCAGAATCAGAGGAGCCAGTATACAGCGTCTCCTTCAAGGTCATCGCTGGAGAGAATTTGCTGACAAGAGGATAGGTGTGCATGTGCTCCTGCTCGCACACGCCAACACAGCGCTACACAAACACATGTGGTGCGTTCATGTGTATTTTTTGGGTGTGAGAGGCAGTTATTATGACAGCATTTGCAAATAAGCTAATTGTGAAACAAGGTATCCTGTTAGCAGCCGTACCTTTTGATAGCAGTTGGGCCCCTTATCACGCAATCCCAGATTTAAATAGCAGCCTTGGCTGAAGGATTCTATCAGAAGGGCAAGACAGGAATGTAGGATGGCTAAACGCAGATGGAAGGGAGACAGACTGGAATTATTTAAGACACACCTATTTGGTTTTCAAGAACTAGCCAGATCTTTAAGGGCATAAACCTGCTTTTTTACTCAAAACTCCTTTTGAATCCTAGCTGTTGCAATGGCTCTGAAGCATCGCGTAAAAGCTGTGTTCATGCCCTTACATCTTATTTTACAGACAAGGTTGAGAATATTAGGGTTAACATCACTATTGCTGGGACCAGGCTCTCTGGCTTGAAGTTCTACCTCTGCAATGGATGTAATTCCATCTTGTTTTTTTTAAAGAGGATTTTGACACAATCAGCAATGATGTTATACAGGCTATAGATTAATAGCTTAAGATTTGGGTGCAAAGATTCTGAGAAATTTTTAGGCTAGGTAAAAAAGATTTCTCCATTCAACTTTCTTTTTTTTTGTCTTTTCAGCTTTAAACTACGGTAAAACTAAAGCAGTGAGCAAAACAGAATTTTACTGTTTGTAAAGTTCAGTTTTCACACATACAGTAATGTTTATTTGATGAAATTAAAGTCTTAATTAGCGATAAATTAATGGATTACTTTATAAAAAGCAGAAAAACAAACACAAATGCAAACCTAAAAAAAAACCCATAATTATCATTTGTGTGAAACAGGGAGGGAAAAGTTCAAGGTTGGAGTTATTCATCTACCTTAGGCTAACACCCGTCCCCACCCACACACACACACACACACACACACACACACACACACACACACACACACACACACACACATCCTGTCAGTTACAGTTATGTGCCAGATAATAAGCTCCAGTGATGTCTGACCTTTCACAGCCTGGGGTGCCATGAGTGAGCTGGACGAGACAGCACAGTGCAGTGGGTGGGGGTGGGGGGGTGAGGGGTGGGGGTGGGAGGGGTTAGGTGGTGCTGAACCAACCTACAATCATTTACTTCAAAATGATGACTGGATGAATACAGAAGAGATGAGCGAGAATAAAACGGAGCCGTAATCATCTGAGGGATGAATATCGGCAGCGTGAGAAGCAAGGTCAGATAAAGGGAAGACGAGGCGAGAGAACGCCGTGCGGCACGGGATCATGAGATTGTTATCATCAGAGCGCGGTGACGCATAATGCGATGTGTCCAAGTTCATAAAATATGGATTTTTTCTGCGATTTCCATCAGGCCTTTGAAACTTGTCTTGGTCATTTGTGATTACTGTTCTATTTAATTTGACTGCGATCTGCAGAGCGAGATAGCGACAGGGAGGGGGGGGAAGAAAAACCCAGAAGAACAGAGTGAAGAAGAACGAGAGACGTCCATTTAAGGGACTCCGGCGCACTAAGAGAGACAGTGAGGAGAGACTGCCTGAAACAGCACTCCAACCTCCCAGTCAAAGTCAGGAGCGACGGCGGCACTGCGCACGGCCGTCTCTTGTGCAATAAGTTATTTCTCTGACACAATAAGCAACACTTCCCTACCCGCCAACATTCTCTCATGTCTCGCTCATCAAGTGCGACACAGTATTCCATCAGTAGCTAACTTCCATTATACTCTTGCTGTGGGCAAAAAAAGCCCCCCACTATTCAAAGCGCTCGCTCCGAGGCCGACAGAGCAGGAGCGCTCAGTGCCACGAAACGGAGAATCGGTAATCAAAAGAAAGAAGGCGGTCCCAGGCGTAGGGAACGGTGAGGGGTCTTCCCTGAGGGGGCCGAGCCCTGACTAACAGAGCGGAGTTCTATAAAAAGCAGCTGGGCACATCCACCACCCATTCATGCGTCTCTGCTACGTCACCTCCCCTCTGTAGCCTCCATTCCACAGCAGCTCTGCTCGCTGACCTTACCCCCTCCACACACCCTCAAAAAACACTCGAGCGCTTCTATCAATTTAAAAATGTCACCTACTTTCAACAGGATTCTATCTCTAGCGCCGCTCCACAGATATCGGGGCTGGCCTGGGATCAGCCTTAGACACCGTGGAGCTCTCCACCCTTGAGTTTCTTGCAGGTGTTCAAAAATTTAAAGGAATTTTGCTGAAATACAACTCAGCCGGTGTTAACCTTGATGGGCGCAGCGCTGGCGGGAATGCATTTAAAAAAACCCTGCCTACTGAATTAATAATTGAGATGGGTGCTTTTTAGTTTTTAATGCATTCGCCCTTTTTAAACACTGCCCCCTGAACTCCCCGTTCCTTTACTCTGTGCTGGCTTGATCTCAACTCCTTTTGCACCTCCTCATCTTGTTTTCATTATTTCTCCTGACAGTGTAAAATTCAATCCCAACGCAGAAACCTGCCTAAAATAGACTCGCTGTCTGAAGCAGAGTTTCATTTATTAATGACAAATTACCCCCCCCAAAACGTGGGATTGAACCATGATCTCTTTGCCCCCCCCCCACCCGGCCCACCCAGTCTTCTCCTCCTCCATCTTTCAGGAGGCGCGTGTCTTCGCCCTCTGCCCTGCACGCGTCACAACACAAGCCATATTGACACGGCTCCTCGTCCCCGTCAGGTTGTGTTTTCTGCTTCGAGAGCACGCTTGCCCGACTCCTCTGTCTCTTCCACTCTGGCTCTACATCCTGGCACCCTCTGTCTGCTCACTCCAACTGCTTACACTTGAATGCCTTTTCCACTCCATGTCACCATTGTATAACATGTTTTAGAGGTATTTTCCACATCGCAGTTGGCGAGCTGCTCCACGATTTCTCAACGTGTCTATATGTTGTGGACAAACAATCCGTCGCGAGGTATTGTTTCCGCTTTGCCAACATTTAGCCTCAACTGGCTGGAGCTACAATATACAATTGGATGAACTGGAACTAACAATTAGAGGCTGCAGTGCAAACAGTCCCTCCCTTGCGGCTTTCAGAACCACAAGCCTTTTTAGCCTATTCATTCTGGCGTGGCCCTAAATGCCTCATCTCTGCATTCCTTAGGAGGAAAAAAAAAAAAAAAAGAATAAATCAAAACTTGGTTGCACTTCAAGAAGGGGTATTTAAATCCTAAAACATTATAAGAGAATTTCTGGCTTCTTCATCCTGATAAATGCGGAAATACGCTGTTTATTATTTTCCAAAGCTACAACGTCACTGAAAAAGACTAAACATTGCAGTTCTGAAACTCCTTCACAGGCATCTATAATGTGTCTCTGAGTCATGTCTGGACTGTCGACACTGCCGACAGGACTGGCCAAGAAAGCCAGCCAGCACCTGTACTCCCCCAGGAAGACTGGCCTATCTGCTCTATTTGCATTGGGGTTTCATATCTGTCATATTTGCACTGCAGTGTTTATATCTCATTTGCACATCTTCCCGTCTTCTTCTTCTTCTTCAGCTGCATCTTAGTTCTAGTGACACCTGATCACCACACATCTATTCGTGAGGAGTCCACACCTGCAGGGAAAACCCTGTGGGATACCACGATGCCCGAGAAAAACACTGCACTCTCCTGAGAGATGGCATGTGTTCCTAACCGAGGTTTCCCTTTCTTCTGCTTGTGTAGACCCTCTTGATTTGACTTCCACTGCCATGCCAGCCTCTGAAGGCTCAAAGTTAAAGATGCTATGCTGAAACACACGCGCAAAGATGTTCTGTGAAGCAGTTGCAGGTCTGTGCACCTGAACTCCAAGGTTAGATCGTAAACATAATGAATAATGCACTCTGCGCTATCCGCACCCACCGCGGTCAGCTCAGATCGCCTCTATTTTCTGTGGATCCACGTCGCCGGACCCAGTAAGGCCTGTGCTCGGTAAATAGTTCCCATGACGGATGGGTTTCCTGCGAGATGCGATAGCGAAAGCGGCACAGAGAGGGCAGAAAAGACGATGGCCCGAGTTGATGAGCAGGAGAGGTGGCGCTCCTGAAGGAGGAGGACGAGGAGGAGGAGGCGTGGGGAGAAGGCCTGCCCGCTACTGCTGCAGATGTTGTTTGGGAGACTTCAGACTGCACGGCACCCCAGTCCAACAGAATCGATGAAGACTGGGGCCCCCGGCTAAAAAGCAGAGTGAAATAATGATAATAAAGATAAAAAAAACATTTCCATCGCTCATGCACTGGCAGTGGAATACACGCTGCGGTGCAATCTAAGTGGGCCAAACGATCTAAAGGTAGTCATTCACCTTACAGTCCTTATTAGCTCTCATCACAGTGTGATAGAACTTAAAATAGGTGATCAAAGCCTTCCTTAATGGAAAATAGATATCTGTAAATAGCCTATATAACTTCCAGTCGCTCGGTATCCTTTCACGAGAGACAAAAAAGATTTCGTTTTTTCTGTTATGGCGACAAATACAACATTGCTGGCTAAAAATTAGCATAGAAGATAGAAATGTAGATAAATAATTAAAAGAAACAGGCACAATGTGGATTTACCGGTCGGTCTTCGCTCCTACCCTCACCTATGGTCATGAGCTTTGGGTAGTGACCCAAAGAACAAGATCGCGGGTACAAGCGGCCGAAATGAGTTTCCTCCGTAGGGTGGCTGGGCTCTCCCTCAGAGACAGGGTGAGGAGCTCTGCCATCCGGGAGGAGCTCAGAGTAGAGCCGCTGCTGCTCCGCATTGAGAGGAGCCAGATGAGGTGGCTCGGGCACCTAGTCAGGATGCCTCCGGGACGCCTCCCTGGTGAGGCGTTCAGGGCACGTCCCTCCGGTAGGAGGCCCCCGGGAAGACCCAGGACACACTGGAGAGACTATGTCTCTCGGCTGGCCTGGGAACGCCCCGATGAAGTGGCTGGGGAGAGGGAAGTCTGGGCTTCCCTGCTTAGGCTGCTGCCCTTGCGGCCCAACCCCGGATAAGCGGTAGAAGCTGGATGGATGGATGGATGGATGGATGGCACAATGTGACCCCATTGCTCCAGATTGGAACAAAGCCTTCTGAAAAAGAGACACACACCCACACTCCACATGGGCAGTCCTTCGTCTCTCCTCACCCTCAAAACAACAGATGCCAAGTGAACAGGTTAAAAGTTATACTATAAAATTCCTGGGATAGCATTAAATCATTAAATGTTAGTGGATAAAATGCACATCGCAAAATGTCACTTTCGATCACTGTGGTGCATTTAGTAAAATGTGCGGATTGATCTTAGCTGCCCGGCTATAATTGATCTAACACTAAATGTCCTGAGTGCTTGAACTTCCGTCAGTAACGCTTTGCTTTGGTCTGTGCAGAGGTAGAACTTTACCCTAATCATCCCTTCTTTTCTTGTCAGTTTATCAGATCTCAGAGATCTGCTTGGGTGCCCGCTCCCCTCCGCTGAACTGAGGGCCGGCAGAAGGGAACAAGCTCCTGCCTTCATAGCCTGGCTCTCCACATCCTTGTCATTACCGCTAGCTAACAAGCAGAGGGTGAGGAACGAGCCGCAGATGCACTTTTCCCCCCCTAATGAACAAAGAAAAGAAGTTCACAGGTTAGCTGCAGCAGGCGCAGGCTCTGGCTGGACCCATCACAGTGCCTTCTCATTACGTGCCGTCTCCTGGGGAAAACACGAGCATGCTCAGCCACAGGTCCTTTCAACTAGGAGTTGTGGCATGGTGGGAAGCAGCCTTGCATGCACCGTCCATCACATGTCACTGCTTTAAGTTAGTTTACATAGTGATGCTAGTGTGTGAGCATGCAGGCATTTTTTTGGTTCTTGTTAGCCCCCCAGCTACGTTAGGTTGGGATTGCGTTTATTCCACTGGACCCATCGTAGCAGAGGGTAACCAGGAAAGCGGGACTAACGGAGCGAATGCATCATACATGGCTGAAACCAAAGCTCAGGCAAACATTTCTGTTTTTCTGGCAAGCCAAAAAACTTTGGAAGATGCAGCATTTCCCAGAGTTAGCAGGCAAAACCAGGTACGCTAACTAGAGAATACCTGAAGAGCCTGTACTTCCTTCACTAAGGCATTTCCATAATGTTTCATTATTTCTTTAGAGTAATTCCATTTATTTCCTCAGCCACAGAAAATGAAAAACAGCGATATCACCTGCTACCTTCACAGAGAATGACGACAAACATTAAACCATAAGTGCTGATTTTAATACGACTGTATTTTATGTTACATACTATTAAATATTAACCAAAGAAATGCAATGGTAAAATATCAATATTGCATAGTTCATCCAAATACGGACTAATTAGAAGGAAGGAATTGAATTATAATGTATGAATTATGAATCATGCAGGGCAAATCCAGTCATTTCATGGAGTAGTGTACAGTATATATATATATATACACACACTACTCTAAATAAGCAATTCCTGCATTTTCCCTTAAGAATATTTAGACTTTATTGTTTAAAGATCACTCATATATTATGCATAGACTGTATGAAATAAAATCCAAGGTTTTTTGCTAGACATACTATATATATGTGTGTGAATAATCTTTAAAAATTACTTTTTTCTTTATTTGTAAATATATTAAAAATGCATATTAAAAATGCAATCATGATCTTTTTACTTTACTGGCAAAAGTAACTGCAGCAACGCACACACACACACACACACACACACACACACACACACACACACACACATTCTATAACAGCACAGGAGGATTTATTGCAACCATATTGAATTGCGCTTTACAAGTTTTAATGTGTCTGCTTATGCATTTGGCATTAAAAATGAATTCTATCATAATCACTATGGCTCCATAGGTTATTTTTACTGCTCCCCAGAATATTTTAATCTGAAAAGAATGTGGCCAAGTGCTGCTGCTTAAAATAACAAAAGCTGCATAAATAAGCAGACTGATTTCTCTCTACTTGAAATGCATTAGATTTCTGCCTGTTTGTTAGCATAAAAAAATTGATGTTGGGATTTAGCTGCAGGTGCCACCAGGGGCGATCTTAAATGTGCAACGATGTAAAATGCGCTATGGCAACCGAGCAACTTGATTTTTGTATTATTTGTTCTCATTATAGAATGAAATTCAGATGCTTCGAAGCAGCAACTTGTGTTGATTATAGATGCAGAAAAGTCCAAAGAACACCAACATATTTGGGGGGGGAATTACATCTAAAACAGCAACAAAGATAAGTGCAAATTTGGCATCATCCTGTTAGTGCAGTGCCCATTCCTCCAGTACAGGAGCTACAAAGGCACCAGCTCCACCTCTATCCTACAGACGCACCCCGCTCATGCGTACATCACAGGCTGATTTCTGCCCCTCCTTCCCCGGGATCAGGTTCTCTGACCCCTGTGTAATGAGTCTGAGGGGCGTGGGGTTGCTGGGAGGTAAGAAGAGGGATTATTCTACTCGGTACAGTTGAACCTGCCTTGCCAATCCCCTGAGACTGACTCCCGTGCATGTTGCAACCCGTCATCGGCTTTCCTTCATCAGTCACTTCTCGCTGCAAAGCAGCACGGAGGTGCGGTACTTTTACGTTGCCAGGGGCGACGGATGGTGGCAGAGTTATGGGCTGTCGGTGGTTTGTTATCTGTCTTCATGGTTGATGTGACATAAGTTATGATCACACTATAGTGTTTTTCTTTTCCTTTTTTCAGACCACTGTAGTGAGGATTAACAGCGGTGCACTGGGTAAAATATCAACACAACGGCGGTTAGACTGAATATATATGCTTATATAAATACAAGTATATCTAGAGTACATCCCTGCCGACCGCTGGCTGTTTAAGAGCCACATTAGCCACACGGGTTTGCATATCTCATTTTCATTTTCAGTCATGTGTAGGTATGAAAAGCCAGCATTACCATTCCACAGTTAGATTACACCTGGGCTTCAAGTGTCACCCTAGACGGCAGCTCGTGGGAGAGCTTCAGCGCTTTAATAGAATCTGATGACGGTTGATTCGATTAGCTTGGCCTCCGATTAACCTCCTCCTCTGTGTTGTCCGAAGCAAAGCTGCTAGTGCTCAGCAACTCTTATTTGGTGGTACCTTCAACCCAGCGTGTGTGATTTATCCGCACCCAAGCGCACAAGACATGATCATGGCTGCCGAGTCACCCATTAGCCCAAATTAGCGTCACGCAGTCTAGGTCATGAAGTGTTGCCATTAACAACCGTCCTCCATGCGGGCCGACTGATCAAAACACCATCGCCACTTCAGAACCGGAGAGATTGCCGTTTTAACAATATAATCTATTTTGATCCACCTGGCTGTTTCACCACAAATGTACCAAAAACCCACCTGCCTCCTTTGCTTTTCCACCAGCTGTTGCCTAGCAACTAAACACCGAAAACAGAGATTGTATTATGTCTTCCCAACTTTTGTATTCGGAAGGGAAAAAAAAAATACACACACACACAAATTCTGGTGAGGCACAGTAACATGTCTGTTTACTTTTACTGAAAGAGAAAAAAACAAACAAATGCAAGACTGATAATAACAATAGTGCCATTTATGAATGGAATATACTAAAGTAGAGTAAAGTTGTGACGTATATGTGTGATAAGAAATGCTAAAAAGCACATGGCTACAAACACAAACATCATGGGCGAAACAGCTGCCTTGCTTAAGTCTCCATTGCTCGAGGCATTCTATCATAATAAGAAAATCCCCACCCTCCACCCACGCTTTATCAGTTCATGCACTCAGATTAGCAACATCGCTGCATACAGAATTATCATAGCGACATTAAAACTGTTATTGACTCATTAAATATATCTGGAGCGCTCAAACGGACACGTCTGAGTGGGAAAACTGCTTAAAAGCTACGTTAGGCAATGATGTCTTTGCTTTGGGTCATTCCGCTCACTGTCTTCACTGCACACTGATTCAACACTATAGTAGTACTTAGTTTCACGGCCTTTTGCTTCACTAAAACAATAATTCCATAACCGTTTTCAAGGTATGTTTTTTTTTTTTAAACAGAGTAAACTGACCAGCAGCTTTTCACTTTTAAGAGTGTAATCTGTGATCTGATGCGGGGTGTTTTTGGGGGCATCACTGCCTCCAAAAACCAGAAAAGGACTTCTGCTGCCCAGATTGGAAAAGACTTTTCTTTCCCCCTTGTCAGTTCCTGATTCCAGTGAATCATAACATACCAGCGGAACTCCTGATATATACAGACGTGTTGAAGTTCCTACACTGTAGCTTATTTAAATATTTATCTAAATTTACACTCGGCCACATTTGACAAGTGCGAGCCAGACTTAACTGGGTCGGGAAGCAGACTGGTAATTAGACCATATACTGCATATATATCCGGGAGCAACTAGAATCAAGGCCAACTGGGCTTGATCCTATGGCACTTTTGTCCAAACATACCTTGCAGCATATCGCTGTCTCTCACGCACCAATCCTGTTCCCCTCAAAGCCAAATCCACAGTGACTCTGCACATCTAAATGACGCCAGCTGCAGTGTGACTACCGTATGTACAAACTATACAACCGACCATAAAGCTGCTTTTCCACACAAAGAAGCCGACTGATAGAACTTTTTATACCAGGAACTAAAAGGTTCCTGTGTCCTTATGGGCAACAACAACAATAATGAAGACTAATGTGCGTCTTAGGTGCACATCCTTGCTGCTCAGGAAAGTATGGACAGTTTCTTACATTTTTATTTATTTTTTTTTAAAGAACCACTCTTGATGGAGCTGCCATCTTTCGCATTTCTCAACTGAAATTATTTCCAGTCTTTTAATGGCTATGGGAGCTTTTGAACAAAGTGCTCTCTGAGGATCCTTCCATTTGCTTTAAAGAGCCTTGAAAGCACTGTTTGATGCTTTGCTTGTACTTTATATTTCTATCAGTGAAAGATAAGTTTAATTAAATCTCTTGAACAGCATGCAACAGTTCATAAAAAAGACTTTTAAATCATTTGTCATCTGAAGAGGAGATCCTTCACCAACCACATTCTCTTTTTCCTAACTGAGGCTGAGGCTATGCGTCCAAAGCAGCAAGCACAGGAGCAGTTTTTAATATTTCAAAATGAAAATCAATTTCATCCGTTAAAGCAAAACGGCCTGAAAAGACGTCATGGTGCTTTCCAGCAAATGAATGAGGCTGTTTGCTTTCAAGGTGGCGTTTTTGCTCATGCCTCAGGTTTGCAGATGACTCCTTTCCAGGCGGGTCAAGGACATGTCAGGATGGCACGTCTCCATTCAGCGTCTGGCCCCCATTATCCGAGGGGAAGGTTTGACGCCTCCCTGCTTGTTTGTCCACTGTTAGAGTCTTCGCATTAACACACACACACACACACACACACACACACACACACACACACACACACACACACACACACACACACACTGCTGATTACATTTCAGATGGGTGTTTGGGGAGTAAACATGACAGTGCAAATAGACGACACTATCGCAGCTTTGTGACTTTCCAAATGTTCCCCCCCCCCTGACTGGGAACTCTGTCACATTCAGTGCAATTTAGCAACTCGCAATTTCCTCGCAGAGGCCTGGATTTATGCTATATTGGCACCCGTTTACATAGGTAATTTAGATCCATTAACCAGATGGTGACGTGACTCAGTCTGTATATGATGGCTGAATGCATAATATCTGCAAAAAATAAACATATTTTTTCCTGCGACTGAGCACCTGCAGGCCCGCAAGCTTTGTTCAAGTTTAGTGCATTTTGGTGACAGCTAAAGAGATCGAGGTTTTTAATGAAAACAGCTGGGTGGCATGTCGGCTAATGCGATGGCTTTGCAGGTTAAGCAGAAATGGCGGCAGGCTTCGGCTATCAAAGAGTCATTGGCGGTGCAGACCTGCCGCTCCATCTCTCTCGCGCTCCGCCTGGCTGGCCTTCGTATCCCCGGCTCTCCTTTTTAAACGCCCTCTAAGCACTCATCAATTGAAGCAGTGAAGCCATCAGCGCCTGCATTGAGCCTGTCTCATTGGTTGGATAGCCGGGCGGGTGTGTGTGTGTGTGTGTGTGTGTGTGTGTGTGTGTGTGTGTGTTGGGGGGGGGGGGGGTCTGAGAGGGAGAGTTTTAGTTTGAGGGTTCTTGTGTGTGGAGACCCTTGATTGGGCTCTACAGTCAAGGCTGGAGTGTTAATGAACACTGCCTGTCACACTCCTCTTCCTCTCCTAGCAGATTTCTCAGCACAGCCTCATCCAAAATGGTTCTCCATGTGCTTCTACTGGCAGATCAGTGAAAGCATTAAAGCCTGACCTTCCTCTCACGTCTGTCAAGTTTGGTGCCTTTCAAACAAGGCTGTATCCAATATGAAATCTTACGTAGCTTTTAGCTAAGGTAAACTAGTCTTTAAAGTACAAAACGCCAGTGCTGGATATCAATGCGAATTTTGATATCTTCACCTTAAAACATCTGGGGTGCAACCGTGAAAAAGATGGATAATTCTGGACTATCTACATCTCTGACTCTGCACCATCTTGAGACCGCCCTATCGACAAGGACAGCCTGCAGCACCGTATTCACTTTTATCCTGACTTTGGTTTGATTTGATGAGTGGGCTTCCTTTGACATGATTTGCATGTGCTTATACAATCACAGCCTCTGCTCAGGCCCACACACTCGCTGATACAGGGGCATTTGGGTTCTAGTTTTCACCTGGCTTGTCTCTCAGTCCAGGCAAGCAGAAGGACAGCGACTCAACTTCCCCCACCAAGAAGGCATGCCGGGGCTTCTGATGTGTGTGTGTGAGGCTCCGTTGCATCTTAATATGCATGTCTGCGACAGCAATGATGGAAATTGAGGGTCTGATTTGAAGTGCGCTGTTTGAAACCAGGTGAAGGGAAGCCTTGAGGAGAGTCCTGATGGGGTCCCACACTACAGCAACACTTCCTTTGCCTTTTTAGTCTGAAAAATCATGGCAATAGCCCCCCCGGGACAGAAATATGTCCCACTCAGATGTCAGTGCACTCAGGAATGAGGGACAGGTCAGCGCTGGCGTTATGGGCATCAGAAGCCGTTAGCGCTGCGGTGAGATGTCAACCCAGCTAGAGCTGTCACCGAGTGACGAGGCCTGGACAGACATTCCGGGGTGGGGCCAGACATGACAAGGCGAGCAGGAACAGGCATGATTCAAGCCCCCAGACAAATAAAACAGGCCGGAGTAAAAATGATACAGACATTAAATCCTGGAATGGAGTCCTACAGACTGAAGACGGGAGCTCGTCAAGATAGAGCAAATGTGAAGGAGGGCACTGCAGAGCCTCGGCCACTTTTCCTGAATTATCTAAGAAGCTATGTTTGATAAGAAATAGATTTTCTTTTCCCCTGTTGATCAATCAGACACCGGAGGTTGAACGCGTGAAGCTGCTTTGTCGAAATCGGATGGAAATGTTTGATATTCTGTTCATTTCGGGGCTTTTAAACTATCATTTGAATGTGGATGTGGGTTTTTATCAACAAAATAACAACTTTATACAGTTTTCAATTGAAGGATTTTTTTTTTTTAACCACCCACACAGGCCTTGGGCAAAACTGCGCCACGAATTTGAAGTGAAATCCCTACTGAATTCCTCTTAGTGAGGAATTTCCGACAAGACCTTGAACAGGGGGTATCCAGCACAGTGTGTGTGTGCAAAAGGTGTGGCGCTGACACGGTGGACAGCTGGAGGACCAGTGGGAGCTGAGGATCTAACAGAGAATGCAGACTGACACTGATCTCAGGCCAGTACGTGTGTGGCTGTGTAAGTGACAGTTGGAGAAGTAAAGCAAGGGCATTAAAGTTTAAGATATGGACAGAATTGCTTGAAATTACATTTGGAGTCCGACTCAAACCCAGGATTTTCTTTCTTTTTTTTTTTTTTTTTTTTTCAGCACGTCTAAGACTTGAGTGACTGGGTTTTAGTTCAACCATCTCTGCACTCTGATGGGGTGCATGTGAACGCAAGCCCAGAGTCAAAGTAAATGTTCACGTTTTTAAGCATTGTTACAGCAGATCTGAGATCAGTTCCTGGTCAAGGTTTCACCTACATGCTAGGACAATGCCAAAACATGCAAAATCATGCAGGAAAATGACCCGGAATGACAAATACACAGAGTGAGGCCTCTGGGTTTTTACAACCACTCTCCTAGCTTCGCTAATCTCTATTTATTTGCAGGCCCAAATCCAAACCAGCAGCAATGCCCTGAAGTAGTCAGGCGTAGCCTTCACTCAAGGGTAGTCAGCAAGCAGGCTACCACAATACCAGGGATCTAAAGTAACAAACCCATACCTGACAGAATGGGAGGGCGCTGACAGAGCTGGATTTGATTTGTTCTAAAAAAAAAATACAAATAAAAACTAGGAGTCACGGGGCAGGCCAGTAATCCTTTAGGTTGGTCTGACAATGTTGACCTGCTGCACACGACACTGGAGGAGACAGAGGGAAACAAGACGAAAAAGGAAAAACAAGCAGGAGGCAGAAAACAAACGAGATCGTCTATACTGCCGGAGATGCGGACATCAGAGGGGGAGTCTCCTTTATCAGAAAGCAACAAGAGACCAGGAGGAGAAACGCGATTCCTCCAGGGAGAGACAGAAGGAATATGCAATATGAAGCTGAAAGCTGATGCCAAGATTGCCGTATATGTTCAAATAGAGGATTCAAATTTGATTTTTAAAGCAATCGACATATGTGATAGTTTATTAGACATCATGGTTGACAGCTGGACTCTCCTCCGGCTGCGTGGGAGCTCAACCTCACTGGTTCACATTCTGGTCGCTACTGTGCACGCTGACGCCAAGCAGTGTATGGTCCATATCCCAAGGTTCTACGTTTTACACAATGGAAGGTAGCGAGTCTGTGTCAACCATGTGTAACGGGGATGGGCATGCCATTGAAGACAGGTCCAACGTACAAACGTATGTCCGGTGGAGACATTTAGTTGCTGCATTTCAAATGTGTGTGTCTGAGGCGGTGCACGTGGGCATGAGCCCAGTGAGGCAGAAATGGTGCCAGGAGCCTTGGAGGGAGAAGCATGTGTCCGGCATCCACCACTGTTGTGCTGGGTCACAGATGTCACCTGCTCCAGCAGCCTGCCTTCCACCATTTGCCCTCCCACCATTTGCCCACTTGTAAACAGCTATGCACTGGAGGCGAATACAAGTAGGCCACAGTGTTTGGATTGTCATTGTTCTTTTTTGTTTTTTTGTGTGTTTTTTTAAGCGTCATCTGAGTCACAGAGACAAAAGTGTTAACATGGGAATCTACATGCATGGGGAAAAAAGAACACAAATATTGCTTTTTGCTCCTGGCTGTGTGATATCACGGCGGCCCTGCCAAGTACTGACACTGCAAGTTCAGCCGGATTAAACATACCGCTGGCTGCTGGGCGTAAACACAGTGAATCAGCTCTGACGTACGTGGCTAACCCCACCAGATTTTCCGTGCCTGAAACCACCAGTCTGTGAACCAAAACCACGAAACAAAGACGTGCTGCGTCCATCTTTGTGTACATTCTCTCTGGGGCAAACAAGTTGAAATGCTAATCATATTTAAAGGGAAGCCCCTTGGAGTGGTTCAGACTGTTTTAAAGGGCCTGCAAATTCCTTTAGTACGCTTCACCACTTGTTTGCTTGAGAAGCTGTGAAGGGTTTACCACAAGATCCCCCTGTGGAGATGGCTGGTTTGTGGAGCTCTCTCTCTCTCTCTCTCTCTCTCTCTCTCTCTCTCTCTCTCACACATACACACACACACACACACACACACACACACACACACACACACAGGGTTGACATTTCTTCTTGAGGCATCTCTAAATTACACACATATTAGCTAGGGCCTGCCAAGACCCTTTCTTCTCATTATTGCTCTTAATCTTGTGTGTTTATGGAGTCAGCATCTGTGCTTCTCCTCCCTAAACCTTTCCTCCCGCCATCACTCCTTAATCTTTATGCTTTCTAGCTCCAAGAAACAGACAGCCAACCCCCTGTGTTGTTTTTTTTTTAATCAGTATTATTATTATAACAGGGACTGATGAACTGCTGTTAACCGTTGGGCTAAATTTGCTAGTTGTGGGGTTACAAACACACTGACATAGTGTCACAGCCCCGTCTGACCCCTGTCTGACCTACAGACCAGAAAAAAATATCGCATTGCAGTGGTTACTCAATTACTGTTATTGCTCTAAAGTAAAATTTAGAATTTATATTGAGGTTGGCATTCTCTCACCCTCTCCTCGGTCATGTGTCCACGCAGGAAAAAGGACCTCTGATGTAAGCACCTGGCGTCTCAATACGCGCACGCCTCAATTCATATTTTTCACAGAACCTGGTTAATGTTTAATGTCTCAATGTGGCCGGCGATCAATCTGACTGGAGCAGAGAAAGGAGGCAAAAGCTTCTCTCTAGCCCTTCATTTATTCATGACGTTATCCTCATTCTCCTGGGAAAGGGGAATTCATAAATCACCATAGCTTTTCTAATGAAGTGGATATTTTGCAGAATTCTAAAGTTGCGATACTTCTAAAATACTTCCATATACATGCTGCTGTACAGTCTTGGACAGTTTGTTCAGAAACAGTCCAGAGGACTAAACCTCTGCTAGCAAAGTTGCTACAATTTGCGGACATAATAGAAACACTGTCATCTGCAAACTGAGTTTATTATTGGAGGTCTGCACCTCCGTATTAATCATATAGATTTGCAATTCTTTATCTCATGTTCCTACAGACAGGAGAGGCACTGTTTGCATACCAACATAAGTCAAAGTGTATTTAGTGGCTCCTTTGGAGGTGTTTGGACAGAAGTTTGACGTCCTTTTAGTCCATGAGAATAAATAAACATTAGCATTAGTCTATGAGGAGGGCTTAAATTGTGGGCAAACAGCATCTCCTCCTCCTCCACGTGACAGTCGTCTCCCTGAAGTGCAGTGCCTCATCTGTCCTTTGTATTCCTGTCATTAATGAAGGAACAAGAACGTCTGGGCCCTTTTCCTCCTCGGTTACTGTGCAGCGATGGTGCTGTTTATTGTTATCACAGGCGTTAAGAAATAAGAAATAAGACGACCGGTGTGACTCACTGTTCGCTTTGTTTTGGCCACTGTGACTGAGAGAATGACATCACCAGATGGATAGCTGTAATATTATCCATTTAAGACATTGGAGACAGTCATGATCTTATGCTGGGTATGTCACGTGTGACATTTGATAATAACTGTAATATGAGATCTCTAATGCAGTTGCCCAGTCCCACTTTCCTCAAGAGAGAATTTGACTGCCTGAGGCAATCTGGTTGATACGATGCTGTTCGAATCAATCTGTTGTTTGCACATGATTTGAACAATTCCTCTCCAGATTGCAAGACTACAGAAAACACATATGAGAATTCCTGTAAGTGGAATATAAGTTTGTTCCATCCCTGTGTGAGAATGCAGGAAGCAATCTAGCTGTATCGAATAACAGAATGTGTTTCAGTTAACGTTTGAAATGAACTCGTGCCAAAGTACGCTTTTTACAGAGGGCTAAAATGTCATTTTCAGATAAGGGTCTAGTCACTGGCTTTCCTACTTCTACCTGTAAGAAACACTGAAGGTTAAGAGGAAGGATAAAAGAGTGCGCTGAGTGGTGAGAGCAGCAATGTGTGGCCTGGTGGGCACCAGTAGCCTATGCTTCTAATCCCAGTTAAGACAAGCCTGGCAGTCGAGCTGCCACAAAGACCCTGGGTCCAGTGTTAGTGGGATTAAAGCAAAGCTTCTTCTCTGTTGTTATGCAAATCCACAAGACAATGATTATCTGCAGGGCAATGTTGCCACGGTGATAAACGAGATGCGAAAGTGCCTAAATTGGGGTGCTGATTGCAAGAAGAGAGCGGTGACTGAGCTGGAGCCATGAAGCTGCTGTGAATAAAAGAGTCCAGAGGGCTTTTAGTGGCTTCGAGCGAGGTCCTGGATCAGCCTTCACACGTCAGGGTAATCTTAAAATAAAAGGCTGGACCCACTGAGCTTGACCTAAAATTGGTTTCAATGCTTCCTCAAACTGGGACATGCACTTTAAACAAAAATGTGGCCCATCTAAAATTATCCTTTACTTCCTGCACAAATGACAGCGAACAGGAAATGAATCTACGGTGAGTGTGAAGGGTTTTGTAAGATAAAAGTGAAATCAAATGCAGGGTATTTTTCTGGAGCTCCTTTTGACAAGGATGTGTGTTTGGAGAGCTCATCTGTGAGTGCCTGCTGCCCTTCAAAACTAGCTAGCTTTGGTCACTAATGGACAGGAGAGGCGGTCCCGCTCCCACGTGCATCCTGTCTGTCTACAGCTCACACCTTCCCACTGCAAACCAGAACTGCTGTGACATTATGCTTCCCCCCCAACCCCCCGCTGCTTTGCTGCTTTGCTGCGAGCTTCACCAAAGGTGAATGCCAGCGCTGTCGCTCTCATGAACGCTGAAAGAGGACCTCCACACTGTGCACAGTGACAACACTGAAGGTAATTTGATGTGTTTCCATGAGGACCCATCTTGTGAACCAGGCCTTTTCAGCCCCTAAAAACACTTCTCCAAACTCCTCTGGACACTTCAAGCTCTTTAGTCACCCACATGAATGAAAAAAAAAAAAAGCAGCCAGTAGCTGCAATGCTGTTCCTGGGTTATGTATAACTAGCCTTGTTCATGCTGAGCTGTTACTGATTGTTTTCCACCAGTTTAATTTTCCCCAAGGCCACATGCAGAGTACAGAGTCCAGATTTGAAGATGCTCTGTAAACTCCGTGAAGACGTCAACCTTCTGCGATCCTCTTTTAATGGAGCAGTAAAGAGAACCCCACAAGGCCAGCTAAAGCATGAGCCTTTGTGAAAACACTATCTGCTCAAGTGTGTCATCTGCAGGGTAAATCAATAACAATAACAATAATGGAACTGGAACTCATAGGAGCCGGGAATTCTTTTTCAAAAACACCATATTTTAATCTTATAAAAATACTATCCGGCTCCTGACATTTTTTTTAAATTATGTTCAAGTAACTATAATAGAAAATTCTATTTATTTATTCTTTCATCAGATTTGCCATGAACTCCAAGAGCTATTATCTCAGTGTTATTCAATTAACAACTCATTTAAAGTAAACACATGTTCAATGATGAAAAGTTAGTTATAACATGAAGAGGTTTCTAATGTGACTGAAACAGGTAAGCATAGTCTCAGGACTGCCAAAAACACTTAACTATGGCAGAGCCACAAATTGATATTGGCAGTGCTGTATAAAAGGTACACAAGAGCTGCATTACCATTCCTGCAAAATGAGCAATATAAAGACACCAGATTGATAAATGCAAGATTGGCTATGACTTTCCTGGCAGGGAAGAAGCCTTTAATATCATCAAGTAACAAGAAATTAGATATTACAGAAAGGTCTGTAGGGAGGTATTCCAGCAAACAGCCAACTAGGTGCTCCTGGAAATGTGTCACATCACATCTATTAAGTTAATTTAATACAAATCTATTCTTAATATTGCGTTGTAGGCGCACGGGCATGTCAAAACCAGCGTTTGCGTCACGCCATTTCAGCAAATTGTGCTCGTTTTGAAAGATTGTAGCCTCTGATACAAAGCCATGAATCATATCATTAAATATTAAGAGTGCAAGACAATTTACTGTTAACAGAATGGTCAATGTGTAATGAAATCACGATTGTACATTTTAGCCCTTGGAAACCCAGAGATACACTGTCTTTGCCCCTCTGCAGATGGAGCCTGGAGAGGTGTGATGGAGTGATTCAACACTTTTTCAGCACTGATGTAGATAAAGGTAGTCGGCACCAGGTTGAGGGCTATACTGTTGTTTTTGGTTTGGTCACGTAACTTACAAAACAATGAGAAAGTTAAAAAAGTTTCTTTTCTGTCAGCTTTAGGCTCTTATTTTGATGAGAATGTTTTCCTGATGCATTTTCCCACATTTGCGTGACCGCTCAAACCTAATCAGCTTGTAAATGCCGGCGTCCTCGCCAGAAATACGACAGATAAATATACAAGCTGAAAACACGGTGCAACGATTAGAAAGACAGGAACAGAAGAAAAAGCTGATTGAAAACAATCTATATGGAGAAGAAAGCATTCCAGATGATGCTTTATTAATGTGATTGTTGCCAGAGACTCTTTCTTTCCAGCCCGCAGTGATTTTTCTATATGTCACAAAGAGCTTCTCAACAATCCTCCAGACAAAAGACAAACTGACAAGTTAATGTTGTAGCTGATTACTGCCAAATTAGATCACTTTTAATTGACACTGCTTTGTTATTCGGTTAAAACATAAGATGTCTTAAGCATCCTTCTCAGACATGGCTTATTAAAGTAAATACTCTGGGAAAATGTACCAACACAGCCTGGCTAACGACAAATTTCTTCCATTGTAGTATTCAGAAGATCAGAATTGAACTGTCTTTGACTGATGATATTAGAACTTAAAAGCCAGAGCTGTTGTCATAATCTGACCCAAACTCATCTTAGATTGGCTAAATGTTCAGTTGTTGTCTTGTCAGATGAGTTCTTCAGGTTGTCGGGATGTCGTTTCTCGAGCAGGTCGCTATCGCTCGTTAAAACAGGTTTCCAAACACTGACACCTCACATATTCAATAAGTCCAAACATTTGGAAAACACACATCTCTCCAACCCTCCTTGCTGTCCGTTCTTTGTGTCTAACTTTCTCTTTTTCTGTCTCTCTCACAGGTTTTCTTTACATGCAGCAACAGGCGTTTACATAGCAACCAGAAACCCCAGGTTTTTCTGGGGTTTACAGAGTCTAAATGCATTTTTTTCTGTTCACAGGATCAAACGGGTTTTGGGACTCTCTCATTTCTCTCTGTATTTCTTTCTGTTTTCTCTCATACTTCCCATACACTTATTGGTCTCTGTGGTGTGCAATAATAGTGTAAACTTGCGCTGATCATGCCCCAATCTTTGATTTCTGATTGCCGCCCAGCTGTCTCCCAGCGCACCATGCTGGTCCAGGTGACATGATTACTGCGATGGAAATCCAATCAGGCCAATCCCCTGGATCCCTCGCAATCCTCTCAGCTGCCATCCTACACCACCAGCCATCTTTAACACACACTGCACACACCACACACACCGGCAATAAGCCCTTTGATACTGATCGCAGGTATACCCACCTCATCTGCTGTTCGTTTATGACAGAAACACGGAATTCTTTCAGATATGTCGCTTACAGAGAACGACCGAACGTGGATTTTGACCTCCCAAAGGAGGTCACAGAAAGAAGAGAAAAGCTGAATGCAACCCTTGGGTGTCGACACTTTGAGGGGGTGATGCCAAAACACTCCTCTCATTGTGGTGAACAAACCCTGAATGGGGACCAGTGGCACAAAGAGGAGCAAAAACAAGAAAGCGGGCTTTTCATCGTGATCCAGATCCCACTTAACAAGGGCCTGAGGCTGTGCCGTGTCTGGACCCAGGTAGAGGTCAAAAACAGACCATCCAGCCCTTGCCAGGGCGAGATCAGATAGCAGTGGCTAAACGCAGGCCTGTCAGCACTCCTCGCGTTTGAGCAGAGCTGGGAATCCAAGCTCCCCGTTGAAAACAGAATAATATCGGCCACCCCTCGCAGAAAGGCAGGTCTCTCACACACCTTTTCTCCATGTGTGGGAACTGCACCCATTCTGTCAAAGGAACTTCTTTTTCTACTTGCTATTCCTGTGTGCGCATCATTCCGGGCCTGTGCACTCTGGCTGCAAAAGGAATTTTGGCTATTGTCACTGTGATCCTAATAGCCAGCATCTGCCTCTCTGCCACTCTCTTTTTGTTTGTTTGGCTTTTTTATTCAGTTGCTGAGAGGTGGAGGAGTGAATGCGAGGGGTCTTGCTGCTTACGCCTGGAGCTGTGCAGCTGTCCCAATTACCACCTCCCTCTTTTCATTTCCCTTCCACACCCATCTGTCTCCTCTGTGCTCTAGATCTCCGTCCCATCCAGGTACATGTCTGTGGAAGTGGGCCTTCCCATGCTACACTAAACCCTTTTAAGGCCACAGGAGCAACACTTGAGCTCACCTTTCAGCTCCGACACTGCAGGCAACAACAGCTCCAGAAAACTCTCAGCACCATCACTGAATGCTTTCACAGCCCTTCTCTGATCCGAGCCTGAGCTGTGGACTCAGAGGTGCGGATAAGAGCGTCTGATGGGTCATATTTACTGATCAGCAGCGGGAGGTGACTGCTTGTGGGAACCACTGGATGAGTTTAAACATCCATGTGGGTGACAGCCACGTGGCTTCCCTGCATGCGTCCCCCTTCTTTTGGTCAGATTCTTTTCATATGCTGGACAAATTGTCCCTAAAGAACATCTTCTTACTGAGCAAAAGCACAGTCAAATAATGAATGCAAATGCAATAAAGAGATTGAGCAACGAGGCTTCTTTGGAGCTTCAAACCCCAAAAAGGAGGAAAAAGAGAACTGAATGTGGTTGAGTACACAGCTATGTCTGGACAGCTCCGATGAGCTGTGAAGAAATACCCACAGACTCACTTCCTACCTCGGGCTGAAGCTTAAGATATGGCAAAAATGCAAGAACACATGAATAAATGTGACGTGAACGCCCACGCACAGGCACAAAAAAAAAAAAAAAAAAAAATGGACACGCATCCTTTCTGATGTGAGTCCACCGCCAGGAGGCCGCCTGGCTTCCCCGCAGGGCCAAACACAGCTGAAGCAGTGCAGCGTTCGAGGGTGATTACAGGTCAAGAACTCCCAACTGGTCTAGCTCCAACCCAAACACACATCTAAATGCACCCAAGACAGTGAAGGGGCCAGTCGCAACATAAATCCCACCTGATTCCACGACTTTCTGGCTCTCGCTGTGCCCCTCTGTGTTGCTGTTTAGCCCCCTTCTTTGATTCTGTCTGACAACATTGCTCTGATTAAAACAGGCAGGCGGGCCGTGAGACATTTAGACAGTCAGACAGTGGGGCAGGCCTGCTGGGGCCCTTTTCTTTCTCTGCTGCTGGAGGACGCTATCAGGCTGGATCAAGCTGTACCCTGCTCAAGCTGAGCTTCAGCAGCCTCACAGCCCCAGCAAGCTATTCTCCATGGAAACCCCATCCCACAGACACCCTATGATTGGCTCCTAGCAAGAAACTATTTTTTATTTTTTTTAACCATACAGATTGTGCCATCATATAAAAGTTGCATCCAGCAAGGTTACCTGATATTTCAGACTACATATTTAACTAAAACTGAAATCCCAAAGTAATTTCAGCACACATGAACTAGTCATTATTTCTGCTTATCCAAAGTTAGAGCTCTGTGTGTGCAACTGGACTGTAAGGTTTTTTACAGTCCAGTTGCACACACAGAGCTCTAACTTTGGATAACTATGACCTGGATGAGTGAGAATCTACACAGACATTATTTCTGCTTACTTTTTTTTTTGTTTTTCACACTGACTAAAGGCACAGAGACAAAATATACCGTACATTCAGAGGGTGCTGACTTGAAAGGTGCGTTCGTGTATATTTGTGTTATAGCTTTTCTTTCCCCCAAAGCAAGAACAACAAAGGCAACAGCTTCTCTTAAACTGATTCTGGTCTATTCACAGTGATGCTGCCTGGAACAGGGGAACAGAAATACCCTGCGAATGGATTAACAATACAAACAAAACAATGCGCTTCTCCCTTTTTATAGCATTACTAATGCAGCCTGCTGCAAACGCTGTCGAATCTTAGCTCCTCCACATCATATTGTTTGTGTTTGTAGTACGAATCCCATAAACTTGGGAACATGTCTTCAAAATGTATTCTCTGATTCTGCTATAGTATATATAGTATAGCAGCCTTTCCTTCAATTCCATCTGATGTTGATTAAAACAAAGATGATGTGCCTGGGACGAGTCTGCACGGAGATAGCATATTTGAACACAATGAAGCCGAACCTTATACAAAGGGTCTACAGTATAGGGCACCAAAAACACTGTGAAACTTGAAATGAGATGTTCTTTCATGCAAATAGTGGAAGTTTCTGTTCAGGTGTCAAACTGGTACCGCACACAGAACTAAAAGGAACAACAAACCCAGCAGCTGTTTAAATGAAACAGCACCTCCCCACTTGGTTGCTGTGGTAAACAGAGAGGGGAAATGTTCACCATGTGACTAATGTGCACAAGGTGCACAATTACAGATAAAACTATTAAATGAGTTGACACCCATTATGTCCAGGACCCTGCTTTTCACTCTGTGGCTAAGCAAGAATAACGTGTTTAATGAAATCATTAGTCAGGAGTGAAGGCGGAGTGACGGTAAGCATGGCTGGTGCATGCCAAGAGATAAAACAGAGGTTGACAGGAAGAGGAAAGGAAAAAAAAAGACATGAAAAAGACATGTTTTAAAGAAATAAAAAGAAAGAAAGGGACAACATCTATTAAGGAATGCTATGCTCTTATGAGTAATAAGAAACAGGAGGAGCACCACCAGAGCCCAAAATGACCGCCAGCAGGCCACCTAGTGCATGTTTCTGCCCAAACGGAGATTCCTCTGTGATGGTCAGGGAGGAGGCCCAACCTTGGAGGACGTGGTACGAGCCTGTGATCTCCCCTTGTCTGAGTACGACTCCTAAATGGGTTAATGACATAGATTTCCACTGACCATTACTACATTATTTTCTTCTCAGTTAAGTACATTATGTTGCCCGGCATGTTCAATTAGTTAAGACCCGGGATGTGTGATTGAAGCATTCAAATGATGTGTGTTTATTCATGCTACTTTTACTAAAATCCTTGTCCCCTGACAGTTTAAAAGTATAGAAAGTGAAACAAGCTTTCAACAAAAGCAGCACAACTCCAGGCGCGCTTCCATTCCATAGGCAGCCACACCAATATGTGGCTGTTCACTTATTCATGAAACCTAAAGGCTGCTGCCATAAAGGCTGGCTTTATCCCACATAATTAGCATCACTATAAGACAAGTCTCTGATCAATGACTGTCAGACGCTATACTGCCATTGAAATAAACGTATAACATCTCGGCAGAGATGAAAAATGTCTAGTAATAGCTGTTGCAATGGAGTAATATAAAGTGAATGTGTGTGTGTGTGTGTGTGATGCTTACATCATCCATGTCACAAATTGCTTTAATACAAAAGCTATGACACTTTGCACTTATTTCCCCCCCAGAAGCTGTCACCTTAAATTAGTGTGAAAGCTTCACCACACACTGTCCCATGATGACGTGCTCAGAGTTCTGCTGAGAGAATATTGCACCCATCCTTTAAGTGAAATGCACATTGAAGCCGTCCATCTTTGACTGGGGAACCCTCCTGGGGACTGGAGCTCCAGCCGGGCCAGCGCTGACGCCTGACTCCATCAGATAAGCCACCCTGATCGCTGAATATCCTGCATATGTGGGCGCTGCCATCACACCCCATTCAGTGTGCCTGTGGTTCAGGCTGGTGAGCTGCTTCCAATCACAAGGCCTTACTACACATTAACACATTTTCCTTATTACACATTAACCACACTTCCACATGCTGGAACCAGACGCAGCCCGGCTCTGCCCATTATCGCAGAGCCATTCCTGATTCCGTCAGCGGTGCACCGAAGCTGAAGCACAGGCGGCTGCTTTGTCTGTCATAAGTAAAACACCACAACCAGAAGATCCCGACTGATGAAAACAAGTGTCCAACACCACCGTAGCTTGGTATTCCCACATGATAAGTGCAGGTAAAAGGCGTTTCACGTTATCAGCAGAGAATCAGAAACCGAACGCGGCAGGCTCGCATGCTACTCCCTTTAGCACCGTCTATGGATTCCAAGAGAGCCTCTCATCGACTGGGGCCAGCCCAGGTAACGCTGCGGCACTGGAAGCAGGCTTAGGCTAACAGCCGCGCATAGGCTGGAAACTGTTTCCTACATGCCCGCTTGCTTCTTCTTCAAACGCGTTTTACCAACAAAGAAGAAAATTGAGTTGGGATGAAAGGCATAGCTGCACATTAGCGGAACGTCGCTCTAAAGCGCAGTAAAAATACCCAACTATGCGGAGATGTAACGGGACCAGGAATTCCTGCCTACCGTGACCGCTATTTTGTCACAATGATCTCAGGGGCGACGCAGTCAACAGGCCGGGATGAAGCGGGTAGATCTACGAACTGAGAACCGCAGCAGCGTTAGAAGCACATACCTTAGCATGACCCAGCCGACTCCCGGTGGCATCTGTGGAGGATGCGACTCTCGCCGAGATTTGTTGCTCCACAGAAGTGAGTAGGAACCCTGCGACGGAAACAGGAACTGGGAGAGTTGGGACGTCTGTGCACGGTAGTCAGAACCGCTCTTTGCTGGATGGCCGGTGTCAAAGCAGACCCGAGAGAGGACAAAAGTCATATCCGGTTAGTGATTTTCAAATTAAAAGAATGTATGCTCTTCGTTAACTCGCCACAGTGAACTTGCTTCGTGAGCTTGACAACTTTTTTTTTCATAGAAATTGTCATTCAGTTAGTTCGTTAGTTTTTATTTTTTCTGTGCTACACAATGACCGTTTTCCCTACACAATTGCGTTCTTTTCAGCGATGTAGCTGATGAAGCATTTAGTCTGAAGAGACAATATGTGGATTTCCGGATTGTGCTTACCTCGACACCGGCTGACGCTGGCCTAAAAGCTGCAGTGCGCATACCAGTGACAGGTTGCTGTACTGCAGGCGATCTGGTGCCAACTTGGCGGCGGGCAAGTGGAGGTGCCAACGAGGGAGGGGACCGTCATAGGGTAAAGCCTCCCTTTCTGGACAACGTCTTTTTAATAGTAAATAACCATTATTTATTATTCCTACGACACCTGCAGTAGTTACAGTTCACCCAGAGAAAAGATCTAATAATATACGTTTTTAAGGGCTCATTCATTTCATTTTGTAAACACCGACTGGACATACAGTATCTCCGATCATAAATTAAGTGGATCAATATAAAAATCAGGCCCATAAAACAATCGGTTTTACTCACAAATACTACTGTGTTTATATGGTGAGTTTGCCAGATGATTTAGCCTCAGGTCAACTGTAAAAAAATATAAATGCTTGCTAAATAAACATGACTCTTTTCATATCAGTGTTGCCTGTAACTCAGGAGCAACATAATATTGATTTAATTTGATAAATTGAAACTGTTCCAAAGGGTGTGACTTTGTCTAAAAGCCGTGGAACAGGAATTCAGCTTAGTGCCAAGATTTACTGTATGGTTTTCTGAGAACCGACCTCTCAGTGCTCCTGCACAAACGCCCACAATCTCTTTTCCGTTTGCCAGTGTTTCGCGCAGTATTTTCCGTCTGACCGGGCGGGTACAGCCGCGAAAGCTGAGGCAATATCGCCACCGTGTGGTACAAAAGCCACAGTTTCGTGGCCCCAAGGGGGGTATTCTGTTTCTAATGGAGAATTCAAAAAGAGAAGATACAAAAAAATGACCCAGTAGACCGTTTAATATTGCGTCATTAAACTGAACTGATCCCACGCTTGGAAAAATGACTCACAGTCATTTTTTTCACCTATTGTCAAAGGCACAACAGCAACTGCACACCCACTGGTGCAGAAAAAAAACACACCAGCCCACATGCGCGTTGCAATGTTGCAAAAAAAAAAAAAAAAAAAAAGCAATAATATAAAACTGCACTGTCACCAAGTTTTCATTATGGACTTTCGTGGTTGTGACGTCAGCAGTCTGGACATTTCTTTGGGCAACTTTAACACCCAACAACAGTCCAAAGTAGGGGCATTAGTGTAAGATTTATTACCGAGAGAAATGGCAGTAAATTGGTTATTTAACACGATCCAACTGTTTAATAGTGTAGATTCCTGCAGCACTGAAAATATCATATTTTTAATACCTGCGTGGCATTTGTGAGGATCATTTGCTGGTTTCGCCGCAGCCTGTGTCACTTACATAAGCCCCAGACATTATTTCTAATCTATTTTGGGGACTGCACGCTACAATTGCCCTGTTATCTTATTCGAAAATATTAAACGGACTGTTGGAAACAGTAAATGAAGCAGACTTGTTATGGGAAAACAGCAATATTGAAAGGCTTATGTGGCTTCAGTGGAGACAAAGCAACGAGTAATTAATGCTGACCGCGACATTAAAGCTACATTTGAAGACGATGCTGTCGGAGGTAAACTCTAAAGGCATAAAACTTATATTAAATACACACAAGTTAAAGATGAATAATGCAAGATGGAAGAAATGTCATTGCCCTGTAGCACAAACACGGCTACAAATTTAGAATTCTGATGTCTCCAACTGGTCTCTTTCTCTGGGAAAAACGAAACCAGAGTAGCAGCCAGCAGATGGAACATGATGATAAAATGACCACAGATGGGAAGGACCAATAAATTCAATAAACATGTTAAGGATAAAATGCTGTACACTGGGGCTATTTAAATATTACGTATTTATTCTTTTATTTGCAAATCCCCTTGATTATTGATCCAATGTCACTGAATATAATACTTAAAATCAAAATGTATTTACTTAGATGTGGTCGGTTGGGTGCCCTGCAATGAGCTGGCGACTTGTCCATGTTTATATTAAAACCTTTATGTTTTATTTTCTTTTTGGCTTGAAGCGTAGCAACTTGCTGCCCCCGGGTGGTCAAGGTTAGGAACTGCATAGCTCGCATTTTGTTGTCCGTGATACTTTGACCCGTGTCTTTGCTGACAAGTTGACTTTAGTCACTATGATAGCCTTAAACAATCAAAAGCTAAAAGATGTGTACAAATTCTTGATCATCACCATCTTCCATTGATAATGCTAGGGAATGTATTATGCTTGTGAAACTATGCAGATTTTGTAGCAACTTCTTTCTGTTCACTGCTGTTATGTGATTCTCACCCAGAATGTAAACACATTTTTCAAAATCACTGATGCATTTCAAGGAACTGGAGCTGTAAATTAATCTTTCTCTTATTCATGTTAAGTAGGTGGAAACACAGAAGGATTTGCCAATCGTCCATGTCAGACCCTGCAGGGGTGTGTGAAGAATTTCACACCACGTTTCATGGTATAAATTCACTAAAATGCAGGATTAAGTCCCCAGGGAAGCTTACACACGAGTACAGTAAGAAACCTGTTTGCTCAACGTGTTTACAACTTACATTAAAACTAAATATAACATTTATTAGCTTTTTCTTTGCGTTACATATTTTTTTGCAGCACATAAGACCAGTCCCGAGACCCCCGTCGGGTTAGACGTACAAGTCCCACTGTAGGTCTGTGTCCCACATGTTTGTGCCGCATTTACACAATTATTTATAGCTTTGTAAAAAAAAAACATGTATAGTTTGTATAAGACAGCAAGTGGTCATTTGAAAATCTCCATGTGTGTGACCATAGTTGTTTTTGAGTGGACGTGTAAGCGATCATCGTTTGTATGGTTATTGTATGGTGGTCATTTGATTTCAAAACAGTTTTTTTTTTTTTGCAACAATTGAGTAAACTTAATTCAAATCTGCATGATCTTCGCTGCTTCTGTTGGGGCTCTAAAAGTCAGAGCGAATTTAATTACATCCATCTCTTCTGGTTACAGCAGTAAATGTGCTGTAGGACAAACTCTTAATCACAATCTGAACATTTGTTTAGGCACAACAAACCTATTTTCTCTCTGAGATTTAGAATTGTTGGGAGATATAATTCTATTCTGTATTTTACCACTAGAGGGCGAGATTTCACCAAATCACAAAGCGACTGCAGCGTAATGGACGCGTGGCTTCTGGCTCCACTCGTGATCTTGCACCCCGTGATTGTAAAATAATAGTTGACGTGCTCGGATAGTAACTGTCGTGCTGCTTTGTCCTTGCAAAAAAAGCCCCACACTCGCAATTATAAAAGAAAACGTCAAACAATTTATTTTTCTTCCAGAGTTCCTCAAAAATAATGCAAGAGCCGAGTTTCCATACTACTAAACTACACCACGCCACGCCATTGCCACGGTCAAAGCAATATGGCTCTCTGGTACGCGCACCTGTGCCAATTAGCGTGACTCTTTAAGTAAAGACAACACCACCAGCGCTTGGGTCGATAGACACAAAACAATTTATATCAAGAGACTTTGGAGTGAATTGTGAAACACTTTATATTCTATTATATAATAATGTTATCATATTACCTTTGAGATCTATAATCTTCTTTTCTGCTGCCTGTTAAGGTTTCAGCAGGTGTCGCTGACAACTCAATTCCCCCAACATCCCCCTTTAAAAAAAGCATTATTGTTTTAAATTATTCATGATAAATACCAAAAAAGCAAACGCACGAGCATCTTCTACAACAGCATCAGCAGAGTAGTGGTTTGTCAGCCGTGAAAACCCAATAGATATTCACGTTACTGTGCACTAACCTTTTAAAGGAACTGATTCGAGTGGGTTGCAGTGGGACTGTACTGCAATTGGCATTTAATAGCGTAAAAATTTGTTTCATGAGCGTTAATGCATTTTTCTACCCTCTCTTTTCTGTGCGGTTACTGTGTTGTAAAAATCCTGTTTTCTGACAGGACATTGGGATAACAATACAAGAGCTAGCTGGCTAATGCTAGGGTGAAAGGTCACTGAAGTATCGCCTGTGTGTGTTTCCGTAACAACCATTGCTGTAAACATTTGAACAAGTGCTGTTGGGCCGATTAGCTGAGCTTGCTGGGAAGCTGTGTTGCAAAAAAGTGCACAGTGATCCCTCAAAATCGATGGCTTTCATTATTTTTGGGCTCACTTGAGTGCGTTTGAGCTTTATGACCCGCCTCGGCCCTATCATCTGCTCTCAGATTGTCCTCCCCTGTAGCACTTTGTGCTTGATGGTACCTGCATTTACCGTCGCCAGCCAGGTTAAACGACGCCATCTTCCCCGTCCTTCACGGGGCCTGACATTTAGCCTTAACGAGGAAGCTTTTTGACAAAGAATCTCGTCAATGACTACGCTGAACTGTAAAATGGCACCAGTTTGACTGCACAGTAAACTACATGAGGTCGACGCCGTTCACATTTCTGTCACCTCTGCAAAAAGAAAAGACTGTTTAGCGGACTGGGGGGTATCGCACATCTGTGGCTGTTAAAGAATGTGCTAATGAGGAGCTGGCTGAGTGACTACGCTACTTTGTGAGACGGCGGGTTATCTGCGTGATCTCCCGCTGCGGCGAGGGGGGCTGGGTGGGTGCGGCGGCGCTGGAGGTTTGGGCAGATATGGTGTGCACGGTGTTTATCAGCACTGGCTGTGCCTCTGGAGGTCACAAAACTGCTGCTCTGTGGAGGAATGAAGGCATCCTCCAACATCTTATGGCCTCAAAAATGAGCAGAAAAGGCTTCCGGAGACTGAAACTGAACTTTAAAAAAAAAAAAAAAAAAAAAAAAAGTCTGGACAAATGAGTTCGCAGATGGAAAAGAAAGGCCAACTGTCCTTGCTCTCTTCTGACAGTGGATGTGCCAATACAAAACAAAAGCTTCCAAAACAAAGAAACTAACCCAAAATAGTCATGTGTAAAAGGGGTGTGTGTGCCACGTCTGCAACCCTGTGTGATGAAAGGATTGGTTTCATTCTAACAACCAACCAAAAAACAAAAAATAACCTAAAAAAACGCCTTCACCGTTGTTAGCAGGTAGCATCTGGAGTCATAGCTTTTCCTCCTGGTGAGTGAAGAGAGTGCCTGTTTCAGAAAAACAGACAGATACCTGGGAGGTAACCCTGGCCAAGCCTCTGAGAAGATGAATTCATGTATTAATGAGCTCATTATGAGAGCCAGGAGGTGAGGTCTGCCCCGTCACTGGGCACCTGCTCCCAATGCAGGCCGAAAGCAGTGTCACTGCATTTTGCAGTGACATTCGGTTATCAAGATAATTGACCGCGCATCACTCAATTTGTGTCTGCTTCTCTCCATTCCAGTCCTTGTCAATGAAGAGAAACTGCTTTCCGATCTGTGCTCCTGTTGTTTGTCCACGCACTCAGCCAACCAAAGCGCACTGATGCCTCTCCACCTTCAACAGCAGCAGATTAGAGCCTGAATTAGACAATAAAGTTCCCGTCTAAGACGGTGCTAACATTGCTAACATCAGTTAATATCAGAGATAACTGATCAAGATTAATTTTAAAGTATTTAACAGCAGCATGTAAACATAAAACAGAGGTGCGAACAGCTGCATGTGCAAATTAGAAGTGCAGTCGGTCATTTCTTCTGCAACAGCGAACCAGGATCCCCCAGATTCCCCTCTGTTTCCTGGGACGACAGAGTTCCGTGAGGGATGGTTTCTCATTAAATGCTTTCAGTGTAGCTACATATGTGGGCCCCGGAGCTGCTTCGTGGGCTGCCCTGTAGCTATCATCACTCAGAGCCAACGCAGGAAGAGGAAAGCTGAACTACAGCTAAGGAAGCCCTGTCTTATTAGCGTCCCATATCACAGCCACAGTGAACGTACGGCTGCGGATGAGGACGTCAGAGCAGCTCACAAGTCATTTCGAGATCTGAAGAGTAAAAACCTGAAGAGTTTTCAGAGAATTTTTGGACCGTATTCAGATATTGCTACAACACCTACTGCATATTAGTTCCTATTTAACTAGGAGCTTTCAGGCTTTGCCATCAATAGGTGACTATAAAAAGCCCATTAAATGTGGAGCTACAAAAATTTGGGTCCATTAATTACTCAATTGTGACTTCTATGCATCGACTTCAAGCTAGTACTAATTACTGGCTAGATGCTAGCTTAAAGGGCCACTTCTTTTCTACCACTGTTGTTAACGCTATGGTTTGGAGATGCTAATGCTGAAAGCACAAAGCAGCTTGCCACAGCAGGATTCTCTTCTCATCCTGGCCCGGTCAGGCTGGATCGGTGATTGCGACAAGCACACTCTTCATCACATCGTCTCCCGGCAGGCTCATTTTCTCCACAGCTTCACCCCCACGCTGCCCCCTGCTGTACATAACTAATGGGAGGGAGGGGCAGCATGATAAAAGCTGTCTTATGCTCCTCTAGAAGCAGCTTTTTGGATGATTATCCTGACTGAAGGTTTCGTTTGAAATTCCTTTTCTTTTTCTTGGCCTGTTGTCAGCGTCAACGGCGACTCGTTGGCGCGGAGGGGCCGCCCGACCGTTTGCCCTCGCGTCGCTCCGCTGGCTCCTGCGCTCACAGGCTAATTTTTTTTTTTTTTTTATTTGTTTCATTTTCCAACCCAGCCCGAAACCAGCTGGAGGTTTTTAAACATTTTAGACATTTTAGGCAGTTTCTCTTATTGCCAGCCTTCCTCCTTACTTCTCACTCATCTTCCCCTGCCTCCGTTTTCCCCTCCCCACTAATCCCTTCATCTCTTCCCCGGAGCTCACCCCAGTGATTCAGCTCTGCCTCCTTCCAAATACCTTTTCATTTGGATGAACATACTGGATTCCCTGTCTCTGCTTTTACCCAAACCATCTCATTAGTGTGCCAGAGGGCCGCTCCCTCAGACCCAGACTTCATTTACATTTGGAAAAATTATTCACACACACACAATTCTGCGCAATATCTACATATTTGAAAGAAGAAGAAAACACAATAAACAAACAAGTTCGAAGCACGGTTACGCAGGAAGTTGAGGATAACAATGACCCAATTCAAGGATTGTAAACATTAAACCAATATGTTGTGAAGAGGCTATCGAGGAAACAAAGCGCTGGGGAACTTATGGGCCAGGTTTGGAATGTCAGAATGTTTCTGCGCAGCGCCCGAGCTGCAAATAACATCATCTGATGGGTGGGGAAATATGACACAGGAGGGGTCAGCAGGTCAGCTGTTCAGCCTGCTTATTACTGGGATCTGGAAAGACAATGTGAGGGCACACTAGGAGGCGTGAAGACACAAGAGTGTGACAGGAAGTGTTCCTGACTGAGAGGCGTCCTGGTGCATTTTTATATCATTACTGGGCAATATGTCCAGATTCTACACCGAGGCATGCCACTTCCCCTCGCTGTGGGGAAATGAGTGCATCTGGAGAGCTTTGGCAAAGCAAATAATGCCGCATCTGCCTTCTTAGAGATGCACATCTGTAACAAACGGGGCGCAATGAATCGCCTCAGAAAGGGAGACAAACTGCAAGGCAATTTGTGGGGTGAACTGGGAGGATAATTCAGTGGGAAATGAGCTAAATGCAAGTGTGAATCAAAGCTTTGTAACCAATTCAGCCCTTACGCCATCAGTTCTGCCGAGCTAGCGCTGCTACCGTTGCTTTCCAGAGTTTCCAGATATCTTTCAGCGTGATTTGCACCTTGCACCACAGTTACAGCCTGTTTAGTAACAGGACGCCACCACTGCGGCGTCAGTTCTTTTCTACACTTTAACTCTCTTGTGTTGCTTTTTGCCCCAGAGAACATTCTACAAACCTCCATATGCACCAAAGAGAAGGCTTGATTCAGGTTCTGTGCAGTGAAAGCACTCAAAGCTCAGTCAGACTTGATCAAACTTACTCAGAACTGTGAAAAATAAATCCATAAACTCTATCAAAGATCTTTACGTTTGACTCATTGTATTAAAATACAGAGTATACTCATGTAATTGTATTGCAACGATATCGTATTGCATCTGTCATATTTCTAATTAAATCTGGAGTTTACTACAGTTCTGACTGATGAAGTATTAGGTGTCTCCACGTTTATTGATTTAGCATCTGCAGTAGTTTTTTTTTTATTGCCTTGTTATGCAGATGGAGTTTCAATTGCTGCGCAGCGTTGACGACGTCTCCTTCTGCAAGCGGGAGAAGTTGTAAATTGCTGTTATTGTAGCTGTCCCAAAGGCCTCACATAAACATCCTCAGATACATTTTAACAGCTGAATAACATCCATGCACACCGATCTGCTTCCTCTCTGATGGGATCAGCCACATTCACCATCGGTTTATTAAACTCCGCTCTGCCTCTGCGGCCACCACGGTGCTGCAGTCAAGGCACAATACTTAAATTAACTCACTAGTTACCTCGGAAAAGGGAGGAGGCTATGTGACAGCCAGGGTCTGTCTGTCTGTCTGTCTGTTCGCTAAATAACTCGAAAAGTGAAAATGACTGCAGGTGTAGATTAGCTGTAAGATAACTCTGCTACATCGACAATACTCATGTTAAACATGGTCCCCTTTACAAGTAAAAAAAACAAAACAAAAAAATACAATAAAAACAAACAAACAACCACCAAGGGTGAATGTCTTGCCTGTAATCTGCAAACATAACAGTAGGTGCTGCTAAATACGACTACAGCAGAAGCGTGTCCACAGAGGGTCGGCGTGACTTTGGCTGCAGGATATCTGCAGGGGGACAAGTGTCGATGTGGCCCGATTACGATAGAATTATGGCCGCCGGCCAGGCAGCTGATGAATTGGAGCGAATGAAACAATCAATTAAAGCTAAAGCAACAGCAGCGCTCAGGGGTCGAGGAGAGCTTCTCGAATGTCGCATGAGTAAAAGTCACTTTGCTAAAAGTTTAAGGCACCCTCAAGAACCAGAAGTATTGATCAAAGTTCATCTTATGTAACCATCTTCTCATCCTAAGTCTGGTTTAACCCAACTGTAAACCCACACAAATGTAACTTTTGTTATGTCACTCCTGAAAGGTTTATTTGTGAATTGTAGCTAATTCCAGATTGGTGGATTGAACAAGTTTTCTCTCTTAATGACCTTAAAAAAGTTTATTCCCACATGCAACTGTCTGATGTCAGTGGTGAGGCTGGTGGCTGGTGAGCCACCGGCTTCATCACAGTCACATTTACAGACATCTTATTCAACATTTGATTGGCAGCAGTTAGCCGGTTATTTTTAAAGTCTCATATTAGCATTCTTTACACATACAAACTGTAGCACAAAAAGCACATTTAATTGAAATTTAAAAAATGTTATTGTGTTTTATTTTACTTATAAAGCCCATCCGCCGCTCCTTCTGAAGGAAAGCATTGATAACGTAAGGCCAGGAGAATGGAAAAAATGAATGATTGCACTTCTTGCTAACTCTTAATTGACTGCAGTATAGCAGCGTCCTGTCACTCTGAATCATAAGAAGAATCCCTGGGATCACGAGCGCCCCCTAGTATGAGGCAGGAGAACTGCCTCACCTAGTGCCTCTTTGAGCCGTTTTATGATCGCTCAGCAAATAATCTAAAACTGGTGAAGTTAAATGGAAAATAAGTTTATGCCATAAATCATTATATAAACACAACCATTTAATTTATTATTTCATTTTACATTTTTATTCCTGTCATAATGACAGGCGAGGCCGTGCCTCCACGGCCTCCCCTGACGGCACGTCACTGTCTGATGTCAACTTGGAGGCAAATGAGGCCAAAACTATGAGTCAAACTGAAAAGAAAATAAGGATTTTGTCCAAGAAAATAAACATGTTGTGTAATTTCTGAATTGATCCTCATATCAGCCTTGTTGCGAACACTCCTCTTTCTCATCCTCGCTGTTTTATCGCCCTTGGGCACCGTATCGTTGTCGTTATCTCCATTTCTGCTGCCTCTCTTGCTCTGCAGAGGTGCGGAGAAATGAAAAGCTGCTCCCTGCACAGTGTAGCGGGAGGCTAGTGCTGGAAATGTCAGTATAAATAGCCCGCAGGAGAAAGCAAGCTCAACAAACAGAAGCCGTTGTGATTTTGAGCTACTATTTCTGAAAAAGTGGGGAGGAAAACAACAATTCTGCGTGGCTTCAGAATCGATAGCTTTCCAAATCACCAAGTAGAGGATGAGTGGATGTTATGGATCCACTGCCACACGCTAACACACTTAACAGATCTTAATTAGTCTCTCCAGTAAAAAGAATCCACCTGCAGCAGCATACCTTCCTTCCTCACAATCACACACGCGCAGGAGAAAAATAACCCCTCACGTAATAATCCCTCACACACACGCATGCATGCTTTGATTTTTCACAGTACCGATTCCCAAACAAGAAATTTGACAGCAGGTCTCTCAGAAAAGCTCACAAGTTGACACCCACGCTCACTCAATCCCACTTTCACACTGAAAAATGTAAATAAATAAACTATCTATCTTTGTCTCCGCTACTGTCACGCAGACACATGATCCCATGCACGCCCACATAACATTGTGGAGTAGCACACGTCCGTGTTCTTCTATCTCTATAGGAACATTCACATGCGTAATCACCAAACATTTGGACCTAATTCATTAAAACTAACAACTTCAGTCTTTTAGTTCTTCATTTAGCAGATTGTTTAGTTGTCAATGTAGAGTGAGTGCTAAACAACAAAACACACGCACACACACACACACAAACCCAAAACAAAAATCAGGACATTTATGGTGAAAATGGAACAAAGTCTGATTACTAAAGCCCCTTTCACACCAAAATTGGGCTCGTTTAAAGATAAATCTGGACTTTTTCCAGACGCCATCATGTTTGTGACGTCAAAGAGGCGCCAGAAAAAGGGTTAAAAGCAGCATGGACGCTAGTGGCAGCGCTGCGTTTCCCTGAACTCCACAATGTTTCTGCGCCGCTTGAGCAGAGATGGAGGAAGTTCTAAACATGCTAATCTGCCACTGCAGCTTCATTCTCACTCCCCTTAGGCTCCCTCCGCCTTTTGTTTTTTTTTTTAGCTTGTGTGCTAACATCACGAGATCCCGCAACAAACTCAGCATTTTGCAACTTGTGTCACGGTGTGCTTAAAAGAAGCGCCACGCTGGCTAAATGTAAACTCTCCACCCAGGGGAAACATTACATTTACATTTGCAGGTCCGTCTGCATACATTACCCTGATCAGGGGTGACACATTACCCCAGCGCGCTTCCACACTCCTGTGGTGGATGGTAATTGCAGCGCTTGCTAGGCTCCAAGGAGACTGGACGATTGACAGGTTAGGGAGGAAAAGAAGGACAAAATTTGCCAAAATGATGGAGGGAAGGAAGTAAGGAGGGGGGGCACAGTCTGGAGAAAGTGACGAACAAATGCAGAGGCCAGATGTTAAGAGATGCTGCGGAAATAAGAAGCTCTTCCAGCAGCCTGCATTAAACTCTGTTGGCTGCGACATCAGCGTGAAGGCTGCTAGAAGATGTGCTTTGAACGGCACGAGAGAGGGATAATGAGGAGAGGGGAGGTCAGGAGGCTGGATGTGAATACCTAATCAACAGCCATCAGGACTCGGGGGGATTTACAGTCTGCCACTCCAGGACCCAGGTACCCGGAGGCAGACCAAACGCTTAGACTAAAGCAATGGAGTGCAGCGCTCAGCTGCCATGACGCAAACAGCGACGAGGGTCCACAGAGGATGGACAGAACATGAAAACGTGTCCATCAGGGGGCGAAGATTGTATAAACTGTGTTACAGGAGGTCAGCATGGAGGTTTGTCTTTAGGTGATTGAAAATGAACCATCTAGGTCCACCAACGGTCCCCGAGCAGCCTTCTGTTGTAGTTTATCTATTTGTGTTGGCTGTTATGTTGCAATCAGACTGGATCTGGTAAGAAAAAATAAAAGCAAATTGTGGCGAGCGGAATTTGTGGCTGCGATGCTCAGGCAGTGACCACTGACCGGTCACCGGTGCAGATAGATGACAGAAAATGTGCAGATCGGGCAGCTTGGGGAGACGTACGAGACGTAACGGCTACATTTTGACAGCTACGAGAAGGACACGCCCGTATATCAGCTTTTCTCCTAAAGTTCCTCTGAGGCGAGCGAGAGCGGCCTTGGCGTTTATGCCGATCTAGCACAGCGGCGGCAGAGAGATATCGCTCCGCGCTCCTTCCTCGTACTGTCTGCGCCTGCCCGACCCGGCACGGTTCATTTACTCACTGCTGCACAGCCTGGCGGTAATAGACTGCAAACATCCAGCCTGTCCATCATCGGGGGGGGTGGGGGGGCTAGTTTGACAGTCCTCTGACAGGCGTGCTGAATTGATTCTTCAGACGTGCTGTTTATTTTCGCCGTCACTCGATGGGGCCAGTCTGCTGCTTGCAGGGGTAGAAGATCTGAACATAGAAGGTTTTAAATAGGAGTGTCTTTGCTTTATAAAAGAATACGACAGCATCTCACACAGATCCATCCATCCATCCATCTTCTTGGCGAGGTCACAGATATTCTTTCTGCTACTGTTGTTGTTTGAAAGGAGCAACCAGTGAACTGAAGCGCGTGATGAGTGTCACTCCAACAGCCTCACGTGCAGCTTTTCAAAGAAAACTGCAAATTCTTGATGGTTATTTCTTTAACATTTCACATGTTTGACACTCTTGCTTTCATTTAGTGGGCTGCACTTAACTGACCACATCACCCATCCCATGAGCGCGTCATTCATTCATTCCATGCACTCCTTATTATGGCAAAAATATCCCTGTAAAGACAAAAAAAATCCAACCTTAGGGGCCCAGTGAGTGGGGCCTTTACCAGCGCATCAGAGTGCATGAGCGGAGGGTGTTTATAAATATGTCAGAGCGCACGTTCACGGTGGCGCAGGAGTTCTTAGGGTGGTGTCATCGATTTGATGGCTTGCACTGAACGGAGAGTGTGCAGGAAACTTAAATTGGAGTTGATGTTTGGGTGTAAAAGTGGATTATTTAAAACCAAAACAAGATCAATAAACATATTTAATGATATTGGGTTTCCTGTATTCTTATATTCAGAATGTTTTTGGTTCACCAAAACCCAGAGCATTCATCCCTGGGGAGCAGGAACTGTTGCCATGGTAATGTGGGGGTTTGATAGCAAGTGTTGGCAGTTTTGTTTCCCTCCACAGGATTAAAGCTGATAATAGCAGCAGATATTCAGGCTGCTCCACTGCTGCTGCCGTTTCAACCCTTCCTTCAGTAAAGTTCTGACTCTTATGGTTTGTAGGAACTCTGAGGCTACAGCCCACCTGTTATTGCCCACAATACCAACGCTAACCTCAGACCTCCACGTCTTTAGAATAAAATATTCTACCTCAGTAAGCAGAGAGCCAAGATTTAAGGAGCGGGTGAAATTACAAAACAATAGCAATTCCCCTTTGAAAAGGAAGTTAGATGAGGAGATGATGCCCTAAATTTGATGCTGAATCAAGTCAATTCTTCGAATGGGAGCTCACGATACCTTTCCTCTGCACGGAGTGGAGGAGTCTCCCCACAATTCAGAAGTCTTCCTCCGCCACAGTCTTGGTCCTGTTCCTCCAAGCCCTCTTTGATCCCTAACACCCCTCGCCCCCCCTCTCGCCACCCCAGCTCCCTCCAACTCCAGTACCTCACTCACAAGTGGAGGGAAACATCCAATAATACTCAAATACGTCTAACAGATTATACGTTTTTCTAAGGACGTCTGCATCACAGCTCGTTTTCTGAGAACATTTATTTGGGGCTGATGGAGTGGATTAATCTAAATAAGATTTAATGAGGTGATTATCATGAATCAGAGGTGGTTTAAGGCGTCGCAATGAAGATTCAGGGATCCAGTTTCAGGTATATTAACCCTAATTCACAGCTCCAGACTGACACCTTGGCAACAACCAGCTAACCAGATAACGCTACAATTTTCCCCTGTGCCAAAACATGAACATTCGATGAGCTAGATTAAAATTAAATGGGTGGCTGAAGACGATTGCATGCAAGAGCCAGTTCGGAGGACTACCTGATTCAACCACACATGCTGCGTTAGCCAGTTTGGGTGATAAAGCCAAAGCTGACTGCGGCAGCCTTTCCTTCCTGTCTTTTTTCCAGCAGATTTTTGTGGCCTCTTCAGGACATCGTGCTGTTTAAACGTATCGGCTGTGCTGCCTCTGGACTTTCCATCGCTGTAAAGGGCTCCATCGGTCTCCTTTTGAACTTCTCCCCATACTTCCCCTGATGTTTTCCACCTGTGGCATCTTCCCTCACCTGGATCAAATTAGCTTAGTCGTTGTTTATTTTCCTGCGACAAACATGACACCCTCGTTTCATCCAAATGAGATCGTGAGTCTGAACGGTACCACTCCAGTCCTGGATTCAGAGCAGCGGCAAACAATTTCAACAGCAAGCTTGGAGGGTAATTTTTGTCGATAGTGACTGCCATTTCTGGATACAAAAGAATCAATGATGGTTCTTCACAACTTCAAAGTTAAATTATTGGCATAAATCAAGCAAAAAAAAAAAACGTCTCAGGTGATTGCTGAACTACTAAACCTGGGTCAAGAACAGGCCAACGCATAATTAGAAACTGTAGGGATAATGGGGAGGAAATGTGGTCGCAATAAAATCTTAGAAAAAATCTTAGAAAAGCAACAATAGAACTCGGGGCCCATGTCGTGAAGCTAGGAGCATTTCCATAGGGGAGCTTAAGTGAGAAGTGATTGGGACTACACCATAAGAAAAACTCTTTCTGTATGCTTGCGTTGAGTATAGGCCTTGCGTTTCTTTTCATCAGTCTTTTGTGCTGTAAGTGCTGTAACTAAAGGCATGAGTCCCACGTGGAGTAATTGCACAGTTCCAGCCAATGACAGGTTTGTTATTCAGCTTTCAGTTTATAGCTGCACTGACCACAGGAGAACCTTTATTTTCACTGCATGTCTGTCCTGTCTGGGCTTTCAGGTTGCTACTAGACCCCACCAACAAATGAAAACTGTTAAAACCATATGCACACTTGTTGAAGTCATGAAAATCAGTTAATTCAGAGGAGAGATTCCTTCATGTTTGGACATACAGTATTCATGTCTTGTTCTTTTTCCCTTTTAATTCGCTCCTCCCCAAGGTCAACCGTTATTTACTGGGCAATCTTGTGACCTATTCCTAACCAGAGGTGGAGCCCTGCAGTTAGTAAAGATGACAGTTGGTGCTGCCGGTTCCCGAGTAGATGAGTAGATCGAGTAGATGCTGTTTTCCATTAGGTTTTGTTGAAAAGAGGCTGTCCTGAATCTGGATCTATGTGGCTGCACCAGCAAATCTGTCATCTGTTTTTGGCTTTTTGGCCTCTGGGATGGAAGAATCTCTGTCTGATCCGTGTCTCAACAAGCCCTTAATCTCTGTCCCACATGATTTTCCACCCAGAAAAAACACAAACCCACAGACTTGCACCTGGCCAAGTTCTCTCATCGGATGCAGTCACACACTCCCTGTCACTCCTGGGTTAAAATCCTCCACTCGTGAATATTCAGCGCCCGGCCGGGGTGGGGTGGGGTGGGGGGAGCTGCAGGAATTGGCCATTTTATCTTGAGGGACAAGTCCAAAACAATCACCCTCCACCGTGGTGATCATCTCTCGCTGTAAAAACACATGTAGAAGATTTACTACTTGCATATTTTGCTTGTAGTTATTATGAGCACATGCAGTGTGTCTGCTCTCAAGCGCTCAAATGATTAATTCCACCAGAGAAGCAAAGGAGCCTCCGTGAGCCAGAATCAGCTCGGTTGTGTAGAATGTATCCGTGCACATGAAAGGACCATCTGCTGCAGGAGCAGCCCAGACAGATCCAGACAACACGGTCTGCTGCAGACGTTAATATGATGAAATCGTCAGCTAGACATTGAATTGTCAAGGTGTGAGACGAGGAAAAAAGACAACAGTAACAACAATAACAACAACAAAGACAGGCAGGCAAACACACGCAAACTGTGGCCATGTCTTCACAGAGCTGACAGCCAATGCAGAGGAAGGACGCTTACAGTCCGGTGTGTGTGTTCCTCTAGGAATATAGTGTACTGATTCACATAAAGCTAAAGTGTGAAAATGTGTTTTCACATCTACGTGAACAGACTGGAAAAACAAATAAACAAAAATAAAAATTCCTAAAAAAATATTCCCCTGGCCCTGGCTACTGAAAATGAACAGAAAATACAAAAATAAATTAAAGATGCCCTGGTGCACTATAACTTCAATATATATACTGTTGAGATTTACAGCACCACAGCAGGTTGATTGTAGATGGAAATCAAGCATCCTAAATAAAGTAGCATGAAGACCGTCAGCTGGATGTGATAGAAATAAAAGCCTGGATGTTCTTCAGGTGAGGGTACTGTTTGCACATACACGGATCCAGAACGTTTAAAAAAGGGGTAAATCACTTTTGTCTGATCATATTGCTCCTCAGTGATGCTGCTTTGTTCAATAAAATGACCAAAATGTTTCAATTTGTAGGCTGTCTGAAAATAAATGAATGGCACTATTTAAAATCATGGGAAAAAAATGAATAAGCCTAAAATAATAGTGATTCAATGCTTTTTGTGGGGAGCACCCGTTGATCTGCCCCTGGGAGCCTGGCGCCAGCATGGACCGAAGAATAGAGCAGAACAGAAGCTCATTGGGTGCTTTTAGAACAGGTATGGGTACCTCAGCGGAGAGTTAATGGCAGCAATTATATCCATTACACAGTTTCAGATCTGTTTTTTTTTTTTTTTACAAGAACCCTTTCTTCAAATTAATACCTTTAATTAGGGCCTGAGCGCCGAGGAAGTCAGGTGCAAGGGCCCCATTGTATTTGCAGTTACAGTCACAGCAGGGAGCATGAGTGAGAGCCATTCATGGCACTAAATGCAATGCTTACCACTGTTATAAACTTTTATAATCTACCTGGTCCTGTCATTCAATTCATTCAATCATGAATCATTTCACATCTGCTCTCACTTCCTCGCTGTGAAGGAAATTTCAGGTTACAGTTTAAACCCTAAATTGCCAAAGCTTCAATCTTAAGCTTCAACTTTAGTCTGTACAATCAAGCAATCTTTGAAGCTGATTGATATTATTTTCCTGTCTTGGCCTGTTCCAGAGACCAGCTAACGCCTCCATTACTGTGGAAGTCAGGCTGCATTTTTCATTTCAGAATTAGGAGCTGAATGTAAGAGGAAAGCAGCAGAAGAGAAAATGCTGAGGACACAGTTGCGTTACCACTGATGAAGATCATGGTCTGGCTCTCTGTTTTCACTGATGCAGATTTTCTGAAAAGGCAGATTTCTGTACAGAAAACAGCTTTGTTACAGTTAGCTTCAGCTCGTTAAGTTCCTACACAGACCGTGTGAAGACACTGAATTAAAATCAGAACATTTTGGGCTGTCCACTTCTGCCACAAGAAGAATTAGTTCAACTTTTCACACTTATTTAGGTAAATGCGGTGATCCATTTAATACGTACTGGGCAAGTTGTCATGTACTGAGGAGTTAATACCGGAATTAGGAAGCTAATCAATAAGCTAACATCCTTTATGTCGGCCTCTTGAGGGGCATCAGCTGGTAAATTGATGATGTCATGTAAAGGTTCCAGCCTCAGGACACTGACGCTAAATGAATTTATCATTACCCAGTTAGCTACAGCAGCTCTGAGAGCATGTAGACAGGACTTAAAACAAGAGTAAATCCATTTGAGTGTACTTGGCAATGAAAAACATGCGTACTCGTGAATAATTTTTAACATTTTTGATTTGTAACTTATAAATCTGGCCTTGTTTAACTGAAGTTATTCAGGTGCAAAGAGCAAAATCTATAAAATATCAGCTCGGGTTGTCACATGTCAGAACGCTGACTTATCTGTTACATCTGCAGAGAGTAAAGCCCCAAGTCCTTCATTTTACCAAAAATACATTTCAATGATTTTTATTTATGATCAGTGTTTTTTTTTTTTTTAAAGGTTGAAGCACTACAGGTACAGTATTAGATAGGCTCAGTTCAATGATTAATCTGTTAAATTCACGTGTCAGAAGGCAGACAAATATCGAAAGGAAGGCTCAGACAAAGGTTAGGAGCAGCCAGAAGTGGAAGACAGAATTCATACAGGGGCAAAAAGGCTGGATCAAAGGGATGTGGGGAGTCAGTTTGCAATAGAAGAGTGGGAACAAATAGATGCAGACACACACCAGCAAGGGCTGGACAGATAATCACAGTCAAAAAGAGGAAACCAGCAGAAATGCAACATGGTGACATGTATAACCTGTATAACCATCTTAGTTCTGCAGCAGGGTGGGAGAATGAAAGTGCACGTGCGTTTGTTGTTTGAATGCATGAGTCTGCACCCCCCCCACACACACACACACGCACACACACGCACGTATATTTCCATTTTCTTTTTACGTTTGCTTGATTAAAGGTGAAGCGGCACATGTGCACTAGCATGAAATCAGAATCAGAATGAATAAATAGCAATAAACTGATTCATGCAAGTTTGCGGTGACATTTGGGGGGAAAAGAGCAAGAATGATGAAATAATCCAATAACAGGCTTGTCAGCCTAAAGAATTCCAGAGATGATGACTTTTCCTCTGCTTTCTTTGTGCTCATGCAGTGATCACGTTAGACAGTTTGACTGAGGGATGGTGTTTGTTGTGATTACCTGCCTGACATATTGATGCCTAAAGGACAGAAGCTAGGAGAGCTTTTCCTTCTCCAGCTCTACAGTATAGTTTCATAGCTGAAATGACATGGAATGTTGTTGTCGTTTTTTCCCCCTGATGACAAGGTGGTTTGTAACGAGTGTTCATCGTTTTGTTGTAGAAACTGAGGTTTCGCGGATCTACAGCACTTCCTGTGTGCTTTTAAAAGGCTCGTTGCCCCTCTGATAACCCCCTTTCACACGTGTGCTGTCAGCAGACGTTATGTTAGAAGATCTAGGTCACAGCTGCAGAGACGTGTACTCATGCTGGTCGACGCAGAGGTTCTGGACTCACTTGGAGAGACACGGTGCTTGTGTGTTGTGGTGCGTGAGTACAGGCGAAATGATGGCTTTACTCAGTCACGCTCAATCTAATCAGACAGCTACTTTAACCAGGTAGCGGAGCTCTGGGCCGCAGGCTGGAGCAACAAGAAATGGGGAAAGGGCGAGAGACAGCAGGCCTCAATGGAGTCAAAAGAGAGAGAGAGAGAGAGGTGGGCTCGTTAAATAGTCATTGAGAAGACAACGAGACAAAGCACCTTTATCCTTCAAAGTGCTTGAGTCAAGGGCAACACGAACTCCTTCTATTTCTAACATCTCCAGATTTATTTTAAAGCTCTACTGAAGTTGTTATTACACACACCTACTCTCACCTACACATGCACACACCATGCCTCAATTGCAGTTAGATCACACTGTGTCTCAGGTGTGATAACGCAGACGGGGACGCTGGCTTGATGCCTCACCAGTTAACGCTGGTGTTCAGCCTCACCCCTGGTCTGGAGGCCAGGTGGGAGCGTCCAGGATGATTTGTACGGATCAGACAACGAGGCACAGATGGATGGATGCAAGCATGCGAGCTTGATCAATCGCCAGATGGATGGGAGAGGGAGGGGGTGAGGAGAGGGTACTGATGGCAGCGTGTGGTCCCGGTTACATCACTACATGGTATGGTGCTGGGCAGACAGCTGGCTGTGAGGCTGGCTGAAATGCAGTCAAAATAACTGGGTCTGTGCTCTTGTATATGAATATGAAAAAAAGGACAGGGAGAGTGCCTGTGGACATATTTTATTTTATTTATTTATATATTGCAAAAGATTATTGATGATATCGGTAATCAAGATTATTGATGATATGATATTTTACCCAGCCGGTTTTCAGCAGGATGGCTCCTCCTTGTTAGCCTGGTCCTGCTCAAGGTTTCCTCCTGTTAAAAGGGAGTTTTTCCTTGCCACTGTGCTTACCTGGGGGTTCCGGCTCTGGGTTTCTACCACTGTAAAGCACCTAGAGACAATTTTATTGTAAAAGGCGCTGTATAAATAAAACTGAATTGAAAGCATCGGTAATGAAGGTACCATCAGGTGCTATCGGCCGTTTTCTTGACAAAGCAGTGGATTATCATCTGAAACCATTTCACCATGACGGAAAGCTTTTTGCACCTAAAAAAAAAAAATAATAAAGGGTTTTCACATCACACTTCTGACTGAACAACAGATAATCAATATGCTGCTCTCTTTTGCCTGAATGTTGCCTGAACGGTCGAGTGCAATACTTTCATATTGCTGCGTCTGTGTGTGTGAACATTTTTTGTAAACTTTTGCGTGACGTTTCGCTTTCAATGGCCATGATTGGTACAATGGTGCTGTGAGAACTTGGGACAGTCACATCAGCTTAAAACGACCACAAAACCCAACATTTGCAGGCTCAGGGCAACAAAGACATCTTTTAGAAGAGCAAGCGTTATAATCATTCTCTTCTCCCTAAAGCCCAGCTGCACATTTAAAACAAGCCTCTCCAACAGTCCTTCGCTATTCTCAGCATCTGTTTTCGCAATCCCAGTGCCGCGTCGCAACAGAAACCTCACGCTGTTGTAATGCAGAGCCCAAAGGCGTGAGGCAGCAGGGCTCCTGCCCCCATGCTGCTTCCAGGCACTCAGAGTCCAGGAGGAGATACTGTACAGTAATTAGATACTGCACGCTGGAATGATGTGCGTCCTCTCTCATTACTGCGCACCCACTGACAGCTCACTGCTCCCTTTGTTTTCCGCTTTACATGAGCAATTTGTAAGATGCTGAGTCCAACTCCTCGGGCCGTCGGACGCTCACACTCTGGGGTGGCTGAGAAGCCAAGGCGTCAGGGTCTGATGGCCTGGTAATGAGACTCCATGACCAACTTAGACATATAGCATTAACTGTGACTTTGTGGACTCACCCCCTTCTGCGGTGGATCTTTGGTGGATCTCAGAGTGTGGGAAACATGGCTGCTTTACTGCCTTTTTTTATTAAAAGCATCTCTCTGCTTAATTTCACCTCATTCCCTCTTGTGGAGAGGAGAGGACCAGCCATTTTCTCTCGACCAACCAGGACCTATTCTTTCTAGGGTGTCAGTTTGCCGTGATTTAAAACTACTTTTGGATTAATGGAGAGAAAACAACATTAGAGAGATTTTACGAGGTGCTTAAGGAACAAGTGGTCTGTTATATCCAAACTGTCCGATCATTTAGCAGAGCGCTCGTCCTTGAAGTGCCTTGGCAAAGGTGCTTAGAGGCGAACAAACTTGGAAAGCCCCTTTACAGTATTTGCATGCTTGGAAGGACATTAGTAAGGTCTGTAATTATTCCTTCCTCACTGGGACCATGAAACTATTCCCGTGCACAGAGTGAGTGAAAGAAGCTGGTGTCAGGTGAGAATGGGGCCGGTAGAAGAATCAGTACGTCTCAGCATCTGTTACCAGCCAAGCAGATAGAGGGAGGCGAGAGAGAGGCTGGCGGCGGGGACAGACAGCTCAACGCGTCGGCCATCACCTGAGCGGCAAAGCTGAGAAAGAGACAGAAGGAGAGCGCGGAGTCAGCGCCAGGAACATTTTGAAGGACAGTTTTAGCTGTAGTGAGGGGAGAGCGATTAATAACTAATACGTTCCCGCTAACATGAAAGTCAATTTGTGGAGCAACGTACTTCATCACTTCTTTCTGTACTGAACATGAAAGTATTAACAGATAGAGGGAAAAAAGTCTGACTTTTTACATGGAAAAACACACTCTTTAATACAATCTGAATCTTTATTGTTCTGATTGTTTCATGATACATGCTGGATTTAGTCCTCTGTGTCCCCATAAGTGGGAGAGGTCTCAGTGACTGTTTTCCATCACTGTGCTGTCCATGGTCAGAGGAAAACAGTGAAAGAACACCTGCTATTCTATCTTGGAAAGAGCAAAAAAAGCCTTCAGAACTATGACCACATGCACACTTTGATCCCCTCTCAGTCTTCACCCCAACACTCTGTGACCTCCGACCTGCTGCCACCTCTTCCAACGACCACCGGAGTGTGCCACTGACATTTCTTGAGCTCCGTATCTGGTCGCTCTGTCGATATGCTGGATGTGTTTTTTTTTTTAAACTCTTGTAGCTCCGGTGGATGATCCTAAAAAACTTCCAATCATTTCGGAACATTCACTTTCTTAGATTTCATTTCTATCACAAAAGCTGGACCCACTCAGCGTGTTCTCCCGGACTTTTTCCATTTTTGATTTGAACCTCATTTATCTGTCAAGTCAGATGGTTCTTTCGAGTTCCATTTAAAAGGGGGAACCACCTACTTACAACATTCTGATGTGGACAGATGATGGATATTCAGGGGCTGCTTCCTCCTGCTTTTCACCGCAGTGTCAACAGGGAGGTGCAGCTCTTCTCAACCACCATTGAAGATGACCGCTCAAATCTCATTCCCATTCCTGGGAGCATTCCTCTCTTCTAGGAGAGCGATAAAGGTCATCAACAGGGAACTGAAATTAAAACCGCTCTTTTCAGTTCAAGATACAGTATGTATCACCCTGCACAATGACAAGAATGAGAGAATAGAGCGAGAGATAATTTCTTTTACCTAGTTTTTATTTTCTATCATAGTCGTTGGAGGTCTTGCAGTGTGAGTGTTCAAGACGTGTTTATTATAAGAAAAACGACCTACTGATTGTAAAGCAGTTCTCAATGTGCTTTTATTAAGCAGGAATGTATTAACAAGATTTTTATTTATATAAATCTGTGTGGTTTGTCCGTCAACTGCGCAGCTGTGGGCTGGGTCAGAATATGTTTTTTTGCAGGTCAGTAAAAGTTTATGCTGATGACTCCATGACAGCTTAATAATCAAGCCTGGCGTCACATGTTAACAGCTGAGATCTAACTGATGACTATCTTACTCTTCGTCTTCCACATGAATCCACAACAGAAGAATGATTAGTGGCACCCGGATGCACCTGGATACACTGGTTGCTACTCGGCAGCTCAGAGACGGAGTGATGAACAGTATCGCGTAACAGAAAAATAACAACAAAACATTCACCTCTGCCATAATTCTTTGCTAATGGACACGAAAAACATGCCATGAGAATTTCTGACATGCGGACCCTCATTCAGTATGTGGGAGCAGGGCTGATATTCCAGATGACATGCATCCGGCTGCAGCTGCAGATCACATTAATCATGGAGTCGGGGCCTGTCAGCTGCAATTAGGGTGGGAGGGGAGTTCGCTTAATTATGCTTTTGCCTCACTACTCAGGTCAGGTGAGTCTGCTCAGATCAGTGCATGTCGCCCAGATGTCATAACATGATGTGGTACGGCTCCAGGGCAACCATCTTATGATCTACATTAGACACCAGACCTCAGCCGATAAAAAGAGCAATGCCTCATAAACATCTAAGTATTTGATAAAATCCTGCAGGGACATTTTTGATAACCTTATTTCTTATCATCAGGCCGTTGCTCTTTTCTAATACCATCAACATCACTGTGATTGACTGCATGGGATATAAAAAAGTCAGTGCTTGCAACTGTATTCTACCGATACCGCGAGCGGGGCTTCGAAAAGAAATGTTTACAGGAATTCTGAGATAAGAATTTCAGCTGCAGCCATGCTTTGATGCTGTACGCAGAGTTGCTCTAACATGCTGCGAAGCACAAGGACACAGAGGAACGGGAAGCAACCACCACAATGAAGGCAACCAATCCCTCCACATCTGCGCCAGCTTGTACTGCAGGTCTGCATCATCAATTCATACAAGTGACATTGTCCAACCAAATAACCCCGCCTCCAAAGCTTTAAACGTAGCCACATACAAACGTATCATTAATTCAACGTCATTAAGATGAACGAGTGTTATGACCGTACATGTAGACTAGACTGGGGATTTGCTGCCTTGCACTGGTGCACGCCCTCATCATTTGTTTCAGCTTTAATTTTTAATTCTGGAAAAAAAAAAAAAAAAAAAAAGGTTTCTTTAAAGCTTTGCAACAGGTGTGCTGAGTTTGAATCACTGCTGCAAATTCGACGAGTCGGCAACGTCGTGAGTGCAGTCGTTATTCTGAGACTCAAAGACCTCATGCATACCAGTGCGTGCTGTTAATAAAAAAAACCAATCTTCAATCACTGACTCATTCATGTTCTCAAACATAAAAAATAAAAATAAAAACTGACTCCATGACAGCCGGATGCTCAGGCCTCCTTCCTCTGCATGGCTGCCATGATTAAGCAGTGGGAGCTGACGGATTGGTGGAATAATGAAGAGCGACATGCATGTGGGTGTGAGCGTACGTCTTTTCCTGCTCTCTCCATGATGAACGCCATGGCTACATCAGCGGCAGTATCCATCCTCTTCCCTCCTGCGGTTCCTGAATGGCAGTTGCTCCTGCAGAGAAACTCGTGGAGCGAGTGCAACAACAAAACAAACAGGCTGGAAGGCTTTTCCTGTGGAGGCGCACCCCCTCGCCGCCACGCTTTGTTGTTCTGTCTTTCCTTTACTTATTAATTCGCGTCTGTCTCGCTGAAGCTTTGATGCCGGTGATGGCGCTGCCGTCCCGATTCTGTCATCGCAGGAGCTCTGAAGGTGTAGTACAGTCATAGGTGCTACAAGGGCTCAGGGAAACCCCAGTTGGGATGAGATGAGAGGATGAGAGGAGTCCACATGGATGAGCGTTTGAAGACTGGGTGTGTTAGATGACAATTTGTCAGAAATGTACTGTACAAGACTGCTGTACTCTTCAGATGAGATTTCCAACATGTTAAGCGCACGCCGCACACACACAAACACACACACACAAATTCTCTCTCTCTCTCTCTCTCTCTCTCTCTCTCTCTCTCCCTCTGTCTCTCTCCTTACTCACACATGTACAAGGCATCCAATCGAGTGAGCTACATTAGAGCAGAATTTTCTTCTCTGCATGGATCAGTCTGTGTAAATTACAGACTGATTTCTTTTGAAAGAACTTTAGATTGAAGTCTGACAGAATGGAGAAACTTGTAAGAAAGAGTGCAGCAGGACTGGGGCCAACAGAATTACGGCTCAGGAGCAGAGATGTACGGCTCTCCAAGCTCAAGAAAGTGCATCTGTCATGAACCCGTTGATGACAATGCAGCCTTAAGTCTGTGCACCACAACAATGGACGAGAACGAGCTGTGAATGATTAATAGAGATTATTTGCTTTGTTTTATTCACTGTTGAGAGACAAGTAGCCTCTGGCTGCAGTTACGCCCACCGTTCTTCGTCCAAATGAATCGAGAGGCTATTTCCGAGATGGCGGCCATCCCAGTAATAAATGAGTTTGGATGGCAGTCAAGGGTGAAAGCGCATCTACAGTGTATGCGTCTGTGCATGCAGGCAGACAAGGAGACGATGTCTATCCATCATTTTAGCCAGCGGGTTAGGGTTCACGCGCGGGGTTCATGCCATATATAAAGTGCTGAAGGGAAGAATGATGACGCTGGAAAGAGCATGTCCAGAGAGAACAAATTAATTGGCTGGACTGACTTTGTCCTCACATACTTCTATCTATCTATCTATCTATCTATCTATCTATCTATCTATCTATCTATCTATCTATCTATCTATCTATCTATCTATCTATCTTGTTTTTCATGTTATATTTGTATGGAGGATCGTCAGAGCAGGACCTTCTTTGTGTACATTTCTGCGTATAGAGTAAAGCAATATTAAATGTGCATCAGACAGGAGCAGTCTTAACTCCTTCACTTCAGAGTCTCCATTCTGCACGGCGTCCCCGGTGCCACCAGTGCACGAACCAATGTGACAGATAGCGCAGAGTGGAGTCAGTATAGACTTGGCAAGCACGATGTAAAAGAAGATGCTGGGGGGGGGCAGAAATATGAGACAAACGAGCCCCAATTTTTCCAGTATTTGCTCATTTTCTGGTCAAAATTCCTAATTCCCTGTACAGATGTGGCTGCTGCTCTTGAGTCATCAAAGACACGCAGGATTTATCCTCCCACCGCGTCACAAATCATTGAGGATGGACTGGTATTAAAAGAAGAAATATTTCCTTGACTCAGCTGTGTCAAGATGACAGCACAGAAAATCCCTTCTCTCGCGCTGACTGCATCTTACCTCTGGCTGCTGGAGCCTTTCTGTGTGCCGGGGCTGCCGTGGCCCTCTCTCCTGCTGTCACTGCTGCATGGAGCTTGAGGAAAGCAGGTGCTGTGAACGTACCATCTTTAAAAGGATCTGTTGAGATACACCAAACAGGTACGGGATGAAGCAAGACACTGAGAAACAACGTCTGCTGGAATTCACGTGCCAGCTTCTCCATTCCTTCAACGTCAAAAACCGACTCTGAAGTTGTCTATTTGCCACCTTGTTAGTGACAGATGGCTTGTAAGCCTGTGCGATCCCACCACCATGGTAAACACCTCGTTTAGTTAGCGTTGCTGCCTCAGAGCCAGAGCACCCTGGGCCTTTGGAGTCTGATTGTTCTGCCGCTGCTGGTCGAGGTGTGGACGCCTTGAAATCATCTGGCAGACCTGGTGATCTGAGAAGGTGGATGTTTGCACCACCTGAAATTCACAGGATTAAGGTAGAAATAGAATAACATTGTGAATATGATATGACCACCATATCTTTTCCAGAGCAATGTAGACGTAATGTAAGAGAGGGAATACTGCATAGATCAAACATGATTTTGCCAGCTGTTATTACTACAGCTAATATGGTGTAGCTCTTGTATAAATGATTTAATGAAAATATCAGGCAAAAAACAAACAAATGTGGTCTTCCACAGTGTTCCACTCGTTTTCTTAGCTGTCGAAACCGACGTTAGATGATTAAATGAGAGACACACCTTGATCAAGTACATTCAATATGAATCAGTATAGTTATAAAATAATTCTACAGACACATGAAATTTTACAGAGACATAAAACCTCTTTCTCTGCGGTTTCTAGATCAGAATAGTTTTTCGTACTCATGCAGGTCTTGACAAATCTCAGAGTCACCCAAACTACACATCTCAAGCAGGTTCAGTTCTGCATTCTTATTGTTTGACTCTCGCCTGGAAATAATAAGATTGTGGCGGCGTTTTACACCGCTGAAACACTGTTCCTCTATTATATATGACACTCCACAGCTAAAGGGGACAGAGTCCTGACAGTAAATCTAAATCTCAGGATTATACATGAACACATCATCCCTTGGCTCTTTTTTTTTTTACCTAATTTTGTTTCCCTCTGGTTCATCAGAACACCTGTAATAATATCCAAAACTATTTAGAGGACGATTTAAAGATATAAATGGGATTAAATATTAATTAGGACCATTTTATTGTACATATAGTCTGCATGTTTAAACTATTGTGATTATTAATGCAGCCCTGCGATAGGCTGGCGACCTATCCAGGGTGTACCCTGCCTCTCGCCCCTTGACAGCTAGGATAGGCTCCAGCAGACCCCTGAGACCCAGAAAGTTGGATAATGCAGGTATAGAAAATGGATGGATGGATGATTATTAATGCATTTAGATGTATAAGTAAATTAGAAATGTAGGAATGTGTGGGAAACTGTAAGGCAGTCCTGCTATTTTTAATTAAAACATATCTCAACATGCAGGATGATAAGAGGAAATGTGTGTTCCCTTTGAGATACAGCGGGTTTGATAAACCTTCTCTCATCAAATAAACCTTTTATCAAATAAGATCTTATTGGTTCCCATCTGGACACCACTTAACTCAAAAAAGTAAAGAGTGATGGAGATAGAAAGAGGTTAATAAAGCCATTCAAATAATCTTTTTCCAAAGCCTGGGCACATCTGCAGTACACCTCTAAAATGAAGCACACAAACCGTGACAAAATGTCACTTCTGCTGTGGCGTGAGAGCAATCTGTCCAACTGCTAATGCTAACTTAGTAGTTTGAGCTCCCGGTTCAGTTTTTGTTCCTCTAATTAATGATGCCAAATTTAAAAACTCCAATAATTTCCTATTATTGAAAAATATGTGATTTGGAAAACCAGCATATTCTCCAGTGAATTCTCTTGGCACCCAGCATAGGTGTTCATTCCTACACACAGAAGATTAGCAAAAAAAAAAAAAATACACAAAAGACATACTTGTCTTTTGCATGTTAAAGCCTTTAACATGCAAACTCTGTGAAGCATTTGGTCACATGACCTTTAAATAAAGATTTTGGTGAAGAAAACTTGGGACAACAATTAACATTAATTCCATTTGAATTCAGATTTTTGAATTCTTGGCTGGGTATTTTAGATAAAATTGTCTATTTTTAAATATACTTCAAACAATTTCCTGACTTTGTTCTAGAAAACAAATGATTTCTGAAATATGTGAACTTTATTTGGATATACTAGTCACAACCGCAGAGCAGTAATATAAAAATAAAAAGACAGAATTTGGAAAAACCCTTCACCCACACAAACATTTTCTTATCTTCAGATGGATGAAGAGATATTGGAAGTTGGCCTCTTTCATTCAGCAAGGATTTGAGGGTAGTAAAGAAGGGCAAAACCATGCATTAACACACAGAAGGTGGCAAAAATGAACCATTATTATTTTACTCTTTGAGTCTCTCATCGTGACGCAGCCTTTCTGCCTGTGACAGCCGTACTATTTATGTCCCTGGAGTTTGGTGATAGTCTTTAATTTATTCAAACTGCAGCTCCAACAACAGCCCCAAAGCCAGTAAATGAGAGAGGAGCTGTGGGTACGGAGGTGAGAACGGGGACAAGTTTAACAGTGTTGGCTTGCATATACCAGCCAGAGCGATCCAAAGCTTGCAGAGCCTCCCTTCCACATAAGTACAGGGGCATCGGTTTGGTTCAGGGCTTCTACAAGTAGAGGGCAGCTGTCGGCTGTCTTGCATCACAGTCACAATTGACTCCTTTAATTTGCTCCAGATTATCCTCTTTTAGGGTTCTGACAGGCGGGGGTGGCCCTGACCCTCATTAACCCAGCCACTGTACTGGCTCCTCAGCTCACATCAATAACCAGCCAGCCCTCACACTGCACATTAATAACCCTGGACACACTCCTGTCTGTGAGGAGTGTGTTATTGTGGTGTGGAGGGCAATGGGGGCATAATGGCGGGGAGTTTATTATCTCGTTTATTCAGAAACAGTTTTACAAAAAAAGAAATCGCAGTTGATCGATGGAGTCCAGCGGGCAATGACACACCAGTGACTGTGAATATTCCCTTTTGTTATTTAAAAAGGGGAATTTGCTGTGTTGTAGCCACCAGCAGGGACAGACCCAAGGTCAGAGGAAAAGATTTAGCTAATATAAACATAATTATCATCCTGTATGTCTTAATTATGCTACCAGATTCCAAGGCACCAAATTCATTTACGTTCCTGAATGATACACCGCTTCTGTCATTAATTATCCTTGTTTCTACTTGTTTAAAGGCAGAAAAAAAGGATTGGAACTACATGCAGTACCCACCTTTACGAAGGGCTGACTGGACGCCGAGGTGGAAGGGTCCGTAAGCAGCAGAGAAAGCCACTAGCTGCAGAGAGGTCTGTGAGTGAAAGGGGGCAAACGCACAACAAAAGGCAGGTGGCCAGGCAGGCTTTGTATTCTGGGAACAGACATCTAGAGCGTGAGCCAGCGGATGGCAGATCACACCACAGGAGCGCCAGTGAAGAAGTGGGCAGTCTTTTCAGATGCCCGTCCAGGCAATCTTTGCACCCCTCTATTTGGTACCTCTACAAGTGATGTCCTCACACATCTCACCTCCTCCTCCTCCACAAACTTCAATTTCTTCTCCAGCCGTAAAGGCAAATGTCAGAAAAGCAACATCTGGCTCTTTAAATGGATCCACTTATGCACCTAAAAGAGTCAACCTAAATAATGACTGGAGCGTTTTATCTCCCAGTAAAGATTGCTGCCACATCACTTGTCTCCCCATTTAGCACCAAGCTGGACGCACAAAAATAACTGAAAATGTTGCTTTTCTTCACAAACAAATAATTAAATACATAAATAAATCTAATTCTCCCTTCTCTTTGAACCGGAGGAGACTGTCAGGTTAGAGAGAGGACTAACAGGCAGAACAGATTGTTTCTTTTGGATTGGTATAATGGAAGTGAAGAAGAGGTCCTCAACCCAGTTCATTACCGTGGTGGAGAGACAGCACCATAAGGGCTTTGAAGTAAAGCAAGAGTTTTTCACGTTGACTTATTAGCATCTCCATTCAAAGACTTGGATTTATTAAGGCCTAGAATAAAAAAAAAAACACAAAACACAAAACAAAAGAATAAAATAACTCGAATCGAGAAGACAGGACGCTGATTGCACATGACTGGGCTTGCTGACATAAGAGATGACTAGAGAACTCTACCTGCTGTTCTTTGACAACTTCTGCCACAAGACTCTGGAGCCGTCCATTAGTGCCAAGTATGGCACAATTACCAGTTGGAGTCAATCATAGACTAGACACTTTAGCTACTGCTCCCATAATGCACATGTTATTTTATTCAATGTCAGTGCTTCTATTCTACTCTTAAGCCTGTCAAGACTCATTTTCCAAATCCACAAAGTGCTCAAAAAAGTACAGTAAACGTTTAATATTTTATTTGATAGTAATAGTATTGCTGAAATCCTCTTATGATCCAATGTTGCCTTCTTTCTTTGCCAAAAGATGGAAGGTTGTCTTTCCTGTTAGTACATGCACTGCACAGCAAAGCGCTATCCTGGTTGAATATACGCCAGGTCGAAACTCTTGCACCGATGTCCAGTGGTGACAGGCCCCTTTGGCTGTAGGGCTGAAACCATTCAGGTGCAAGTTCGGAAAACATGTGTAAAAGATCTATTGAATGATGTGTTGTTGCCCTGAGCTGGAACAGATGGATATATTGATTGGTGGGTTTGTGTTGTTCCATGTCCATTAATGTGCAACATGCATGAGTTGGCACGTAGGAACCTTTTGTGCTTAAAAACTGGTCATCCACTGGATGACTTGACTGGAACAGCATGCAGATGGACAGACAGAGCCCAGCCTCCCATATCTCTTCTTCGCTGATAAATAATAGCAGAAAGCATGAGCAGCGACAGCCAGGAGGGACAGAGCCTCTGGGAGCTGCTGATTTGAGTGCAACGCCGTTTATCAGTGTCACAGCCCACCGTCCGCATCAGCCAGAAAACACAGTGTCCACATACACCCGATGACCACAGGTGGCAGCAGAGGACACTTGTTTTACTGGTTTCAACTCAAGGTTGATTCAGTTCTAAAATCTAATTCTAATTTCTAATTGTTTCTGCCTCTTCCGCATAATAAATACATACTTATTTGCATTCACCCTTTCAATGCACATTTAGACTGTAAAATATACAGCCTTGTGACAGAAGTGGGTTTTTTTTGTGTGTGACAGCTTATTTGGCACACTCCTGTCTCATTGCCGCTCTGCCATGACAACTGTTTGATGGCTCTGCAGCAGTCAGAGGCAGATGTGCCGACCCCACGCTGCCATACCGGCACAGCAGCCGCTCCCTCACCGGGAGAACGAGGGTGTAAACAGAGAGGACGGACGATAAACACAGACTGTTCAGGGGGTAAAATAAAACATGGGTGGGATGTTATTATTGCTCTTCTACAACTACTAACACAGGTATTATCTTTGGCCTGAAATGCTTCATTCTGTCAGTTTATGGTTATATTGCATATCTTTTATCCAGAAATGATCTTGATGCAGCAGCAATATCATTTTCATGAGATTCTCTGACTGCTCTCTTATATAAAACAGACAATGCTTTGCATTGGATTGCAGCTGATCTTTGAGAAATCCCAGCTACAGCAGCAGATTTATGTACTCACCATTTTCATCGGTGTGGAACCAGAACTTTTTTATGATCCATAATTCATTAGGGCCAAGACATGCCTCATGTCTGAAGTTCTCAAAAATCTTTCACCAAATGTTGAAGAAGTGCCCATCAGTTTTCTGCCACTGACAGAATTTATTCCTCTCTTCTCAACTAAAGATGAATAACCAACTTTTCTGTTCGAAGCTGCTTTTGGACAAAATGGTACAGAAAGCTTTTTGTTCCTAAACCACCCAAAAAGTCAAAGGTTCCTGAGGCTCATGGCTGTGTGCAGTTCTGTTGAAGCAATAGAAAACACATACACACACACACACATCCATCAGTCCAAAGATTTCTTTTGACTGTCAAATGAAAAAAAAAAAAGATTGAAATTCTTTTTTTTTTATTGTTTTATACTTCATTTAATCCGATACATCTCGTGCACCTAGTAAAGGTTAAGTTCTGCAAGGTTTGATGCTTGATTCAATGCTATTCATCTAAAATGTGTTTTCGTTGCAGCAGCCTGAACAACCTTAAATGTTATTCCATGATTTAAAAAACTTCTAGAGGAGGACGTTTACCTGTCCTCAGGCTTCACTCGACAGAAACTTTGTATTCACTTTGATCTGGAAATTGTAATCCTCCTGTAAAAAGTAGGTGGTCTCACTGTCTGAAAGATATGGAAATTGCACCATTTGTTACTTCTTCAACAGTCAACGCTTTTATCAGGCTGCCCTAATAAGTCTCTGAAGACGCTGCAGCATGTATGCTAACAACAACAATGGATCTGTGTTCATACTGGCATCTCTGCCAAGTTTTCAGCCCTTCACTTCACGTCGCTTAGAGTCCTGTTAATGACCAGGCTCCATCCTGGCACACTGGGTTGGTGTAGAGACTAAAGCCATGACAATATATTTTAACTATAATTTCAATGCTTTCACTGGGTTTTGTTTTCTGTTTTTTTAATACTTCTGTGCATCAGACCATGCATCTCTATGCTAATGAGTCAATGTTATTCAGTTTTGAGGAGAGCTTTTTCATTAAAGCTCTGGCGGTTGAACCTACTTGTTGCTGCACTCTGTGTGTCAAAGTGTCCCAAATTGCTTCTGAGTCATCAAGTAAATGGTGACTTCTCCTGATTAGCAGATGGGATCATGCTGAAGACCCACGTCTGCTGTTAGAGATGGCACCGCTCTGCTTTATTCCGCAGTTGGTAGCAAAGACAAAAAACAAGAAGTCAAGTTTGTCATTTCTTTAAACTTTTCTCTTTTTTTGACTTTGTATGAAAACACAACTGGTAAGTCACAAACATTTGCAGGGACTTTTTTTTCTTTTCATCCAAAAATGCTGGCAGTTTGACAGCAGAATGTAAATGGATGTGAAACTGGCCACAATAGCGCTTCTGCTGAACTTTTTCTCTTTTCAGTGAGCGTTTTTGTTGCTCATGGCTTCATGGCTGTGCGTGATTGGCAGTGAGTATGAAAGCAAAGTTGTGTTTGTGAAGGCCACATTTGGAAGTGTTTGTGTTGATGTACCCATTCTGATGAAACAAAGAGACTGGAACATGCATAATCATATTCAAATTAAATTCTGTTACAACTATATAATAGACCAGCCTTTCTCAAATACACTTAGAGATCGAAAAATACATTCACCCTGTTTTTAGCAACCCATCCATCCATCCATCCATCCATTTTCTGCCGCTTATTCGGGATCGGGTCGCGGGGGCGGCAGCCTAAGCAGGGAAGCCCAGACTTCCTTCTCCCCAGCCACTTCATCCAGCTCTTCCGGGAGGATCCCGAGGCGTTCCCAGGCCAGCCAAGAGACATAGTCCCTCCAGCGTGTCCTGGGTCTTCCCAGGGGCCTCCTACCGGAGGGACGTGCATTGAACACCTCACCAGGGAGGCGTCCGGGAGGCATCCTCACTAGGTGCCCGAACCAGCCCATCTGGCTCTTCTCAATGCGGAGGAGCAGTGGCTCTACTCTGAGCTCCGCCCAGATGACAAAGCTTCTCACCCTGTCTCTAAGGGAGAGCCCAGCCACCCTACCGAGGAAACCCATTTTGGCCGCTTGCACCCGCGATCTTGTTCTTTCAGTCACTACCCAAAGCTCATGACCACAGGTGAGGGTAGGAACGAAGATCGACTGGTAAATCGAGAGCTTCGCCTTTCGGCTCAGCTCTCTCGTCACCACAACGGACCGGTGCAGAGTCCGCATTACTGCAGACGCTGCACCGATCCGCCTGTCGATCTCCTGCTCCATTCTTCCCCCACTCGTGAACAAGACCCCAAGGTACTTGAACTCCTCCACCTGGGGCAGGATCTCCTCTCTGACCCAGAGAAGGCACTCCACCTTCTTCCGGCTGAGAACCATGGCCTCAGATTTGGAGGAGCTGATTCTCATCCCGGCCGCTTCACACTCGGTTACGAACTGATCCAGTGAGAGCTGGAGGTCACGGACTGATGAAGCCAACAGGACCACATCATCTGCAAAGAGCAGAGACCTGATCCTGAGGTCACCAAACTGGACCCCCTCAACACCACGGCTGCGCCTAGAGGTTCTGTCCATAAAGGTTATGAGCAGAATCGGTGACAAAGGGCAGCCCTGGCGGAGTCCATCCCTCACTGGAAACGAGTTTGACTTACTACTGGCAATGCGGACCAAGCTCTGACACCGGTCTGTTTAGCAACCCTATGTAGCTTAAACTGAATAAAAAAGCGGTTATTTTTACTCTGTAGGCATTGTTGTTTCCACAGATATGAGCTACTCGCAGTTACAGAAGAGATAACGTCTCTACAGTAGCAGCGCTGAGTGACTCTGACAGGTCATCGTGGGACAACAGAGGTTCTCTGGAACTTCCTTCAGCTACTAATTGAGAATCTGAGAAGGCAACCGTCCCTTGTTTTCATGCTAAATGGCCCTATTGGCAGGTAACTGTTAGCAAGAGGGAGAACAGTTTAAAGGCACTGCTGCAAAGACATCGCACCGCAGACACAACTAAACTACTTTTTGGAGAACTAATCAGTAATCAGTAGTCTGATAATTTTTTCCATGGAACTGTGGCAACACTGCTTACAGCCTTGTGCTTTAATCAAAAAGCCTTCCACTCTCTGTCTGAGTGGACGGAGTGTGATGGCTGACGTTTTCAGGTCTTTCCAGCAATATTTGATAGGATTCAGATTCAGCGCCTGGTTGATCCACCAAAGGCCCTTCACAGCTGTCCCTGAAGGTGGACTTACACACTGGTCTGAGGCCAGTGTTGCATATAAAGCAGAGGTCGGCAACCCGCGGCTCCAGAGCCTCATGCGGCTATTTCATCCATATGCTGTGGCTCCGTGTGGCTTGGGAAAATAAATTTTAAGTATCCAATTGAAGTGCATTTTATTTGTGTTAGTTGTTTTGTTTTTTTTTATTGTAGTTGTAAATTGGAAGATTAGAGGGATGTTGAAATATTCAAATAAAATGATATCTTATTATTTTTTTCTTATTTGTAACTTAATATATGCGTCACACTTGCGGTCTATGCCAGCCAAAACGCTATGCATTTGTCGTGACTTTCAACCCCAAGGAGGCCAAGTATGGAGAAATGTAAGAAAAGAAAAATATCTTAAGAAAATAGAATATTAATGATGCCGGGACAGATTCATTTGCATTTACCTCTGACAATAGTGACCAGCCTGGCTAATTTGTGATGAGAAACAGGCCAACAATAAAAGGCTAAATATCACAAGACATTTCCAAAATAAACACACGGCCTTAGCTGAAAAATATCCAGAGGGAGAAGAGAGAGAAAAAAAGCTGTTTTAGGACTGAAGGCTGCTCAGAATCACAAATGCAGTGATATTGAGAACCTTCCGAGATGGGACACACTCGCATTTGAAACATGGAATGCCATCCCCAACACCTACATAAACATGAAGAAATATGCATTTGAAGTTCTGTCGATCTTCGGATCCACATATGTATGTGAGCAGCTCTTCTCCACCATGAACTATGTTAAAAACACGCACCGCTCATGCCTCGCAGATGACAGCTTACAGTCCTGCGTAAAAAGGAAAGTGACTTCCTTGCAGACGCTGTGCGCAGAGGTTCAGGAGCAGAAGTCTCATTAACCAGGTGAACTAAATATTTATGTAGATATTTTGCAAACATTTATTTTTCATTGTACAGTGAAATAGTGCTCCTTTTTCCAATTTATTTTTCAAATTCAAAAATTAAATTTTTTTAGGGTAAAGGTTAAAAAAAACAAAACAATATATACCGTGTTATCTTCATTTTAGGTGTCAAAAAATATTTGTGGCTCCCAGGGTGTTCTTTTCCGTGTAAACTGGGTCCAAATGGCTCTTTGAGCTGCCGACCCCTGGTATAGACTGAGAAGAAGACTGCTGTACTCTTTATCTATTGTTGCAGTTATTCAACATGGTTTTGAGTTCATTTGATTTATATCCGTTTTCATGTCTGTTTTTTTCTTTCACTTCTTGTATCTTCTTTTATCAACTTCCGCCGATGCTTTGCCTCAAATTCCACTATTAAAAAAGTAATTGTAAATGAAAAATGAGAATTTCAAATAATTCTACATATTTGTGCACAAACCCCTGCTCTGCCCTATTGACTGCTGACTTTTTGGATCACAAGTGAACTAACTTTAAATCAAAACAACTGCCCTCCACTATTACACAAGGAGAAAAACAAACTCTGCAGGTTGACGGAACAGAGTGCTAATGTAAGTTTCACTTCTGCCATCGACAACACCAGGGCAGATATCTCATTTTAAGATATAAACATGACATTTTCTTAACTGAGATTTTTTTAGACTGACCTCGCTAGGCTTCTGCCTGCATTTGATGTGTGCTACCTGGATCTTCTCCTTCCATTTGGGTCTATGTTCAAGTAACTGGAAACTTCTGCTTCAGACTGTTTTTTCGTAAGTCTGACTCAGAAAAGATGAAGCATTTTTTGGGAATAGATCAAAGGGATGATGAGGGAGGAGAGAGATAAAGACGAGATATATATAGTCTGCGGTGGGTTAAATACAGGAGGCATGCCTGGAATGTGAAACTAAGAAAAGTTTGTGTTCTCATCTTCGCTAAGGGTTTTAGTAAGTCTGTTTCCATGATGGTGCGCTGTGCAGGGGTATTTTTAAAAAGTCCCTGCAGACCAGCAGCACTCTAAGAGATTAAAGCTGTAAAGTTTTGGTGCCTCTGGCTCGAGGACACCGGCAGTTCAGGTCGGACAGAAACAGCAGTTGCCATTTAAAAAGAACAAATTCCACGCATTGCTTCGACTTGCTGAGCGCCATTAATCCTGACTTAATGCAATGTCAGGCCCTGTCAAGAACTTGTCTGGATGTCTCTGAGGCTGTGATTTGAGTTTCAGTCCAATGCACAGAATTGCCTGAGTGAGTATCCGCTCCCCCTTTTGGAAACACTTAAGACACCCCTCCTCCTAATTACATCACTCTAATTAGCTTGTGGCTACAATCCAGTAAATGTCTAATTGTCGATTGACATTATGCAATGAGGTGCAGCAAAACGCTCTATCTCAGTTATGGTATCGCCTCAGCAGCAAAAAACGGCAGCTGCTGAAAGTGTCCGTCTTTGGGGCTTTAAGAACTGTCGTAAAAACAAGCGCACAAAGGAGCAGGAATGCAGAGATCCATATTCAGTGTTCCAATCATGACTTTTCAGCGTCAGCAGAGATGAGAACGACTGGAGACTGTCAGACTCGGCTGGAAATATTGTCCTCCCTTTCTGTTTCTCTCTTTGTTGATTTATCAAATCTGTATAAAATGAGCTTTTCTCCAGCAAAATACTCATGTTTGAGTAACAGGAATGGAGAAAAAAAAAAACAAAAAAAAAAACAATATGGAGTTAATGAGCAACGAACTGCTGCAAGACAATGACACAATGAGGCATAACAATGATGAACAATAACACACGACTACTTTGTCATTCCGCAGCAGAGGCCCAGAGATCCCACAAGCCCTCCCAGAATCACCAGAAAATGACTTCACTATTTACACAGATGTAAGAATATGTTCATTCTGATATTGTGGGATGAGGACAAACTGTGTGTGTGTGTGTGTGTGTGTGTGTGTGTGTTAGTGTACTGTAATTAGTTTCTCCCAGGGTTTTGGATATCATAAGACTCAGCCGTCTTTGCAGGTGGCAGCACAGTAAATCTTCTTTTTTAACGCTATTGAAAGCACATTTCATTCTGCTGGTGTGAATAAACGAGGGAACTGGGATTGCACAGGGAAACCAGTGCTGTTTGATGTAGCACTCAAAGCTTTTGATAAGGAGTGGCACGTTGGAGAGCTTCTCTGTTTGAAAGGAAGGAAGAGTGCTAATTTTAGCTTTTTTTTTTTTTCTTTCTTCAAAAATAGTAAATCTGCTCTAGTTTGGCATGAACGCTTTCTGATATCTCTGTATGTGCCACTCTCATGTGGGACAAATTAGTCAGATTTGAGAAAATAACACTACATGATCTTGGCCCAGATGAAACTCTTCCCTTGGTATTCTTTGTAATTAGATTTCCAAGATCATCACAGAACTACAGAGGGACCTGCAGTAGTTATGACGTCTGGACTGGACTATCCAGAATTGATTCACATTCATGCAGCGTTTACACTTGTCTTGCCTAATCTGCTGTAATAATGTCCAAGACTGCCCCCGATCATGTGTGTTGATACTGCAACATTTGGCCTCAGATGTTGCACCTTTAACGACCACATGAAGCAGGTCAATGAAACATGTAAAGAACTTTGAATAGAGTCACCCTTTTTTATCCTTTTGGACGGCCCATAAATTCAGGTTTATGTGGTTTTACGAGCCTGAGTGCGATCTGTTCATGAGCACATCTGCTGGATGAAAATTTGGTTAGCATAAAAGAAGCATCAGGAGGTCTTTAATTTTTTTAAGAGATAACGTTTGCTGGAGCGATTATCCTATAAGCTGATGGAGATTATCAAAATTGAAGGGAATAAATCTGTCAGATATTCCTTTAGATGGCATCAACACAGCGGCTCCTCGCCAGACCTCTATTATCTATCTAATATTCCATCAAATCATCACCGCTAGACATGGAAATACAGTTGATGCTATTTGTATGTGATGACCCCAAATACATTAAAAATGTGCAAATGGATATGTATTTAAGCTGTGCGAATAAACTCATGCACGGTTGTGCTGTCAACCTGGGAAAAGACGACAGTCTCTGATTTCACGGTTTCCACAAACCATAAAAAGCCAGATTCCAGTTTGCAGATGCACACAGGGACACAGACCTTATTTCTGGAGACTTGTCCTGTGGTCTGATGAAACTCAAATTGAACTTTTTGGCCATAATGTCCAGTGTTACATTTGGACTATAAAGGGAGAAGCTTGCAAGCCTGAGAACACCGTCCCAAATGAGAAATCTGGGGGTGGCAGCATCATGCTGTGGGGCTGTTTTGCTGCAGGAGGGACTGGTGCACTTCACAAAAGAGATGGACTCATGAGGAAAGAAGATTATGTGGAAATACTGAAGCACCATCTCAAGACATCAGCCAGGAAGTAAAAGCATGGGTGCAAAAGGGTTTTCCAAATGGACAGTGAGCCTCAGCAGACTAGCAACATGGTTACAAAGTGGCTTCAGGAAGTCAGTGTTCTGGAGTGGCCGTCACAAAGAGCTGGTCTCAGTCCGATGGGCAGAGCTGAAGAGGCTCGTGTGAACAAGGCGGCCTGTAAACTTGGCCCAGTTACACCAGTTCTGTCAGGAGGAATGGGCCCAAATTCCTGCAGACTTCCGTGAGAAGCTTGTTGAAGCACATCCACAACGTTTGACCCGAGTCAGACAGTTTAAAGGCAACGCTTCCAAATACGGCTGAAATCTATGTAAACTACTGACTCTCAGGAAAGTAATAAAAAAATGTCTAAAAAAATTCTCCCTTTTATTATTCTGGTATTTAGTAAATAAAAATAATTTTGGTAATCCTTAATGACCAAAAACAGGGAAAGTAATCTTGGACATTGAGAAAAAAAGGTTATGTGCCTTTTTATAGAGTGAGTGTAAACTTCTGGTTTCAACTGTATGTGAACAGGTGGAGAAACATAGTAGCGATTTCCATGAACACCTGTGTGTGTGAGAGAGAGTGAGAGTGACAGAGAGAGAGAGAGAGAGAGAGATTGAGAGAGCTGTCCTGTTGATATCACTTGGGGTCCAAACACCACTCCATAAATACAAGCACAGCTGCTCTGTGGGAACCAGGGGAGACCCACATGGCTGCAGGGGTTTTCTGAGGTGTTGAACGAGCTGAGGGTCACAGCATATGAGGCTGTCTCTCCACATGCGTCATCGGTCTTTGTGTAGCTCTATGTGTGTGTGTGTGTATGCAGGTTGGTTCACACTGAGGCTGTGTGTTATATCCCTGACATTTTACAATCTAGGGAGGTTCAGCAGACGAGACAGCTTGTGAGATGATTTTTTTCCCCCCCTATATAATGGTAACACCAAGGGCCCGTTTCAGAAAGCAGGTTTACCAAAGTCAGGCTCAGAGCCGAAGCTCAAGGTCACCAAACCCTGAACTGTGCGACTGAGAGTTTTCGGTTTCAGAACACGTGTTAACAATTGGTTTAATAAACTCTGAGGCACAGTTACCCCGAGTGACGCTCGTGCACGAGGATCTAAAAAGCCTTATCAGTGGAACGCAGAAAACGTGATTCACTATGGCAACAAGCGCAAGAAAGACCTTGATCATCACACTTCTCACACAAAACAGACTTGGCAGAAAGTTCAGATGAAATACAAAAATGTAGTTCAAACATGTCAGATGATTTAAATACAAGCTGTTGTGGTGGTGTTTAGCCTGTCCTCATTAAACAGCGGTCAGTCGCTTCATTTAACCCGTGATAACTATATTTAATTAGAGAAATCCCCTAAACAAAGCCAAATCTTTAGCCTCCCATCACTGTCAGTATTTAGTTTTGTCTATATGAAAGCCTGTTATACGTGCATGTACAACTTGACCCACTGATGTTTCTTGTAGCAGGAGTTCTATGTAATTGGCTGCTGTTGCTTCCATCAATCTATTTATTGCTTAACCTGATACCTGCAATCCTGTGGAACACTTCCATGAGATGTCTGGGCTGGCTGGGACTTTTTAACACTACAAACGGGTGTCAAAATCGTTTGAGTGCAAGAGTAACGTTTAAGACAGCCCAACGGTTACCTTGGACACATGCTCACCCATATTCTATTAAAACAAAAAAAAAACCAGCTGGCAAAAAGATGATTAAGAAGATAAAAACCACATCACAACACAAAAAATTTGCTCTGAACCGAGAGCCATTCCGCAACATAAGCGACATGAGGGCTGAGAATGCTGTTAAATAAACTATCGAGGGTGCAAATAAATCTGTAACACTCAAAGACCTTCCTTTGGGGCTTAATCAAACATCTAATCAGGGGCAGATCTTCCTCTCCCTGCAGTCTGCAGGCTTCAAGAGCAGCAGAAAGTCAAGGTTATTTGAAATGAACCTGCTCGCGAGCAGAGCACAACAAAACAGAGCTTCAGGGTGCTCTCAGGCCAAAACAGCAAACAAAACCCCAGACTAACTAGAAACCCACTGACTAAAACCAAACAACTCAAAATACATTTCTAAGCTACACAACAAACCCTTACAAACACCCTTTTCTGGCACACTCAGACTCTGGTCACACACAGTTCAACAGTAGAAGTCACAAACATTCACAGGCACTTTCAGAGGGGATGAGGAGGAAGGTCCTCCTGCTTTTATTCTTTTTCTTGACGAGGAAAGTGACTTCAGCTGATCCGGAGGCTCAGCACGGAGGGGCGTGGCAGGCAGGTAGCAGGAACCAAACACTAAGGTCCCCCACACGCTCGGCCTGACCGCGGGATGTCAGAACTGGATGCCCTGGTTTTGTCTGTAACATTTAGGTTTTATTGCAGGGTTCTGAGTTACTAGTTATAATTAAAGTTATGGTAAAAATATAGGTGTGTGTGTGTGTGTGAGCTAGCAGCAGCGTCGCTGCAGGTGTTTAAATCCAGATCATCAGACTGGACAGACGTCGGCCGCCCGCAGGCAGGAACTACTGGTCATTGTGGTACCCTTCGCAGAAACGACATCCTCCTTTGACTTCCTGAAGCACACAGTTGCACCGCATGGGGGATTTCTGGTGGAGCTCAGAAATTTGCCCTGAAGCCCTCCTCTTTCACTGCGGCTTGTGTGCGTGTGTGTGTGTGTGTGTGTATCCGGTCACATGAACACACATAATCCTGCATGTGACAAAGCAATCATTTCACGTTGCACACCGTAGTAACAACTCACAGTGATTAGCAGTGAGAGGTGTCTGGAAAGTCATTTTAATCTGCCTTTTTCTGAAAAAGTCATTTTAGAGGGTGAATAAAGGTCCAATACTAGCAGCAGGTATGGCAAAATGCATGTCAAACGGGTTGCCATGGTGACTGGGCACACCAGCTCTCCCTCGCTCCCTCTCTTTGGCTCACTTTTGTTTTTTTCTCCTCGTTATTTCACTCCATTCCTGAGAAGAGCTCGCTGTCATCTAGTTGTCCGAGCAGAGTCTGCTGAAACGTGGGACATCACGTCGTTAATAAATGGTAGCACGCAGCTTTACTGCCTTCCTGTCTTCTTTTTTTTTTTTTTTTTTTTACCCCTGCAGAACAGCATAATTGGAGGCAAAGAGACCAGAGTGAGCCTGGAGAAGATAATCACACCCTGACAAAAAAGATTACCGTAGCAGAACGGGACAGTCGCATGCTCTGGACACGAATGTCACACTCCTCTCTGCCTTCCACAGTCAGGTCATGTGCCTCTGTGTTAATTGCTTTGCTTGGGTCTTTGTGACTCATGATGATGTGGAACCTCATCCAGGCCTCCACAGACTTTAGAAAGGCCCCAGGATGTCTGGCTGGAGCGTCAGATGGCCTGAACCAAACCACTGCTGTATGGTTCTGTGTAGCCTGTCTGGGACGTGAACGCGTTTCCTACGCAGATGGGCTTCACCATTTATGCTTATAATGTGGTCTGGTTTGCTATGCAACTTTTAGAATTAGTTCCAAATGAGCGTAGAGGGGCCGGTCACTGTGGCGCGTCTCCACGGCGCTTATAGGTGGCCTGATGATGACACACTCCCCACGCAAACCCCCTGTAAGATATGCAGATGGCAAGGCATAAACTAGGCTTAAGTCTTCCACTCCTTCTCTCTATTCATGGGCCTGCCTTTAATTCCCACCTCAGCCTGTTCATTAGCCCAGTGGATCAGTGCGAACAGGCTGATCAGGTCGGTCAGAGCCAGAACAGGCTGGGAGGGTGACCGAGCATAATGGCATCATCTTCTGTCTGTAGCATGAGCCCCGTAATGAGAGCAAGGCAGCCCTGGAAATTGGAACTACTGGTTTTAATGGGAGTCTCACTCTGTGTCTCAATGAGCTTTTTGTCTGGCTGCGCTCGAGCACCGTCACGCGCACATGCGCGTGCCTTTACAGCAGCGCCTGACGCTTGGACAGGATAACACATATGTGTGGGGGCCTGTGCCAGCCTTTCATTTCTGCTCATGCTCACCGCTGGAGCTCGCCCGCAGCGACTCCCAAAGTCACACACGCACACACATACACACACACACGCACAGAAAATGAAGGGAGAAACCGTTATTTCAGCGTGACCCATATTCTGCACATTCCTCTTACAAACTTAAATGAACCCAACTCGCATAATCTCTGCAGTCTATTTTTTAAGAAGGGCGTACACGGCGCTAAGAGGTGTCTTTCTTCTTTTACAAACAAGGCGATGGTGCCATGGGGAGGAGCACAGAGGCACAGAGCGCACCACAGAGTCTTCTGGAATAGAAATAGAGGCACGTTCTCAGTGCTGCTCTGTCCCTCCTAGGCATTATCTGCACCTCGAGTAGGCGCTAAATTAAATGGGATCTCATTTTTAAGAGGGCCACCAAAGTTAGTGTCCCTGCCAATGGCAGGATAAGAACTGATCAGTGGCTTATGCGCACACACCAAGGACAACATGTTGAAGTGATATTTGTGATTCGTTTGATTTGATGCTTGATATTGAATTTCCATTAAGGTTTCAAGGACGATTTCATTCTTAGGGAGAAGCCAACCAGAAGTGTTTGCGCATAAAGCTTTGAAAAAGGCTCCAACCATCCTCAATATCGCAGGTGATGGCAAAGGTGAGAGGAGCTACAGTTCAAAACAGCAACGGTAAAGACGTTTGCCTGTGAAGGTCTCTGAAGTCTGTTGTCATACTTCTGTTTTTATGCATCATGTTCCAAATATTACACTGCAGAAGACGGGGAATCGCAACAAGTGTCCTTGTCCAACACAAGAAGGTTGTTGGCTTCAGTGTTTTTAGGGCTTCTTGCATCCAAGAGCAGAGAAAATAACTGGCTCACAAGGCTTTTTTGGAAATTTGAAGTGATGTATTTTTCTGTTTCAACCGGCTTTATTCATATTTGGCTCATGTGCCAGCAAAAGTGGAAAATGTACAAACATGAAGTTTTTGCCTGATATGATTGTTGTTGCAAAGACTTCAAAGGCAGATTGATGCAAGTATTTCTAAGGTTTACTTTAATCAGTGTGTTCATGGACAGATCCTCTCTTTATTTTTTAATGGATAAATGTTTATTACAACAACCTAAAAACCTTGGACCTCAAACACAGACTGATAAAATATTAACTGTACCTGCTTGTTTTTGTTACTGACCAGCATCTTAAAAATACTGGAGCATCCAGCAGTTCCCACAAAGAAGTCTGTGAAAGCTAAATTAATGTCTGAGGAACCGGCACAATCGACCCCTTTGCTCATAGAGGCACTGTGAAATGGAACTTTTGGGAACTAGCACATGAAATTTAACACCTCTGACCAAGTGGAAACTATTTGGACAGAGTCAACCTTTTAGGGAACGGAGGGCGTTGGCGTGTGCAAAATGAGGGATGTGGTCAAATCACCATCCGGTTTATACGAGGCACCGCTGTGAAATAGGAGGCAGTTCCAGCAGAGCTCCACTGTTGGCATCCAACCAGCAAGAAGAGCAAGAATAGTAGCACCTGAAATCCTGCCTTAGCGGCTTTTAATTCAGCCTGAGACAGTGCTTCACAAACTCTCTTAGCTTCTGGTTAATGGGAAAAAAAGGTTTTTTTCCAATACCCCTGCCCTCCATAATCTACTGTGGAACGGTGCTTCTTCTCCAGCGGCAGCAGGGCGATGTAAAATGGATAGGCACACACTGCTGTCACGACGCCTGTGCCCCACCAGCACCCCCACCCCCTTTCATCAAACTCTAATGGCAGGATTGTGAAAGTGCCAGACAGGATTACAGAAACAAAAGGGTGGATGTGTGGAGAGGTGTCGGGGCAGCGAGACATCCGCTGCATCCTGCTGGGGAGGGATGACTGAAACTGGGTCACTGGTACCAGGAGGAGAGGTTCCATCCAGACAAGCTAAGTGCAGGAAAGGAGGAGAAAGGGATGCTAAGCGGCAAAGCCGAGGGCAGAAAAACTAGCGTGAAAGAACGCGAGGAGGACGCCCAGCCTGTTGACAATCTACAAGCTTCTTTTATTTTCCTTGTTTTTTGGAAACGTTGCTGCTTTGGAATGTGGACGGATTTGTGCACGGGCACATTTTAGGAAATGGAGCTGAAGTAATGCTCACATCTCTCTGGTTGTTCCCACGAAACTGAGCGGATATAACAGAAGTCTTCATGAGAGAACATGTAGGGTGCAGAGGACCAATCAGAGGAGGGGGGAGGGTTTAAACGGTTAGGGTTCTGAAACGGGGACCCGAGAGGCTGTGTGGAAGAACCTGGGCATCGTCTGATTCTTGGTAGGACTGAAAGGTCAGGGATTGACGACTGTGTAAATCAATCACTTCATCACCGGAAGGCTAATACACTTGGGCTGGTTGCCACCTGTCCGACTCTGGCCTTGTCCCCAGATCTCGTCTAACCGGACTGTCTTCTTTATGTTTATGAGGACGTAAATCTTTACTTAGATGAACAGGCGTCTTTTCTGCTCAGCGTAGCGATGAACTATGAGTTCTGTAAAACTGGGTTCACTCTGAAGCCCAGTGCATTCTGGGAGCCGCTACAGCTGACTGCCAGTCTGAAGAGACTCCTTGACGCATTTTATTCTTTTATTGTTGATAATGAAGTGTGGATAATAGATGTTTTACAGAGCTGAAAACAGACATTTCTCATAAATGGCAGGATTACAAATAAATCTATTGTTTTTACAGAGTTCTGAAGTCTAACCTACGGACGGTAGATCATTGCTGAAGATAATGAAATAATTAAAACCAGTCCAGAACAATCACGCTGCCAACAGAATCATGCTGCGAGAGGATGTTTTTATATAACAGTAACACACCGCAGTTAAAGAGGGGAAAAGTGCAAAACAGAAACGCAGCTGAGTGGAAAAATACTTGCAAAAGAAGAAGCGACAGGACCTCCATTTGTCAACGAATGGCATGATATAATTCCAGAGCTTCATTTGGATTTATGAATGCTCGTTGTTATTGCACTGATACAAGAGAGACTCAAAGATGAGGCGGAGCAGGGGGAGATTCACAGAAATGAGCAAAGAAACACTCTGGCCGTCTTCATGTACATATGGCCGTCACAACATTTATCTCATGATTCATTTGACAGGAACAACATTTTTCTTGTTCTTTCTTCAGTCAGAAATTAGACAGCAAAAACAGAATTTTCTCAGTTGCCTGGGTCAAAGGAGTCAATGAGCACCAGGAAACACATTTAATCTGAGCTCATTTCATTCTGCCTCTAGCACTTTTGAAAAGGTCCGAAAGGGCCTACAGTCCAGTTCCTGTTTAGAACTACAGTCCTGACAAAAACCGCCCTAAAAACCGCCCCTTTACCATTCATGCTAAACATACAGCTGTTGTAAGAATGCAATTATTATGAAGACTGGAAACAAGTGTTTCTACATTCACTCTGAAGACAAAAGACCAAAAAATCTTTAAACCCAAACTTTAATTTAATAATTACTTGGTATAAACAGAGAATATTAGTTCAAACTAACTGGGATGAAAAACAAAGAACACACAGTTGATACTGTTGTTATCATGCAGCATCACACTTGCAGCTGTGTTTGCAATATTAATAAGCCCCTTTAATAACCAAAATATGTGTGTGTGTGTGTGTGTGTGTGTATAGTCTGATTAAAGTCCCATTTGGACACCAGCTTGCGATGGGTCAGCACGGCGGTCAAGTAGCGGGTGGCGAGAAGCCTCCGTGTCGCTCTCCCATTGACCCATGACTGATCTATCCGGATCCCAAGAAGCCTTGGCACACCTCCCAGCTCCCCTGGTAGAGCAATACTCTTTTTTGTTCACGGCTCTCTCGACTAATCCTGCCAGCGCCTTAATCTCACCTCCTGCCTACAGCCCCTCGTTCTTGCATCCTACATATCCATCCAGTTATTTGCTGCGACACCCTGTTATCTCTACAAAGGCTTTGTGAAACATGAAGAGGAGCTAAATACATGAAGCATGAACAAAATCTGTCAAATTTACGCACAAAATAAAGTTGCAGTGGATTCCTAGTCAACGCTGAGCCAGTTACAGACCTCTGGCTGTGAAACCAATATTAATTTTTACATTTAAGCTTCTCACTCTGTTAATTCTGCCAAGGAATAAAACCAAAAACAAACTTGCTGATGAAAGTGTAATTTTCTCTTGGAGCGGTCCGTCCACCTCTCCCTGAGAATGCCAGGCAGATTGTTAATGCTCTCCACCAGTTCAATCATCACGGTGCACGCAAGCACACACAGAGGGACACTTGCAATATGCTTTAAAGCCCCCTGGCCGCCGCTGGAAATGCCAAACGCCTCCCTGATAAACAGAGAAACAAATGCCCCAACACATCCTTAATGAGATGCAGCGCACTTCTTTTGCATACTTGTCTGAATTCCTCCCACCTTTCTGCATTCATTGATTCTAAATAAGCCAAGGACACAAGTATCAGGCTGCTGGCTCGCTCAGATCCACCTCACTGTTTACCTGTTGTGCAAGGAATGCAGCTTTTTAAACACCTTCCATACTCTCCTTTCGCGTTCTCTCATGTCTTCGTCATCCTTCACACTTCTGTGTTTCTTATCCCCGGCGGGAGGTCGCCACCCTCACAGCTGGGAGGCGTGGAGAGGCGAAACGTTACAGGTGCCAGCTTTCAAATGGTAAGAAAGGCCTGCAGGTGCTACAGCAGGAGAGGAGGAGAGGAGAGGAGAGGAGAGGAGAGCACTTCACATTGTTGCTGCTCTCAACATGCAGGAGTTACTTCTTCTTCTTCTTCTTCTTCTCCTTCACACCCCTGATTAAGGATAAACGGGGCTGCACATTCACAAGGAGGTTAAATGGTGTGTCCTAACAGGAGTGTGAATGGATACATAGTCTGCTCTCCACACCTCATCCCTACATCATTATGCATGAGGATACATGCTGCACGAGCACTGTGAGTTAGTTCCCTTGTCACTGCACATTTTTCCGTAGGACTGCCGTGGCCAGTCTCCCCATGGGGATTATTAAAGTTTTATCTGGCCTCGATCCCCAGAGTGCTGATGTGCACAAGCCAAAAACGTAAGTCAAAGCGCATTATTTTGTTTAAAAAAAGGGTTTATTTTTGTTGATTAGCCACTAACTACATAAAACCAGATGTCTGTACCTGTAATAGGCGTTACTTTGTTCATTCAGGTGTGTGAGGTGGCTGAGGTTCAGATGGCCGGGTTGCCCCGGTGTCCGGACAACTGTCAGGTCCAGTTCTCTGCCGCCGGGGTGTGGATAGCCGAACGCAGACTTGAACCACTGAGAAACCTAGCTTGTAATACACACTGAATTTGGTGGCTCTGCCTCTGGTTCAGCCCTTAAATACTTAGTCTAAGCCTGTTTGTATTTTAGAAAATAAGCAGACTTTGCAGGCAATTATGCTCACAAAAGCACCACATGGAAATTCAAAAGCTGTAATTTTCCCCAGAAAGTGTTCAAATTCTAATATTTCATTCTGTCTCAATTAGTTCAAAGGTTCCAGCGACAATGTAAGTTGTTTTTAGAACTTTACCCATCACAAGTGCTACCTCCCACCCCACCCACCCCCGAGTTCATCTGAATATAAAGCACTTCAAACTGTTATTAAGGAGCTCGGAGTAAATCCCTTCTCACCTGGTCTAGAGAGTTGGGCTGTGCCGCCACGGCGACATCAAAGCGGCGCTGAGAGCAAACACAAAAGTAAAGCTGGGGGGAAAATAAAAACTTAACATTATGAAAAGCTTTAAAGCGAGGAAGAGAGCACATTGCGTTTGGAGGAAACATGAATAATGGATAGCAGGCGGAAATCATGCAGATGAGAACAAGTGGTGCGCTCCCAACAAGATCGGCGGGAAAGCAGACAGTACGAGACGTTAAGAGGGGAGAGTTTTTAAAGAGGTGGTGGAACATAAACACGCGGCATCCAGCAAAGAGCAGAGCGCCTCCTGATGCTTTCGTGACAGTAATGAGACAGAGGCAGGATACTGTGTTTAAGGAGCAGAGCCTGCGAGCAGCACACAGCCTGTTAAATCACCCTCACGTGGAACAAACTGAGTGTGTCACCACAGACTAATTTGGCCGCCGCAAATCGGAGTAGGTCTTCTGGCCCAGCGTGGCTCGGAGGCAGATGGGCCGGAACTCTGGAATGCTGACCACACAGACGCAGCCGCTCTGAACCCTAACCTCCCCTAACCTCGTTTAGCCCAATTTCTTGTTTGGGTCCCAAAGGGTTCGGGGTCTTAGCCAACATAAATTTGGGCCAGGCCAAAAGAGACCTTAAAGGCCTCCAGAAAGTGGAGGCTTGCTTCCAGCTGCTGCCATGTGTGCATCACGCATTAAAAATGCACGTTTTTCTGCAGGATTTAGAAAAAGGTAGGAATGTAAGTGCAAAAACACTGCCTGGCCCAAGTTTTTGTGGTTTTTTTTTTGTTCCTTTTAGTGTGGAAATACAAATACAAAGGGGAATAAAACGCCTAAAGGAGAAGGTTTAGCATTTATAATAAAGTCTAGCTTTTACAAATTGTAGTTTTAAACTGTTCTTAACTGTGACACTTGTGAAAGTTTGAAGCCAAATATTACCATTATGTGTGTTTCATTCTGCCTAAAGGGAGTAATGTTGCATCTGGAGATAAATTCCTTAATATCATATTCCGCCATGTGATGGTGTTTTTCTTAGTTTAAAGTGAATTAGTGGTTTAAGAATATAAATGGCTTTATAAAATTTTTGTTTTTTGCCAAATTGATTCGAGGCTCTTTAAATTCTCCAGAAGGTGGCTACGGTGGAAGCGCTTCGCTCTTTCATGATGAAACAGTGCACTACGCATTTGAGCTGTCAAAGAACAATCTTTTAGACACACCCTAAAAACACACTAAATCATTTCATCACTGTGAAGACGAGATCTAACAGGGCAGGACGGGAGGGAATCCTCAATTTTTAACGTTGCTCATCCTTCATTCACTTTAGCTCAGAGTGAGGAGTAGCCCTCTGAACTCCCCAGATCAAAGCTCACCTCATATCGCACGCCTCGCCAGATCTGATCAGCGCCAATTGGCTAATGCGAAGCCTGGTTCCTGCTAATGACTTTTAATCAGATACCTTTGTGTGTGGCTTTGCAATGACTTCCTAACACTGAGCTAATGGAGGAGACACGTATGTGTCTGCCTGCAGTTCCTCTACGTGGTTTTGAAAGTTAATGAGAGCGATGTGCTCTCCTCTGAGGAAGCAGGGCAATGCAGTCCTGAAGGGAAAACAATTTAATATTCCTGTTGGTACTCAGCACATGTATAGTGTGATTCTACCCTCACTTTTCAGTGAATTTGGTATCTTTTTTGACATCATGTGACATATGACTCACAGTTTAGTGTCAGCTGACAGTGATGTTGAGAATTATTATAGAAAAAAGAGGTTTGTTGAGGGCTGTTTTTAAATGCGTAATGTGACTGATGTGAGATGAGAAAGACAAATTGGACTCTAATGTGAATACAAAACAAACAACAGGTAGCTTGTTTGTGGATAGTGGATAGTCCAATCAGGCGAACAAAACCAGTCTAGTAGACAACATCAATAGTCTCAACAATTCCCCTCAAAAACAGGACACACGGAACAATACTGCACTTCCACAGAAGACAGCATGGGGATGACGGAAGGTACAGCATCTGAGACACAGATGAGACACATGAGGGAAGGGAGGAGATGGGAGGATGGGAGGAGGAGAAGGCAGAGGCAGGGAGGACAGGATAAAATAGTGCTAATATTGAAAATCAGAAATGATTAAAGTGTATTTAACAGTGATTTTGGATTAATTCTTTTCTACAGTGTATGGAAGATTAATGCCATAGAAGATATAGAAAAGACAAAGCTGCATTTTTTTTTTTTTTTTTGCCAATTTCATCTGCTAATCTCAGTTTTGCTTCAGAATAAAGCGGGGCACAAACATAATTACCGCTGTCAGAAGTTGAAATAATTTCCATGTTTTCTCAGAATTCATTGTCATTGACATTAGAATAAAATGTTGTTTTTCCTAAGCATTCAGTGATATTTACACAATTGTCTTAGACTGTTACTAAAGCAGCTTTTTGTGGAAATGCTGTAAATTATTATATTTAGTGCCCAAACATAGAAGGTTATGGGTCGTATGTTTGCCACGCAGACACACACACAGAGAAAGGGCATTATTCCCATGTTAATTATTGCAATAATTCCTTCTGTCTTGTCACTAATCCTTCTACCAGTGCTGTTTATTGTAATCTGAATAGTGTGGAAAAAAATGGTGGTTGTGTTAAAAAACAAACAAACAGTGCATTACAATGGGCAGAAGGTGGCTGAAACAGATGGCTATGCCCTGCATAAGCAAATTGACTATAAATTCAATTAAGTTAAATTCAATCTGAATGTGTGTGCAGCGCGTGTGAAAGACAGAAGACGAAGAAGAAGAAGCAACATAAGCATGTTTGTGTTTCAGCTTATGTAAAGCTTGCTCTTTGTCTGCTACAGTCACACTAAGTGGATGGGAATGTGTCTTTATCACACACTGCCTATAAAGCTAATGCTAAATGATTTCTATGGTTCTATAAGCAGTCAGGCAGTCATTAACCGCTGTAGCATTAGAGATGAAGCGAGAGAGAGAAAGATGGGGAGAGACACGGGGGGGGGGGGGGGACAGAGACGGAGAGAGGAGGGAGAGACAGAAAGAGACAGAGAGAGGGACATTGCATTTGAGCTCACAGCGGCTCCGTGCAGCCGGAAGCTACGCTGTGATTTTGATTTTTATTCAACATCACGGTTTTTTCCCATACCTTTCATGCTGGCACGCGCCTGGGAATTGGATTTTCCTGCACGTGACTTATCGACAGAGGCAGTTTTTCGGACTGGCGTTTTGCGGATTTACAAAAGCTCTCCGGAGTCTGCCACGAGCTCCTGCAGCCCGGACAGAGTCTGAGAACATCAGCACCCTGGACAGCGACCACAAGCGTTTCAGCACTCTGGACAGCGACCACAAGCGTTTCAGCACTCTGGACAGCGACGAAGGGACCACCCGAGGTGAGCTCCAGGAGTTAACAGCGGTTCTAGTCAGGAAATAAGAGGTTGAAGGGACAAAATAAAGAACCGTTTTACATTAGATTTCAATCACTTCTGTTGAGCATTTCAAACGGAGGTTAAAATAACTCAATGTGATCAGCCAGGCTACTTTCTGAGTCCTCACGCTTGGTTTTGTTTTGGTTTGTTTTTTCTCTTGGCATTGAGCCAGAATCGTGTGTTGTATACGTGTGTAATGTGCCAGAATGCATTAATGTCATTCCTGAACAGCGTCATGCTGCGTTTGGCTCTCAGTTTAATTCAAGGCAGCTGTTGAATTTGAAGGGTCGGTGCGTGAATTGAGGCACCATCGTCACCCGACACAGATACACGCACACACACACATACAGAGAGAGAGAGAGAGAGAGGGAGAGAGGGAGAGGGGGGGAGGAGAGAGAGAGAGGGGGAGAGAGCGAGAGAGAGAGCTGTGTTTGTACGACCTCAGTACTGACTTCAGTTTATATTTTATTCATTAAATGAGGGCTGCAGGACATTAAGAAATTGTGCAATGTGCTAAATCATGCTTGAATGCTTCAATGTCTGCTATGGCAATATTGCTTAAAATTAAAGTAAAATAAATAATTATATCTTTTTTGGCTGCAAATGTAACCCGGAGAGAGAAGAGCATTTGCAGACACCAAGGAAAAAGCATTGCCTGCAAATAATCATGCAAAAAAACAAATAAAACCAAAATATTTGTTAATACCAGGATGGCTGAAGTAAAGTACATGAGTTGTCTCCCTTACTTCTGCAATCACATCAATGATCAGTGAAGTCATCTGCCTTTGCTTTAGCCACCACCTTCCAGTAGGGTAATATCTAAACCTAGGTTAGGAAGCCTCTGTCTGACTCATTAAATATGAATGGCCAGCCCGTGGAAGACCATAACCCACATTTTGAATGTTGGTCAACTGATATTTATAGATCTGTGATAAAGTGAAAACCCGAAAAGCTAACCTTTGCTTTATCCCTTCCCTGCAACAATTTAGTCCTGCATATAGTTACAGCGCTCAAAGAGAAGGAAAACCTCAAGTTAGGACACTACATGTGTTAAACCACAGACAAACAGAATCCCCCCAAAAAAAACCCAAAAACCCACAGACACCATCAGCAGTGAGCATAGAGCATTGTACCAACACTATTCTAATCAGCTTTGTTCATCAGATAAAGATATACCACAAGTTAGCATAGTGTGCATCATGGTACACATGGCTGACTCTGCCTCTTTGGCCTAATAAAATAAAAAAACACTAAATTATGTCTGAAATGTAGCTAAACACTGTTACATTCCTTCATTTTCTCATTTGTGCCGCGCATCACTTAGAAGTGTCTGCTGCAGCTCAAAGAATTGAATTCTGAAAAGTATGGTAAATGCATAAAATAAGAGGGGTCTGCACCCACTATGGCCACTGGCCTGTGCTTTTTTAACAAGCTGGTGTCGCGTAGACACACAGGATCATGATGTAGTGTTCTGTTTAAAACCAGGAATTTAATGATGTTCATTATGATTTCCATTGTACTTAATATGTGATGACTCCCAGCTGTGTTAAGTGTACCTGATACGTCATTCTCGGACTGTGAGTGACAACAGTTTAGTGGGAGGAATCATGAATCATACTGAAAAAGCAACCTCAGGGCAGCCTTCCAGCATTCTTTAAAGACAGAAGCTGTCTGTAAAGCCAGCTTTGCTACTGGTTATTAAAGCATGGACACTGGTGTAAAGAAACTGCTGTTCTATACCTATTGGGATGATGAGATAAATGCAAATTAATCTTTCATGCTCAATTTATTATCCACTATACAGACTATGAATTTAAATCAGACTCTGCGCAGCGAATGCCAACCATAGCTCACGTTGCTTCTCTTACTCAAAATGAAACTCCCGGTGTTTGAGCGGTGTTTGAGGTTGTGTACGCCAATAAATTCAGGGCATATGTCCAGAGGCATGTGTGGTACCATAAAAGCAAAGCCTGCGTTTGCTACCCAGAGGGTTTTCTTGTTGACTGATGCACCGTCTGGAAGTGTGACTCATTGGGAAAACACGGCACGGCGCACATCCTCATAGGGTCAGCAGTTATAAACGCTCCCTGGTATCCAGGACAGGTTGGCGAGGTCAGTGTTCGGATTAGTGCCCTACAGACCAAAAAGATATCCTGACTGAATGTCCACCACCCAGCGAATCACATGACTGTGTGACTCCAATTCCATTCCACTGCTCCTTTAAACTTCAGGGCCACGGCAGAAATGTGATTACATTCAATATTGCTGTAGCTACACAGCGAGCCTGTGTTGAAGCCTGAAACCAGGCCAGAAACACTCTCCACAACCCCCCTTCCCAGTCCAACTCAAGCCCAGTCCAACTCATCTCATGCCTCTGACAAGCCCCTCCCCCCAGAGCTACGGCTGTGGTCAATTTGAGTGATCGGGAGAAAACAATCTCAGCTGCTGTGACGGACAAGTTTGGCTTTAAAAAAAAGTCGTAAATCTTTACTCTTGCAGTTCCTGACATGAGACCAATGACCCAGGCTGTCTTTGCCATGCTTAGCACTGCTCTGAACAAGGTGGTGCCGCGCTACGCTAAGCTGCAGGCTTCTGTGCTGCACTCTCATTAGCTGAAACGCGGCTCTTGCATCAGATGCAGTAGTCAGCTGCGCTCGTCTCATCGGTTCCCAGCCAGCGGTTTTCCACTTTAGGCCCACTGTTGTACGGAGGGCTTTAATCTCACTGACATAATGGCGTCCCTACAGTCAATACCCACATGGCAGATTGAATCAATACATAGATTAGGATAACGTGGTCTGGGTGGGGCAGAGTGGCAGAAGGGAAACGCAGCCCACAGCCATCACGTTTAACTCTTTGAAAATATGCTTCGTAATTATGGATCAAAAATGCCGACCCTGTTAACGAGCCATGTTTTATGGATTGCAGCATAATCTATGCTAATGCAAGCACCGCAGTCGGAGATGGGTTCTGTTCTGCTCGCTCATCTCTCGTGCTCTGATCAAACACTATAAACACACTCATAGAAACACAGAACCTGCACCAACGAAAGGCTAAATAAACGAGTGATTAAAAAACTTTTATATAGGAATCAGACTGCTCCTGATGTGGAAGTGATACCTGCGACTTATTCAATGAACAGTTTGATGTCAGAACATTCACTGATTGTTTTAAGTTATAACCAGGTGGTAACTGCTACCCGAATGTCACACTCATCTCCTCTACACACACTTCCACTGACTAAAGAGCAGGATGCAGCCGTGTGGATATACAGCGGTAAATATTGGAGCCTTTTGCAGGCCTCCAGCCATGCAGTTATCAGGGATACAGAATTGATGGAAAAATCAATCAGCTGAAGTAGAGTGGCCTGGAAAGGAGAGGAGACTTGTCTTCTGCAAGGCTTCATGTCTGCAGCAACCTTTAACCACCAACCGACAGTCAGTCTATCCATCCATCCATCCACAGGCCACTTTCCACATACAGAACTTGATGACTTCTTAAAACATGTGCAACGGCGATTGGATTTAATCTTCTGTGTACTGGAGCTTTCGCAGGAAACAGCTTCCAACAAGCGTACCCTCAGCAACGTCAGCGTCTGGACTGTCAGCATAACAAACCTCCACATGTGTGTAGTTGGGGGGTGTTTGCTGGTGAATTCATGTGTGCGTTCCTCTCTGCATAATAAGGCTGTCGCAGTAGAGCTTTTCATTTTCTGGCATCTGATGCTTGAAAGATAGCGGAGCTTCCTCTTTTTTCCTCATGTTTCTGTCTTTGTAGTCCTTTTGGCATGTGTGTGTGTGTGTGTGTGTGTGTGTGTGTGTGTGTGTGTGTGACCTTGGTATGTATTGTTGTGTCTGTGCATATTTTAGTATTTGCTTTTAACTGCTTCCTTCGTGGTTACGTACTGTGGCACCCCTTGTACATTTTATTGCTAAAATCAATAAATCTCTTTTGCAGCAGAGGCAGTAACATCTACTTTAACAATGTAAGTAAGGAAAATGTCATGAGCCATTTGGTTTAAAAATTTTGCTGCATTTTCTACTCCCCTAGTTATGAAATTAAGGGTGTAGAGGAACACAAGACACGCAGCTGCTCCCACACACATACTGGCTGTGTCTGAAATGCCACATCAAGACTAAGAAGTGTCAGAATTTATATTAGTTTGCGCAAATATGTTTAATCCAGCTGCTCATATAATTCCAGAATCAGCCAAGCAGAGCCTGTGTGCCTGTAAGAAGCAGCCAGCTGAAGCCATCGCCCATCTGCAATGACAAACTCCTGTCACTGCAACATGCATCCAATCCAGCCTCTCAACCATGGCGGCGTTGTTAAGCTGCTCCACTGCTTACCGACATGCCTGCCGCCACCGCTCACCTCAAACTCATGCTCTCACAAGCTGTCATCGTATATGTTGTTTATAAATACCTTCTGTCAGGGATCATCCATCTGAGACCTCCCTATCTCTATTATGGGTGGATTTCAATTGAGCATTTATGAAAGAGGGTGTAGCAACCAGTGTTGTGCCTGAACGCGTTTATATTTTGGGCGAACGTGACCTGAACGTACAGTATTACTGCCTGATGAACGTAACTTTGGTGTCTGTGAACGACGCGCTCTCTCGGTTCATCTTTGTTCAATTCGGTGCCAAATTTCAGGCAAAAACCTGACTAAAACAGACCGTAAACCGGCTTTATTTTGTTGCACCCAAACTGCTAACACCAGCCAGCAGCGTCGTGCCACCGAATGCGTCACCAAAACAGGAATCAGCATGAGGAGGCGACCGCAGGGGCATGTAGTTCAAGACATTGATTTTGACAAAGTCGATTAGGGTGGGAAAAGAAAAAAAATCTTTCATTTCTGTGCAAACTTTGCCCACCGGCTTTCAAAAAGAAAATCCGCACTTTAGTCACATCCACGGCAAACCTGAAACGGCACATTGAACTGAAGCACCCGGGTAGCCTTTCAACGTACGTGCAAGCAAATAAAAAAAAAAAATCAAAAGACAGTTAACCCAAATCCCATTAACTGCGTCCAGCTGCAGCTCCGTCATCGTTGCCCAGCTGCAGCTGGACAACCTGGTGGTGCAGGATATTGTCGGAGACCTGAAGTCACGGAGTAAAGTGGAAAGCCCAGCTTTCATAAACTTAATTAAGGGGTTGCAGCCTTCCAAAAACGTGCCATCAAGAAACAAATGTACAGATACTCTTAAACAATAACTTAAAAAAAAGCAAGCAAACTTTGAGATTAAGGATCCAAAACTGTTTATGAAGATGTAATCTGACGCATTGTTTCATTGATAAAACTGATAAAATAATTACTGTCTGTGTCTCTGTGGCAATAATTTAAAAAATAGCTCACAGCAACATATGGGGGAAAAAAGAAATAAAATAGTTCATTTTTGGAACTGCAAACTCTTTAATTTAATTTTTAAATTATGAACTATGAAGGTAACTATGTAGGTCATTTTAAAATTTGTGAACTGAACTTTGAACTAGTTCATGTAGAATGTGAACGTTCCCATCACTGGTAGCAACATGTTCGAAAGCTCTCTGCATTCAGTTGAAAGCACCAAGAGAATCTTTTGAGTTTTAAAGGATCTACTGATGAACTATTACTCCTGCAGAGGTTCAGTAACGTACAGGAACAATGACATAGCATAATGAGATTGGATTGAGATTGGGATTGGATCAATATATGATCTTATTAGCAGGGATCGCTAACTGTGTTCCAAAGGGAGGGTGGGCGGGGTCTCAAATTCACTGACAACTACGACATGTTTCACTTTCTTTATGTTCTGTTAACACGTGAGAGCACTGTTCAGGTCAGAGTCCTGTGGTGAGGAAGGGCTCTGAGCAGACTTTGCTCTTTCCATCTTTTTAATAAAAAAAAAAAAACACACACACACAAAAATAGAAGGAATGATCTTCACTGAAATTCACCCAGACACGGCCAAAGGCAAAGCATACGTCTACAGTTTTGGAGGCCTTGAGGGCTGCCTGGCTCAGAGAACCCTCTGAATCTGTATTATTATTATTATTATTATTATTATTATTATTATATTGTTGTTATTATTTCTTTACTGCGTAACATTAGAGAATATAGGTTAATTTCTTGAGTTCGAGCATTTGGAGTCTCTTTCTGCTTCCTAGCCTTCCAATTACCCCGTCTGCCTTGAGACTGTGCTGCTGTTATGAGATTTCACTGATAATTAAACCTCTAATATGACGGCTGTAAGGTCCAGACAACACAAAACTGGAATCTCTACCAGTATTTTATGTTCTTGTCTAGTTCTTACGTGTAATGTGATATTGTAATATAGAGCAGCCTTGTATATTCTTCATTTAGCATCCAAAATCTTAACAATAAAACATAATACATATTCAAATCTGCTAATAGAGCTGACAGCCTTCAGAGTATATCAGTTCAAGGCTTTGACTGTCAAAAGCATGAGTGCATGGGATTGTCTTTGAAAGTATCTGTCCCATATATGTGCAAAGCTGCTCCTGTAACTGATTACAGTCAAGTAAATCAAGTCCCTGCCGAGGGACAAAAATGCTGCTATGAAAGCCGTGGCGTAATGTTCCGACTGTCTCCTGCTGAAGTGTTTATCTCCTGCTAATAGGCAGGAACACTTGGAAGGTTACAGCAGCTAAACTATAATGCTCACGGATGAATAATCCGAAGCACCTTTGGGTCGTACTTTAAACAAGCCTGTACAGAGCCAGGGAGAAAATATGGTTTGGATAACCAAGGTTAGATCTCTGTGTGCAACTGGACTGCTGAAGTTTTCTTTGAAGACATTTCGCCTTCCCTCCAGAAGGATCTTCAGTTCTAAACTTGTTGGGGTAGAGCTTGAAAATATAGCCCTTGTGGACCATTAGCAAATGCTAATGATCTGGCTGGTCACCTGAGAATCGTTGGCAGGGTCGATGACCTGGTTTCAGTTTGGGTGCTTCCCCTTTGTCTGCTGGGTCACATGGTGGTTTGGATAACCTTTTTTTATGGCTGCTGGTGAGGCGCAGGTGGGGTTGGGCTGTAGTTACAGTACCTGTGTTCCTAGTGTTCAGCACCACAATAGAGGTGCTAATGATTTCATTACAGTGTAAACATACACACACAGTCCAGCCCAGCCAAGAAAGAAGATGTCTCACACGTTCTTGTGCTTTGTATTCTCCTCATTTTTGTCACTCCACATGCTCGGTGTTTTTGGACACGTGGGATAGCCGATGTAGCAGTTTAGCCTGCAGTACAGAGACATCTGACCTGACAGGACTGGCCGGGTGTCATACGATCCAGGCCAGCGAGCTCAGTAACTGCTGCGCACATCAGCATCGATATAGATCGTGACTGACGAGGGGAAAAGTCAGACTCCATCACCCAGGGCTGGTGTGCTGATTAGGCTGCTGGTGCTGGTGCTGGGGGAGGGGGCTCTGTTGTATTCTATGATTGTGGCCATTGAAGGCAGAAACAGCTGTTGTGTCACTGTGTCACTTCCCTTGGGCTCTGAAAGGGCATTTCTGGTTACACAGATCTCCTGTTTCCTCCTTCAGCCTCTTCCCATTCTTCCCTCACAGCGGTGCTCAAAGTCCAGCACTGATAGGCAGAACATAATGCAAGGGCACACACATACACACACGCACACACAGCAGTGGTGCATTCTCTCACACGCGTGCTTGTACTGTCTTATCTCGGCCTCTGGGTCTGTGTTCTTGCATGTACTTGAATGGCTCAAGTTTGCATTATTTGCAATGCATTATTCTATACACATCTGAGAAATGCAGGCCTTTATCACTTGCTTTTTTTTTTTTTCTTTGTGCCTTGTTTCTCAAGTCGATTGATATTCAGCGAACCCCTCTGCTCTGCAATTAGCTGGAAATAGTGAGCGAAAAACAGTGATAAACAAAGATGAAGCAATGCTGCCTTGTTCCATCTAAAAGCCCTCAGTGGGAGTTAAATGCTGCTATAGTCCCAGCGATACTTTGAAGCAGGTGGGAGTCCGCTCTGCCAGGAGGGACCGCCCTGTCCTTGAAACACATCAAACATTAGCAGATGCATGTGTCTTTTTGTTCAGGCACTTATTAAAAGCTCATCGCGGCCATTTATGTGGGTGTTGTTGCTGGAACCGGAGTGAAAGCAGCCGTTGATGCTTTATCCTCGTCCACTCGGGGTCCCGGCAGCGTGGGCCAGGGGCCGCTACCCATGTATTCATGACAGAGCCAAAGACAGGGACTGCAGCCATCGGCAAGGCTGAAGAGCTCCTGCAAACACTCTCGCCCATCCTCTGCATGCTGCAGAGATGGCACCAGAAACGCAACAAAGAGGGAGGGATTTGTCTTTTGCGAGTGGCTTTCTGTCTCTCTCACGCGTGCACAATTCCCCAGATTCCTCACATTTCTGGCGATGTCTCGATTGAAAATGGCTGCACTTAATGAAACCCCGCCAGTCTGCTCCCCGAAGGCTGCTGCTTTTGAACATTATTCTCGCTCTCAGCAGATCAAGATCGCGGCGCTCCCTTACCGTCTGTTCGCTATCATTAAAACTTTGTCGTAATGAATTTTATTTCCCTTCAAAAACTCACCAGATCTGGCTGATGACACCAGCAGCATCACGGATCCTACAGCGGGCTTTGTGTGTGTGTGTGTGTGTGTGTGTGTCTGTGTTCTGAATGCTGTTCGGCCAAATAATACCTCCTGTATCTCATAGGCCTCTTAATCTCTCTTCAATAGCTAAAGTGTGAAAATTGTGAAATATTTTTAGAGACGTTTTGTCAGAAACACCATTGTCATTTCATTTTCCGTGAGTTTGCCGACCCTGCAGGTCATAAATGGATGTCATTTTGCGGAGATAATTTATCTAAAGATGTTGAAATCATTAAGAAAGTGGAACAAAAATCCATATTATGATGGACCTGCTGGGTGATGATTACCACTCATTAATTGTGGATTCACTTTCTGTGTTTGACACAGCAGGTTTGATAAGGTCAAACTGTGGTGGTTTGACTTGCTGCTGGCATGGTTGCACATTACCCACATATTTAGGAGGCGGGGCTAACATCACCACACCGCCTAACTGGGTTTTATCTTCCGTTGCCAGGTGGTAATGCTGTCTTACAAGTATGGACATCCAGTGGTATAGGGCTAAACACACACACACACACACATGCATGCACACACACACGCGCGCGCGCTTGCGCGCACACACAAAATCCTCTTAACTCACAAACAGACTGAATTTGTGAAGTCCACCCAAAAGGTCCTCACTTTGCTGACTATCCTACCAGGAAACTGGGAAAAATGTGTAAAGATGAAAGTAAACACTGTTCACCTGTGTGCTCCTAAAATAATTCACACTAGAAACAAATTGGGAATGATTATAATTACACAGCCTAATTAATCTCATTGGAGGAGGCCAGATAACAGCTGTCAGATCATCTTAACGTATCAATTACTAACAATCTGCCCATGCAAGTCAGGAAAAACAAGCATTAAGAATTAATGTCCATAACCTATAAAATGAACAAAGAGTTATATCTGACAAGGATTTGGTTTAATTATCCCACGTTAGGCACACCTGCTTTCAAAGGTAACAAGGACAAACCTATCGATTCTTCTCGTATATTTGGATTAATGAAGCCTTTGATTAATGGATGGGGGCACAGTCTTTCTGACTAACAGCAAACTCTGTCACCTAAATTCAAAATTTGCTCTCCGTTAAAAACACAGAAGAAACACACAGAAAATTGTGCTTGTCTTTGTGCTTCTACGCGTGAGGATTGATTGAAGAAAATGTAATATAAGAAAATCAATAGGCACTTAAATGCTGCACTAATTCATCAGATAGACACAAGAAAGATTCGGCAGCTAATATTATGATCATTTCCTCATGTTTCCAATTTACAGACTTGCATTTCCTCGACAAACTTCCCAGGTGGAACATTTCCGTCCGTCTTATTAGTTTGATGGGGAGTTATTCCATTTTTGATGGTGAACTGGACAGTGGCCACATTAAACCAGTGCTGATAACAACAGACCTCACGAAGGACGGGAGGGTGGGACTGCTGATTTGGCGCCAGCAAATGTTTTTTGCTGAATATCTGCACCAAATAGAGACTGTGGTCAGTTCATGGACGTAGGCAGGAGGAGGCATTGCAGTGCAGTACAAAGTGATGAAGACTTTTAATAAGCTGCAGGAAATTGTATGATGCAAAACGTCCTTAAAGCGGATAAAGCGTGTTTACAAAGATCAATACCAGTGTTGTTTAATAGGGAAAAATGCAACCTTCTCTGTCTTTTCTTGACCTGGATAGAAAAGATTATATTTTGCCCCTTTGAACCACATCAGACAATCCTAAAACATTGCTTAATATAACTACAATGTAGCAGAGATGCTAAAACTTTTTGTTGTTGTTGTTGTTGTTGTTGCTGTAGTTGTGTAAATCAGATGTGTCAGTTTTTGGAGCCCTTTCTGACTGATAACTTTAAAATACCAGAACAAATAGACTGAATATAGGATGTCCCACCGTTAGCTGTAATGTTCCTCCATGATTGTCATGACCGTCTCACAGGCGTTCAAAGCGTTCAAAGCCCTGTTCCTGAGAACAACGGTGAACCAGGGCCAGAATTATCAGGGTGGGGGGGAGACAATGTCAGTGACTGATGGCATTTGGGGTTTGGGGATGCACTGTATGAAGCCCTCGCCTCAAAACCCTCCATCAGACTCGTTTACAGCCGTAATCACCTCATGTTTTATCAGAGCTTACAAATGGGACAAATGGACGCTATTAAACACAAGGAAACAAATTAACCACCAGCGTCAAGATTCTAATGGTTCCAATTTGGGAAATAAACAATTATTGAGAACAGTAGTGTTATACTCCCTCTCGAAGAATTTCACTGCATTTATAGTTTTCATAACTCGTGTTTTTACATTTGTTCTACACAGCGATGCACACACACGCACACACACGCACACACACAAACCCTTGTTCTTCTCTCTTTGTGACGGCAAAGACATGATACATGATACCTACTAGTCCTCTAACCCTAACTATACCCAATTCTAACCTCAAGCTTTAACCCATGTCAGCACTCTTAACCAGTCTCTTGAAGTTGTGGGGTCAGCAACATGGCTCCAGAATGAGGATAATTGCAGTTGATATGTGTTAATTTGAGGGCGCACAAACACACAGACATACCCCAGGCTCTTATTTGTATGCTGACTGGTAGCTAAAGTATTAAAGAAAAATTACATAGGATGGGAGATTATTTTTAAAAAGACTATGAGAATGGAGGGGGCAGTTTTGCTGTTAGTTTTTCTTCTTTCAGTGGAGGAATTTCTAACGACCATGAATGATGTGTGGAGATATTGCCCACATGGAGATACATTTAACAGCTGTCAGCAAATGTCATCTTCTGAAAGACAGAAACAAAACGTACAGTCTGGAGACCCTAACGGCATTAGGATCTACCGTCTGGGGAGCATGAATAACTCTAACCCTGACCCATCTAAAACCTGAGCTACTCTATTTCAGAGATGTAAAGCTGAAGAAGTGAAGGATGTGGCCAGGTGAATGAGAATTCCAGGGCTCAAAAAGGAGTGAGAGTCCTCCCGTGGGCTTCAAGTTCATCCTGTAGTAGCTGTCACATTTCAGTTAAATCCACATCGTGAGCCTCTTTGGGAAACTGGAGGAAAAGTCGTCAGTTCACCCTGAGCAGTGTCAGAGCAATCCTGCTTCTAATTGTCAAAGCATTTGATGTCCTGACTACTGTTGGCTGAGGTTGTAGGGACTTTCAAAGGCTTTTAAGACCTTTAAAGCAAGACTGCATATGTGTTAACAAAACTGAAATTATGTTACTGATATTACAAATAATACAGAGGTCAGCCAATGGGAGTCAGCGGGGCTTTTTATGTATAAAGTAGATACTTAAGAGTTGGCAGCCATCTCACTGCTAATTGAAACAAGAAACAAATGGGAATTTATATAATTTGCAGACTAATTGTGGCTTACTTGCCAAATAATGGGGATGATACATGATTGTTATTAACACTTCAATCCATTATTTGCAGAGTGCTGATTGTAGTCTGTGTAAAACAGACAATACTTTTCATTGGGAAATGCTAGTCTGCTATTTAAATTCCACCGTGTGGAAGTGTAATGCCACATTTATGCTGTGTACATGCATAATCCTAATATCAGGAGGGATCTTTGTTTCCAAAATACCACTCTAGATTTTTATGTTCCTCAGATACAGATAGCTTTAGCAACATGGTAACTGCTTGCAAACCAGAGCATCTTAAAGGGTTGCAGACAGATAATCCAGATATATTTGATTTTATTTTGTTTTCTTTCAGGTCTTGGACTAGTGTGGCGGAGGTGGATGGATATTTGCATGCCAGAACATCTCAGCAGCAAGTGTGAAAGACGGTAAAACGGTAGAAAAAACCCACACAAGGACAGATTTAGCTGAAGGTACGCAGCTGTAGAACGACAGAACATTGTGTCGCTCATTGTCTTTCTGCTCACGACCACAGTTAATTATTCACCAGGGTTGTGCTGCATAGATGAACTGAGGTGCTCTGTTGATAAAGGCACCAGAGGAGGAAGATGAAATTATAAAAAATTATAAAATGGTGGAACGCCGGCAGAATGGCAATATCTTAAATTGATTTTAAAGAGGTTCCAGACAGCATTGACATGGAGAGATACTGAGAACAAGTGGAGCCCTCGTCCTCCTCCTTCAGCCTCTATCTCTCTGGATGCGCTCCAGCCCTCCTCACCTCTACTCTAATCTGCCTTTTTATCCCACTCTGCCACGCGTGTGTCCTGTTCTTTCAGTCTCTTCTGTTTCCCATGTCGTTCTCCTCTGTTCACAACTAGTTTTACTCGCATCTCTTTCTACATTAGAATGAAAGCTGTGCAGGTCATACATTTTCACATCTCCACCAGCCAAGACACTGAACATAAACTCAGAATCATACACCAAATATGCATTTATGCATATATCCAGAATCCATCTTGCTCTCTGTTCTAAAGGCCGCATTTACAGATTAAAGAACGTGGATATACGACATCTTTTGAGAGTATCCGTCTCTTCTGTAAATAAGACATGACAGAGTGTCACGGTAAACACAAACGCTGTTTGTGAGGCAACCCTTAACTGAGCTGGGGCAGCAGTTCACTTCACTTATTTCTATTAAGCAGATCCACCGGTTTTCTCGTGCGCGCTTTTACACCACCTGCGTACATAGATCTTATCCACCCACAACCCCCCTCTTTGTCAGCTGTCTGTCCTCCCTCCCCTCCTCTCCTGCTTGCGTTATTCTCCTGTGCGACCACCGGGGCGCCCCGGCCTGTCACCCTGTCCTTGACGCAGCGGGGCGCACAGGAGAGTGAAGGGCGCGGCGATTGACAGAGATAAGGCTGCTAATTAGACGCAGTGATTGGGTGCCCTGGTGGCTGGGTTTCTTCCTGGCAGGCAAAGACAGAGGAGACAGAGACACATCCGGGGAGGCCAAACCGACAGCAATTAGACACACATCTGCTATCAGCGATCAGCCCAGTGTTCTTCAAATGGGGACGCGCGCTGCAGCACATCGCCTGTCAATGTCATTCACCCCCCCGCCCCCCCACCCCCGTCTGAACGACCAGGCCACCACGCCACCAGATGGTATGTGGAGATACTGACGGTGCGATGAGCGAGCAGACACGCAGCTAGGGCACCACAGAGCGTGATGAATTTATTCATTCAGAGATTTAAGCATTAGCAGAGCAAAACAAAAGCCAATGTCACGCATGTGCCGTCGCCGTTCGGAAGAATTAGCCATAAAGGAAGCAGCGACCTGAAGAGCGACGCTATCATGCGACTGTCAGCTACCTTTGAGAAAACAGCTTGGTATTTACCTTCTAAATAACACTACAGCCTTTCTGCTCACTGGTTTAACATGTAATTTGCATGTACAGGTGTGACTGGAGGCGTTTAGTGCTGTTTTTGGATTTACAGTGAGTGGTAGATCAGTGGGTGAAGCTTTTACAGCCCGGGCAAAGTGTCAGATCATCTCAGTGAGATGTTTTATGAGCTTAATCTGCCTGGCCGACAGACGCGGAGCCCTCTAGCATGTTCAAAATGGAATAACGTGCATTAGAGCATACATCACAGGGTTTTGTGCAACTGGCGAGTAAAGCCAGATAGTTGGAATTTATGAGCAGATAGGTCTGCTGCCTAACTCTGAATATGAGCAAGAAGTCGTTTGAATAATCTACGCCGAGAGAGTGGAAGGCTAAGGGATATTTAACGTGATGAATTAACCAGAGCTTTGCACTTTGTGCCATCCGAGGGGGTCTTAAATCTACTGCCGTGGCACAGGGGTGGAACTTGGTGGAAGAAAGGTTCAGGGAGAGCAGAGGCCAGAAATTTAGAAACAAAGGATGAGCCCAGGAAGTAGACAGGAGAGACTTCCCAGAGACGCACGCTGAAAAGGTGCTGAAAATGAACCATGGACAGGCGTAGTCCATGTCATCAAACTGATGAGATGACCAATCTAAGCCAGGGGATTGGTCACCTCAGCAACAAAGGCATGTCCTCTCTTCCACATCCTCTGTGCATAACCTAAATATATTACCTTGTTTTTCTTTAAAGCATGTACGTATCTGGTGGACTTTGGTTTCCCTCTTTCTTTCTCCCTGACTACATAAATATGCACACCGCAAGCACAGAATTGAATAAACGACCTTGAGCGTGTTGACCGCCGTGTATGTTCTGCATAATCGGGACCAAGAGAAGATTGCTTGCTTTGCTTGGGGTGAGGAGGGCAGAGCCGTATCCCCTCAGCACAGGTCAAACTGGCTCTTTGAAATAAAGAAGAAATCAGCACAGTGCCGACAGATGCAGACAGGAACTGAATGGAAAAAATAGTGCCTCTGGAAAAGCAGACCTGTAGCTGGCTTCCTTTTACTCAGTAGGGTGAGGCAGCATTAGCTAGCAGGGGTGCTAGGAAGTAGTGTGACATCATATCAACACAACAGGGTAGCCTGTAAATCCAATGAAAAAGAACTTGACATCCAAAAGCTGTCTACCTGAACTCTGCCCATGCTACACTGCAACATTCTAGCATCAGTTCCTTTTTGTAAGGGTGTAGTTTTTGGAGATTGGCAACTAAGGCAATATTTTTTGTTTTTGTTTTTTTAAAGGGCACGTGATAGTTATTATGAATTATGAATTATGAATCTCCTGCAGTAGATGATGTAATCCATATCCATCATTGTTAAGAAAAAGAGGATTGAATTGGCAAAAGCTGCAGGGCGCAAGCTGATAAAGGAAAATTTCCAGGTGAGAAAAATCCACAGAGGCTAAACCTTTCAACAGGACATGTAGGGTCAGAATTATTATATTTGACAAATTAACCCTAACCCTGCCTCCAATATTTATGCTGCCTTTATGTGTAGCCTCCCTGTTGTTTCCTCAACATAGCAACAAATTAGCAATATCCCACTGTGGAATGAAAACTTTACTTTTTTTCCACTTTACAGCTGCAGAATCACAAATACCTTTTATTACTACGATTGCACAGCTCTAGCATGCGCTGGTGATGACAAGGTACATTCCTGCTACCATTTTTGTACCGTTCCTTACCTTCTACTCTTGTTAAGATATATTAATGTCAATGTCTGTCACCACGATGACTTTGAATGTTGCTTGCGACTGCAAGGCAGAATGGCAGAATGAAAGATGAGTATTAATGAATTAATGAAGCTCTTGCTCTCCTTTCTCTGCCATCTTCTTCTACGTTCCAGACTCCGCCCTTCCGAGTCAGCATGCAACATGCAATCATATGTAGCATCGAGCTTGAGTGTGGACCTCAGCAGATGGGTGATGTTGATTGCGCTCACTGTGGCTGTGTGGCTTTGTGTGTTTCTGAGGGGGTGAGTGAGCGCTAAGGAGTGGGGAATAATTTATGACCGCTGGATCCTATAATTAGCAAAAACCAAATTGCTTGTCAATGTAGGAGGCAGTTAAATAGGCCTTTGCATCTGTCAAAGGACATTGCAAACCTCAGAAAAGAGCCACATTAGCATATTTCCACAGCCTCTGACACTCTGAGCTGTAAAATGTAGATTTCTAAAATAGGAACCCACAGACTGAACGATAAAAGGTCAGCTTACCAATAATTTGCTTGAGAATTTCTAATTCTCAAACGTCTTCACGGGTTTTAACATGTTAATAAGGTTGACACGTGCATACAGGCAGGCACATTTAAAAGCTAGAGTACCAGGAGAAAAGACAGCGCTATTTTAATGTGCATGTACGTGTGTGTGTTTGCATGTGCGTGTGCGTGTGTGTGTTTGCATGTGCATTTTGCAGCTAGCAAGAATGTTATTTTAACTTTCGACATTGCACATGACACAGCGGATTTGAAATGTGGCGAATGAGACGTTTATGTTCACCTTTCGATAAATGGACAATGGAGTGATAAGCAGCGTCTTGTCCCAGCAGAGCGCTGAGGACCAGACCCCACCTATGAGCCTGTGCCACATTTAGCTCTGTAGAGCTGTCCTCTTTAGAATATTTGCCCATTGAATCATCTATTTTAGACAGATCGTTTCATCTTCCACAGACAACAGGGCCAAGACTGATAACAGCAGGGCTCATATTTATTATCAGTCACAAAAACAACACTTATCGTAATGACCTGTTTTATTGTGTATCATTGTTGCATCGTTTGATCATCAGAAGCGTGTTCCTGAAGGCCCATTTGGGCCTCTGTGCCATCTTGGTATTTTTCTTTGATCCTTTTGATTAATTAGAAGACGTCTGCTTTCAACAGGTTACACCATGGTGCTTTGATATTTGTTAGAACATTACTTGTGTTCAAGGTGTTCCGAAGGCCTCCTGAGCAGAAAACTCTCAACGGTACTCAAGGAGGATTCTTCTCACCTTTAACATGAATTGATACAAGTCGGTCATTTATTGATCTCGTAAAGTGCTACGGATTAACGTGATCTGATTTAGATGTGACATCAATTTCATTTAAGCATACATAAAAGGCCTGAACTCTAATTCAGGATGAATTATGGATAATATTTTTGATTAATGGCTCTAATGGCGTAGTTATCACCACTATACACATAGCTTTTGTCCATTAGTGTTAGATTACGGTTTTGATTAAAAAAAATCTTTTTGATACCCTAGTTTTTCTATTGGTCTCTGACCTTTTCAGTCAATGATTATATTTAGGCAAGGCTCTACCTCTGGGGAGGCACGTCACATAACCACAGCAGCCATAAATCCTTCACTCAACATTCCCAGCATGACTTACAATCGATCTATAGCTGGGCTTTAGAATGGTTGGCAGCAGTCGCTACCATTTTCTGCATAACTCTGCCTTTGTAACTGTAAAATGGACATTTGCTGCTTGTAAAGTCAGCACTGTTGAACAGCGATTGCGGAGATTTTCATATGAATTCTTATTTGAACCACTACACTAACTGTTGCGCGTTGTAAATCTACCACAGCGCCTCACAGTGGTTCCAGCAGGTACTAACAGCCGGAGGTTGTCAACTGTACAAATGCTTTGTTTGTGTTAGGTTCCCAGTAAATCCAAATTTAATAAGTTGTATTTCATGGCACATGCTGCTGTCTCAGAACATCGTGTCTTGTTTCATTATCCTGCCGAGCAGGCGCGGGAGCTGCCTTCCATGTTCATCTGCACGTTGTCAAAAACCCATTTTCATTTCTCAGAACTATGGATTAGAAAGCACATTAACAGAATCATACGGAGGTCCTTATTCGCTGCCAAACGGCTTTACTTAAGGTAAATGATCTTGTACTCGGGGTTATTAAAAACCTGGCCAGCATTCCTCACGCCGTCAGTAGGTTTTCTTCTGCCGCTGTGGGATGAAATGACTTCATGGGTGGATTCTTTATGCTCGGCATAAATCCCCAGTTGGTGATATTTAAATCTGTTGCGTCTGCGAGTGCCATCCATTTTAACTCGGAGCTCATTAGCTGTTCTTCAAATCCTCCCTGCGTCTCCTCTCGCTTCTTATTCAACCTCATGCTCTGTTGCATCAGCCTCTCCTCCATCTGCCTTTACTTTCCCTCACTTTACGTTTGTCCCTGCACCGCCTGGTGCAGGGAGGTGAGTGGCGTTCACTCAGATGAACTTACAGGAGGCTTGCTGTGCTAATACAGTATACAAGTGCAAAAACCTGAACAGAACCTGGGAGATTTTGATGTCTTCCTGAAGTCATTTTACCCCCAAGCGGCATGCAGAGCAAACGGACCGTGAGTGGAATAGGTTATGGATGCCAGCTCCCTTGGGTCGCCAAATTAGAATTGGCAACAGTGAACGAGTGAGGATGAATTATAAAGCATAGCAAGAGACCAAGCTTAGGAGAAAAGGAAGTGGTGAGGAGTAGGTTATTAACACAAAGATTAAATAGATCTCCTGTAAAACATCTGAATAAAGATCTCTTGTGTCCCCAGGTGATGGCACCACATTGTCAAATGAGTACAAGGGGGAGCGCACAAATCACCTACACTTGGACTAAAGCTAAAGGGAAGGGCTTTTTTTTTTTTTCCTGTGGTGCAGATGTGTGAAACACATTATGCAAATAACAGCTGCACAACCACAAACCAGAGGTTTTCTGTGCGGGTAAAAATAACGATGGCAAAGTTTAAAATATTAAACGAGAGCGTCTGAAAATCGCCCCAGGCTGCAATCCCATCATCAGTCGGCTTTCTTATGTGCTCAAAGGCACAGGCTTTTGTCCTTAAGATAAGGAATTAAACCTGCACATAATTATTCAGGAATTCGTAAAGGCTGCGGCTCAAGTTTAAAGTCGGAGGGTGAAAACGGCAGGAAGACAGTAGCTAATTTATATGCAGTCACTGACTGCAAAGTAGGAAGTCCGATAAAGGTGATAGAAGAGAACTGTTTCTCCTGGGACAGGTTTCCTTTGATTAATCAGAGCTGACAGCTGGAGTGGAGGATAAACTTTGGCTAATAAAGCTGACTTCTGAGGGCTAAAATGAGGAAACCACAGTTGCCTTCTCATTACACACCGGCTTCGATGCTGACATGAAAATATAAAGTTGCCCTTATACTTTGGCCTGAAAAAGCCAGTGTCTATTACAAATGCCGTCACATCACCACGTGACCCGTACACCAGAGGACTATACGCTTCACGTGTGCGGCAGTTAGCGGTCGTCGGGTTAAAACAATTTAATAAAATAGAAACATTTGCAACTCTGAATCCTCTGTGAGAGAAAAACTTTTCAGCTCACGGCTGTCAGGATGTTAAGGTTATGCATATTTGCTGACCTGTGGATCGAAAGACCAACATGTAGTAAAATCAAAGACTTTCAACTATACCGTACTTACAGTTTCAAATATCACTGTATTTGAAGAGGGTTGGATTTTTGCAGGAATAAAAGACAGAAAAAAAGCTGAAAGATGGAAAGCAAGCTTTTTGTTAAATTAAAATAGATTTTTCTCAGCTGCAAATACCTTTCATACTCAATAAATACCAAATACTGTATGTCAGAGGTGGGACCAAGTCACAAGTCTCAAGTCTTTGCCCTAAAGTCCTGAGTCAAGTCGCAGGTCCTACACTTTGAGTTTTGAGCTCTTTCGAGTCATTTTAACAACAAAGTAATAATATATTAAATGTACACAAATCGTGTATGCTTTCAAAATCTATATTTATTTATCAAAGCATATTTGATAAAGTGCATTGAACTTTTACAAGAAAACTAGTGCTGACATTACACTTTTATATTGCGCTATTAACCAGTACCATTTAACGTTTGATTCATACTCTTCAAGAATATTCTTCCTTTAAAACTATTTCTGCACAGAATAAACACATTGGATGCAGTGCAACTAAAATGATTTGTAAAAAAAATAAATAAAAAATAAATAAATAAAATCCATTATAGCCACACACAAGATAAGCAGAAAGTGACAGTAGGATACTTATAAAATTAAGCTAAATAGATAATACAAGTACAAATAGAAAATTTGTATATACCTAATTTAAAAATATACAAAATATAAAATGTAAAGGGACTGTTTACAGAATATACACATTTGACTTGAAATATGGATATTTGGGCATTTACATTGGTATATACTGGTGGCTGCGCAGGATAATTGTGCATAGAGTTGTTAAATACACACGGTGTGTTGTATTAAAACAACTAAGCAATGTAAGCAATGTAATCTATGTTTACATTTACAGATTGCACAGAATATTAGCAGCGGAGATTTTTACAGTGCGATACACAGTGTGTAATAAATATTGCATAGAGATATAAACAATGCAAACATACAGTAATGCATGAGGTAGGGAAGTGAATGAGTTATATAGCAGACAGAATAGTGCTACATTAAGTCGTGCTGTTAAACAGTCTGACAGCTGATGGGATGAAGGACCTCCAGTAGCGTTCACATGAATTACATTATAAACTATGAGTCGGAGTGAACCCGCAGTGGACGCAAAAGATCGTCATCGTGTCTGCAATGTAACGTTAAGTTTACAGCATCATTAACTACACAGCGAGCATTGTTACCCCGCCGATAAGCTAACGTTAGCTGAACATTAGCTCACCAGCTCTACTTACCGCTCTGTGCAATTTCAGATGTCGAACGAAGTTTGAAGTCGTTGCCTCTCCGTCTGTAATCTTCGACCCGCATGTTTTGCACACTGCAATCCGTTTTTTGTTGACACCCTCGTAACTTTTGTACCCGAATGACACTATCTTTGGTATCATCTTTCAAACTGGCGCATTGAGTACCATTTCTTCTTCGTTGGTTGTTGTCCTACAATTTGACTGGATGCTGTCAGATCAAAACAACGGAGATCTAATTTGATTGGATGTGGTGCCTGCAGCTCGAAAAAGCAAAGCGGAGAGAGAGAGAGAGAGAGATGCAGCGCGTTCCTTTCTAACATACATTTTAATAAAGTAGCGAGTCTTTTCAAATCCAAAGGCTCAAGTCCAAGTGAAGTCACGAGTCCAAGTCGAGTTGCAAGTCTTCTAACATTTTGTCAAGTCGAGTCTAAAGTCATCAAATTAATGACTCGAGTCTAACTCGAGTCCAAGTCCTGTGACTCGAGTCCACACCTGTGCTGTATGTTAATCCATTAAGTGACCGTTGAAATCTCCGGCTACAACCGAAATCAATCCCGTGATCAGCTCTCGTCCCCGAAAATTGATCAGGATTGAGAAACAGGATCGGACCAATGGCCAGAAAGGACAGCAGCAGCGCTGTCCATGAAGCATCAGCGGTCTCTCCCCACTTTGACGATGAGTCTCCGTCGCTGGGCACCTTTGATCCGTTGTCCAGCTTTGTGATTTAAGCATGCACGCTGACTGACATTATGGCTGTTTTTTGAGCGCTGGCATGGGAGAAAGGTTGAATACCACTATGCAGAGGGCCAACCTGGGGGAAAGCAATTCTTCCTGCTGCGGATTACTATTACATTTTAGTGTTTACTATGGAAGGGGACGTTTTCAGCATCACCTGCCTGCCAGAACGATGCGCGCTTGACACCGCGTGCGGCAGCGCCTGCGGGCTTTGGTCGAGGTTTTTCTTGTGCTGTTGTGTTTTTAATTGTTTTCAAAAGATCTAATTATCAAGAGACAATCTGCAAACATCATGTGTGGAAATGGACAGTCGTCCCCGCCAACAGCCTCCAAGATGACTCACTTGTATTTTCTTAAAGGTCACTTTTAGCCCTGCAGAGTGGCAATTTCTCTGTATTACAGCACTAAAGGAGAAAGCACTCAGCCTAAAGTACTGATGGAGCGGACCAGCAGGAAGCCACGTGGGTCGATGGCGGGGGCTGGGCGCGGTGGGCCGACCAGCGCCAGACCTTAAACTCTTTTTCTTCTCTTTTGGGTATTTTTTTTAAAGGTCACTTTTAGCCCTACGGAGTGGCGCTTCCTTTCAAACGGTGGCGGACCCTGAATTATTTTTCTTCTCTTTTAGGTTTTCCTGAGAAGAATCTGTGAATTAGTATGAATCTCTTTGATATGTGGAATATTGGCTCACAGAGGAGACCCGAGGCTTTTTAATGTGCCAGAGAGATGTCACACACTCTTTAGAGCTGCATTTAGTGAAATCATACTGAAGATTAATAGACACTTGAGAATATGCTTTAATTAAAATTCCCTTTGTGAGGACACATAATGGGAAAAAATGCATTGATTGACAGGTAATAACAGGTTCTGCGTGTTTTACTTGTGCAGTTGGCTGTTTCATATATGTTCCGTGTGTGTGTGTGTGTGTGTGTGTGTGTATATACAAGCGTCCAGCTGTGTAGGAAACTCAAAGCAATCTTCTGAAACTAGTACACCTGCTTAGATAATGGCGGTGGCAGGCAGCCAAGCAGGCACATGGCTCTCGTTCTGGCCTTCGTGGAGACACCCAGACACAAAACAACGGACAAAACGGTCTGACCCGGAGGCCCGAGCCATCCTACAACGGGGGCACTTATGCCGACGTAAAGATGCGATCGTCCTTGGGGTGAGGAGTTTTCAGACCATGGATTGTGATGTTTAATGCATACCAATGTGGTTTTTCCCATCGGCATAAACACCTCATTCAGCCAACAGGTAACAGAGCAAACTGTCAACAGTTACAGAGGAAAATGACTTTCAGCTTTGGAAAAAGTGTTTAAAGTGTCAGAATGTTTCAGCGTGGAAAGGCGTCTCGATGCTGGGAAGACTTCAGCTCTGGCGCCGTCAAAACATCCACATCAGAACAGGGATATTTACATCAGAGCTTGAAAGGCAACCCTGCTTCAGAAGTCGTCACATAGTCACGGGTTCCACATGTCAGGAAGCCCATCTCTGAGTTCTGCTCTTGGTCTTTCACAACAACTGAAAAAATAACAAGCCGAGCGGTAAAGCCAGCGACCGGTGCTTCTTGTGATCCATGCGCATGCATGCAGTCAGTCAGGGAGGCTAACTCACAATATCGGCCCCTGATGAAGGAACTTCTGGCTGCTCGGAGAGATAATGGCTCTGGCCCCTGACGGAATAATGGTTTCCCTCTGAAAACCAAAACAATATGGTCTGTCAGTTCATAACTCCTCATGTTGTCTATTTATAGTACACCATAATTAAAATGCAGTGACTGAGGCCGAGCTAAAATGTACAGTATTCCGGAAACAGGCCGGGCGCTATCAGGAGAGAATCCACAGGCGAGAGAGTCGTCAAGCCGAAATAAATTCATTTCAGTCTTTCTTCCGGTGGCAGATTCTGTGGGCTTATCTCCAGCCTGGAGTGATACATTATAAATGCTGAACAGAATATGCAGAATAGACGGTCACAGGCCTGCCACCAACTCTCTATAGATTCTGAGAGAAGGATTATTAATCATCCATTAATCATCACCTTTGTTGCACCAGATGACGCTGGGAACATCTTCAGATTCATGCCATTTTTCCTGAGGGGTTCAAACCAATGCGGCACTGTCGTCGTTATCTTGCTGGCTGTAATTCAGCCATTAGGGCAAGAATCTCGGTCTTTTCTTGGCTAATTAATTACGTTTAACCACTGATAAGATGTATCCAAGCAGCCTTCCTTATAGCACGTTGATGAACAGCTTTCTGCTAACCACTCCACTCATCACCATGTTATGAATTTAATCTCTTCTCAGCAGTGTGCGGTAGAATGGAATGAAACATTCAGATTCATGCTTGGATTACAGATGAGACTCATTATGCTGCTACACTCTTTTTTTTTTTTTTTTTTTTAAACTGGGCCTTTGATTTGGAGGATTTTTTTTTTCACTTTTTCATTCTCGTGTAAGACAGAGGATGCCTCCTGTTTTTCTCTTCATTCTTTATAGCAGGACATGTAGTTCCTGTGGTTCGATTTGATTTTGACGAGACACAACCTCTCTCGACCCTCAAAAAGCTGCATGGCTCGGGTGATTTCATGTGGCACAGCGGCAAAACAAGCTCGTGTTTATTTACCGCCTGCTTAAATCGCTCATATTGAGAGCTTGGTTAGTCGAAATGAAAGAGAAATAAAAGGTCTTTGATTTAGAAAACTAAATATTTTGATAGGACAGTTTGTAAAACCCTCCCAGAATGGCTTCTGAAAAAGAATCTAATTAATTCCTCTGAAAGCTTGGCTGATGCTTGGCTGTATGAATAATCATGGTGTTTTTTGGGTTTTTTTTTTTAGTTTTTGTGTGTATATTCTGAACTTTAAAGAGTAACAGCTTAACTGTTGGGCAGTATTGCGATAATTCCAGTTAATTTAACTATAAAACAATAATTACACAGGAATTGCCCAATAGTAAACTCAGCTCGTCTTTAAATGTGTCTCTGAGGTAATACTTCATGTTGGTTAACTTTTGAGTTTGCAGAACTTCATTTTACCCTCCTTTTGTACTTGTGCTTTATTTGAGTTGCGCTCTTCAACCGGAGAAGCCTCGCTCTCTGCTTGCTTAACAAGTCTGGCTTCCTCCCAGCTAATATTCAGACATGCCGCTGTGTTATTTATTCATGAGAGCAGAGAAGGTGGGTTTCCTGCAGGCCGTTACGGTGGCCGGCTTTCCAAGCGAAACAGAAAAGACATGGACAGAAAAGATAAAAATCAACTGGAAAGTATGATGCATACTGAAGTAATGCAGCGGTGCGCAGTAAAGCAGGTGTAAAATGAGCTGTTTTTATTCCCTCCTTGTTTAAATAAAGCAGGGACAAAAGCATGGGAGGTGCTGAGCACTAAATTCATACATGGTCTTCACTTTTTTTTAATGATTTCATGCTATAAATCCTCAGCCCACAGCTGTTTTAGCCCCCAGTATGCTGAGTATAGTCACACTGCCGTGTGTATGGAGTCATACATCTAGCCGTCATCCTGAAGGACTCGTAAAGTGCGCAGCGTGTTCTGTCCAATCAGTCGTGGCACAAGCTTTTGAGCCAAGCTGACGCATTACTTGTCTCCTCAGAGCTGTTGGCACTGGAAACTGTTACACGTATGTAGGAAGTGACGGAAACGCCGGGGGAGACCTGGGCCCATACAGAAGAGAAAGTTAAAACATTTCTGACCGAGAAGCTCCAGCTGCAGCACACGGTGGCGGTGGAGTGGAGGTGGAGAGGGCGCACCGCGCAGGGAAACCTGACGGCTGGGGCGAGCGGCCGAGACCCATCATCGCCAAACTACTGCGCTGGAAAGATAGAGGAGCAAAAGCGTGCAAAGCTTCTAAAAGGCTCTAAAATCTTTATTAACGAGGACTTCACAGATGCCCTTAAAAAAAAGTGAAGAGAGCTGATGCCGGGGTTGAGAGCTGCAAGGGAAAGAGGAGATATTGCTTATCTGCGCCAAGACAAGTTGATTGTCCATCCGCTCAGCAGTACGCCGAATCCTCGCAATTAGACCGAGACATCACAGCCTCAAGACAGCAATCCAAAATTGGTATGTTGATATATATTTCACATGGCAACTAGTACTGAATCAGAACTGCCAATGTTACACAGAGGATCATTATAACAATAAATTCAAGTCTGATAACAAATTTTGAGTTTACTTTTCAGTAGTCGAAGCCTTTACGCAAACTTTGAACACATCAAGAGCTATTTAAAACAGTTTACACAACCTTTTACTGTAATTTTAATATCCGGAACTTGGATTAACAGTGAAAGAGAAACTGAGTTTGATTGAAGGTTATGAGTTTATATGTATGAACAAAAAAGCACTAGTAGAATTACCACCCATACTGCCACCTTAACTGATATTTATATCTCAAATGAAACAGAAAACAAAATAGAAAGTGGATTAATGCTAAACGACATTAGTGATCATCTTGCAGGTTTTGCAGAATTCAACTAATAATAAAACGTGGAAAAAAACTGGTTCAGAAGGATAAAAACAGGAAAGTGTGGATGTATTTTAAAAAGGAATTACTCAAACAAGACTGGAGTATAATATATAGAGAAAAGGACACTACTATGACATATGATGAATTTTTGAGAATATTTATGATAAAAATTGCCAAATAAAAAAAAAATGTGATAAAAAGGGAATTGTAAGGATAACCAGCGGATGAATAAAGGATTGCAAAATGCATGTAAGAAGAGAAATTCTCTCTACAAGACATTTAGAAACTGTAGAACAAAAGAAACTAAAAATAAATTTAAGAAGTATAAAAATAAACTGACAGGTATCAGTAGGAAATGTAAACAGGAATATTACAATAAAATATTAGAAATCAATAGGGAATAAGATAAGCATAATTCATTTTCCACAAAATTCTAAAGTAGGAAATAAACTATAGATAATATGGAAGAGGTAGTTAATACGTTTAGTAAATTCTTTGTGGATGTTGGACCTAAACTTGTTGTGAAAAAGTGATTCCTCTGTTCAAGGCAGAAGACAAAGACCATTTTACGAACTATAGACCTGTCTCACTTTTATCTACATTTTCAAACATTTTAGAGAGGGTTTTCAATTCTAGATTAGACAGCTTAATTGAACAAAATAAATTACTCTCTGATAATCACTATGGTTTTAGGAACAACATTACACTCTTTCTGATATAATTGAAGAAATAACTAATGCAATAGATAACAAGAAACATGCAATAGGATTATTTATTGACCTGAGTAAAGCATTTAATACAATAAATCATGACATGCTAATTAATAAATTCGAACAGGTATAGGATTAGAGGTGTAGCTGTTCAGTGGGTGAACAGTTACCTAAAAAACAGAAAACAGTGAAACAGTGTGTGAAAATGGGCAATTATCATTCGAGATGTCTGGACATTGTGTGTGGTCTTCCGCAAGGTTTCTGTGCTGGGCCTAAAACTGTTCAATATTTATATTAATGACATCTGTAAAACTTTTCAAAAACACAGATTTACCTTATTTGTAGATGATACAAATATATTTGCATCGGGGACAATTTAAAGCATTTGTTACAATCCGTCACTTCAGAATTACTAAATATCAACAAGTGGTTCCAGCAAAATAAGTTATCATTAAATATAAATAAAAACAAAATTATAATATTTGGTAATTGTAAATCTAATGTTCAAGAAACTGTTCAGATAGAGGGTGTAGATATAGAGAGGGTTCATGAAATTAAATTTCTTGGAGTCATTATTGATGATAGAATTACTTGGAAACCTCATATCAAATATATGTCTAGGTGAGATTGTTGGTGGTGAATATGTTTTAATTTGGGTTTTTTGTTGGCTATTTTTTGGGACGTTGATTGAAATGGGTGAATGAATTTGGGGGTGGGAGCTGAGGTTCTCATTCTTTGTGACTCATTTGTTGGATGTTTTGAATTGCATGTTCGAAATAAATAATTAAATAAATAATTATATAAATACATGGCCCAGTAGTGCTGACATGTTTCTTTCTCCTTCCTCTCTGCCTCCCCCCTTCTCCTTGTTCTTCATTTGTTTCTCCAGGCTGAGGTTTGCCTAGCACATGACAGAAGAATTGGGGGGAAGGATGGATCTTCGGCCCAGTGTAAGAATCTCCCTCCAGGGAAGCCAGCATCGGACGCAAGGCCTCATGGGCCGTTGACCTGCTGTTGTTGATGATTTATGGCCACTCGTGCGCCACTGCAGACTCCTCTCCTCTTCTCTGCACCGTTTGCCTCTAGGATTCTGCAGGATTGAGAAAGGTGCAACGCACACCGCGGCACCGTTCACCAGGGAGGACATCGTGCCGCTGCCGCACATGTTCGCAGCTCTCCAGAGGGTCTCATGCAAAAATAAACAGCCTCTTAAACGTTTCTGCTCTGCAGTCCTGTGAGGTGTTTGTTGGACAAACGCTGAGGGATGGATCAATGGAAGCACGCTGAGTAACAAGGTGGTGTTGCTGTTTCCTCCTGGTCTAAGAGCATCGGCACACAGCCCCTCTCTGCTGACTCCGCACTGTAAAAACCATCCTCGTGACTAATAGTATCGTCTTAAAAATAAGCAGAAGTTTGTGGAGCCCACAGCTGCCAACACACATTAACTCCTGCTTTATAATCTCCAGCTGTGGAGGCTGGGAGCACGACGGTGTTGTATTTAACTTCTGGATTAGTAAGGATCAACTCTGGATCAACGAGGGGGAATCTGCAGGTGCCATTCACCATGGTGTTGCCAGCCCCTGACAAACGCCACGTGTGCCTGACCACCATCGTCATTATGACCAGCATGGCCTTCATGGACGCCTACCTGGTGGAGCAGAACCAGGGTCCCAGAAAGATCGGTGTGTGCATTATAGTGCTGGTAGGTGACGTCTGTTTCCTCATAGTGCTGCGGTATGTGGCGGTGTGGGTCGGCGCTGAGGTGCGCACCGCAAGAAGAGGATATGCCATGATCCTCTGGTTTTTGTACATTTTTGTTCTGGAGATCAAGCTCTACTTTGTTTTCCAGAATTGCAAGGCAGACCGGAAGAGTTTGGAGACGGTAGCTCGCAAGGCTTTGACGTTATTATTATCCGTGTGTGTGCCGGGCTTATATCTGGTCCTCGTTGCTCTGGATAGTATGGAGTACGTGAGAACTTTCCGGAAGAAGGAGGACATGAGGAGCCGTCTCTTCTGGGTGGCTCTGGATCTTCTGGACCTGCTGGACATCCAGGCCAACCTCTGGGAGCCCCAGCAGTCAGGCCTGCCCATCTGGGCCGAAGGCCTGATGTTCTTTTACTGCTACATCCTGCTGCTCATCCTGCCCTGCGTGTCGCTCAGTGAAATCACCATTCAGGGCCAGCAGGTGACGCCCCAGAAGATGATGGTGTACCCAGTCCTGAGCCTGGTCACCATCAACGTGGTCACCATCCTCATACGAGGGGTCAACATGGTGCTGTTTCAGGACAGCCGCGTCTCCACCATTTTCGTTGGCAAGAATGTGCTGGCAATAGCCACAAAGGCGTCCACCTTTCTGGAGTACCGCAAGCAGGTGAAGGAGTTCCCGCAGCCGCAGAACGCCATGGCATTAGAGGTGCAGCAGAACTCTGTCAGCCACACGCAGCCGCTGCCCAATGCCACCCACACCACCAATGTGCCGCACGAACCTTCGCCTGCTCAGGACGTTGCCGACACATGACCGCCCACAGCAGACCGAGTGCCGCACCCTCACCATTCTTCTGAGGACCGAGGTTGATTGAGAAATCAGCTGCATGACAAGATGGTTCACAGCTCTTGTCACGCTCGCGAGACATTTTCAGCATCACCTGCCTGCCAGCGGCAGCGCCTGCGGGCTTTGGTCGAGGTTTTTATTGTACTGTTGTGTTTTTAATTGTTTTCAAAAGATCTAATTATCAAGAGACAATCTGCAAACATTATGTGTTGAGAAATGGACAGTCGCCCCCGCCCCTCCCGCCAACAGCCTCCAAGATGACTCACTTGTTTTTTGTTAAAGGTCACTTTTAGCCCTACAGAGTGGCGATTCCTCTGTATTACAGCACTAAAGGAGAAAGCACTCAGCGTAAAGTACTGATGGAGCGGACCAGCAGGAAGCCACGTGGGTCAATGGAGGGGGCTGGGAGGGGTGGGCCGAGCCGAGCAGTGCCAGACTTTGCATTCTTTTTCTTCTCTTTTGGGTTTTCCTGAGAAGAATCTGCTATTTTGGCCTGCACCAGATCTGAGAACTGCACTACCCACTATGTGTGTGTGTGTGTGTGTGCGTGCGTACCTGTGTGTGTTCAGAGAAAGTGTGCTTGTAAGTGAACACATGGTTGCAGGAGGTTCAGTGTATTTCAGACAGTTTTGGAGCAGATGAAAGCTGATGTTTCCAGTGAATTATGTAGAGATATGGAAGTGAAAAAAAAACAAAGGGTATGACTTTATGTTTTCATGTACTGCACATTCCTCTAAAATTAAAATTCAGTCAGAGAATGCAGAATGCAGATATCCATCAGAGAACACAGAATTGACAAAAGTTAGAAAAGATTAAATACAATATTAATCATAACTATTTTATTATTATTATTATTATTATTATTATTATTATTATAATTATTATTATTTATTATTATTATTAATTATTATTCTTGTATTGTTGGAGTGTTTTTGGAGTGTTTTAATAAAACTCAGATTAAAACCAAACTGATAGCAGCACTATTTCTCTGTTCTTTGGGGAAAATATTTAGCTAATGATGTCACAGAGCCCGTTTTTGATGCGGCTTCGGCAGAGAGTTTTAGCGAGCATCTCCTGCCGGAAGGAGGAGCAGGAGACTGCGGTCGCTCACGAGGAAGGCCACTGACAGGTTAGCGAAGATTAACTTCTGACGTGGCGCTCAGGGATGACCCTGAACACGCTGCAGTCCATTAACAATAACTCTTGAGGGACTCCAGCGACCACAACAGCGCCACGTTTCATCATCGTTGCGTCCAGTAACACACAGCATGCATCTGGGCTGTATTCTAAATTTAATGGACAGGTAACTCACCAAACACCATACTGTCAACATTAAAGACTTAACTGCCCTAATTTGTGTCGGTGACTCCAGCAAAGTTGTTTTATAGGACTCCTAAAGTTCCTTAGCACAGCAAATACAGGCATTGCAATGAGCTTAATTCTGTTTTTATTTGTAGGCGCCTCTAAATTTTGTTTGGTTGGCAAATTCCTTCAAGTCTCTACCAGGATATTTGCTTACTTGTAATGTCAAGGGGATTTCTTTTACAAAATATGCAAAATACATGGAGGGAGACTGAACCTGGCTCAGATGAAGACCACAATGAAAATGCACCCTCCACTGCAGACTTCATGTCTGAAATGCTCTTTGCAAACAGCCAGTCCAATCATTCACACTGGAGGTCCGCAGTCTCCGCACACACACTCCTCTTAGAATCTCTCTAGAAACATATTGATCGTTCTTTCTGTCTCTCTTATGTCAGAGTCCGGGATGGGAACCAAGTGCAGCACAATGTAGTGGAATAAAACAGTTTTATTTACAGCACAGGAGGTTGACAGGGATCAGCAGCCTCTGCTCCAGCTCTCGTCCCCCCTCTCTGTCACACCTGCCCTGCGCTCCTGATCAGTCACTGATCTCCTGTACCGCATTTCTGACGAGCAGCACCGGCTGCTTGTCTGCAATCAGTGCAACTATTTAAGCTGCAGTCGGGGAGCGATTCCTTGCCAGATCGTCTAATGTTGGTCGTTCCAGCAGTCTGTAACCTGCCTGATAACCTGATATTGACCCTGCTTGTACCTGGCCTGTTTCTGCTGCAACATCCCAGTACACCTGATTGCCTTCAGTTCAGAACCTGACTGTGAGATTGCCTGTTCATCTGTACTTCTTCCTGGAAACAAAACAAGGTTTTATTTCAACACCTTTATTGGGTCCTACTCTGAAACCTGATGGAACGATCTGGCCATGATGGACCCAATGCACGAATTTCCGTCCTTGGATTGGCTGGACCGGATCGAGAAGTGCCTCCGACAGAGTGACGCTCGAATGGAAGCCGTGGTTGCGCAGGCCGAGCAAGCCGCCGAACCCGCCGCCCCTGTTGAAGCTAAAGCTGCACCTGATCCCTGGGCAGAGGTCGCACCCGAGGAGACAGAAGCTCCTTCTGAGGCCGTCGCTGGAACCGCCCCTGCAAGAGTTGAAGCTGCCTCCGACACCATCGCTGAAGCAGTCCCCGAGCCCCAGGCTGGAGCTGCCCCTGAGGAGACTGAAGTGGTCCCAGAACCGCGGGCTGAGGCTGCCTCCGCAGAGGCCGCCCTGGTAGAGACTGAAGCTCGCTCAGATTCCCTGGCTGAAGACGTCCCTGCAGAAGCTGTAGCTGCCTCTGTAGAAGCGGAGGCTGCCCCTGAGCCCATGACTGAAGCTGCCCCGGAGCCCGTGGCTGAAGAGGTCCCTGCCGAAACTGAAGCTGTCCCTGAGGCCCCTGTGAGCATTATGGCCCTGGAGGACCCTGCTTCAGCTAAATCGACCCCTGCTCCAGCTATACCTGCTTCCGCCTCAGCGAGGTCTGTCCCGCCTCAAGTCAGGCCCGGCACCAGTGAGGCCTGCACCAGATAACCTGATATTGACCCTGCTTGTACCTGAGACTAGGATACCGCAGAGATCAATCTGGCCCTGAACAGGTCGCAGGCCGGGGCTTTTGTGCCGCCCTGATTGGCAAACGAGCTGCAGGTGTGACTGATTAGGAGGTGCGGATCGGTGGTTATGACATCTCTTTCTGACATGAGGCCTATCTATGGAAGGAAAATCATTTGCCACTCAAGTTCGCGTCACACTCGGAAGTTTAACATTCCAGTTATGTGTGCTATTAATGTCATCATGCAAAGCCCAATAATCGATCCCTCTTTCATTGAGATGAAAGCGATTCCACCTCACTTCCTCCCTGACGTGTCTGCAGCGTCCCACGGCTCCATGCAAATGATGCCACAAACTGTTTTTTTCAAGCGCAGACAATTGTTTTCAGGCTTCTTGAGTGATAATTACAGCCATTTTGCGTTAGTTATACCTTCAATTATAGTTCTTTCTTGTCACGTGGTGATTATGGGCCTCCTTCGAAGAAGCTTTTTACAGATATAATACATCCAGATCTGAATAATCCCATCCCCGTCAAGACTTATTGTTGGTTGCCATGGTTTTCCACTGATGTGTTATCACTGATTTCACGTTTCCCCCACAGGAGGTCAAAAGAACGTCCCCTTCGTTTAAACAGTCCCTCACAATCCTCTCACCTTGTCACATCGCTGTTTTTATGTTTAGAGCACCGGCTTTAGCAAGGACTGGAGTTCATCTAGATTAGAGTCTGTAAGGTAAACAGATAAGGTAAAAGACATCTAATTACACTTCACACACTGCAACATCGTTTATCAAATATGAACACAGTCAAAATGGACATCGGAAAGATGAATGAGAAACATATAATGCTGCTGTTGTCAGCTGAAGAGTTTTAAGCGAGAAAGGAAACTTTAGCATCCGATCACTTCAGAGATCTCCCCGAGTGAGAGATCTGGCCATGCATTTCATATCCTCCTCTAACCAGTTCTACAATTTTGCTCGCTCTCTCTCTCTCTCTGTGTAATAACTTGTGCTTTTCCTCCGCGAGCCTGTGGTTTCCTGTGTATCTGTTACTTCCTGAAGCCAAATTAGTTTCTGCAAATCAAATGAAAAATAATATGATTGATACGACGCCGCGCCTGCTATCTGGACGTGGCTGTCTTTTGATTTTGCTGACTTTCTGTTTGCTCACTCTGCTTTTCTGGTTTCAATCTCTGCACCCCTTCAGCTGTACCACCCACTGGGCATGGCAATCTATATGGAAATCACTCGTCTGACTGTGCTTCTTCTATAAAACTACAGCACATTTATTGTCCATTTGAGACCTGGTCAACAAGCTAATGACGGGGAGCAAAAGCTGCAAATGTTGGAACAAGAGCACCTTCTTGGTGAAAGCTCTGTCTGACTCTCTGACCTTGAGAAACTTTGGAACTGACTCGCATAGACACTATATTCACGTTAACCTCTAATTAAGGCAATAATTCTGTCAAAATTTGTAAATAAAGGATGAATCTGTACAGTTCAGTAGAAGGTAAATTTACAGTTGTATCTGCAGAAACGGACACGCGAATGCTGAAAGTAGCACGTTTAATGTCTGATCTATAATACACATCACTAATAAAAATGGAACTATCCCATTTTAATTATGAACACCGTGCTGGAAGCCAGGTGGAGTGTTTTAATTTAGAATTACATTGGATCTTTGGAGCGGATCTATATTTCAGGCTACGATAAATGCAAACCTGGGATTCTTTCCAACGCTAATGTGTTCCTGTGATGATTGATGTGCACGGAATCGCTCAACAGAAGACGTTCGGTGATCTACGGCACTCTGCACATCCTCAATCTAACCGTTATTAAAGGGCCGGACGGATGGAATGCCATTACTTGATTTTACAGATGGACTGTCTGGACCATCTTCACACATATCTGCTGTGTCTTCACTGCGGATAGCAAACTTCCTCATGTTTTAAGAAAGGAGAGCAGGCCGCTGTAGCTTTTCATCGATATGAATCTTCACAATGGTCACAGACCTTCTGAATATTCAGAATTCTCATGCAAGAATTGTGTTTTAAAGTTTGTAGTGGATTTAAATATCAGGAAAAAGCCACAGGGTGCTAATGGTAGCGAAAAATTAAACCTTCCATTCCAAACTTTAACTGTTGACCCTTTATTGAATCAGCTTGCTAGCTGAGGATTTAGTTGCACAGCTCCTGTTTGACCAGCTCTTTATCTTCCTTCTTGAGGATCAGTGTCTGCTGAATTATTCCAACTGTAGCCATTGAACAGCTTAGTAGTTTCTCTGTTCCTTTAATACCTGAACACTAGTAGAGGTTTAGGCTCTGGCTTCGGATCAATAGAGAGTTTGTGATCTGAGAAACAAGTGAAGTCCACTGAGACAGCTGCTTTTACTGCACACTATTACTGTGTTATAAAATAAAGCTCAAGATGATAACCACATCCAATGATCTCTGTTAAAGTTCCCTCAGCACTGACAAGGTTATTTGAAATGTCCTAAACGGAGGACTTGCATTTTTGTGGCTGACATTTTTCATCAGTTGTGATTAATTCAGAGTAAATGTGCCCGTAATTAAAGCTCATTGCTATTTCTTCCCCCTCCATAACTATTTGGCAATTTCCACCTTGGACAGTCAAATGGCAGACTATGGTGCAAAAAAAGGGACATTTCTGATGAGAGTTTTGGAGAGTTTTGTTTCTTATGACGATGGCTCTGATTTAGGATTCTACTCATTTTCATTTGCATACACCTGCGTGCAGAGAAGCAATATTCACAGTCCAGCTGGGGTTATGTTGCTGCAGGTTGGAGACCAAAGCAAGTCAGTTTAAACAAAGACGCATGGGTGTCCCAGCTTGTGAGCAGCAGCCCTCTCTCAGACTGCAGCAGGAGCACATTTACCTCACCATCCATCACTGCGGAAGCACGGCAAAGAGCTGGCTCATTGCGAGGAAAGAAAATATTCCCAAAACTGGAAGTGCGGGGGTGTTGGGCCGTGCAGATCAACAACTTTTCAAAGCAGGATTACAGTAGCAGCCTGTGTGGGCCTCATCTGTGGTAAAACAAACACTTCAAGGGGGGGCTTAAGCCACCATTCATGTGAGACGTGAGCTGGCTGCTCAAAAGGCCTTGTTAGGGGCCACAAAGGACAGTCGGCAACGCGCAGGATCACGGACATTCTTGTCCAAAGCAGCACTTCAGCCAAGAATGTGGCTCATTAGGGAGAAGCAACAGTAGCCCTGCTGTGCCAGGCTCACCAGATGGGCGCCTGTTTTTAGCTCCTGATGAAGGACGTTAGAGTCATTATCATATTATGTGCAGTGTGTGTTCTTAGCTTTTCACGATGAAGTAATTGTTTGGAGCCAAGGTTTAGATCACGACGTTCATCCTCAGCTGTTGAATACCTTTGCTCTGTTACGCGGCTCTTTGTGCGACACTGCCCCCTGCTGTTGATTACCCTTGTTTGTGCGTTTAGGGAAACGAGGCGAAATCAAAACATGAATTTTCCAATCACTCGCCACTCTGTGGACTCTTCGCTTGTCACCAGTCATGATTATGACACTGTCTCCTGTCTGAGTACAGCACTCGATAGCTTGATTATGGCAGAACACAAGCTTCCAACAAGGAATGGTAAATCACAGACATCCACAGGCCCTTCAGCCGGAAAGCGCTGATGCAGCATCTCAGAAGAGGAGATTGTTTATTTGGCATTTCGTCTCAGAGGTGCTGGAAATTTCAGTTACTATCCCCATCTTCCAAAAATTAAGATACTTATCGAGTCCCTTCACCTGTGGGTTGATGTGATTGTCAGACGCTGGATCCTTAATGAAAGATCACTGCTGAAGGGAAGCATGAAGAGGGCAACATGGACTACAATCAAGCGCCAGGTGTTGCAAACGGAGAATTTTAATTACCACGGTTCAACAGTACCAATAAAAGGAATATCAAACCTAAATTTAATTGCAAAGTGTATAGTTGCCCCCTACATTAATCAGCTTGTCTAAATTCTGTAAAATAAAACATGTTTACAGGACTATCCACTTTTGTCACTCAAGACTATTTGGGGAAAAAAAAATGTTTTAGAGCATATAATTTGTATTCTTTTAGTCATTCATCTTGGAGCGTAAAAATTGTGGGTTGTTAAATTCTTAAACATGCTAAACTCTTTACTACAGCATGGTTTAAAAGCCAAAAGGTACACGTACAAATGGCTTCATTTAATCTATTTTATCTATATATTTGACAAACAAAGACCTTATGAGACAAATGTACAGGAATCATTTTTCCATTTTATTTTTTCCTCACATTATTGCTTTACAGAAAAATGCATTGGTTGGATATGTCCAATATAGCAAGACAATACATTCATGTAAGTTATACAGATGTCTTTAATAAACTACCTTTACATTAAATATATTTTTATATAATTTGTTATCTTGACAAACAACTCCCACGTCACATCGAGCTCACAGTGCATCAGGTCGCATTCAATCAAGAGAAACACCAGCTTCTGTTTCAGCTGCCGTTCCAATACTGTGCGCGCTCCGTTTCTACGCAGATTTCCGTGCGAACTAAAGTTCAGCTGTAAATACGACAGGTACGGCATTTCAATTTCTTCTTCCTCCCCAAAAAACTGACCAAGTCAGACCAACCGGTGAGAAGACACACGGCGCGTCACACTGAGGACGGAGAGGAGCTGCCGGTGCGTCTTCAACGCTCCAACCTGGCGACTGGGACGTGACCACAGAGAGCAACGAGTGGAAAAAAGAACCAACACTGCACATTCCGAATCAACTCAGGGCTCGTCTTCCCAACAAGTAAACAAACGGAGAGAGGAGCATCGGTCGATGTGTGAAGGCCCTGCGTGTTCACCTCCATCAATTCAACCATTTGAGCCCTGATAGAAGCGGCTTAAGGGTGGGGTGGAGACAGGGTCCGGATATTTTACAAAAGTCCTTAAAAGCCTGTGGCCCAGGTCCTGAGGGCTCTGGAATAATCCTGCTGATCATCCCTGCAGCCCCTCTGCCCCTGGTCCAGCAAGGATTGTTGAAAAGTTAATGCCCTTGTGTGCGGGTGAAGAAAGGGGATGGTGGTGGTTCAAAAAGCAGCTGTCCCAGAGATGGCCGTTGGTTCCGGCTCGGTTCCCCAGCCGTCAAGCGTACACACACAAACACACCTGTGAGTTCATATCAAGTCATCTACAAACCAACGTCACATCTCCACACCTTTTGTATTTTTCTTTTTACGTTTTGTTGCAACCTTGCGGGTGGTGGAGGTGAGGTTGCATAAAGATAGTTCTGCCAGCAGGAGCGGAGGGATATTTAACACCGAAACACGCGTGGTCACGTGTTTGGATACCAGTGTGGCTCATAGCTGCCGATTTCTTCTACTTTTTTGTCAAGTGGGTCAGGCCGTTACGGAGATGCTGAGCAGCATTTTTCCTCTGTGCTTTGGAAAAACCGCATCTTCTTCCTCCCCCCGACCCCACTAAATGTCCCAGCATGCACTGCAGACACGGGCAGGTGTGCTCATGGTGTTCAGAGTCTGCGCCATAAAGTCCGACGTGAGAAAATGTTAGTCCATCAGGCACGAACACTTTCGCGCGCACACACACACACACAATGTTCACAGATACACTGGAAAAACACACACACAAAGAAGGAAAGCGCTAGCTGATTCAGAATGAGAAAGCGGCTGTTAAAGTGCAGTATCTACATGTAAAGAATGAAAACGCCATCACCGTCAACACCTGGAGTTGACCTCCTGAGGTTCCCTGATAACCGCTGTGGTTTGCGCCTTGATCCTGCGTGCAAGGCGCAGCACTACCCCCAACTGGTGAGAAGGTGTTATAGCAGACAGTGCCTGGTTTCTTTGCATTCATTGTTTTTTAAAGAATTGTCTGTTCTGCAATAACAAAAACTAAACAACCCCTCCCCCCCCAAAAAAAACTGACTGTTACAACTGAATGAGTGGAGAACCTCAACCTGCACATGCACACAAAACACACACACCTCTGAGCGGTGGTCCTTGCAGCACAAAGAAAGAAAAACATTTTCTATATACAAGTGGATTCCTTGAAAAAAGAAAGGTCCCAAGTTTGCAACAAACTCTATGATTCATACCAGTTTTATGTTGTGCTTTGCTGAATATGCATAACACCTCCAGAGTCAACTGTGACACCTCTGACGAAGTGTCCGGACAAAATGTCTCATTGTTGTAAGAAAAAGCGGGTTCAGTCGAGTAGGTGGGGGTGGTGGGCTTGCAGAGCAGTAACAGTATCGTAACCCTGATGCCAAACGCAATACCAGGGGCGAGCGGAGGGGGGAGAGCTGCTGAGGACAAAGGCCTCCTCCTGAGGTGGAGGACTTGGGCCGTCGTTTCTCTTCTGGAATGATTCCGTGTTTTGGTTTGTGGAGAAAAAGCGCTTTGGAAACTGGGGCAATCTACAATGCGAAACCAGAGCAAACACACACCAACAATCACCTGGGACACGTATGATTCTCGAGGTCCCCAACATCAAAGGCATGCTAAATGGTCATAAAGGTAACAGGTGCACAGAGGAAATAAAGACTCTAGAAGAACAATTAATGCCCAAAATAACGGGCATTCAGGACCAGCACCGAGTGACAATGGGACAAATCGGGAACACAGAAAGGAGGCCACACTTACACGTGTTACTGCCTCGAGGAAATGAGATTTAGAGAGACTAAAAGGATTACAAGATGGGGGAGCGAGAGAAGGGAGAGAGGGAGGAGAAAGCGACTCTTGATAGGTCCAGTATTATTGGAGGAGAAAAAGATTTTGGCTAGGTCGCTGTGGGTAGCGTTGAGGCTTTGGTTTCAGCCCGCCGTGCTCTCCGTCTCTATGCACATGGGCAGGTTGACGAAGGTGAAGACGTTGTACTCGATCATGACAGAGAAGCAGAGGAAGACGGCATACAAGACCAGAACGTAAACGCCCAGCTTGAAGTCCAGCCTCCATTTGTTCAGGTGGATGCCCAGAACCTGCGTGTACACACAGCAAACCGGACTTTCAGATAAGTCGTGGACGAGTTCAAGTCCCCCATTCAATGCAGTTTTCCATCACGTATCATTAACAAGGTGTCAATTTAGAGATTAAAGCCAGCTTGCTAAAGATCCTGTGATACATCGTTTTTTGTTAAAACAAAAAAAAAACTGACCTACAATGAACACAGATCAACACATGCTTTCAGTGATTCTTCAGTCCTTTTTAGAAATCCAAAGTTTAAAAATGATGGCTTTGTCTCAATCAGTCCCAAAGGCAGAAGGAGCTGCTCCGCTTTGATTGGATTCAATTCAATTTTAAGAACTGTGTTTGTTTCCCAAAAAAGAACATTCGTCCCTCTGCTCTAGACGCCTCTCCCTCAACAGAAAAGAACAAAATTTAACTTTCTGATGAGGCGCTTACGTAACCGTGTTTAGTCCTGCTTACGTAACGGAGCAGCAGTCGTGATGAGTGCAGCCAAACAGAAATGTTAGCACAATTACAGCGCCGAGCGTTTCCTCTCGGTTGCCTCAATTAAACGAAGTGTTTGCTCACCGTGAGGGCCACGGAGCCCAGCAGGAGCACCACCGAGTACAACAGACCCTGACTGTTTATCATCACCTGCAACAGGCCAGAAACAGGTCCAGGATCAGTCAAAGTTCTTATGCACTTGTGATGAAAAGCGGGCAAGACGGGCTCCTTACCACGGACCCATAGTCGACACACATAGTCTGCAGGGCCCAGGGGACCCCCAGGCCCACCAGGATATCAAACACATTACTGCCAATGGTGTTGGACACCGCCATGTCTCCCAAACCTGCAACAAAGTGTGTAAAAAAAAACATCAAAAATGAATGTTTGGTTAGAAAATGGTGACAGGACACACAGCTCTGCACCACTTTCTCTGCTTCTGGGGGGGGCGGATGAAGCAAGGGAGAGCTGTACTAAAAGACAGATTTCCACTGGGTAGACTTAATTGAGAACACTCCTATCGTTTCAGGGGACAGGAGTACCTTGTCGAGCCACGATCAGACTCGCTATGCAGTCTGGGACGCTGGTGCCCGCCGCCAGGAACGTGATCCCCATGATGACATCAGGGATTCCCAGAGTGTAGCCAATTATAGTCACCTGAAAGAGGCACAGAGACACACGCGATGTGGTTTTAATGACCATTCAGGGTGTCTGCAGGTCCATTGTCGCCAGTTGCACCGTTTGAAAAGGCTTGCACTCATTTTTCTTCTCATTGTGTTCTGCTCCCAACATGGACTTGACCAGTCAGAGGATCCCTTTCTATTTCAATGTGATGATTCCAGACTCGGAGAATCCAGGATTTAGAACGTGAAAAACACCTCGCGCGAATCTTCCAAAGCAACAAAGGAGCATTTCATTTAGTAACTGATTAGATGATGTATTTTACAAAACTGCAGATAAATTTGTTGAGGCTCCAAGGCAAAAAAACAAAAAAACAAAAATAGATAACACAAATCCCCTGAAGGCAGACTTCATTCTCCGGTTCTCTCTCAGTTCTTTTGGTACTTCTTGTCTTTTCCTTTTTAAGTCTTACCTTTAGATTTGTTTACCCTGTTTTTTTTTTTCCAGTTTGCATTTCTGATATTTAGAAATATCACTGCAGCCGTGTGAGAGCATCTCTGTTTGGAGCATAAGGCGCTTTGATACTACGCTCAACTCCGTAATCATAGTGCTAATTTATGCATAACAGGAGGTACTCACCATCCACACCATGAAGTAGGAGAAGATGGCGATCCACAGAGTGGACAGGATGAAGGACAGCATGAAGCATTTCTCCCAGCGAGCTTTGGCACAGTTCGGGATGGTAAAATAGAGCAGTAGTAGCAGAGGCCATGAGAGCAGCCATTTTATTTTGTTACCAACATCCCCTGCAGCAGAAAGATGCAGAAGCACCACAGCTTAGCTTCAGGAACAACAGGCACAGTGAAAGACTCATGCATGAACACATCAGTTCCATACTGGGAATGTGAAACGGTGAGATGGTGTCGCTCTCCTCTGCATTCGCGGCTCTGTCGTCTGGCACGTTCCCGTTCTCTATTTCAACCTTCCCGTCAATCACCTGGGTCTCCACACCGTTGGCAGCTTGGAACAACTTCTGGCGCTTTCAAGAAACAGAAACTGAGTCAAAGAGCAGATGAGCAGCCTGGTGCTAGTCGGGCTAGCGTGCCAACAGCCAGGTGGAGGTGAGCAGACTTTTCAACTCAATTTTAAAGGAAATCCATGGTCAGAAGTGGTTAAACCTCGACATTTCAAGGATTTTATTTCTTCAAATACAACAGCTGTACCTCTGTAATGATGAGCCGACTGGCCATCCGCAGGCGGGTTTTGGGACCAAAGTGGCTGGTGACCATGACGCGGAGGCCGGCTTCCGGAAACCTGAACTTGGAGGGGCTGGCGTTCATGATCTCGTCCACCATCACCACAGATCCGCGGCTGTAGGCCTTAGTGGGCTTAACTGAGGAGGTCAGAGGGTCGGCAGTGATAAAAAGGACTTTAAAGCATCTATCAGGACTTTTTCAAAAACGTGTTTTAGTGCACAACATTCACCTCAAACACCATGAGCTGGATACAAACACAACTAGCTGAGCTGAGATCAGTAGCTGTTATTTATGTCACATTGCTCAAGTGTGTCCTGAGCTTCAAAGAGATTTTACAGCTTGCCTGGTTCGGTGTGATCAATATTTTTGGGTGGACAAAAATTAGCTTCTTGTTCACTCTGTGCTGTTATTATATAACAGTGCATCGAAAATTTCAAAACACACTTATTAGTTTAACTTTGGCATAGTTTGACTTATTATACACGCAGGAATGCACATAAATTAACGATGTAAAGAGAATCATTGTGGACATTTCCTCTTGTTAAACTCATTATCACTTCAGGAGGGAGTGGGTCTACACCCCCGAGACCAGCAGTAGCAAAGGTAGTTTGCAAGTAGAAAGAAAGGGAATGCAGCCGCGACAATAAGCAAGTAGGGTTAGTTTAGTAAGGCTAAACAGACAGGCGTGTTACAGCGCTAATGCAGCCGGGGGGAATCTGAGAGGTCAGACGTCACTGATTAGATGCTTTTGAAAGAAGAGAACAACTGTGGCAATGAGGACTTAGCCTCAGCGGAGCGTGACATTAACAGTGATTGAAGAAGGAAAATCGAAGCCCGAGAATAATTATGGCTTCTGACTTTTAACTGCATTACTGAAGCAAGAATACATAGTAATGGTTCTGTCGCCATTTCTGCTTTAGAAAATGGCAAAGCAGACACCCAAATATATTTGGAATGTACAGCTTCAACCAGCTGGGCTTACAAAGCTATCCATCCAGTGATCCACCATCACTGTGTGGGGTCCTAAATTTACACACAAGTCAGCAACTATTTTTTTTTTTTTATTCATTAAAATAAAGCAAAACCACCCTCTAGTGGCAGACTGGAGCCCAATCAAAACTCCTGCTCCAGATGACATCACCACATCTGGCATCCAGCAATCTCTCCTCCAGTAGGAGATAAGACGCAGGTTTCGGACTGTCAAAAGGGTATCTGCTCAAGCCGGCAGCAAGGAAGCAGAGCAGCGCACCTCCAGAGACGTCCAATTAGCTGCAAATTTAGTGGAAAGGTAAATCCTAGTCATTCAGGCCAGCAGAGGACAGCAAAGGTGAAGAAAAGGAGATCAATCAGTTTTCCAGAGAGCGCTGGTCAAGAGATATCTTGGGGGTTTTTTTTGTGTGTGTGATTATATTTGTCAGAACAGTCTTGGGAGCCCAGCCTGTCTGATTAACCTTACCTGCTGCGAGTAAAGGCCACGATGGGTTGTCATCCCAAATATAGTCATAATAAGTATTACCGTCCTCCAGCTCGCTGCTACCTGCAGCACTACCGTTGGACACGTTCTTTGATTTCCCCATAAAAACTTTCTGCATGCTGGAGTTGAATCTAAAGACGTAAAAACATGGGAAAGCATCTCAAAATTACAAACACAGGAAAATATAGAACATTTTGGGTGTCAGTGATTTTTAAATAACGGTATCATATTAGAGGCTTCTTGGCAATATTAAATTTCAAGATGCAGTAGGTCACGGTGAACTTTGACCTCTGGAATCAGTCCATCCTCTAGTCCAGACAGATGCTTGTACCCCAACTGAAACAACAAAATCCCTCGAACATCAGCCACAGCATCCTTGTGAGCTCTCTTATGGTAAACCGCATTAAACGCTGATCTTTGGTAAACGCCACGCTGCCTCACAGGTGCTGCTCGTGCGTCAGAGATTCCTCGTCTGGACCGACAATTCCAAACTCATGAAACTAAATGTAGCAACACGACAAACATCAACAGCCCACCTCCCTCCTCCTAATGCAGATGAGAGCGATCCAGTTGAGGCTCTGCTCTTAGGCACTGCAAAGGGAAAAAAGATTAAACTCCCATGGTAGCAAGAGCGCAAACTGCTGTTTGCGCTAACAGATTACCAGCTGGGCATCTTGACGTGCTTGGTTTATAGAGCCACAAATGTGGCGTGATAAATTGGTGTGGGGTTTTTTTTTGGGCTTTCTTGCATGAAGCAGTGTAAATAATCACACACATTATTTTTGATCCTCTAAAAAAATGATCCAAGACAAATAAAGGACTAAAACAAACTTTTGTTGTTTTTAAGGAAACAAAGATGCTAATGAGAAGCTAACAATGGCTGATAATAAACGCATAAGAAGGTTGGCCGGAAGGGTTCATTTCAGAGTTCGCCTCGCCCCTGGCAGACGCCTTAACCTTTTATTTGTAGCCGTTCGATTTTTTTATAAATCTGTTCCAATTTGTTAGATGTTGGCTGAAAGGAGGACTTGCAAACCAAGCGCCTTCACTGTACACATGACTAATCCAAACATCCTGTGCCGCATTTTCAGCCAACAACTGGGTTGGTGACTGTTACAGACACTCCCCTAAAGCTGGAGACACGTGCACAGTCGGTCATAGTCCTCATGCACAGATAAACACATTTAAAGCTTTCTGGCGACAGACGGCAACACCGTTTTCACATTTGATGCCAACTGCGACAGAACAAACCAACAATATTACGAGGCAGATGAACGCGATGGGTCTTGTTTTTTTCAGTAAGTGCATTAACGAATGTAATTATGTCGTGCGGTGAAATCCTTGCCGGGATTTGCGTCATCATGGGTCTATACAAACCATTCCCCTCCCCCAGGATGCATCATTAACCTACAAGAAAAAAGAATGGCAGACTGGATTGGACAATAGGGTCATAACTCTGAGTTTGTGCGGCTTCATGTGGAGAAAGATGATTTTTGAAAAGGAACCTCTGATTTACAGGATCAGGAAAGTGTGGCCTGGATGAGCACATGATGACTTATGAAGGTCTTCAGGGACAATGATGCGATGCCTTGAAAATGACTCACTTCATGACGAGGATGTATCCAGCATACATGACGACCAGAACCAAACTCTCCCACCTGATAGAGAAGCAGAAAAAAAAACTAAGTCTTCACTCTAAAGGCATCCACTAATTATGCAAACCGCTGCCGCTGAACAGTCCAACTCACCAAACAATCTTCTCGTCATAGATGAACTGTGACAAAAGAGCACAAACATGCCCCTTAGACATGTTCGGTGTTCAAGAGACAAGGAACAAGGTCACACTGGAGGTGAAATTCAGTCCAACTTACTGCGATTAAAGCCACAACAGACATGATGTAATAGAAGGAATCCCTGAAAACTGCCCACCAGGTCAACAGCACCACCTGAGAAAACAGAAGGTCAACAAGAAACCAGGTCAGGAACCTTCTTCAAGGTGCTGTGTCTGGACCAGGAACTGTCTAGGTGCCGAGAATATCTTCATCCAAGCCTCACAAACTCAAAAATATTTCAAGTCCAATTCAATGTTCAGGAGGTGACTCTTGAAAGGCCTCGAGTGCCAAAATCTTTTGAGAGCACGAGTGGCTCATTTAAAACGAGGACTTTGGACAGAGAATTTTCCAGTTCTCTCTCTCTCTCTCACTCACACACACACACACACCTGTCCAGCAAAGATTCCGCACACGCCAATGATGCAAAGGATGTTGAAAACTGCAGAGCCGACGATGGTCCCCACCCCCACATCACCGTGGGTGATGAAGACACCTGCACACAGAAAGCAGCTAATCAATATCCGATCGAACCGTGTGTGTGTGTGTGTGTCTGTCTTCTTGTACTTGCTATATATTGAGTACCAAAACATGCATTCTACTAGCATAGTGAGGGCATTTTTGGGTGAGGCCTGTTTGAGGGTTAAGGCGTGGTTTAACCCTTGCCTTCGGGTTAGAACTGGTTTAGGTTAGGGAGTTAGTTGTGATGGTTAGGGTAAGCAGCTGGGTAACGCACAGTCTGTGAACGTCGGCACAAAGTTAGAATTGCAAGGCTGTGTGTGTGTTTGTTTACCAATGATAGATGCAAAGAGCTCTGGTGCGGAGCTGCCAGCTGCCATGAAGGTGGCTCCTGCAACATCCTCACTCAGATCTAATTTCTGCACAGAGAAGGCAAAGTTTAGACTTTAAAAACTCTGTCGGACTGCGATTCCCACGGGTCACTAAATCTACCTCGCAGATCTTCTCCAGTGACGGCACAAAGTATTCGTCGCATGTTATGGCGAGAGCTAGGAACATGTAGAGAGCCTAGACGGGAGAAATAAAAAAAGATTTAAGTTTGAAAAATGATTGGAGGGTTGACTGAACTGAGCACCAATCAAAACGCACAATTAAAATTGAACCTGTTTTACATTGCACTCCAACAGCTATGTTATTCTCTCTCTTACCCACAAGGGGGCAGTATAGGGCTACAGTACGGTTTGACCCCCGCAACGCCTGCTCACATGCTCCACGTGCATATTTCATGCATCAATGACAATCACAATTAAAAAACAACAAAAAACATCATTAATATATTTATCTGCTGTACTTGCAGATGTATTTCTGTTGTAACTACCCTTAGCAACAAACAAGATATGGTTTCTTTGCATAACTGATTCAGTGTTGAAATTTCAAATAAACTTTAACATTTGTACCAATGCCACGTTTTTTTCAAATCTGCTGTATTTAATCGTACCGAACACATTTAATCCTGAAAGAATGGAAATTATGGGATGTCAGGTGACAGAGACCTAAAGCTGAACGCAGAATAAAGATCTTTTACCGCCACAATATGGAGCAGGACGGCCCCCTTCTTTCGTTCTTGGCTGCTGAAAAGGTCATCAGGAAACTCGTGTATCGCTGAGGAGAGAAGGAAATGCCAAAGTCAACGCACATCAGCTGTGTGAAAGCGAGGTTAGACATTCTGAATTTCAGTGACACTGTTGTGTCCCATCACTTACACTGACCACCAGCCAAAATAAGGGTGTGACCATCAGCCTCTACTCAACGTCAGCGGACAGAGAGTCAGCCGCCAACCATCACCTCGATCACTGAAGCAAAAGCTTGTGCTATATTAGGAACCTGAAGTCACAGAATGAACATACATGGGCAGAAGAGCCCGTCCCATGCTGAGATCATCCATAGGGAGCCCCAGCTGGAACACAGCGGGATCGCGCTGCCGCCATACCACTTAGCTCTCTGGGTGCACCTGAAGACCGCCATCATCTGTGGTGTGTCCGACCTGTTGGACCAGATGGCCCAGATCTTGCGTCTTTTTAATGGTAGTGTAATTATGCAGTATAGCAGAAAAATGTCAGCGTGTTACTTTGCCGCTTCGTTTCGCCCATGTGTCAGAGGTAAACCATGTAAACCCCATCATGTCTGTCCATTAGTGAAAAGATTGGCACCTTCAGGGTGTTTTGCCCTCACACTTCCCCCTGGCAGCCCCACATTGGAATAGTACAAGTTGAACAGTAACAGTAACAGTTCCTGGAGCCAAGTCACATCATCGCACTCTGAACTTTTTTTTTTTTTTTTTTTGCCTGACCACAGATCTCTAAGGTCCTGTTTCTGGATCAGAATGTGTCTTGGAAGGACATCAGTGTCTGGGACCGTTCTGCAGTAGTTTAGACAAGTGAATGAGACAGATCTAAGACTGGATACATTTCAAATCGGTGAGAACAAGTTAAGACTAAGATGGAAAAATAATCACTAGGACAACCTTCCTGCAGCATAAAATCGATTGTTATAGGACAACATTTCATAACTTGAACTCAAGTCAGCTGCAAGTCAGCCAACACTGCTGCATAAACACAGAGGAGCAGTTAGAGTGTTTGCGTGTTTTTCTAACACTCTCTTACTTCACCCAGACTGAGTTAGGGAGATGCACGTTTCCATTTGTCATTGACTTCAGGCCATCTCCTTTAATTGGCTCCTCATAAGGATAAAAATGAATTACTAGAATCAACTCTCTTAATCCTCTTCCATATGTAAGACACAAATATTGGCCCCACAAGGCAGAAGTTATGCCAATTTGTTAAATGAACCAGTAAACACAACACACATTTCTGCTTTGCCACAAAATTAAGAATTTTTTTAAAAAAATTACAGTATACAGGTCGATCGCCTGTATACGGTTATTTTAAAAAATCTTTAAAAACAAAGTCCATATTTTGAGCCAGCAGCTGTTTCCCCACAGAAAACGCAGCAGGATTAGAGCCACATATGGACTCATGGAGTGGAAGAGTCCTCACCTGAGACTTCGCTACATCTGTCTGAGCTGCACCGCTGCCCCTTTACCAGATTCGGTCTAGGGTACACGTGGCTGAAGCGCCACATTGTCCCGGCCTTCTCAATTTGGGTCTGCATCCCAGGATTTCACACCTGTCTAAATATCGTGCAACAAACATGCACGCGTGCCTATTCTGGCAAATTGGAGGATTACCTTAGTCTCGTGTGCACGCGTGGTCTGTGTTATTCTTCAGAAAATCAGGAGTTTGTCTGCAGCTGTTACGTTATTTGCTGATGTTGGACATACTGTACTTCAAGTGAGGGCTGGTATGTGGGACGAGCAGGTCTGGTGATCTCTGAGATCCAGTCTCAACTGTGGTTGTTTGCCTCTCTTCTTGCCTCTCCAGATCGTCAAGAAAACTATGCGTCTCCTCTTGGGATAATATGATTTGCAATATCCAGCTAGCCAACTCCCAGGGGGGTTTATATCCCCCTGGGGATATAAAATCTAACCTGGATTTCTGATCTACCCCGTAGACAACTTTCTCACCCGAGTTCCCATTTGCCTTGGTGAAAGCCATTCTCCGAGGGAGGACAGAAAGCCGGGCTGGATTGTAGCCCCGGGGGGGCTTGGTTTCGACGCCCCTTGTTCTATTAGAACATCACAAAGTTGATTTATTATTAATAATTCAGTTCAAAAAGTAAAACTCTGATCCATTACACTTAATTTCTTTTGCCTTCATCTTATTTTGGAAAAAATTGATATTTGAAATTCATGGTGTCCAAACAGCCAACACAAATCACCTACAAATGTTTCTTAGCCCTCATATTACATTCACGGAATGTAAGGAAACAGTTGCACAAGCAGTAGTAACATCGACCTTGAGAGGATTATGAAACGCAGCACATTTGAGAACACGGGTTAAAACCATGAGGAGACAATTGCAGAGATTTTAGAGCACCTCATGCTTCCTTCTGCTGACCTTATGAAGATTTCAGGACTTTCTGAATTTACTTAAACAAATCCCAGTTTCATTATATTCTAATTTGTTACGATGCCCCAGTGCACTTACCGATGACCTTGGGTTTGCCAAGCACCGTGTAGCCCAAATCAGTGGTGCCCAGTCCTCAGGTTCTCCTGAGGCTGACAGACAAATGACATGTGTACAAATGACAGACACTGAATGGGATAATCTAAGCATTTCTGAAGCTGTTTGACCTTTGAGAACTGAGAACGTGTGCAGCATCGGGGTGGCACTAGTGGGAGACTCCAGGCTGTTGCAGGCGGACACGACTCATTTCATTTCTGACAGCTTTTATGTGGCGAATAAAATGTGTCAGGAGAGCCAGCCACCATGAGAAAGGTGCCATACTAGCTGGAATCAAAATCCAATACCGGCACAAGAGCCAAAACCTTTGACGATTCATGGAGAAAACAGCACCAGAGCCATAAATTATTGCTTGAGGTTGCCTTTTTATCTCCAGCTCTCAAACCTTCTGGTTCACCACCAATCAATAATTAAACGCATTCGCCACCCAAGGGCTTGAGTTCCCCGCTGTATACAATCGGTGTGTTAAAAATAGGTAGAAGGTGTTTTAGGTGGTAGCTGGAAGGGAGTCACCTCACAGCAGCTGTGAGCATTTACACCGCAGGCCGTCTACAGGCCGTCTGCCCGACTACGCCATAGAGGTCAGCCTGGACACCCTCGTGCTCCTACAGCTGTTTTCTCGCACAAGGACGGGACAGGAAGTACACACAGGAGGCCAGCTGAAGTGATGCATCTCAAATGAGGCCCAGAAATAGAATCACGCACGTGCAGCTGCAGCGGAACTGCTCCTTTTAAAAAGGAATGCCATTTTTATGGAAATTGGATGAGTTAAAACCTGAAGGCATGTTGTTAGGGTTCAAACACAGAACACACACACACACACACACACACACACAAAAATGGGTTAATTTACAACCCAATGTGCTGCCGCAGGCTTGAATAGAAAAGATCCAAAAGGGTAAAGATCAGCTAAAATGTCAACAAATGAGACATATGCATAGCATTTGCATCAGACGCCAAACAAATCTGCAGTCTAAGAACGCACGTAGAACGCACCTCGTATGCGGCGTAGCGATCAGTGAAAAGGCAATGCAGCAGTCTTCGAATACGTTTTGTGCATCTGTCCTGACGTCTTGTTCTACACTAAACTTTAATGGCTCCTCCTTGGCCCATTTCTCAAGCTGCCAGGGGTGGTATTGATCTGGTGAAGCAACCAATCAACAGGCTGAGGGGTGAAGTCATAGCCGGCAAAAACCCTGACGACATCGTACAACACAAACCAGATTCAGGATCAGCTCGGGACATCTGACAAACTCAATAATGCTGCTTATATAAATTATTATTTTATGTATAGGATGTATGGGATTGTCATGATAAAAGCACGGAGAAAGTGGATCAAAGAGTAGCTTGAGGGGCGCATGGTGGGTCTCTGATTGTGGGAACTTTGAGCCACATAAAAGCTATTCTAGTTAAGATTTTATTGGTATGACGTTCTAAAATTCATCGGAAAACTGCTCAAACTGGGACACCTCACAGCCTTGTGAAATGTCCTGGTGAATGTTTCAAAAGGGAGGCCATTTTTGTTCTGCTGAACAGAGACTTTGCAATCGCGTGAACCTGGGCAAGAACTTCTCTTTTCTCACTTTTTTTTTTTTACCTCCTTTGGACAGGTGCGACAGACAGCAGGCGAAAAACAGCTCCTCTTCCAGACGCCAAGCTACAAAATCTATAAATAAACCCTGGATTCTCTGGACAACCGGGCTTTATCTACAAGGAACTGCTGCCAACGTTGGTTTGTTAACTACAAATACAATTGAGAGACTTGTAGAAGCCAGATCACATTAGATCCGTCATGCCCATAATTAGATAATCAGCTTTCACTCAAAGGCCCAGTCACATGATCTCAAACTCAAGTAAGCAAAATTTTGTAGTCGCTTGGGAGCAAGCAAAGCAAGCAACTGTTTTAAATTAAACAGATAAAAATGTTTAAGTCAAACCTTAGTCCTTTGCTCCTGTTGCACATCTCAGAGAAGCAAACAGGTCACATGCTTAACCATGACGACCTTGTCTAATTAAAAAGACAAGTTCTTATTCTCAGAATGTTGGAGTTAGTCGTGTGCAAAGCTAGCGTGTGATGGCTTTTTCTGTGGCACGGCTGCATGATGAGCACCGAGATTTAGTAAAAGCAGGCGCGTTCTTTATTTTAGCACGGTCTCAAAGCTCACGGAATATTTACAAATGCAATCTTAATTTGCTGGGATACAGCCAAAGCAGGTCTGTATTCCTTACATTTGTGCAATTAAGGCGGCCATAATCTGGTAATATTTCAGATATTATGGTCATCTTACATAATACAGCTCAGCATTGAGTGCCGTCTGCCCCAGAGATGGACAAAGCCTGTCGGAAAAACACCGTCAACAACGACCACTAAATAAGATGTTAAATTTTAAATTATTGTGTAGCAAATTCTGTTATACAGTGCCTTCACATGCACCACCATCTTATGATCATGAGCAACTTTATACACACACGTGTGCAGTCTATTTATTGCGTGTGAACAGAAGAAAAAAAAAAAAGAATCAGCTTGCCATCAACACAAGTCCTCCTGTCAAACACATGCATTCAGCCACATGTAAGAAAATATGTCATTTTCAAATTCAGTCAAAGTTCTTTGGGTTCTAGGTTTAACAAAATCAAATCATCCCCACACACAGAGGTCAGGGGTGTGATGTGGAGTGCTCTCCACACAGATGCTTTGGTCTGCAGCACCCTTGCTGCAGTATTGTTGCACCGCTGGCATGCAAAGAAGCAAAGTCAGGTCAGTTTCCATTACGTGCTCTATAATCCCCAACTTGTGTAATTCCCCTTAACAAAATAAAGAAAAAATAAAAAAAACCTTCTGGTGTTTCCGTCTGGTTGACAAAAAGCCAGTGCAATGTGAACAAACTGGCTGATGTCACACTGGTACCTAATCAAAGCTCCAGCTCCTCTTCCTGACCAACATTCAAATGTGGCTGCAAATGAACAGATTACAGTCTTCAACCCACCACAATCACAGCCTGCCGGGATTAATTCCTACTACAGACTGACTCGCTGAAACCCCGGCGGCGCCGCCGCTCACTTGTGCTTCACACGCCGTCATCTAATGTCCAGCGATCCAATTATGCCACAGATGGGTTTCAATAGACACTATTAGCAGTGCTGTTGAGGGTGAACCATTTCTCCTACACCTTCTCGGGCCACATTGCTCACTTGTCATCGTATCCCATCATTCGGGGGTAAATTTTCATCGATCATCAGTCAACCATCTCAAATGGATTAAGGTTAGATCTTAACACAAGTCTAATGTCCCAGAACAATATTTGGAAAGGTACCTTTAGAAAAAAAAAAAAAAAAAAAAAAAACATCAGTTGGAGAAAGGTCAGCTACCTAAAATACGATTCTGAGTTCAGGAACATAGTTGAATTTGTACGTTGAAGGTCATCAGTAGTCAGTGTTAGTGAAAAGCTTCAGTAAAAACAGTGCGTGAGGGGATTTAAAGAGATGTCACCGATTCTTCATGCCTCAGACCCTAATGTGGGCTTTTACCGCCACTAAAAAGTGCACTGCAGGAGGTGATAAAAGATACGCTATCACACCAAGGGGGGTACAACAAAGAAACATTTGCCCCTTATGAGCACAGAAGAGGCTTCATGCTGATCAAAAAAGGACAGACTTGAGTATAATCAAAACAAATCAAACCAGCTGGAATCTGATTAAGGCTCCGATAATTCAACCAATGAAGTATGAGAACACCCCTGCTTTATCAGTTCCACTGAGATAGGAGAAATTAAGACAACACAAGCCTAAACTATTAAATCTACTTTCACAGACTGATTTAATTTGAGTGGGAACGTAAATAGCACCTTCAGTATTCCTTCTGTTCCGGCTCCTAGCACGTAAATGCTAAATAGCTGAAGACCTGCTCCTCTGTAATCAAGTGAAGCAGCCCGCATAAGTCCAGCTGCAGAGCCATGTTAAATGATTGTACGTTTACTGCAGACCGCTGCGTGAGAAGCAGACCTAACACACCTGGATACAGACCGTGTGACGCCACTGGCGAGCACTGGCTGCCGTTCAAGTCCAACGTCATTAGATAAATAAATAAATAAGATTATTGGCTCTTGCAATGGATATTTATGACACATGTCGCTTCTGTAGTAGTGTCAGACTAATTCCCATTGGTGGTCCTGGTTTCGCACCACTGGTCAAAGGTCAACAACATGAGACAGCGCCGACCGGGTGGTTATTAGCACAGACCCTTCCACTATTAGCCACAACAAGCGTTTAAACGTGTCCGTCACGTTAAAGTTCAGCCCATAAGCCAGCACTACACAAGTCTCGTTCATAATACTGCTTATTCATGTCAACATGTGTCACATGACTGCGGTGAACATGGACATAATGGTGCTGCAATGGCATAGTCACTCTCACAAGTCCCAAGGAAAATTTAAAAAATAATAATAATTTCCCTCTGTGATCACTATTCTGTCTTTATATGGACACTGTGCATCACCATTAACGTTTAGAGCATTTGTGACAGGTAACGCAGCACACTGTTATTCAACACAGCTACATTCAGCAAATACACCTGTGAACAGCAGCTTTCTCTCTCTCTGGTTTAAGACAATTCATGTGTAAAAGTGTTGTCAGAAAATACAGAAAACAAAGTTTAAGACACATTAAGGTGGTTTAGATTCAAGCACCACATTCAGGGAGGGGTTTTGAGACAGAATAAAAAAATGATTGTGGAAGAGAGCGAGAGCCAAAATCATATGACCGGATCACGCTGACACAGATCTGAGGTGGAAGGAGGAGAAGGAAAAATGTGAGGAATGCCTCCACTGTCTGAGGAGATCTGAGTGGATGAAAGGTAATCCAGATGGATTAGAGAGAAAACCCGAGTCATGTGAATTTGAGTTTTGGTTCTTACTCTCCAGGACCCCAAGGTGAAATGGCAAATGGACGCTGGGTGTTTGTTCTGCTCGTTTTTGCATAACATTGCCGTTTAGAGCAGCAGTGGTTTGGAAACCCTTCAGGGATTCTGCCTGCAGTGGCAAATAATGAAGTAATAGCCATCAAGTCCTCACTGGCTCACTTCTGATACGACCACACACACACACAAAATCAAACATTTTTAAATTACCTTCCTAAGTCGTGCTTGGCCTGGTTTTGTCCTGTTTGTACTATCAAATACAGCTCATTTCGGCAAAGTGGTCACAAACGTTGAGTTGTTTTCTCTCCATTTTATTCGGAGCTTGGAGCTGAAGGGTGCTCAGAAAGCAGGACTTGGGTTAGCTAACTGTTCTACGTGTCACTCTCTTCATTAGTGGCAACACTGGACTTTGCTGTTCTAATGACAAATTCATACATCTTCTCATCGAGTTTCTGTTCACCTGACCGACAAAACAAAGTTTTGTCCCCACTGGCCTTTTTTTACATGTCAGTTGCTTCTTTAAATTCACATTTATCAGCCACTAAGTGCTGAACGCTGCTGTCCCGGTCACGGCGGTGACTGATAAGAGCTCTGAGTGGAAAAATGAAGGAAACATCCATAATTCTGAGAAACCCCGCCGAGCAGCTGCTGTTCTTCCATCATCTGGAGAGCATACCTGGCTCTGAGCAGTTCTTCTCCAGCGTTTCATTATCTGGATTTGTGGCCATTAACCGTCTCCCCCACTGTCCAGCGCCTGGATGTCCTTCCACCGTCATACCGTGACCTGCGACAAAAAGGAAAAATTATTCAGTCAGTCATGTGTGAAAAACGCCGTATAGCGATTACAGGCTGTTTTCCTACGATTGTTGATGGCTGCTTTCGGTTTTTAGTTCTCCTGCCAAAAGAGCCATGACAGCATTAAGCCGAGTAAGGTTGCTTTTCTTTAATCCCTTGAACACAGCTATTGCCATTATCATTTTTTAACTGCTCACACTGCCGTAATGAGAGCACAAATACCCCCCAATCCATTATGTAAAGTTGTGAGGGACGAGCTGAGCAGCCGTTTCAAAAAAATGTTCAGAGGCCGCCATTGAGCGCGAGACAATTAAAAACCACTCAGTCCATTTCTGACTTTTGCTAGACGTTATGGAACGACCGGAGATCCCTCAGCAGTCGACTTGTGCTTAAAAATGAGCTCTTCACGCCGCACCAGTCAATGTTTCTCTTTAATCCCTCCGAGATCTGACTTTGGAGACAAAGCTGTTCATATGAAACAAATGAAGAACACGACTGCGCTTTAGCACTTCTTGGAAAATTCACCATAACTCAGGATCCGCTGACTTAGAGGCAGCAGAACCAGTTTGTCAGCTCAGGGCTGTTTGGACAGTTTAAGCTCAGGTTGTCTGGAAGAGAAGAAACATTTTCACCAGTTTCAAACTGAGATGAAAGGGTGTTTTTTTTTTTTGTTTTTAACTGCTGCTTAGGAAAATACAACCAGCCAGCTGGGATCTGTGAGCTCTTGCATCAGTGGAACACTGGTCAGAGCACTTAAGGTGAGCAAATTTACAATCAGCTGGCTGAAACTACGACGTCACTGCGTTCTAAAACTCTTTTATTGTACATTTTCCTGGTATGGTTTCCTTTGGGAAGACAGCACCTGGCCAAGTCGATGAAACAGCAATGAGAACTTCATTTTTACCTTTTCGGTATTATTCTACAGTTCATTCATGACTGATTTAAATCGTTTTAAGCTATGAACACAGTGAGCAATTCAGTCAATTTACATCATTCTTGACAGTGGATGTTATGACCTTCAAGTGCTAATTAACCATTTGACGCAATAGCGCTAATAAAGCGAAAGAGCTCATCGATCTATAATAAAACTGTTTCCTACACTGCTCTGCGATCCTGCTTAAACACGTCACCAAAACAATGGATGGGTCTCCAAAGAGGCCGTAAAAATCGCCTCGAGTGGGGGATAAACCCGGGCGGTGATTACAGCTCTGTTGTGTTGCAGGGTGCAAGTGTGCGGACGCTACAGTAGCCGAGCTCTGGTGTCGTCCTGCTCGTCTCAGATGGAATGAGGACGTTCACCCATCAATCTGTGTCCGGCAGCTATCACTTTCTAAAACATCTCCAGCACACACACACACACCTGACCCTCCTTGTCAAACACCTGTTCAATCAGCATGCACAACAGCTAACCCGTCTACCATCCATCAGACGGACTAGGCTTTTACAGCGATGTCCACACGTCTTCCTGGAGCATGGGCTTAAATATGAAAATATTATACTAGTCAATTAGACTGATCTGTGTGTGTGTGTGTGTGGGGGGGGGGGGGGCGTACATGTTTCACACATCACCTTGAAATCCCCATCCTAGAACACTGGTCAAAACAGGTGAGAAAGAGAAAGAGAAAAGCGTTTTGTTATGCTACAGGAGAAAGGAGTCATGGTTCCAGGCAGGCTGTGACAGGTATCAGGCTTCTTTTACAGCACCACCAGAAATGCACAAGCACTTGTGCTGGGGAGCAGGATCTTCCCCTGAAGGTGCTGCCATTCTGCGCAGCAGCAAAGAGAAGCTTTCCCCTTTGCATATGAGCAATGCTCAGTTGCATGTTGTGCTAGTTAACCTCTGGTTAACTTCTGCCAGGCTGCTCACCAGATTACATAACTGAAGCTGTGTGGGAAGGCTCTGTTTGCGGGGGTCCTGAGGTAAGAGCTCTGACATGTGTGCATGGGAGGATGCGCTTGGACAGCGTTGGAGTGCGTGCCGAGTGCGCGCAACGTTGGTATCACGCATGGTCGGCGGTCCGAGCGGCGCGCGTTTTTTCGCACCAACGCCAACGATCGGGTATCGTTGTCCCATCACCCGCGAATTTAGTTAAAACCACCGTCTCGGGCCTCTGCAAAGTCACCGTCCCTCGAAGGATGTAGGGACGGTGTGATGATGCTCCCGAGTGAAAGAGGGGAATCCGGTGTGTGCGCGAAGTTGACGATGCCAGCGTTAATCCCGACCCTCCAGTGTGGCGTGAGCGACGCAAACAAGGGAGGGGACAAAAAGGCAGATGCATAGAGAGAGAGAGAGAGAGAGAGAGAGAGCCGCCACAGCGTGTCCCATCTGCGTTCGCCTCACTTACTCGTTGCGTGCATGTGTGCCGTGATTATGAGGCTGCCTCTGAAATTGAAAACGTGCCGACGGCGCGCACACTGCGGCACACACTGACAAACAGACGCAAGACTGCGTTCCCATATTCTCATTTTATGAGAATATGTGGGGAATACTGAAGAAAGGCGACGCATTCCTGGCTTAAATGAGCGAATGCGTGAACGCACGCATTTCTTTTTTTTTGGAAGTAAAAATACAATCAAACTGCCGTCATCCTGTGACTTTGTTGTTAAGATTGTTGGTCTCGGTCACGATCGGACGCACAATCAGAGTCGCAATCCACTCATGTTTGGCGGTTGCGTGATTTCGCCGCAGATGTAGCGTTGAGCACCATCACTCACCTGTCTTGGTGAGCAGCGCCGACATGCTCCACGCCACGAAGAGGACGCTGCAGACGAAGCACACCTGAACGAAAAGCATCTCCCTCCTCTTGCGAACTTTGAATAGCTTCGCCATGGTCGTCTTTTTGGACGCGCTCACGGTGTCGGTGTCGTCCCGCTCCATGGCTCCCACTTTTATATATATATATATATATATATATAGATATATAAATAAATAGATAGATACGACGCGTCCTTGAGAGCCAAAACTACCGCCCCACTTGCCTCTTCCACGCAGAGCACACTCAGGATGTGTTCCTCATTTCGAGCCGTCCAGTGAACAGAAACAGCCTTTCCTCACTGAAGCGTTTTTTGGTTTTGTTTTGCTTTTTTTTTTTTTTTTTTTTCCTTCTCCAGCAATGACAAGGCGGTCAAATCCCGACACGGGTCTCTAAGTCACTTCAGGGATGCAGCAGAATTCTCAGAGGTTGAGGATCATGTGGGCTTCCTTTGCAACACGCATCTTATCCCGTGCGGGAGAAAACATGTCAGCCGTGATAGCCTCCATCCGCGTTCGCGTTGCCGTCAAATGCGTCAGCGTCCACTCAGTCGCATTCCAATCCGAGCACCTGCGCCTGTTAAGTGAAACCGAGCCGCTCATCAAGGTTAATTGTTGAATTCAGGCGCCAGTTGCGCCTCCCCCCCTTCACAAGACGTCCCTCCTGGAGCAGAAAAGCCCTGCTGATGGCGGAGGACCGTCAGCTGCTCCCGTCCCCTCCAATGAGACCGGGACGCTGTGACTTTCCCGAGGAATGTCTGTGGAAAAGCCAGGGAGGGGAGAAATATGGGGGGAAATATACTTTTCTTCTTCCCTCTGTCACCGTCTGCCTTCAACCCGCCACAGACTAATGGCTCATCGATCTCCCTGGCCCCCGGGGTGTGGACTTGCATTATTTATAAAATCAGATTTGCTCGGTTATTACTTTTTTTTTTTTAAATTTATTTAATTATTGTGTGTGTGTATGGGGGGTGTTTGTTTGTTTTTGTATAAATCTATTTAAATTGGGCTAATTAACCTGCCAATAATGTGCGCTGTAGAGGTCCCACTGAGATTTTTATTTTTTTTTTACAAAATCCCGATGCAACCCTAAAATTGATTGGTACAACAGACACACACACCATCATTATGAGGTCATTGTCACAAGATGGAAACAAGGCAGCTGCGTCAATGGTCAGTCACGCCTTAATGTCCTTAAAATCAGCTGCTCATCAGATCTGCAATTTTCAGACTATCTTCAATGCCAGCAAACACAGCTCCAAAGCTCCAGGTGACTTCATCCGCAGATTACTTCTCTGCTATATTTAGACTACCTCTGGCAGGCCTGCCCACTCAAAGGAGCAGACCCCTGTAAAATAACATCTTCATTATAATCAATAAATTCCTCCTTTTCATAGTTGATGTCGCTCTATTTGTTTGCCATTGTGAGTCGCTTTCCGTGCTCTCTCCATCATTATTGTCTGGAGTTTTCTGAGGACAGGAGTGATGTCTGGCAGACTGAATCCAATTAGACTCACTCCATGACTTTTCAGAGAAAGCAACAGGAAGACAGCCGTATCTCTTTTGATCTATTATTTGGGAATTACAGGTGCACAGAGACCCCCTTTGTTGGGGATCTGAAAGTATTTGGACAGTATAATTACACATATGCCATCAAGGTAGCTTTTATACTTGAATGAAAACCCATCTCAGCCAGTGACCTATCAATTATGATCTTTTTTTTTTTTTATGCACACAATCTCCCAAGACTCCGTCAAACGGCCCCAGCCAACATTTTACGTGCGTAAATGTTACAGGGCAGTGGCTGTTGTAATCAGTCGTTATTATTGGTGTTGACAGCTGATTAGCACTGCTCCATTAAGTTTCTATCAATGCCAAAGCAACGCTGACTCACTTGGTCCGCAATGCTAACGTCGACTCAACATTCTGAAGACAGGAACTTGTCGTATTATAAGGGTTACATGCTTTTGTGTCTAGATTTGAAGACAAAAATGCATGTAAACCCTCATAATACGACAACATTTATTGAACAGTACATTTGTTGACTATTGAGATGGTGTTTGGACAGAGGCCGGAGCCATTTTCAGCCTTTGTGCTGCGCAAAGCTGCTCCTGCTTGTAGCATCACATGTAGCTGAAGAACACAAAAGGTCGATGTCTTTTTGTAGACGTTAGAGGGGAAGTGAATCAGCTCTTTTACCAAATATCAAACTGTTCCGTCAGCTAATTTCATACAGCCCTCCTTTGTGTTTAGGGAGCTTGTGACTCTGCCTCACGTAGGCTGCTCTCGCCACCTTCGGGCCAGTTTCAGGTCACCTTAACTGTCAAGATAACAGATGGGGAGTGGAGCAAAGTGGTGCCGCCTGCACAGTATTCAGCACGTGCTGGTAGAAGAGGCCAAAAGCAGCGTTTCTATACCTACCGCCACTGCTGCCGAGCAAAAAAAGGGAGGAGTCGTAGGCCTTGCACTCGGATACAATCTTGCACAAATGAAGGTTATGTAACGGAGAAGCTGTCCACGTTGGCACAGTGCAGGGCAGGTCTCCAGCAGCTTGGCGTCTCCAGGGAGCGGTCACATTTTCGTATCCAGGGTTGTCATTTAAACAGGGAAAAGCCCCGCAAGTCGTCACTCGGCGCTTTCTGACTGCCACCAGGTCTTTTTCTTTATCTGGCGGCCAGAGTCTTCGGCCTAATCAAGCTCAAACAGGCACGCACAGTCATGTATGACCCACGTCTGTGCCAGGGGATTAGTCCCCTCCAAGCCCCGGTCCATGCAGCGGGCCGGCAGTTAGGGAGCAATGCCAGTGCCTGCTTACAAAGATTTAGCCTCTGTTTTACACTCCACAGCTTGGTCAAACATACACACTGGCCTTCCTCGCTGTCTGCTGGACCCCCAGGGAGGGCCGCCGGTCTGCAGTCGGGATAATAATGTGTGTGAATTGTGTGTTTTAGCTGCAGGGAGACAGTGAGAGATTGGTTTTGTAGTAGGGTTGTAATGTGGGGAAGTGTCACAGGGAGCAGCCAGTGGAACGCCAATTTCTTCTTTCTGATAAAAAAAACAAGCGTGTTTGACGTCCTGCTGCTGCAGATCACTATTGACTCGACGTCAACAGTGTGTGTGTGTGTGTGTGTGTGTGTGGTTTTTTGGTTTGTCTGTTTGTTTGTTTGGTTTTTTTGCAATAATAACAAACAGTTAATAATACTGACCTCCGCTGGGAAGCTGGTGTATGACGAGGGCTGTTTTCACCCCCACAGTCTAACCAGCTCAGGACAGAGTATCACCTGTTAATCTAACATTTTCTTTTGTCCCTTCGTGGCTGATCAAAGCCACTTTTACCAGGCATCTGGTAACAGAACTTGGAGGGTTGTGTAATTGTGTGGTTTTGTGCCCACAACACAAGCTCTAATGACAGGGGTCTAGAGGGGGCATCGGCTTTATTAGGTTACACAAATCAAAATCTTTATTCATTAAAATAGTTTTGTGCTGTTTTCCCATGAGGGAACCAGTTAATCAAATCACACAACCAGACAGGTGGGTCGACAGAAAGGTTGCTGTAAGGAGCGATCTGACCATTTAGGAGAAGACGTAACCACAGCTGTTTGTGTGTGATTGTGTCCATCGTGTAACTCACTCATTCATAGCTCCACACCTTCAATTAAAAAAGGATGACCAGATGTTACCTAGTGTTAAAAATGCAACTTGCTGTGTTCATGTAATTACAACGGGGGACGAGTGAAATACAGTACGTCCGTGCGCTCTGCCGTGCGCTGGGATGTCCCATGAATGTGTGGGGACTCGTCCTGCTGAGGTGTGGTTTTTTGACAAGGTGACACTGAGCTTGCACCGTGTAGGCATCGCCGCTAATATGCGACTAAAATGATCTGCAGAACAGACAGAAGCAACGGCTCCGGCTCTGTAAACCTTCACCTGCATCAACCTGCCAACTATCGCCGAGGCCAGTGTCCGGTACTCGGCGCAGCAGCACCATCGCGGGCATGCAGGCATGCGTGCACAAGCTCGGGCAACATCTGTAAAGAAAGACAAGTTTTTGCTCCTTGCAAGCTGCAGGAAAAAAATAAAATACTGCCTGCAGCAGTGCTGCGGGTTTCCGTGCTCGTGTGCTTAGGTGTGAAGAGCAAACAGGGCCAAGAGGAGAAACAGAGAGTGAGATCTGTGTCTTCTGAAGGCAGAAATCTGCTGGTGGACTGGACCCTTCCTGCCGTCCTGCCCAGGGCAGGAAAAGCTGCTGACAACATGAGACACGTCAGTCAGCTCGCAGGCAGCTGCCATCGATGCCAAACACTTGCATCCAGACAGGATATTTACATTGGAAATAGACAGCATTGTAAATGTATACCGTCGTTCCTGCTCTGCTTTTGTTGTTGTGTCCAAACACTTATATAACCTTTTTCACTGAGCTGAGTTAGTGTGTCCGTTTGGCTGAAGAGCATAAAAGACGTCAGACCCTGACACAGAATGGAGCAGCGCAGATATACAGTATGTGTGGAGTTGATTTGGAAAATCTCTGAGAGACTTGGTCTAACTGAATGTGTCCTGCTGTGTCTGCAGAGAAAAGGAAGCTCAGACAGGCAAACAGCCCCATTCAGACCAACCGCAGACGTTGGGAGGGCAGATTGGGCGAAGAAGTGCAGCAGTACAAGGGCAAAGCCTATAGGAAGCCTACACACATGGGCGCTTACTGGCCAGTGAGGTTGAGATCTAGGCTTTATGCACATGGATGTGATGCTGCAGTGACGGTTTTATCATCCTGCACATCTCCACGCTAGAAACAAAGCAAAAGCACTTGGTCGTGAGAGTGGGAGTAGATAATGTCATAATGTTATTATTCCCAGCACAGAGACTGATTGTGTGTGGTTACGTGTGTGTGTCTTTAATAATTATCAGAGATCCTTTTAAAGAAGCTCCTGAGAAAACAATCTTCCATTGGCTTTTCCAGTCAACCTAATGTTTCTGGAGCAGCCATGGGCTGCTTTCACGGGCAGGTATTAGTTGCATGCGTTGGGGTGTGGAGAGCGGGGATGAAGTGGTCCCAGAATTTTACTCAATTTAAGAGAAAGATGTACACAGTGCTCTGTATAGGTTCATTGTCATACAATGAACTCTTTTGCACTAAAATTTTAGGTGATTTGAAATTTAAAGGCGGGTTTATGGAATCAAAAGCAAGACCGTTCCATTTAATTCTAAGCTACAGGTTCAAGCCAGCAGAGCCATTAGCGGCCACCGCTCCAACTGTTGGCATCTCCACGGAACAGCAGAGACACAAACAAACAGTGGACGGTGCTGAGTCACATTCGTGGTTTCACACTCCGCAGTCAGACCTCTGCTTGTTTTCACATCGCTGCTGATGATTCAGCTCAGTTACGCCGGCCTCTGTTGTGCCAGGGAGGGATCCTGACTTAGAAGAGACGTCTGCAGGGGTAAACACCGAGAGCTAACCCTCATCATGTTTCCTGTGCTTGAATTAATCAGTAGCAGGGTCCCCTCGCAGCTCTCAGGGCAGTGTCGGCCACATCACATCAGATGAGGCCAGTTAGCGCTGATGTGCTTAGCAGAAAGAGCAAGCCAGCAAGGCTGTATTCTGCTGACTGGCTCTGCAACCACACGTCAGCCCGAATGCAGTTTGCTAAGGCTCATTTAACCAGCCTGATCGCTAACTGTAACCGTGGCAGTGCGACAAGTTTAGGGAAAAGGTTTGTTTTGCTCTCAGGGAAGAGGAAGAATGTGCCATTTGTACTGAGGCTGAACAAAACAGTCTCATGTGATCTGTCCCAAATATCTCATCACATACACATGATACCCAAGTCATCCGAATGTCTGTGCCAGTGCGCCAGCCACAATCAGCTACAGACGCGTCCGACGGAGCGCATTCTTCCACCCAAAAGGAAAAATGGAAGCTGCACTATTGTTGACAGTGGATAATCAGGCTGAGAGCGCCTTTGTGGCTTTGTGCTTGCAAAGATCACCTCCACAATGTGGCAGTTCAAGGTTTGTGCTCAGGAGGGCCTCGCAATCTGAAACATTATCAGCACGTGGACAAAATGGGTTCAGTTGCAGAAGAGGCGGGGGCATGGATCACAAAACAAATGAGGGAGCAGTGGGGAATGCTCTTTAGAGTGGAAATATGAGCTTCATTTAGTGGGCAGCAACGGTAACTAATTTACTGAAAATCTAGTAAAACAAAAGCAAAAAAAAAAAAAAAAAAACTCTAGAAGACATATTGTGGCATCCATTGTTCCGGAGCAATAAGACCAAATTTCATTTTGGGAAGTATCCGGGGATTTCCTGCCTTATGTTATGTTTGAATATTGTGAGGTTTCATAGAAATCCATCCCCTTTTCATGTTATTACATTGATGTCACTGGCATTAAGTGGTCTGCTTAGTGTGTCACCTGGGAATTCAAAAGGGATTAAGCTCATTCATCCTCCAATCCACGCAGATGAATGACTACGCACGACCAGGATGGTCCTGCAGGCGTAACGCTTCCTGTCGGTGACGATGGCATGGAAACACAGTACCGGACACCCCAAAGTTACGGTATGGGTTCAGGAGTTGACGTTTGCGTTTATAGACGAGTGGGGGTACTTGTTGATTTGAGGTCTCTTTGCGGCCTCTAGAGGGCAGAGCAGCCTCTAGGGCCCAGGGTTGAATCTGGCCTCTGGTCTGCGCTGAGCCGCTCGTTACATTAAAACAGGAGCTTCTGTGACAGAGTCAGCATTATGAGAGCTAAGAGGATTAGCTGATGGACATTTCTGGCGTTGCCGGTCAATTATCAAAATGAAAAGCAGCGACTGTGCAGGGCTGGTATGATCTTTGGCGCACAGAGAGAGAGAGCTCCACTCTGCATCTCACAAGTTAGCAAGAAAAAAAAAGTCAGGGGTCAAAAAAAACAAAAAACAGAAAGAGATAAATAGTGTCAGCCTGGCTCTAACCATGAAAGTTGTGTGTGTTTGACACACAGAGACAGATTAAAAAAGGGCATTTAAATTTGAATGTGTCTAAAGTGCAAAACTGTATGTTATTTTCTTTTTACACATTTTTCATGTTGCACATTTTGCCACAGCACTTTGATCTTCCTGCTGTAACAAAGCAATTTCCCATGTCTGGCTTAAATAAAGTACTTCTATTCTATTCTACAACTGTATAAAACAGATCTGCACATCAGCCAGCCATCCATACTCGTCATCTGCACTCACGTGCACCAACACCCCCACAGACACACACTCATCATGTATGGGCCCCCTGTGATTGCTCCACAGGTAATCACAGTCCCCACCTTGATGGCGTGCAAGTGGCGTTGACGCGGAACTGAGGCCGTGTCTATGAAAGAGCCACTCCACACCTGGGTTTAACCAAGACTGGAACAGGGAACCAGTCGAGTCCCCCCACCACTGCGCACACGTTTTCCTGCTGGTGACACCCTGCATCGCTTCCACAGCATTAGCGGCACACCTGCTTATCAGCCAAGTTGTCAATATGACAGACAACAATGTGGATATTCACACATGCATGGAAAAGATAAGGAAATGCACCTTTCAAATGATTCATTCTGTTTATTTATTTTTAGCTTGATACAGAGAAGAAAGTAGTGGGGGACAGCTGTGGGAGACAGACGCCTCAAACACGACGGGACAGTCAGTGAGTCTTGTGTGGGACGCTGAGCGATCTGCTCTGTCTCAGTTATCACTTGAGGGAAAATGTCATCGCTGATTTACCGATGGTCCTGCTGCACAGGACATCTCAGAGGCCGGTTAGTTACAGCTGAAACATGTCTCCATCTGATGTTATTTCAGCAACTAGTGGAGCAAACAGGCAGGCGGGAAACAGGTGGAGATAAACGATGAGAATGTAGAAATATTGAAGGCTTGATGATGACTGGGTCCTTTTATTCACCACACTGACCCTAACCCTACCGGCTCATATCATACACTCTCTGTTCATGTCTAGAGCTAAAGTAAAACTGCACCGAGTTACTGTCATGTGATTGTCGGATACGTAATTATCAGGGCTGTCAAAAAGAACACATTAATCCGCATGGTTAGTTAAAATATATATTTGAAGGAAATGAACACAAGTGCAGGGAACATTAATCAGCAGAACCAATTCTTTCAAGATGGATCATTCTAAACAACAATGGAAAGGTTGAGCACAAAACCCTGAAAACTCCAACTGACCAACAAAGTATTTTGAGTTTTCGTTTCGCCAGAGCAATTTTGGATTTTCAGTTCGTCTACATTAAGGGAGGATTGTTTTCCAATTATTTCGGCGATGCGCGGCTCGTGCCAAACCACCCTCACGGAATGTCGAGGCCTTGACATAGTGGATTGCAAAACACCACAGAATGCTTAGCAGGGTCAAGGACTCTGGCTTTTTGATATCTGGATTGGCCCAACAAAATAAAAATTGTGACGAATCTGAATTATTCCACAGCAGCCCTGTGACAGGTGTGATTAAAACATTTTAAGCGACAGCCCTAATACCTATAATAAACAGCTGAACTGGTGTCCCTCTGCAGTGGTGATGAGTTAACGATCACACATTGTACGTGAAAACTGCAGACATGGAGACAAACCATCACTCATATCTGAAAACAGGCTGCTTTAATGACAACTGGAGGCCAAAACATCCTTCGGGCCAAAACTGACAGTATGAATTGCAGGAATATGATGGTCTGTTCACACAGATCAGTGGATCCATCCATCAGGTTTAATCCATCTTGTTACTTCAGGTGCATACAAAAAAATATTTATATAAAAAGGACCATGTACCAGTTTGCAATCAAAAGACTGGAGGCGGCTGATTCACCTCCCCTGGGGAAAGTCTGTATAAGTATTGTCCGTGGGGCCGTTTGGAGCTCCTCTTCCTGCAGCAGCAGCAGCAGCAGCAGCAGTTATACCACAGCATACTGCTGATAAAGCAGCTCCCGGATCTTGTAGTAGTCTTCACACAGGCAGCCCTCCAGGCTGATCCGCCCGGCCTCCGTCTGGACAAGGGAGGACAAAAGTGCAAAGGGGTCACGGCGGTCCTCACATAACATTCTATACAACAAGGCTGCACCTTAGAAAGTTCTTTAAAAAATAAAAGCGCTTCCTGTTCTGTCCCATGGCGCATTTACAGACTGGGGATTTACATGTCTAATGAAGCACTGCATTGCAGTATAACAGAGTTTAACAGCTCAAGCACACTTTTTAATACCCTCACTTGTGTTTGATATCATTTTCTGGGTTGCTTCTATTTCAGGCTCTTGTCAATTATGCATTCCGCAGCTCGGTTTTTAAGTTCAGCCCTCAGTTACATTTTGTGGGGTGTTTTCAAGCGCCTTTCAATTTTGCAACCTGTTTCATTAAAAGTGTTATTATCTTCCTAGCTGAGAGCTGAACTCTACCAATACAGAAATTTGGAAAAAAAGCTTTGAAGTGGGCAGGACTGGCTCAGGCAGCTGAGCTTCTGCAGCAGGAGATGCCCGTGCTGGAAGACTATGCGGAGGTCTGTGCGGTAACGTGGGGCAGAGACAGATGTACCCATACGTCCCTGCCATACGTCTGCATGACTCACTGTCGTGTGCACTGGTATGTTATTAAACAAAATCTAATACATTTATACCAATTAAATATGAAAATTAAGGCCAGGTTCAATCAAACAATATAAACGTCTATAAATACTAGTTTACAACCACAAACTGGCCTCAGGAGTTAGTTACAGGCCTTCCAAATTGTATATCAAAGCGGCTTAAATATGAATTGAGATTTTTGATTACAAGCTTAAGGCCAGTCCCATATGTCTTCTGTGCTGGTTATATTCCCAGTTCAGGGCTAATGGTGACATTTGTTGCAGGGAGCTGATGAACAGTGTTCTCTCCAAGCCATTGGGAAGGACACTCACCCTGCGGACAGCCACCATGTTGTTGCACACCAGCACGCCTCCTACAAACTCGGCCTGGATGCCCTCTCTCAGCAGGACCTGCTTGAAGTCCGACAGTCGGGGCTCATTGATGAACACGGACTGATGACCTGGAACCTGAAGTGGAAGGGAAGACCGTGGCTGTGAATACATTTGGAAAAATAAAGTCCTGAGAAGGTTATGATTGTTTACATCCATGTAGTTTTCATGAATATTAAATAAAATTCAACATTTTTGGTCAAAGAAACATTCAGACCCTGGTCGCAAATTGAAGAACAGGATTTTCTGTGGTAGCAGCAGAATACAATTCGCCTAAAATTTCAAATTAGGTAAGAATAATTGCACATCTAAAGTCGCTAATACAATTATTTTATAGAAAGTGAAACACGCAAAGGATTATTGTGACCAGTTTAAAAGCTGTAGCAGCAATTGGAAAGTGGTCTCGGTCTGACCTCGGGAGTGGGCAGTGGTTCCAGCGTGGGAATGATGTCACTCTCTTCAGACAGCTCCTTTTCCTCTTCCCCAAACAGGTTTTTCATGGCCCGGTGTGCTGCCACCGCAATGGCGCTAGGTTCTATACTCAGATCAGGGGTGATGTCCATTCCCAGTTCACTGTCCTCGACCTCTTCCTTCACGCCATCCTCCAGCATCACCCCCGTGTCCACCTTCACCACCCGCATGTCCAGCACGCCGTCGATCCAGGCCAGCTCCGTGTCTTTGGCCTTGCAGAACTGCAGAGAGCTGACCAAGGAGTCTTTCAAACGCACCTTTACAGTAATCAGACACAAAAGTCACGGAACAATTCACAGAAACGAGACATAAAGGAGCAGGCTATTACTGTAGCTGACCTGGTAGATGTGCGTTTCACTTGTAGCGTCTATGGTCTCCTGCAGTTTGGGTGTGTAGACCTTGATGTCCTTGCTGAAGGCCTTACATGACTCAGCCAGGTCAAGGCTGGCTTCTGGCGGCCCGTGAACGATGACAAGCTGTCTGGGCTTCATCTGATTGATGATCTTTTTGATGGAGTCGCCATCAGAGCGACCTTCATAATCTATGTACGTTACCCTTGCTCTGTAAGAGGCGGGGCGATCAGATAAACATTTATGCAGGAATTATTAAAAACAGGTGATTTAACACAAGCACAGAGAAGATTTCTTAAATTTCTGAAGGATTTATGAGGTTTTGTGTCTCTTAGGCAACACAATTCATAGTCACTTCTACCCACACAACATACAGCAGCACACTGACCAACTCTTGTTTTTGTTTCGGATTTCACTGACCGAATCTCCAGACTTTCTACATTGGAGATGCATTTGGTGGGAAGAACGGAGAGATCCTGGTCCATGGGCTCGTCCCCGTTGGTCAACCCTGAGTCCAACTTGCTCTTCTCCTCCTCTGTGGCTTGCAATTCTGGAACCAGGAAATCTTCTAGCCTGTGAAAGACCATACGTCTACTTCTTAGCAGTGACAACAAATACTGGTGTATTTTCTCCGTATCTCACCACTCTACTACACACACATATCGGTGTGGAAGTACCTGATGATTTCCCCATATTCGTCCCATTTTATCCTCTCTTCGTGTGTTGGGAACATTGGATAAGACTTTTTGGCTTGCTTGAAAAAGCTGCCTTTTCGGCTTCCTTCGGATTTCATCATCAGGTCATGGTGTTTAGATTTCACAGTGGTTGGCTGGTCCAAATCCTCATCATCATCTATGTCACTCTCATCACTAGAGTCCACATCTACCCTGCAAAAGATAAATGACACGTTTTATCAGCTGGCATCAAAAGTCATCTAACTTTTAAACAGTCGCGCTTACTCTTTTGCCTGTTCCAGCTTTTTGGCTGCTTCTTTTTTTATTCTGTCCTTTTCAAGGTATTCCTCCAGCTCCCTGCCTTCCAGCCTCACCCTTTTCCTTACCTGTCACGGAGCAAAGATTGAATTAAGGATGAAAACTTTTTGGAAAAAATACAAAGGCATAGAAAAGTACCAGCTACACTCACCTCTAGATCCAGGTGCTTTTCTCCAGGGTTATCGATGAGGTATCGGGCCAACGTTCCAGGAGTTGTGCGGTACGTGAGGATGATGGAGTTTTTGGCATCTTTGCTCCACTGAATGAACAGTTCTCTGGAAAATCCAGACTCGAGGTCTGGCTGGCTGCACAGAACCACCTTAGGGCTGGGCACCCGGGCCAGGTCTGCCAGGCTATGGCACAGAGTCAGGTGACGGAACTGGAATGGGTTGTTTCTTTTGTCTTCAAAACACCTCATGAGCTTATCACTCATCCACTCCACCTAGAGGAAGGGGTTTGAATTGCTCATAAATAATTTTATATGTACTTCCAGAAACATGAAAGCAAGTGACTAACGCTGTACAATTTGGAACCCCCCAATATTAATACCTGCGATTTAGAGAACTCCACTACATTGTAGCTGACATTATTAAGAAGTGCCAGTGGGTAAACCCCGAGTCCAGCATCCTTGGTCCTCCAAATCTGGTCCAAGAGTTGTGCCAGCTCTAACACACGCCCAGCCGTATCCACAGCGATAAGAACATTGCCGTCACCACGAAGAGTCTCCATCACATTGGCTGCGAGAGAAAGAATGTCACAGTCTAAACCGATAATCTCAACTGCTCTGCTGAATTCTACATAAACATCTGAACAGAAATAGACTAAAAACTGTCACATTAAGGAAACCTGACTGAAACACAAGGGCCAAACATTGATATTCAGCAATGGAGAGATGATCCAGCAAAACAGTTAAATTTCACAAAAACAACTTACTAAGGAGCATCTCATCTCGTTGTTTGCGACGTGGTTGCACATATGTTGCATTGAAGGAGTCTGTGATAAGTAAGGAAGGACGACTAATGCTCTCCAACGTGCAACCATTCAGGTGGCTAAAAAGAACAACAAAGGTCAAGAATTAAAACTTTATCAATGCAAAGCAATCATAGGTAAAGATTAAAGAAAACTCTTACTCACATTTCTCTCTTGTGATTAAAGTCCACAGCATAAACAATCTCCTCTTCACCATCCTTCACAATTTTCCAAATAGTGCCTCCGATCATGTGACCAGCAGGAAGGGGAGTGATAGAGAGACCATGCCCCTTTCCTGTTGAATAAAAGGCCATTACATATTTTGGTAGTTTTGACCAGGATCCATAAGCATTTGCATGTCAATTTACCTTTTAGATTGACAATCTGAGAATATTTCAACTGTTGAATCTTATCAAAAGCAGAGTCCACATCGTCAAGGGTGAACAGTGTGAAATCTTCACTATTGTTTCGAGACTACATGAAAAAGAGACAATGGGTGATAACACACTCAAGAGCTTATTAATAACATGTCTCACACTTTGTCTTAGTCATACCTGGTAGAGATCATACATAAACATTTGACCCATCTTGTAGACTGGAATTGTGGCATAGATGGTACAATTTAGACCCAGTTTCCCTACAGCATAAGGCAGGGCACCCAGATGTATTGGGTCAGGATGGGAGAGCAGCACGGCATCAACCTGATGAACATATCTGCAGATGAAATTAAAACAGGCACACTATAATTTCAAAATTTCACAATGCGCTTGCAACACTGATCCAATAATTACCGTTTCATTGCATCAATAATGTCCATGGAGAAGTTTTCATCCCAGCCACAGTCCAGGAGGAAGCGGAATTCATCCACCTGCAGCAGGTAACAGAGCGCAGACTCCTCCTGAACCCCTGACACAGCTGTCAGCTTGATAATAGACGTCATTTTTCTTCACCTATAACGCTGAAAGTACAATGTTTTAGCATTAAATGTATTCATGTTACACAATACAACTGAGACTACCGGATAAACATTATTTCAACGCATAGGCGTTTAAACCTTCATCAACAACTACGTCCCTACAACTCTGAAGCAATATCGCAATATGCCATTTCCTTATTTATTTTTTTATATTTTAAATGACTCATTGATTACCTGATTGTGTCTTGGCGGTATTTCATGTCTGGTTTTCTAATTACTTATTTTATTCTAACTTTATATGTTGTTTTCGCATAGCACCCCGAATTTCGATGTATATTTTCCCTAACGACAATAAAGCCCGTTTAACAGTTAACGCGCAAAAGCAGTTACACTTTACCAATCAAATCCTGCTATTAATTTAGCATGCTAACGACAGTGAACATTAGCTCGTCACAAGTGTTTGTGTTGACAAAAGAAAGCGAAACCTACCGTTAATGCGAGATAACATAAACATGTGTTTTCCCCCGTTGGGATTGAAAGTCAACGTGTAAGTATACTATAATTTTGCGATCAGGACATTTTGCCAAGAAATTTAAATACACATCCAGCAAACGCTTTAGCGGCTTCTAGTGTCAAAGGTTAAAGGCTCGTACCAAGTATCGCTGAGTCGAGACCAACGTCAAAAGATAAATTATTGTTTCATCGTGTTATGGTTTAACAAATTTGCTTTTTGTTTGGGATAATAGTTTTGGTAAATAAAATAGAAGAAAATAAAATACTAACAAGGGGTACTGTTTGCAACACTGGTATAGTCTTTTTTACGCTGTACACATCAAGTTTCCACAGTTGGTAGAGCCCAATGCCCTCTGTTTGGTGAATGAAAATAAGGCCACGGTTTTGCTGTCAACGTAAGGTAAATCTTATTTTTTATCTAAGCATTATGTTGTCTTGTTGTTTAAAGTGTAGTTTAACGTCTTAAATGTACCAAACACTGGTATCCCATATTAAAGCCAGAGAAAAAATAAAGAAAACGTGGCACGGATTGCGAATGCTACCTCGTTAGCATATAGCTAACAGATGTTAGCTGTATAAGCTGTATAAGATAAGTGCCATTTACAAGGTATAGTTCAGCATTTTAAAGTTTTAATTGTACACCGCTTCACCTGTTACAGTATAGGTAAATAATTAATCTCCAAGAGAAATTCACAATTCCAGCAGCTCGAAAGTGGTATAATTCACAGCTATTCCTGTGATTCACACGTGTGGAGGTACATTATAGAGTTCCAGCGATGCCACATTTGAAGTTACTAATGCTTTCAAAAAGACTGCAGTGCAACGATACTGACAGCTTGTTCTGTTAAAAAATACACCATTAGAGAAATATTTAATTACAGTATATTTTGTTTTTTTTTTTCTGCAGGAACCATGGTTAACTTTGTAGCACTTGCTCGTGAGCATTGGGTGAACATCTTGGTGCCTATGGGCTTTGTCATTGGGTGGTACCTTGACAAACAACAGGACAAGAAGCTGACAGCTTTCAGGAACAAGAGTGCTTTATACAGCAGGTATGAAAAATAAAAACTCCATGTTTTAAAGTTAAACTACCCCCTATAATACCTGTATTCCTTATTTGAAATGTTATTATCATAACAGGTAATTCCCTTAGATTGTACTTTATGTAAACACTGACTTTATTTGAGTTTGGTAGTAAAACCTTGTTAACTGTCATTCTTTTTAGGGAGCTGAAGCCTGGTGAGGAGGTGACCTGGAAATAGGAGGCCTCTTCATGTTTGTCCTGTCAACTGTGGTGTGAATGACTTATGGGTGACCCTCAATTCAGCATATTTAAGAGGACTTCTATATGTTTTTTTGTGGGATCAACTATTAATCTTTAAAATATTTTGAGTTGTATCAACCGCTAATAAACATGCCCTTTCACCAAACTTGTGATACAGTCTGAGTTTGGCTATGTGACACAGCATTTAATCAACATAGAAATGGTTGTTCAGACAGTTTAATCTGGTAAAAACTTGTGTGGAAGAAGCAATTCTGAAGATGGAAGTTTGTCTGACGGCAAACTGAATATACTGTATTCAATCAGTTTGGACTACAGAGGTTCTGAAGTGTGGATAATCCCCTTTTCAAACAGCAGCTCAGCCAAAGCAATCTGGAGGGAAAAATGTATCTTTAATGACAACTTTTTAACAATTTAATGCATTGTGAAACAAAATAACCTACCTTGTCCTCTGTAGAATCACACGGGAAACTTCCTACTGTGACAAATTTAGGATAGGAATGAATCAAAAACTCAACAGCATCTGTAAGCTGGAAGAAAACAGTTATTAGGGGTGGGAATAGAATAACCCACTGTTGCATCTAGTTCCACAACTCTATTGATCTACCTCTTCTTTCACTTCAAAACTCTTGAGATCCTCTTGGTGGTAAACTCTGGAGTTAGCTGTCATGTAGTAAAGATGGACAGCTTCTCCATCACTGCAGAGCCTGGGAAGATAAATCTTATGAGCACTATTCACTAAATAAATACCTGTATTTTTGACAACTTATAGCCAAAGATGGTACATTTGTAGTTTTCACCTATTTTACACCTTCTGTAAACTAAGTATGAATAGAGGTTAATAAGAAAAATGTATTACCTGGCACATCCAGCACGCAGAAGTCTGACACGGGTCTGGGTATTGATGTCTAAACTTTCATCCATCACTTGGTCACACTCCCATCTTGTACGTGCTCCTTTTACACTGCTTGCCAGTTCAGCTGCAAAAGAAGGTTGGGGGGGAAAAAAATTCCACGCTTCAGAGACCATTTCTCCTGATTTAAGTCAGTTAAAAGTATGTTTAGTCAAACTGGTTCATCTCTCACACACCAGGAGTGAGCACGGGAGGAAGACAGTCGTGGAGGAAGTCTCTGGCTTTCTGATCCACGGCAGCATCAACTGGACAGTAAGTTGTTAGCTTCTTCATCAAAGTCTCAATTTGTGAAAAGAATTTTTTCCTCCTTGGGTCGTCCTATGTTCCATACACAATTTGATTTTAAAAATAGAAAAGCCACCAATGATGCTGACAGTAAGTAAATGATTAGTTACCTTATCAGAGTTCTGTACACCCATGTAAGTCAGGTAGTCAAGAGGTAAACCCCGCCTGAACTCCGTGTCTTCCTCCATTGCTATTTCCAAGGCTGCCGGAAGCATCTGTTTGATTTTTAGAGCCGTGTTGTCAATAGTTTTATTCCATGTTAAACTATTTTGAGTCAGTATTGTCATAATTCTTTAACAACTTTTGTGCTGTTTTACAATAAGGATGCAAACACATGCTTTAAAGGATGATATTAGAAATAATAATCTAAAAAGGTACACAGAACCCAGACTATCGATGCGTTACCCGCTGTAGCAGATCGCCCCAGCTGTTCTTCTGGTAGGAGGATATGGTAATGTGCAAGGAATAAGCATCAGGGAGGCAGTCGCCCTGGTGGATAAACCCTCGGGGGAAATAAAGGAGATCCCCAGCTTCTAGAACCACTTCTAGGATCGGTTTCCCAATTTCTGCCTCATCAAAGTTTGCTGTAACAGGATAAACATAATAGTAACAGCTGATGTTAACATTGTTTATCACCTGACAGGAAAGCCTGTAAACTGTTTTACATATATTGTTACTTACGACTTGAAAGCACAGGCAAGATCTCATCTTCTACTCTAAAAAAAAAAAAACAAAAAAATACCAGAAAGACAGTTTGACAGTGGTTCTTAAGGAAAATGACAACACTAAAAAAGGTTTCTTCACTGTGTCTCACCTCGGGTTGTACACTCTCCAGTGTTTCTTCCCCTCTAGCTGGACCACAAATGCTTCAATATCATCATAATGTGGAGCAAAGCCTTGAGTTCCTGGTGGTGTCAGATATCTGGTTAAAAAAAAAACAACAACAAAACATATGTTATGCACATTTATTAAGCCATATCTGAAGGTTTCTGGGAAATTCAGCGCACCAGGTACTCACACGTTTGCTCCTGCCATGCTGCCAAAGTTCTCCTGGAGGATGGACAGAACATTCCACACCGTGGCGGAGAAAGCCTGAGGGTTGAGCAAGCGGAGGGAGCAGCCACTCTGACAACATGAGACTGAGGATTAACTGATGCACAATCACAGAGATGGCACGCCGTCACAGGTAACGCATTATCTGTTGTATACAAATGAGCATCAGAGAGGCCTTACCTTATAAAATCCCCAAACATTGTATGGCAGAGCTCTCCCGGGTGGATTATGAGTCTCCCGCCTGCCGTTAGTGTAACTTGTGACATCGAGGTTAACTCCGTACTGAACATCCTCCTTGCAATAATAAATCACGAACATGCTGTTTCAGTTTGACAAATAAAAATTGTCTTCAAGTTTTAAAATAAATGACCAAAGAACATAATGATCAATGGACCTGCATAACCCATGCATGCCTTTCATTAAATGGATGAGATTAGACATTAATAAAGGATGGATTACCTCTCTCAATATCCGGTCAAATTCAGATGTGGAGAATAATCCTTTGTAATAATCTGGATTCTTTCGCTGAATAAGAATGGGCTTCTTTTCCCATGTTTCGCTGGTGAAAGCAGAAGAATATATCACCAACCAAAGTATGTGTGTTGCATAATTAAAAATGTTCATTAGAGGTCGCATTCTGTAAAAAAAACCTGAAGAAAGTCTTGGAAGGAACAGGGCTGACGAGCCACTGGAACAGTTTGCTCGCTCTCTCCCTGCTGTTGTCAACATTTGCAAGGTCAGCCAGTAACACTTTTAGATCCTCATAGTCTCCACTCTCATGCTGCTTCACCTGCAATTGATTCATAGGTTCCAAGAACCACAGCTGAAGGAGTTGAATACGTGTAATGCAAAAATATATAATACTTTCAGGAAGGTACACTCACTGCTCTTGTCCCATTAATGTTCACACTGTGTTTAGAACATTTTTGTGTCTTCTTTTGCGCTTTTTTCTTTTCAAGTTTCACCTGAGATTTAATTGTAGTAACCTTTTTGGCACTATTTTCCTTTTTCTTTTTCTTCTCAGACACCTACAACATGACACAAGACAACATTGAAATAAACGGTGTAGTGCTTGGAGACTGTGGAAAATACAATGAATAAATGAAGACATTCGTCAAAGGCATTATTTGTGATCATCGGCGGCTCTTAAGTCTACTAAATGCTCTACTAGTTTATCTTCTGTTAATCAGTGTCAGTCACAAAGAAATAAGGCCAGGTTTCAATCCCCACTTAGTATAATTCTAACATACCTGTACAGCACTCTTCTTTGAGGGAGGTGGAAGGCCTGCTGAAACCGTTTGATACAAAGCAAAAGCAGACATGTGTTTTCTCTCCATTTTCCCGTGTTTTAAGTCATAAACATGCGACCGCTGTGCCTCTTCTTTTCCTATTAACTGCGTATATTTGCGCTTAAGTGGGCTCACTACTGCCCCCATGTGCTTGTAGTTGTACATGAAAGGAAATTTTGGCGTCTTTTTAAACCTGGCATTACACGACAAAAAGATTATAAAAATATTTTTTTTAAAAGTCACCTACGACTAATATATTGATTGATATATTGATTTTTTTATTTCAAATTTCTATTTTTGATGTCTTATACGATAAAGTTGCGTGTAGTAATATATATTGAATAAAAAATATTGTGATTGAATTTTTGAGGTGTTTCTGATATTACTTTTTATGCTATCGTAAAGTTTTAGTAAACCGTATTATTGTTGTTATTTGTAGTTATTTAATCGTGTTTTATGAAGAATAAAACTGTTTGCCAATGCATTTCTAATTTTGTGTATTCTTTGAAATAAACTCAAAATAAATTATACATTAGATATTATGTTTAACATTCAATTCACTGACATGAAAAACAACTTCCACTATAATGCGGCAATATGTAGTACTCAAAATAACCGCTAGATAGAGCCCCCTTCCCATATTTAAAATGGGAAGACGACTAAAGGACATCGTTTCCCAGAGTGCTTTGCGGGCTGCTAGTCGCTGCTGTTTGTCCAGCCGTCGCTTCAACAATGCAGCTTTTAATGGTTCGGAGTGTTGCGAGCTGAAAACGCTGCACCACGGTTGGCTTGCTTCAAGCCTGTGTTCGTTCTGACGAAACGCTAACATATTTTTATAGTTTGGCAAACCTGTCGGCCTAAACTGACTCCGTTTTAAGACGTTCTGGACATTTGTACTCGGGTAAGTAGCTCCCGAAGCTAACATTAGTCTCTAATGTATTTGAGAGCTGTGCTGATTGTTGTTACCATCACTGGTTAGCAGGCTAGCTAAAGAGACATATGGCCCCCTGTCTTACTGTTAAAATCGATGTGTCCTTTCTCACAAAACGCCAAGATTTTTTTTTCTCTTGGGGCTTTGTGTGTGTTGTAAATGTCCAACGCTAGTAGTTGTAATGAAGCTTTTCTGTGTCTGTGTGGCAAATGTTTTTAGCTTTGATGTCTGCTGAGACACACGTCTGCTACAGCCGGTGGACTCTGATTTGCCGTGATGTGGTCTAACAACTCTGCTTGTTTGACTGCCACATATGGGACTAAACACATTTTAGTTAATATCATCAAAAGTACAACCATATGACGCGGTATTTATCTGATTGTTGTAATTTTTCTTTTTTGCCCATGACTCTATTAAACACACATTAGTTATTACATGTATAATATTTAAGTCCAGACAAACCTGTTTCTAACATACCATGTAGTTTATGGTTACTACATCCTAGAGAATAATAACTAATCAGTATATCCGTGGGGTTTGCATTTATGACAACTGAATCTAGATTTGTGCATGGAGTTTATTATGTGTTGGAGGAATTTCACTTTATCAAGTTTAGTTTTTTCAGGTTTTGTGGAGAAAAGGGTGCAAAATGTTCTGAGTAGGAGAACGTTGTAAAGTGGAAATGTGTGTCCCTTGCATGTATTTGTAGGCTATAAGAGGCAATAGCTGGCTTCTTGTAGGCGCATTGCTTTGGAGCCATACAGAATTACCACTACCGCACGGTTGTTGCACAAGTCATCTCAGAGTTGCTTTAGAAATACTGACTCGACTGAAATTTGTTGCTCGATTAATGTCACTTTCAGCGACATTGTTTACATGTATGTTTAACTCGCACGATTTAACCTTGTTTAGTGAATCCTCTACTGTGCACAGTGGGACACTGTGGACGAGGGTATTCATTTTTTCCCCATGACGACGTGATTGCATTTCAATCTTTAAATAATTTCTTCTTCTTCTGGGGCAACCTGGTCCTGAACAAATGCAACAGTGTGGAATAATGACAAAAATCAGCAGTTCTTTTGCAGTGGGGTGTTACCCTCTGGCCTGGTGAAATACTTATAAGAACAAGCTGATGATATTTAAAGGGGTTTTGAAAGACCCTTTGATGCAAGTATACCTCATAGTATTTTATTAAAAAAAAACAAAACACCACTTTGGTTCTTTCCTTAAGGATTCATTTGAGTTTTCACTCAATGCTCACACACACTCACTGGGTAAAACACCTTTTTTGTCATGGTTGTTTTGTAATCACAGCAGACGGGTACACTTTTTATAAACCACCTGTTAAGCACCAGACTGAACAGAATCATCGTTGGAGACCAGCTGGCGACCAGTGTTGCCAGTCTACTGATTACTACTCTAAAAAGTAGTTTAGTTACTTCACTGATTACTTGATTTTAAAAAGTAACTAAGAGTAAAAGACAACATTTTTTTCCAATTTTTTAATCTACTATTAAATTGTGTATTTTAATCTACTATTAAATTGTGTAATGATGGCACGAAACACTGCGGTCACGCCATTTGCGTTTCGAAAGAGCACGGTCACGCTATCTACAGTTTGAAAATATTTTTTTAAATATTAACATTATTTATTTTTTACTTTTTCTATACAGCCACTGTATAAATTAATATGATTTGTAATCGGAGACTATTTTTAGTCTATTTTTTTTTATCTTCAAATGGTAATAAGACAACAACATACTAGCAGCTGTATGTATTTAATAAAAATCCGATCAAAAATCAACTTCTATATATTACCGAGTTTCAGAGTTGCACTTGAATGCACCATCAAAACGCTCACTCGCTTTACTGTACGAAGCGATGTAGACAGGCACTCGAAATTAAAGTGTAGATAGCGCCAATGTGTCTTTTCGAAGAACAGATGGCGTGACCGCAGTCACCAACCGAGGGCGAATCAGCCGTGTTTAAGGGCAGCTTTTCCTCCACCACATACGGTCCGACTAACCTCTCCAGTTCTTCCCGACTAAAGGGTTTTGGATTTGCACCGCCACCGAAGTCGGTCTTTTGTTGTTTGGCTGGTGCTGCTTTCTTTTGTTTTTGTTACCACCAGCACAGAGAACTCTGATATTTGTTATCTTAAGCGGGAATAAACTCAAAATAGTGATTGTATTTCCAGCTAGAAAATGCGTCTCTCTCCTGTCCCCATTTCTGTTCCGCCAGCTTCTTGACACGTGAGTTGTCCACGTGATAAAAACGTGATTTAGCGCATACGCGACTTCACTCTGAGAAACACAAGAAGAAAGAAATTTACATCTTTTTACGATGGAAAAGGACTTATAAATAGTAACGCACGGTGACTCGGCTAAGTAACTTTAACTACTGGTTTGGAAAAAGTAACGCGTTAGATTACTCGTTACTGGAAAAAAGTAGTCAGATTAGAGTAGCGCGTTACTTTGTAACCGTTACCGGCATCACTGCTGGCGAATGTGTGCATATGGATATAAACTCAGATCTTTCTGTCAAAACTGTGATCATTTAGACTCGAGGGACAAACCACCATGATGACTCCTGAATATTGTAGTTCAGGTAAATTATAAGTGACTGAGTTTCAAGTGTAGTCTGAAGCAATTCTGCAAATGGGGGCATCAATGGATGCTGTGCAAAAAATAAATAAATAATAATGTGAAACTATTTGTTACAAATGATGGTTTGGCAATTCACGCTGGCCACTTAGACAGTTTCCAGAAGGAACATGACTCAGCTACAAACAAGTAAAAGGGCCAAGCATTCCAAAAAGTTAGCGTTGGCTATAGTATTTTTCTTCATACTGCACAGTAATGCCTCTGATACAGCCTCTGTTTCATGTGTTATTGTTTGATCTTAATATTGTTTTTTTTATTCAGTTTAATCCTAAACAGAACAACTGTCTTGCACATAAAAAAAAGTTATTGACTTTGTTGAATAAATTGTACTTGCATGCTTCTTATCTTCCCACATCACTCTTGTTTTGCTGTGTTTAGCACCAGATACATCTATTTCCAGTCTTTCACTGGCAAACCAAGCCGGCCTTTTTATCAGCAGAACGCCTTTGTGCCCACAAAGGAGTGACCTGGTACGGAGTGGTGGTTGAAGCCTGGAAATGGACCTGGCGGACGCCTCACAATTAGATTCAGTCAGCATAGCAACTATTTAGTCAGTTTGTTTGTGTTCGGAGGGCACAGCTGTTCTTGTTTTTTTTTTTTCCTTTTGAAGGAGAAAATTGAAGAAACCTTAGTACAGAGAAAATGATGGGACAGTACTCTTCATTTAACTGTGAGGTGCCTTTCAGTAAATGATGTGGGTACCTGCTCAAAATAGGTCCATTAATGGTGCTACAGGTTTGGCCGATGGCAGCCAGACAACAGGAGAGTGTGGGAAACTTCACTGCCCATTAAAGAACCAGAAGGTAGCAGGACATAAATATAGAATCGTGCACCTGCTAGCAGATGCTCCTGTTTTGTGGCATTAACAAGTCCACTCTACGTACAATACAGTGGTAATCGGGTTTTATTTAAAGCACCAAGGCAAAAGCAATCGATTGCTTAGGTGCTCGTATTTGCCTGAGTTGCTTCCATGAGAAAGTGGCGATGGTGGGCAATGTGCAGCATGCTCACAGCTGTCCACTCCCACTCTCTGATTCCCAGGAGAAAGTTGTTTTTCCTCTCGTTGACCGTGTTCCACAGGTGAGGGGGTATTGTTGAAAACCATCGAGCGTTGACCTCTGAAGGGGTTAGCTCAGCTGGTTGGCTTTGCTTCGCATCAGATGGGCACAGTTCAACACATGGCATCACCCTGTTATGATCAAAAGCAACTATTGTGTGTTAAAGGCCTCTGTGACCCTTTTTAAGGAACATTTGATCCGTTTCTTCCTGGGTGGACAACTGCGCACGACAGGCCCGTTGGAAACCTTTATTCCAGTTGGACCTTTTCATCTCATGTCACGTAATTGAGAAGAACCTGCTGAGAAGCATGTGGCAGTCTGTAATTAGATTTTTTGGAATGAATGGGTCAAATGGCTCTCATTCTGACGCGGTATTTCCCTATGAAGCAGTGGTTTGACTCCAAAAGAAGGGCGTAAACATGCCTCATCTTGACCTTCATACATAGTTTACGAGCTTTGGTTTGACAGAAATGCATTTTTAATGTCTTCCATCCAGCACTATTCTTCAGAATATGCTCACACACACTCAGAATTTAATGCCGGTAACACATCTCCAAAGCCACCGAGAGTTGGGAATTACACGTTTATGGAGTATCAGCATTGGTAATCGGTTACACGTTAGCAGATGTGGAGCCATTATAAACTGTTCAGTCTGGTTTCCGAGCAGGCTGCTGATTATGGAATTGCACAGTAGCAGAACAGCAAATAATCCCCTCTAACAGCAATTGGAAGCAATTAATTTAGAGCTCTTTTTTCTCTGCTGGAATAAGCTGAAAACTAAAGGGAAATGTCCCAACACCACTTCCTGTTACATAACACTTCTGAGATGGGCCTTATTTTTTCATTTGAGTCGTCTATTTGTGGCAAAAGATTTGTTTCAAATGTGAAAAACAAAAAAAAGATTCCTGACTGAGTAAAACGAGCTTTTCACCTAAGAATATCTATTTAAACCAAAACCAGACATTTTCAGACTGCCTCGAGCCCCTGAATAATTCACTGTCATCCTCTGTGAGTCATTTCTGGATTAATCACGAGCCAGGACGCCTAATTTGTTTGTCGTGCCCGAATCAGATTACAACACTTTGTCTCCATGGCTCAGAAATGGGCTCCCATACCTCACTTGACAGTCGGTGCTAGTTTTATTTTTAACTTTTGATTAAATTAGTGGGAAAAATAATGTGCAAATACTTTGATATCGAGATCAATTAGTCATGTGCGTCGACTGAAGTCTGTTTGTTGGACCTTTCTCACGTATTTGAATGCAGTTTAACTCTAAAAACTCTCTCCCCCAATTAAACTTCTAAGTTTAAAACAGCTTAAATCTAGTTTTACTTAAAAATAGCTTTATTTGCTTGTTATCATGCCTGTTTGCTCTTATCTCAGTCCAGAATAACTAATGAAAACAAACCTACTGGGTTTCCTGGCAAATAAGAATTTTAAATGCCAGCTTGTTTTTGCAGGAGCTTTTAGAAGTTGGAGCTCATTAGGAGAATGTGAGAGCTGTTTTCGGCTGAAATATGGGTGGGGGGGGGATTCCTGTAATTGTGCATGTCTGCGCTGACTCTAATTGGCTGTCACAAATTTAGGTCACGCCAACAGAGTAAGTATCCTCTTGACTCGCCCCCTTAAAAAGAAAATATTGATATTCATATCACTGGGCTTCATCAATTAAAACTTGTACAGATTTGCCAAAGAACAGCACTTAAATAATGCTAAAAACATTTGCAGATGGTACTATTTTTTTTTTTTTTTTTTTCCCAATGAGATAAGCACCTCCAAAAGTAGAAAGTCATTATGTTTGGTGTTTATGTTGTAGCAAGTAGTCCCAGATAAATCAATACTTTGGACTCTCAGGATGCTAGAAGCTAACTGGGCACCATAATGAGTTTTCATACTTTTATTTAATGAAGTTGGACATCTTTGATCAACCCACCAAGAAAAGCTGCATACATTTTATTACCTTTTGAAGCAGCCCTTGGCAGCCCGGCCCTACAGCCACCGCTGTCATTTCCCGGGGAGAAGGGTCCTGGAGACAGCTCAGCCAGCCGTCTGCAGATGAGCTGTGATCCATGGCTGGAACAGCTGCTCCCCTCACACAGCCATATGACTGTTCTACCGCTGCAGCTGCCTCCATCATTTTCTCTCTCCCTTCCCCTCCTCAGGGAATTCGCTACACGAAGCAAAAAAAAAATCATGATAGCAAGGCTTTTTCTGCACGCAGAGTCATCCTGAGCCCCTTAAAGGAAAACTGCATCCAGGCAGTGTGCAGTCTGTGTGTGGGCATCACCTTCACTGACCTGTAGGGACGCCTACAGTAAGATGTAAAAGTTCTGTATCCTAATCCAAAGTTCCTGGTTTATGTCTTTGATCCATCAGTTTGGGACAGTCTCAAAAAGGTGCGATCCGGCAGCCGTTAAATGAACAACAATCCCGACAACCTGTGGATGTGAGACGACAGCCCTGACAAAGGAGGCAAAGCTCCAAAGGACAGCCTGATCTTATCATTCTAGGCTCATTTATTCCACCTCCGCCAAGAAAAGAGGAGGTCAGAGTGCTTTTCTACTCTTCATATTGCTGGCGTAAAAAATATTTAAAGCAAATTTACGGCAGATCCCAGTGGTGCCTTTTGAAACGAAGTGGCCACAGTATGTTTCCTTCAGTTAGGATTGCATTAGCTTGAATTATTTAGCATTCTGATTAAATTTCCTGTTTTATGAGCAAATGCCTGAAGAGCTAACACGTATACAAGTCATTTTTGTCATGCCAGCATGTCAAAATAAGGAGGCTCGGAATGGTTGGCAGCAGATTAGCAGATAAACTTCTTTTTTTTATCAGACGTCACAATAAGGAAGATCATCACATGTATTTGTAGAAATGCAGTGTTACGGGAGAAAATGTTAGCTACACTGAAAGAAATGTGGTCTTCTTAACATTTTAGCTGTTTTTGTAAATAACTTATATAAGGCCTTATTAAATATATAAGCTGTGTGGTCTTTCCATCAGCTCTCAGATCCATCTGTTGATCTGAATTTATCTGTCAAGATTTCCATCAGAAGTGTGGGAAGGCAACAGGAATCCCCAAATTTGCACTGCTGATAGGCTCACATGAGGTGTGATGTTGTGAATGAAAAGAAGTGGTTGGTGTGGATGATGTGCCTGTCCTCCTTGCAGCACATCTACACCCACATTAGCATCTTCACACTGTCTGACTTGTGGGTGACCTGAGAACTGGAGTCATGTTAAAGCCTGCTTTAAATGACTCATCTTTTTATACTTTTCACTCGAATTAAGAGCCGCTGCCAGATTAGTGCACTGCTTGTAAACTGCACACCCAATAATTTGCTGACTAAATCACTGATTACAGCGGGGCCCAAACATTCTCTGTCTGGGTCATTGGTGGGATTCTGCTTTCCTGATTTAAAAGTGTTTGCCAGAATGAGTAGCAGGACGAGTCCTCTGTAATATACAGAGATTAGTCTTAATCTGTGATAAAGTAATTAGACATGGCAAATCCTTCAAAACCAGTGCTGATGTTAGAAGACCAAATGTAATGATAGGGTTGGAAAGAAACCTTTTTTTTTTTTTCCCCAGTGTAAAAAATTTTACACTTTTATTCCTGCAGAAGAAATGTCAACAAATAATCCCAAACTTCATAAGAAACTCTCTAAGTGAATCAGTCAAGCTGTACTGTAATTGCAGAGGGAAGTAATCCCACCGCAGGCTGCTGTCAGGCCACGTTTTCCGTTTGTTTTCATCAGTCTTGGCCCCGGGTGACTTCTTGCACTCTTTGTTCCACCAGCTTTCAAACCACGCACTCAGTTTCAGCTTTTACTTTTCTCAGCAGTTGAACACGGCCTGAAATATTGCGCTCAGACCGTTTTGTCAGCGTCGCTGCTTCAGGTCCAGGTGCTACTGAAACCATCTGAAGCATTTTAGTTTTCCTTTTCCTCCCCGCCGAGTTGATGGCCAGCGGCGAGTCTCCGCTCACTCAAACGCCTCGTGCTCGCGACGCAGCCGCAGCGCTGAGCTGTCCAGATGATGCCTTCAATGTGAAATTAGTATCGCTGGTGCACGTCTGCCACAATAAATCTGTCAAAAGGCAAGAGTGGGGCTAAAGACAGCCTTTATACTGCACTGTGATCACAGTATGAAGGTAAGACCGACTGATTGTGACAGTGAAAGATACATGCCTCGTATAAAAATGTGCAAATGCTGCCGGCGTTCAACTCTAAACCACCTCGCAGTGCTGTTTCCATTGATTCGCACAAACTAAGGCCAAAGTAATCAACACAACGGTCAGTCTGGCTCAGCTGTAGAGGATCTTCTGCAGACAAAAAGAGAGCTGTGGCCACCGAGATTACGTTCCTGCAGGACTCTCAGAAGCCGCTACAGCTTTTAACCCGAATGGTTTTGGCTCCAGATTAGGCTTAGTGAAAGCTGCTGCCAACATCTGTCTGCCGTTGCCCCTTGTGACTCTGGCAGCCATGCAGCCATTAATCAGACTGATTGTGCCCCTCGCCTCAGGCTCATCACAGAAAGATGACCGGCAGAGGTCAAAGGTTGACGTCCCGGAGCTTTCTCCAGTACAACGCTCCGCTGCTGCCATTTCAGATCTCTATTGCTGTTGCTCACAGGAATGTGCATTTTAGCGGAGGCAGAGATTGAGCCGTTAGGTCTGAAGTGGTGAGGTGGCCTGGATGTCCAGTCTGTCAGAGCTGGGCGTAGTCGGGCACCTCACAGTGACGCCTGCTGCTACAGGGAGAGCAGCGCAAGCATTGAAAACCTGCGTCAGATGATCGCCTGCACACACCCTCATTCTTCCAGACAGACACGCACACACTTGCCAACTGTTCTTTCAGGAGGCTTTACTTCTGGAAGCACTACTGGCCACAAAAGCAGCGATGCCTGATGGAGACAGGAGAGAGCAGTTGTGGGCGTGAAGGTTTTCCTTGTAGCGTGGATGTATTTCAGATCCCTTTAGATCGAACGCAGACAGTAACAACGGCAACCTGAAAGATTTGGATTCATCAGTAGCTTTGAGAGGATGTATTTAGTAATGTATTTGATGTAGAGTCATGTTTTCTTGCCATTACTGTCTCAAGTCTTGCTGGGGAAAATGTTGTTGCCATTCAGGCAAATCTTGATCTAGTGGAAAGAGCTTTTGTTGGTGAAAGCCTCGGCCATCTTCCTCCCCCAAGCTAGTGAAAGTAATTTTGCCTCACTTTCAGAAATGTGTTATTATGGACGTTTGGTACTGTGAGTCAGAGGCAAGGTCAGAATGCAGGGGAGTATCCACCGGTAGGTGTTGGCTCACAAACTGTGTGTGTAGTTTTTTCTGCTTTGTCTTTAAGAAAGGAAGAAAAATGTGACTTTGTCCTCAAGGTCTAAAAGCTTGGACAGTAGGGGCTAAATCAGACCTCCATCGTACGGCAAGCCTGAAATATTTATTACTGGTTTAGCAAATTCATTTATGCTGCCTTTCTTTTTTCCTTCCGTTGTTCTCTCCTAGGTTCCTAATCCGAGAAAGAAAAGATTCCAGAAGCCTCATAAAGTCTCTGAAAATGTATCCCAGGTAGAAGCGGCCCAGCGAGCGATCGCGCGGACCTCTCAGCAGCCATGGCCCTGTCGCACTACGCAAGCGTAAACGTGCTCCAGAGACAGGCTTGTTTTCCCTCGTTATAGAATTCAAGGTAAATTGGAAGCGAAATGGCATTAGTTGCTGCTTGTTACACGTCAAACACATCAAAGTACGTACCAGATAACAGGTGAGGCTGAACCTGGAGTTGATACCGAAAGGACTGTTCAGAAGATGAAACCTTCTCCGTTGAGACCTTTAGAGAAGAGCTGAACACCTGCTTGACACTAATGCTTTAGTATCTACCCCCGTACCTTGCTGACAAGGTCCTGCCATGGCTGCTGCTCATCCTCTGACCTACGCTTCCCTGGGGGCTCAAGGAGCCGACTGAGATCAGCAACGATGCAGCGTAGCGGCGCCGGGGTGGGTGCCAGCGGCCAGCCGTGGGTTTTGCGGCGCGTGCGTCTGACTTGGCTCAGTTTCATGCTCTTCTTCATCCTGGTCTTTTTCCCACTCATTGCTCACTACTACCTCACCACCATAGACGAGGCCGGCGGACCCGAGAAGCGCATCTTCGGGCCACGGCCCGGCGGCGAGCTGTGCGAGGCCAAACACGTGCAGGATCTGTGCCGAATCCGCGAGTCGGTCAGCGAGGAGCTGCTGCAGCTGGAGGCCAAGAGGCAGGAGCTCAACGGCGAGATCACCCGTCTCAACCTTCGCATCGAGGCCTGCAAACGCAGCATCGATAGCGCCAAACAGGATCTGCTGCAGTTGAAGAACGTCATCAGCCAGACAGAGCATTCCTATAAAGAACTGATGGCCCAGAACCAGCCGAAACTCTCACTGCCAGTCAGGCTGCTGCCAGACAAAGAGGACCCGGGATTGCCACCACCAAAGGCCGCACGTTCCTGTCGACTCCGGTCCTGCTTCGACTACGCTCGATGTCCTCTTACGTCCGGGTTTCCTGTGTATGCATATGACACTGGCTCCTATACGTGGGGAAACTATATCGACCCACTGGTGAAGCAGGCTTTTGCCGAAGCGGTAAAGAGCAGCATTTACGTGACCGACAACCCGAGCATCGCCTGTCTGTATTTGGTGCTGGTAGGAGAAGTTCAGGGGTCCTCCTCCTCAGCTGTGCCGTCTCCTTCAGAGCTGGAGAAGCAGTTGAAAGCTCTCCCTTACTGGAGATCTGATGGGCACAACCACGTGCTGGTGCACCTCACCAGAAAGTCCATGACGCAGAACTTCCTTTATAATGTGACCACAGGACGGGCAGCAGTCGCCCAGTCCACTTTTCTGGAGCAGCAGTACCGCGAGGGCTTCGACCTGGTCCTGTCCCCTCTGGTTCACGCGCTCTCAGAACCAAACTTTCTGGAAGTACCTCCTCAAGTTCCCGTGAAAAGGAAATACCTCTTCACCTTTCAAGGGGAGAGGGTGGAGTCCCTGAAGGGCAGCTTACAGGAAGGTCCTCCTCAGTCTTTTGAAGAGGAAATGGAAGCAAACCCACCAGCAGACTATGACGACCGCATTATTGGTACTTTAAAGGCGGTGCAGGACAGCCATTTGGATCAGGTGCTGGTTGAGTTCACCTGCAAGAACCCACAGCCAAGTTTGCCAACTGAGTGGGCTCTCTGCGAAGAGCGGGAGGACAGGATGGAGGTGCTCAAGGTTTCTACTTTTGCCCTGGTGATTGCCCCAGGTGACGGACAGCTGGTGGCCTCAGCAGGCTGTGGGATGAGGCTCTTTGAAGCCATGGAAGTAGGAACCATCCCAGTTGTGTTAGGAGATCACGTTAGTCTGCCGTATCACCAGTTCATCCGATGGAGTGAAGCTGCCATTATAGTCCCCAAGCCTCGTGTCACAGAGCTCCACTTCCTGCTGCGCAGCCTGTCTGACAACGACATGTTGGCCATGAGACGGCAAGGCCGCTTCCTGTGGGAAACGTACTTCTCCACCTCAGAGAAGGTTCTTAACACGCTGTTGGCCAGCATCAGAACCAGCATCCAGGTTCCTGCTGCAGCCATCAAAGAGGAGCCTGCCCACGAGATCCCCCACAAAGCCGGCAAGCTGGCAGGGACAGACGCTAACTTGGCCGACAATGGAGACCTGGATCTGGGTCCTGTGGAGACGGAGCCCCCCTACGCCTCGCCTCGCTTTCTTCGTAATTTCACCTACACTGCTGCGGACACATACAGAGCATGGAACCGGGCCCCGGGCCCTTTTCATCTCTTTCCCCATACTCCCCTCGACCCCGTGTTGCCTTCGGAAGCCAAATTCCTTGGCTCGGGCACTGGCTTCCGGCCTATCGGCGGCGGTACTGGGGGCTCGGGGAAGGAGTTTCAGGCAGCCTTAGGAGGCAACATGCCCCGAGAACAGTTCACCGTGGTCATGCTGACGTACGAGCGGGAGGAGGTGCTGATGAACTCCCTGGAGAGGCTGAACGGGCTGCCGTACCTCAACAAAGTGGTGGTGGTGTGGAATTCTCCCAAGCCACCCTCGGACGACCTGCTGTGGCCTGACATCGGCCTGCCCATCGTGGTGAGTGCTCACTCTGACCTGTGCCTGCGTCTCTCCGCTGCAGGAAACGTGCCTTTTGTGCATTAATAATGAGCTATTTGCAAATGAGGTCGAAGTAGCAGCGTGATGATGTTTTGTTGTTGGGTGCAGCTCTTTGTGCACTACAATAGCATGACGCACCTTTAATGATAAACACTAACATAATAAGCCTCGTCTTTCTCCTACAGGTTGTCCGCACAGAGAAAAACAGCCTGAACAACCGCTTCCTTCCCTGGGATGCCGTGGAAACCGAGGCCATCCTGTCGATCGATGACGACGCTCATCTCCGCCACGATGAGATCATGTTCGGCTTCAGGTCAGCCATGATTCCAGAGTGTATCCCTCTGTATGGGATTAATGGCAAGCATTCTGTTGACTGCGCTCTCTGTCTCTGCGGCCTCTCAGAGTGTGGCGTGAGGCCAGAGATCGTATCGTGGGCTTCCCTGGAAGATATCACGCGTGGGACATCAACCATCAGTCCTGGCTCTACAACTCCAACTACTCGTGTGAGCTCTCCATGGTTCTTACAGGAGCAGCTTTCTTCCACAAGGTCAGACCTCGAGCCCTCGGACCTCCTGACCTGCAACATCCACATAAGTCAAGCCTGTATCCATATTCATGTTGTTGTTTTGGGTTTCCCCCCCCCCCCCACAGTACTACGCCTACTTGTACTCATACGTGATGCCACAGCCCATCAGGGACATGGTGGACGAATACATCAACTGTGAGGACATCGCCATGAACTTTCTGGTGTCTCACATCACTCGCAAGCCGCCCATCAAGGTCAGTGACGGCGCTAACGCCAGATTCTGGTGCGAGATGGCGATAATGTGTGATAGAAATGGATATTTGGTTGTTACTGATATCACCTAGTATCAGAAGGATATGTCATACTTCCCCCTGGGAGCATAGTAGGGCGATCGTTAGCCTCTGCGGCTCATTCTGCTCAGATGTTAAATAGAATGCTTCACGGAGTCTTTTTGTGTGTTAGGTAACGTCACGCTGGACTTTTCGCTGTCCTGGCTGCCCTCAAGCTCTCTCGCACGATGACTCGCACTTCCATGAGCGCCACAAGTGCATCAACTTCTTTGTGAAAGTGTACGGCTACATGCCGCTGCTGTACACACAGTTCCGCGTGGACTCCGTCTTGTTCAAGACTCGCTTACCCCATGACAAGACCAAGTGCTTTAAATTCATTTAGACTCAACAGTGATTTAAAGAAGAGCACAGTGGATCGCCAGAAGCACAGAAAGAGGAGTCGCAGATCAGGATTTGGTCCTGATGTTGTCCACAACTACACTGAAGCTGAAAGGGACCACTGCCAACAGAATAAGCCTTGTCAGCGGATGCCTTTCCTTTTCCACCTTCAACCACACTCTGCCACCGGCCCCTATAGCTGTCATTTGTGCCTCTTAATGGCCTGCTGAGCAAATAAACAGTTGGCACACCACTAACCATTCAAATCCCTAATGGATCTGTCATTTTCTGAATCACCGACAGGCTGCGTTCAGCACAGCAGCCTGTTCAGTATCAGCAAGTGGCAACGACGCGGGTCTGCCAATGCTCCTTTATTGTTTTCTTTTTAGTTACAAACTGTACTCCCTGTACAGGAGAAGCACTGATGGAAGTATTTTATTGAACCTTCTCGTTAAACAAAAAAAACAAAACAAAAAAAAAAAAACCACAAACTTTTCAGATGTGTACATCTTTCTGTCCAGTGACATGCAAGGCAGGACAAGACACAACCTCAACTGAAGAGTCAAAGGCTGACCCAATCACGTTCCCTACTGTTGTATCGGTCATAAAGAAGGAATTTGCGTCACCATACTGCCTCAAGAAGTGTCATAAAACCAGCTGTACTTACAGGATCTGAACTGATCATTGCTGTACATTTACATGTTTGTAAAAATTGGTCCGAGGTAAAATATTCATGTTTTTAAATGTAATTATATTAAAACAGTTAGTGGGTTGCTGTGTAACAACAACCAGCTGCCAAAACTAGCAATCCCAAAATAATGTAATTTAAAAAAAACATCAGAGAAATGAAATCTGCCATTAGAATTATGGGAATAATTGTAGGCTTAATGTGAGGAGAGGGCCATTTTTGTGTTGGAAAGGTTCGTCTGAATTTTGGCTCGTCTGATCATCATTGTATATGTAACTTTAGACAGCCAAGGCTTAGCCTAGCACAAGGACAGGAAACAGCTCGATTGGGCACAAGGGGAACTTATTTTTCCTCTCTTAATTCGCGCGCTCTAATAAACACCAGATATTTGTGGGTTTTTTCCATATAAAAAGTGGAAAAGAAGTGTTTTTTTTTTTTTTGCTGAGCTAAGAAGCTGACCAGGCTGGAGCTTGTGGAGATCCTCTCATCTGGAGCATAAATCTGCACCGTTACAACTTGTTAAACCTGGTAACGAACAGCAGTTGTTTGAAAGTATTATACCTGTCCTACCTTGCTCACATCAGCCTCCTGTAGACAACTTTGCCAGCTTGGGACAGAAATGTCACTTTTAAGTGAAGACCATATTGGTTTCACTTCTTTATGGCTTGTTTTTTTTTTAAAAGCATTACTTGTTGAATGTTTTCTTTGCCAAATAGGTACGAGTTCTGCTGCTCTCCAGTCTCATTTCCAGTGTGAATGCTTGCTGATGCAGTTTGGTACACTTAGTACTCAGACATCAGACCATCGGAGCCCATTGTGTATTATAAATCTAAAATATTTTAGCCTAATCACATTTAATTCCCATTGTCTGAGCAGAATAACCTTGAAAATTCATTGGAATTTTTTTTTTTTTTTTTTCCAAAGACGTTTCCCTCTGCGAGTGCGCGTCTATGACACAACTCCTTAAGATCCCGGCTCTGTATATTTATTGAATATATTATTAAACTGATTTAAAAAAAAAAAAAAAAAAAAAAAACACTAACAACAACAAAACAATGTAATTAACTATTTGTTTCAGTTTGCTCCTGGTTGAGTTTGTCACGGCCATGGAAAACTAGCTGGTGCCACAGAAGGTTAAACTGACATTGAAACTGAGCCTTTAAAAGTTTGACCTCTTGCAAAAGGTCATAAATGGAGACCCTGCAGAGCTCAGCGGGCCTGCGGGGGCACGCCGTTGAAGCCAAACATCAACCTGTCCCAGGTCTTCTGATGCCTGCATTTGACGTCAAGGCCCTTTAAAAAAAAAAAAAAAAAAAAAAACACCTGTAATCTTTGACCTGTTAGAACGACCCTGAAAAATGGGTGTCCCGGCACGGAGGGATCGCCTGGCGTTTCCTCCGGGTTGTAGTTTAAATTTGCTAAAATGAGTGGCATAGCTGGTTTTCGCGTGGCCCAGAGCAACATTTCCCTGGAAGGCTGTGGTCCAGCCAGTTGTACAGAACTGTTGAACCGTCTTCCTGGCCGTAGGCAGCACTGTACCAGACTGACAGCAGAGTGAAGACCAATCAACACAGACCAGAACAACTACAATAAAAACTCTAGACATTGGTAAAACGTGACCTGACTGTTGGCCTCTTATTTTTCACTTTCACGAGTTTTACAGTCCTTTATTTTGACTCCAGTTTACACGCCCAAACAAGTAAACTGATCAAGAGATAATGTGTTTTTATATTCATGGCCTAACAAGGGGTTTTGGGTCCCCCCCCCCACCACTAATCTGGTCAAAACTGTTCAATAGCTGCAGCTAGTCTGCATTGTTACAAGCCAAATCCACAATTTTCTGTAATCTGAGCCGGGGTGGGGGGGGGGGCGAATGGAAGCCTAGCTGCAGCATGGTGTCAGCCCTTAGTAACAGTCTCTGTGGTCCGCTGGTGGCAGATGAGGCCCAGAAGAGTCTGCTGTTCCAGGATCAGACCTTTTTGGTCTGAAAACGTGGGCGAGTATCTTGTAAACAATTGTGACATGCAGCTCGCCACAGTGTGGTTCACTCCTGGGGCAGGTCAGAGATGACAGCTGCTCCTTTCTGCAGGTCAGGTCCATCCGCTGGGGGGTTAAAGGGTCATCATGCAGCATGGCAGTGGACGCTGTCCTCGCACCTGCACCCGACACTCACACACTTCCACGCTAGTGTCAACACTGGTCACTCTATGTGACGGTGAGCGTGTGCCAGTGGCAGACCTGCTGACCTTCAGCCTCCTTCATCTCTGTCCAGTGGGCCTGCTGCTCCTCGCTGGAGCTGTTGAGGCCCAGAGAGACCCAGCCCAGCCTCTCCCTGGGCCTCATGCTGCTGCGGGAGCAGAACACCGTCAGGACCAGCGACACCTCAGAAAGTTGGAAGAGCGCCACCTGGAACAGGAACGTCTCCTTGTAGGCGGGGTTGGGCTGGCCGCGGCACACCGCCGTCTTACACTTGGACATTTCTTTGCCTTTGGAGTCCAGCATGGTGAGCTTCACATATGTGTCTGCAAGTGGATGGGAGAGGGTTAGACTGCCACCAAGTGGCAGGGAATGTGAACAGCAACACAGTTCACCACATCAAATAGTTCACTTTACCCCAAGTTGTTTATTTTGAAATCAAGTATAAAATGGATACCAGGTTACATTTATACATTTTCAGATTAATTTATTGTTGATTATGGCAGCTGTATCTACGTTCTTCTCAAGTTTACAAAAGAGAACAAAAGCAGACAGACAGAACCGGGTTTGATGGTTTAGAGTTTATGCCATTAAAAACATTAACGTTACAAAAATATGACCTTTGAAGTGAGGAAATCCTTTAGAAATTGTTCATTTTGTTTTTAGAATGTGTATATTATTTAAAAATGTCATCAGCTAATTGTCAACTTACCTCTTATGATATAAAGCTGCCCGCCTACAAAGTGTTTAACGCAACAGAAAAGGCCGTCTGTGGCGCACAGCACAGCACAGCACAGCACAGCACGCAAGGAGGAAGAGAGAGAGAGGAGACAGTGAGGAAGGACAACTGGATTAGAAATGGATGATTCGGCAGATTTTCCACGGAGGTGACCCTGCAGCTTTTGCTGAAGGTCATTTCACGTTCCCAGAGAAGGCTGAGACCTGACACAGGGACATAAAAAGCGGAGCTGTTGGTACGTACTGACGGGTTTATCCGACACCGCCGTTTTGAAGTAGCTTCCCTTGATGACCTCGGCCGACAGCTGCCCGGTGGCCGAGTTGTAGACAAGACCCAGGAGGATTTCTGGTAATGACGTGTCCTCTGAGGAGCGGTAGGAGAGCGCTCCGGCACTGCGAGACACGCTCACCAGAGAGCCACAACCCTGAGGAGGAGGAAGATATTTGACAAAGCTATGAAGAACAAGCTCCAACTGTCAGTACCCAAAAAGAGAAGGTCGCCATTTGCCATTCAAACACTCACTGCCAGTTCTGAGCCTGGCTCCAGGGTCACAGGCAGCGCGATCTTGCCCTGCAGGTTGAGTTTGGTCAGGTAGAACACCTTCTCACCCAGGACCTTCTCCTTTTTCATTCTCCTGATGCTGTACAGGCGGAAGCGTACAGCATAGTCCCCCAGCGCCTCCTGTTCCACCCTGGAGAACTTGAACGTTTCCGTGAAGACGGGGCAAGGCCCCCTCTGCACGCCGGTCTTGGCGCGTTGCTTCTTAGTGGGCAGCAGGACCAGGTGCACCTGCCACGCAATGTTGCCCGTCTGTTTGAGAGCTGGGATGTCTGTCGCCGCCGTGACCGTGACGGCCAAATACTGCTGGCTGGAGTCGTACTCGAAGGCGACGTCCAGGGTGCCGTATTTACCCAGCGGCTCCGGCTCGTAGGCTGACGGAAGCTGAAGGCCAGACCCGTCCTGAGCGACACACACACACACACACACACACACACACACAAAATCAGAAGCAAAGAGGCTGAGCAGACAAACAGCAGGCGTTGCACGGATCCGACCTCTGGCCCCACCACCGCCGTGCTGTCGCTGGGAATGTCCTCCTCGCAGCCTTTGGTGAGGTAGCTCTCCGCGTCCTGGTCCACGCTCTCACTGGAGCAGCGCAGGCTGTCGCTGCCGCGAGGGGGCGACGCCCTCCTGGCGCCTCTCTCCGAGCGGGAACGAGAAGCGTCCTGATAGGGGGGAGGCCGCGCCTCATTGGGGGCGGGGCCTTTTGCCTGGGTGCTGTTGGCTGATGGTTGTACAGGATGAGTATTAAACAGTCCAATCGCCGTGTAGGTTCTTCTACTTGCTGTGTAGTGAGTAACAAAATAGTCATTCTGCTAGCAAAGTGGGGACATGTTGGCTGGTCCTCACAACTTCAGAGGCCTGTTTGAGGGTTAGGACATGGTTTTGAGATCGGGTTGGGCTGGGTTAAGATTTAGGTTAGGGGGTGTAGGGTAAGGCCCTGTGGAATGCATCATGTCTCTGAGAGTCGTCACAAAGATAGAAGCAGAAGGATCTATGTCTGTGCATGTGTGTGTCTGTGCGTGCGTGCGTGTGTGTGTGTGTGTGTGTGCCCTCACCATGCTCGCTGGACGCTTCGCTGCTGTAGCCTCCCTGCTCAGCACACTCTTTGCTGCTCCACACGGATGCCGTGATCTGCTGGGCAACAGCCTCGGGACCTTTGTCCCCCTCACTGTCTGATACGTCTCCCTCTGAACAGAGAACACGGAGACTCCAGTTCGCACACGCACGCGCGCACACACACACACGCGCGCGCGCGCACATCGCTGAACCGTTTCGGTTGCAGACGAGAAGAACAGCTGCAGACGCTTGAAAGTGGCACACGGGAGGATGAAGATTTGAAATATTTGAGAAGATCCAGATTTGGAAACTGAAGCGGCACACACTCTAACCTCTGATGTCCTTCTTCTTCTTGCTCTTCTTCTTCCCTTTCCCCTTCTTTTTCCCCACATCGGATGATTCCTCTGACTTCTTTGAACCCTTCTTCCCCTCCTTCTCCTTCTTCTTTTCTGACTTTTTCTTTTTAGCTTTAGAAATCTCTGTCTCATCCTTTCCTCCTCTGGGCTGCTCTTCCGTCACTTCCTCCTTCTCTTTCTCCTCCTCTTCATTTTCAACCCTCTCTTTGGGTAAACAGCTGTCATTCTCAACATCGGGCGGCTGAGAAGGCTCTCTACACACTCTATGGGCCCCTCCATCGCTCATCTCTCTCTCCTTGCACTCTTCACCTCCTGGATCTTCTGGTTGGCCCTCTTGGGATTCCTCTTTGCTTCGCTGTGACTTTGCTTCTTTCTCAAGCTGCTTCTGCCTCCTTTCTTTTCTCCTTTGCTCCCTTTTCTCCCGGAGCTCCTCCTCTTCCTTCTTCCGCCTCTCCTCCGCAGCTAACTCAGCTTCGGTCTTCTTGACTCGCCAGCATCCGTCCCTCCACTCCCACTCCAGCTGACTCTGCGCGTAGTCTGCCTCGGCGCCGTCTCCAGCGCTTTTACCGCTGCTCTTGCCTTCCTGAGCGGTGGCGGTGTGATTGGACTCCTGGGTGCCGGCGTGCTCCCCGTCCTCCTCATCTTGCACCTTGTTGATGATGGTGGCGACCTGCTCGGTGAGCTGGTCACTGACAGCGTAGGTGACGTCACTGACGGCATTAGCGAGGTCGTCCACCCGGCTGGAGACTGAGTCCAGGATAGAGGAAATGTTGACTGATGGGAGGTTGTGCTGGAAGCTCTTGAAGAAGGCCATGCCTCAGCAGGGGGTGCTGTCGTCGTGGCGATCAACAGATGAGCTCCTCAGAGGCATCGACGCAAACATGTGGATGTTAGGGGGTGCCACGCTCACATCACAGCATGTTCTGAGACATGCGGATACACTAAACAGTACGAAGACAGTGCAGATTACAGTGAAGATGTTTTATGATGACAGAGATCTCACTCCTTCTTCGTTTAACACAGATATCAGAATCAGGGACAATGGAGCTGATTGTCACAACCTCCTTCACAGTAAATGTATAACGTCTAAAAAAAAATGGCCTTGTGTGTGTGTGTGTGTGTGTGTGTGTGTGTGTGCGTAGCCATGCAGCTGTGTGAGCACCTTGCTGGTTCTTTTTAAAACTGCTGAGATGTGACAGATCGTCGGGGCTCTCCGCTGACAGCCTGTTACTGAGGTAGAGAAAAAACAGAGCCATCAGCGCCATGAAGGCCGCAATGGAGGACAGGACGCCCAGAAGCTCAGGAGAGACTGAGGACAAAAAGAAGGAGAGGGACGACAAAAGAGGGAAAAAGAGACAGGAATGAATGTCAAAGCAGTCCGGTCCCTGCGGCTGCAGTATTGTGCAACAATGCTCCAACTACTTTGTCAGTTTTCTTTTGCCAAAAATAACAACTGATGATGAGAACCTTGTTAGAGAGTCAGGGGAATGTGAGCTGGTGCGCTCTAAACTGCTGCTGTAGTTTTCCATTTCAAAGGCACAGCAGCCAGTCGACAGCAGCGTATTTAGGCCAACCAGACATGTAAGCGCGCAGCCCTGAGATGATGATGTGCTATTTTTATAAGGGCCTTAAAGGGACCGTACCTTACTCACGCATACGTTAAGCAGCCAAAGCAGGTAGATGCAATGTATGCCGAGAGACAATAATGTGTGATGAAAGGGAAGTGTAAAGAAATAAGTAACTATAGCCATTAGTGGTCAGCAGCAGCAGCAGCAGCAGCATTTATTTACAAGAATGTTTGACCAGAATCAGGAATCCAATGAATGAAAGTCTGTTTTTTTTTTTCGTCGTCTTCTTCTTCTTGTAATTGCTTCTTTAAAATCAGCCTGCATCAGAAATAGCTATTTAGCTTCAGGCTGATTAGCTAACAATGATTCCTAATTGTATTATTTCCTTTTATGCGATATTGTATATTTAGTCGGCTAAACACACTTTGGCATTTCTACTGGGCATGTCCGCTTGTTGGTGAGGTGACCGATAGTGAATAAACTATTTCAGTTTTGAGGGAAAAAAAAAAAAAAACATAGTCCAGAACTGCAGAAATAACATTTCCAACCAACGTGTCCACTGAAGCGCACGCAGGCCAAATGCTGCGACATGTGTTTGCTAGCAGGTGTTCATTAAAAAAACAGCCATCGTAGCCGGAGTGACAAGACAGTGGTAAGATAGTTAGAGCGAGAAAGCAGCCTCTTCCTTGGACAAACAGAGGCATGGTATGAGAAGCATCCTGGAAACAGGCAGACACCCCTGGAGACAACGGCGCTGCCGCCTGTTGCAACCTACTAAAATGATGAATTCCACAGGAGCTCCAAAAGCAGAAGAGGAGGGAAGAGATACAGATATGGAAGAGGAGCAGAGGCTTACCTTCTCAGAGCGAATACCGCCATTTTACCCGTTTTAATATTAAAAGCTCTGCAGTAATCCCAAGTATCCCTTCGTCTGGGTCACACAAGCCTACGCATCAACAGCTCACAGCTGACTGAGCCCGAACAGGAGGCTGGGGTCCAAGCGGACGGCCTATGGACCCGAGCCTTGCGGTGGGATGACACTTCACGTACAGTGCTGTGTCGTAAATGTCAACACTGGTTGAATAATTCAAGCACCTGAGGTAACTGGATCCCTGATCTCCAGACCCTGGAGTGAGGAGTCGGCCTTTGAGACAGCTTGTTTTCATTTTTCATAATTTACAGCATGTGTGATATTGCACCTAACAGCAAAGGGGATTAAATTGATTTTTTTTTTTTCTCTTTTTTTAACTCTTATTGCTCTTCATTTCTCCTCTCTTGTGTGGGCCTGAGCAAAACCAACAGGAAATATAAACCATATTCAAACTGTTATGCATGCAACTAAAGCCTTTAAAGATGATTTACGGGACTTTTCTTTTCCCTGCACAGAGGAGAAAAGAAGTCTTGTTTGGACATGGGGTACAAACACCCGGCTGCAGTTTGTAGGGCACCCTTGTTTAAAATGCGGGAGCCAATCAGGAAATGTTGCTTACACATGGACCTCTGATATGAAACAAAACCTCCACGCTGAATAAGTCATGAACACATGGCTGCCTTCTTTGCTGAAGTGAACCCAAACTTGATACGGCATTCATAATTTACACGGACACACAGAAAAACTCCCTACGCGTCCAAATTCAGCAAATATTCATCGAGATAATGGAAGTTTGTGGAGATAATGGAGATAATGGAAGTGTGTGGAGCGTGTACCCGTGCACATTTGATTCTGACTCAGTCTCGGCAGGCATTAGTCCAGGTAGAGGCTCAGTCGTGGCAGGCCTTACCTCGCCTGGCACAGATGAGCTCGTGAACGCCACAGCTCCTCCCCCCACCTGGGAGAGACAGAGAAGTTTGCAGTTAAAGCATGACTCCACGTGGACAGAGCTCAGCTGAGCAGACGGCCGGCTCAACCTCACATCACGAATAGTCACAAGATGATTTTAATACATGCGTGCGTGTTTAGTTACCGCTCACATTTATGTGTTAGCTTAGATGCACAGGAGCTAATTAAAGCTAAGCTGGCTAACTGTTTGAAATTCTGATGTCGTCTTCTCGTAATAGCCCACAAAAAAACCAACAAGCTGTGTCTCCTCTCCTGGCTTAAAGCTGGAGTTGCATCATTGCTGGAGCCATAATTGTAAATGAATCATTGATCAATAAAAGAGAAATTTAGATCAGAAAATCACAAAACATTGGGTCTAATTCATTATTTGCATTATGACTGAATGCCAACAAAAAAAAAAAAGTTGAGATAAAATTGAGCAAATAATATAATTAACTGAGTAATAAACTGTGTTAACATGGTCGTAAACAGTACTTAATTAACTTATTAAAGGAGAGGAATACCCCATCCACTGCACAAACCTTGTTTAAATGCTGTTTTGGGTTCTATTTTAAAGATGAATTAGAATTAGAAATCAAATGAACTGGCTCCTACTGTTTTTATCCACTTCTAACTTTAGTCTTAGTTACGTGAACTATAAAACTTTCCGGACATCTGTCCTGACATCTGTCCTGACATCTGTCCTCCGATCAGTCTACAGGTAGACGTCAGCGCGCAACTGCCTGCGCGCTCACTGGCTCGTGACACGACGCACCTTGCACGCACGGGACACCGACAGAGGCACGCGCCCTCTCTGTTCGACGTGTTCCGGTTAGTAAGAGACACCTTGGTCATCGGTCGCTGTTATGCACACTGATCAAGCAACAATGGAGGCGTCTTCAAGTCCGCTTTTGGTCGCTAATATTAGTCAGGGAATTAAAATACTTGGTCGCTGAACGACGCCCACAGTAGCTGAATGATTATATAATTAGATCTGTCTTGTGTATATACCAGCAGCGTCACAATGTTTATATCTATGTCTCTTCAGCATCACTTTTCAAAAGGAGCACGTGAAGGAATCACAACATTCCCGCATCGGTGCGGGTGTCAGCGTCAGCCTCGTCCTGGGCTGGCTGTCCCAGCAGCGGAGCACTGCGGTACTCACGGACGGACGATCGAGGCTGGTCGGATACTCGTACCCGAGTACAGAACACAAACGGCGGCGTTTTATGATGCTGTCCGCGGTAAAGTTTCACGCATGTCCCGCAGAAATAACCCAGGAACTCACCATCAATCGCCATGATGCTCCGTCCCGGACGCTACCAAGTGGGGGGAGGAGGGGTGCGACGGAGGAGAGAGAGGTCATTCATGAGCCAGCGTGAGCGTGAGCGTGAACGTGAGCGTGTGCGTGTGCGTGTGTGTGTGTGTGTGAGAGTGTGAGAGAGAGTGTGTGTTTATAATGTAACTGTAATGGAGCTCTAAATTACTTAACACCATAATACAAATGATGAAAAATAACACGTTTGCCAAGTTTTTTTTTTTAATTGATATGTATTTTATTTCTATGTATTTAAATGTGTAAACGAGGATGCCCCATTGAATGTCGAAACTTTATTTTGTTGGTCTCTTGCACTTTATGTACAATATTTAAAAAGATCCCGGAGGGTTCATTGTTCTTTATTAAAACTAATCAAAAGAACATTTGAACAATTTTAGTGTTGTGGTATAAAACAGTAATTTCTCCTCTCTGGGGACTAAAAAAATTCCTCTAGCATCACCTGCAGACAATGTTTTCAGTGTAATGTCATCGTGTAAGTTCCATTTTTAGGCTAAACAACCAGAGAAGAAACCTGGCTGCAGTCTCGGACCTCTTGCGTAACTGAGCGGGGACACGCCCACCAAAGTCTAGCACACTTCCGGGAAACTTCTGTTTCAGAAAGTGAACGTTCTAGAGGTTCGAGAGCGTCGGAACCTTTAGAAATATGAGTGATATCAAAGCAGACGATGTACATTCTGAAGACAGCGCCGATGAGAAAGACTGGGAGGCGGCCAAAGTTTTTTTCGAGAACCTGAAAACACAAAAACCGAGACCTGTACGTAAGTTGCTGAAAAGTAAACGCTGAAGTTAAAGTGTAGCTCTCGGTATCCTTGCTGCCTGTACTTCTGCGCTCTTTATCTGACGAGGCCGGTGTTGAGTTGTGTTGCTGTGTCTTGCTGTTTGTTTGCTTTAGTTTTAAAGTGAATGTCTCTTAATGTTTCCCACCACACCAGCCCAAGCCCTGCTATGCCGTCACCATCGCTGTGTCCTCGCGCACCCTCTTCAACATGGTGCACGAGAGGAAGGTCTTTGAGGAAGAGGGGATGGAGAAGTACGTGCTCCATCAGGTGGAACATGAAAACGAACCCCTGAAGCCAGGAGCCGCTTTCCCTTTCGTCAAGGTAGGGCCCGTAGAGTTGGGGCGTGGTCCTTCTAATATGGATCAGGCGTAACACACACCCGACCCAGCACACCGCGTAGAAGCAGCAACAGTGGCATTCAGCACAGGAACGCAGTTTTGTTTTACAGACTACACTCAGAACCCAATCTCATATATTAGTAAAAGTCACATAACCAAAAGGTTAACAGCCACGTCTGGCCTTCAACTGCATCATACATTAGTAAGAAATCCGTATAATGTTCAAAGAACGCCCTCGTTTTGTGTTTTTTTGTTGTTTTTTTATGTTCAATACTTTAGACCCTGCTGGCTGTTTCATGCAGGAATGCAGTAACGCAAGTTCTGAAATCAGTCAAACCTAGGAGGAGTAAATGCGGAAATCCCTGTTAGATCCAGCTTACAAACTCTTTGCCGTTCAGAACAGGTGATTTTGGTGCTGAAGCGGTCCTGTATCCTGTAGTAAACAGAACTTTGTGTTCATCCAATCATTTTTAGGATCAGTTATGAAACCATGCTCAGCAACATCAAATCGGATTTTTCTGTCCTTTTGAGAAACGTGTTGCTTAATAGAGTTGAACTGGTGGTTGAGATGCGGTTCAATTAGTGTTGTAACTCCATGTCTCTCCAAGTTATGATGTAACTTCCTGTCTTTTGGTCCCTCCTACTAAAAAGGCCCTGATGAACGTCAACTCTCGGCTGAGAGAGTTCTATCCAGACAGTGAGGAGTTGTTTGACATCGTCCTGATGACCAACAATCACGCTCAAGTCGGAGTTCGCCTCATCAACAGCATTAACCACTACGGTACGCTGCACCCCAAGCCAGACCTTCTTAACTGTAACCCAGCAACAGCTCTGAAGATGACCAACTGTAAACTATAAACCCCCAACTGCTTTTATGGTTTATTTCTACTTCACAGATCTGACCATTGAGAGATTCTGTATGACTGGAGGGAAAAGTCCCATAGGTTACCTGAAGGCCTACATGACAAACCTGTACCTCTCCAAAGATGCACAGAAAGTGACAGAGGCCATAGAGGAAGGTAAGACAAACCCCCTGTTTCTCCCACACCAAACCTACTTGGAAATGTCTGGAGCCTCCAGCTGTGCTGCATCAGGCTCAGCTGTGTGTTTACCGTCTGTGGCACCTTTTTACAAATGGACTAGGAGCTTTCTTGTCTCGCCACTTCAAACATAGACCATGTGATCATAATCGAAACCCAACCTTTCTCTTCCGTCAGGCATCGCTGCAGCCACGATGTTCATGCCTGACAAGGAGAACGAGCTGAGCGACACGCAGCTGCGCGTGGCCTTTGACGGCGATGCCGTCCTCTTCTCGGACGAGTCAGAGGTCATTGTGAAGCAGCACGGCTTGGACACATTCTTTGAACACGAGAAGGAGTTTGAGAACAAACCTCTGGCTCAGGTAACTGGTTCACTTCTGTTGATAGTAGACACAAAAGTTCCAGTCCTGTTGGCTGTCCCTCTTTGCGGTCATTGTACTTTTGTGACTGGCTCACTCTTCGGCTCTCTCAGGGCCCTTTGAAGGGTTTCCTGGAGGCCCTGGGGAAGCTCCAGAGAAAATTCTACGTCAAAAATGAGCGCATCGGCTGTCCTATCCGAACCTTCCTCGTCACGGCCCGCAGCGCCGCCAGTTCCGGCGCTCGCGTCCTGAAGACTCTGCGTAGTTGGGGTTTGGAGATCGATGAGGCTCTTTTCCTGGCTGGGGCTCCAAAGGGGCCGTTGCTGCAGAAAATCAAACCTCACATCTTCTTTGATGATCAGATGTTCCACATCGAGGGGGCTAAGGAACTGGGAACCATATCTGCTCACGTGCCCTATGGCATTGGACAGAAGTACCACAAGGGAAAACTATTAGAGCAGCCTGCAAACACAGAGTAAGAGTCATGAAATTAACACTACACATAGCTACTCAGAATAGGAAAAAAAACTAGATGGCATGATATTTTACAGCTTTTTAGGTAATGCATTAGTAAAACAGTCAAATTGTAGCTTTCAAAGCATCTGTTTACTTATTTAAGCCTCTATGATATTTACATAGAAGTTTATCAGCTTCTTTACACTCTACATTAAGTATGCTTTTCTCGGAGTGAGTGTTGACACATCCGGTGATCTCTGCTGTATCAGCTGTTCAGCTGTTGGCTGTTGATTTGTTGAATAGCTTTTTTTTTTGTTTGTTTGGTTTTTTTTGTTTGTTTGTTTTTTTACAATTAGAAGATCATCACCCAGGAACTGCTGCCATTTTAAGCACTTTGATATATATATTGCAAGTTAAGTTAAGCAAGTAATAGCGTGTAAGGTTTCAGACATTTTTTTCTCTTACTGTATTTGCCGCTGATGTGCACAAACTATTCAGTTTCAGAATGTAAATGGCACTGAGGGTCATCGTGGTTTTATTAGTCATAATCAGTTATACTTTACTGCACAACGTTGATGTGTTTCAAAGATGCGTTTTTACATGACTTTACAAAGATTTGAAACTCTTGTTACACGTTGGCACCACATCTACTATTGCACAATGCAGCACATTGCAAGGATCTTGTTTAGGTATTTTTATACAGCAATTTCTCTGTATACATTTGGAAATTGTATTTTACATCACAAAACACCGTTTACAATAATGTTGTAACAGAAATAAAATGTACTGTTCAAGCCTCATTTCAAGTTCAGCATATTAAATTGCCTGTAAATCACCTTTTAGGTACTTAAAAACAAAGTCATACAGCAATGGTCAATGCAGGTTTTCGCTCCAAGGTTTACACCTCTCAGCAGTAGATGGCGCTGTTCGCCAGACCATTTTAAATCTTGGCTTTTTATGTTAATAGTGGATTTAATGAAGCATCAGTCCACCCTGATAAAGAACCACATCACCTTAAAATGGTGGGGGGGGGTCTTTGAGCCGGAACTGACTTTCTGCACCATTTTCTTTCCTGCAGCAGCGATCTCTCAGTGAACTCTGACCCAGCAGACGAGCAGCTCCAGTAAACTATTAATAATTCTCACCGTCAGCCGTCTCTTCTGATATCCTAGAGCCACAACAGGAGCCAAGATTAAATCTAAAATAGTAAGAATGATGGAAACGCAATACAATTTAACATGTACATTTCAACAAACCAAAAATGTAACATTTTATACATTTTTAAACATAATGGAGTACATTGTAATCAAAATACATGGTAACTTGTGCACATATATTGTATAAAATCTAATTAAATGGATGACTTAGTGACTTAACATCACTGGGTGCCATGTTTGCAGTCAGCAACAGGAATCCTCCGCAGTCTGATCCGTGTCCACGGCCCTGAGTTGGTAAGTAACTATTTCTTTAAACTCGGTGTTTATACATATTTGTTTGTTTATTTCATGTCAGTCTGGCATTTCTGCAGCGCAGGTTTGCAGTGTGTGGCTGTGTATGCCTGAGAGTTGGGACCCACTGGCTGTTGCCATGGATACTTGGTGCTGACACCACAAGAACCGTGTAGGTTTGTAGGAAAATATAATTAATATAACAAAGGATTAGAGGCAGAGGTAGCACGAGAAACCTCATCACATGCTTTCTATAATTGGCCACCGTTGTGTGCGTGCATGCACGTGCATGTCTGTCCGTGAGTAGGCGACATGGAAACCTGCCAAAATATAACCGTGGAAACGGCAGTCACACGCTCCACTGCCGCATTCATCTTCTTGACAAGCAATTTGCTTTAAATATGTTTTCTTGTTTAGTGACCAGAAACCTGCAGGTAGATGTTCCCAAAAGTCATTTATTAGCCCCCAGCCCACCTTGGTGGCAGCCTTCCTGCATGTAAAGTGGGCATCTAGGGAGCACTTATTAAACATAATGAGATAATTGATATGTAATTTATTACCTGTGGCCTTAAACATGGTTGCACAGAAGAAGTTTCTTCTCAGCAGCACCTTTGTTTTTCTCTCTCTCTCTCTTAATCCTATAGCTGCACCCCTTGATTTAAAATTTAAAATAAAAACTGAAAACATTTAGGTTAAAAAAAAGTATCAGCATCATTCACAGCATTATCACTTTTTTTAAGGGCGATCTATAGGCTTTTCCTCTGACAAATGGGCAGCTGATTTTATGACTGTCCCGTTTAAAGTAATCATTTAGCCACAAGCGTTATGGAAAGTTTTATATTATAAACGAGCAGAAAGAAGAAAACGTGAAAAATGTGTCAGAAGAACTTTGGTTGTTCGTCATACTTTTGTTATTGCAACTGAAATATCAAAGCATGCATTTGCTACGATCTTGATATTTCCCTCTCAAAGGTTCCTTTGCAGAAGTTTGGGATTCTGCAGCAGGCGCTGAATCCTTCATCTGTTCCACCGCAAAGTCCATCAACACTCGCCGCAACCACTCGGTCGCACAGTGTTGCAGTCCCCATTTGCTGCGTGACTGAGCTTCGGAGCAGACGCAGAGATGTGACAGGCTCTGTTGACGAGGAGGCTGCTTGTGCCATGATAATTACATGTATCAAGGTTGGCTCCCAGTGGGAGAAGCATTCACATTCACTCCAAACATGCGTGTGTGTGAAAGTTATACAATAGGATGCCGTGAATTGACTGTACAGCGCCTAAAAAAGCTGTACATGCAGATGAGGGAAGAAGACAGAATATAGCAGTAAGTCAGACAAGGGTGGTGTGTGGAAGGTCCATTAACATCAAGTTCAGCCACAAATTCTCCATCAGACGACTTTGACATGATCACAGCGTAACCTTCACCTTGTTGACACTGAACCATTTCTGTTTTTTGCTGTTTAGATTGTGTCATCTCGGTAGAAAACATACAGCGTCGTTGTAGGTGCTTCTCGCTAATTATCCTCCAGGACTTCTACACATTTTTGCTCTTTTGCAAATCAGAATGGGCTAAACCATAATGGCAGCCCCTGGGCAGGCTTGTGTGAGAACGCGGTGTGTCATTGAAGCTGTGTGGATATTAGCAGTACAGTGCCACTACAGTGTAACAAGAAGAGTCTTTAAATGCACAAGCGCACAGAGGAATACTTCCTCCTGTCCTGAGTTGACCAGCAGTTGCCGTCTGTCTCTTCCTCGGGCCTACTGCGGCCCCTGTGGAGCCTCGGGCTGGCCAGCAGAAGCCAGGGAGACAAAGAATGGTGCAACCACTGAGTAAGCGAACGATACCAATTATCTCCACCCCTGAGCTTGTAGCATCTATTTCAGCACCATTACCTCTGGCCAGCCGCGGGCTGACAGCCTCCCTTTAGGGTGATAGTTCTAAATTGGCTCCCAACCTTTTGCTCCTCTGGAGATTGAAAAGAGGTTATTAAACACATATATCATCACAGAGACTCGAGCCTGTCTGAGAAATGGCAGCACAGCGGAGAAGGGTCTGACAAAAGTAGAAAATGTGAACTGGACAAGGAAAGTATGCAGAGATTTGGCTACGGGTTGAAGATTTGGTGCTTTTCCCTGATACCAGACTGGCTGGTCCCTGAGGCTCCCTGTGAGCCTGCCGGGCAATGGCAAGGAGCTGTTTGTGGGGTCCAAGCCGGCGTGAACGCATGCGCGCAGCACACGGAGTCCCTACATAATGGATGTGGGGCTAATGATGCCCCTGGAGACGAGAACAGTCTGGCTCCTCTACGACATGATGCATGGAACAGTCTGCCGTCACGAGTGAAAAACTGAAAATTCAGGACAAGAAGGTCTCCTCTCTGGTCCTGACACGCACACAGACTTCAAAGTAGATCACAATGGCTTGGAATGTTAACTGCATACGGGCGGAACATCTGCAGCGCTGGGTTTCTCTGCAGTTGCAGCACAGCCTGAAAACCGGGGAACCACATGAACGCTGCATTTCGGGGTTTCCCCTGACATACTCCATCATTCCTGGTTCAAAGGAGCCATTTCATGCGTTAGAATGTGTTGCTGCTGTAACTGTTGCTGCTCACTTACACGTCCCTCGGTTTCACTCCTGCCAGGCAAAGACTAAGTACAGTTATGTAACCATCTGAATATTGATGAAGAGAGTTTACAGTTCAGGGTGTGAAAGTGTCTCCATTGTACAGATTGGATGGACCACGTAAAGAAAAAGATGGGTAGCGAGTGTAGTAAACAAGCTAATACAATTCGACTGTAGAATTACATAATTCATGGCAATATTTTGAGTCCTTTGGTCTGTGTGTCAGCTGCCATGTGCCGCCGGATCAATGCTCTCATGCAGCCACTGACCCGGAAACAGCAGAAAGATCTTTGCGAGCTCAGCCATCGATAGATGGTCTAATTAAGGCAGCGCTCTGGGAGTTAGCGCTGCTCAGCTAACAAAGGCAGTCGCTGGAGTTATTCTAACGCTGCTGATAACCCAGATCTGGCGATAATCAGGAGCAGTGTTTTGCCAGCCAGCTTTGGCTTTGACTTCAGATCATTTCGAAGGAAACCAGAGTAGTAGACTGCTCCACAAAGAAAACTAATGACATTCCTATTCCAGAAACAGCAGCAGCAATCCTGCCTCTGGTCTATTATTGGATATTTCTCATCTTTGGACTCATCATATTTCTATGCTAAATATTGATGGTCAATATTTGCTATATTGACTGGCAGTCCATTTAAATCATTTTTTTTCTTTATTGAAATCTCTAGTAAAGGACATCTGAGGGGTTTTCCTGGCACCAAATTTCAGCCTAGAATGAAAAGTATTGGCTCTGGTTTCGGTCAGGGTTGCGCAATAATGACACAGGATTGGTGTAGAACTCTGTAAAACCAGAGCTGTTAAATAGACCGTGAGTCATCTGCCAGCAGCCGTTTTGAGGGGACGCGCACACCCAGAAGGGGATGGATGGAACAAACAGCACGCCGGCGGGTCAGCTGTCGCCAAACCCCTCAGATGGAGTTCCCAGCACTATGCTGAGTGGTGATCAGGTATGGCTGGAGGAGCTGATAGGCCCTTTGTTTTGCCGGTCCTCCTCCAGCCCTGGTGGCTCCAGCTATAGCACAGGAGGTAGCAGAAGCAGCAGGGAGAACAGCTGGAGTTCTGGAGCAACCTCCATCCTACACAGCTCGACCAAGAAGCAAAGCCAGGAAGCATTTCAGTCTCGTCTCAGCGCGGGCAGGTGTTGGAAGAAGGCAGGGTATCCATCCGTAGGGCCTCGTGTTGAAGCTAATCCACAGGTGGAGCAGAGAGGGGACACCAGTAGAAGCCCACTCCACACATGGACAGAGAGGGTTGGGCTGACTCATGGGAGGTACTCGGCACAGACCGGCAGCTGCAGTAGCGGAGTACAACTACAGTGGCTGCTGGAGGAAAAGGTTGAAGCCAAACTGAGGTTCTCCAAGTTCCTGGATGAGGTCACCTCCAATGTGTTCGACACAAACAGTTTGCAGGCATTCAGGAAGCCGGCATCTCGGTGCCGATTCGTCGCCGAAGGCACAAATCGGCCAGAAGAGAAGGCTGAAGAGCTGACAGAGCGGAGCCCCGGGGTGCTCACCTCAATGGCAATGCAGGAGGCCTCTTTACCTGGGCAGAAGATGCCCAAAGAAGAGCCCACCTTCCTTCAGCCGAAAACCTACCTGGAGACGGACATCGACACGGTGAGGACAGACGGCACGCTGCCCGACCCAGATGTTAGAGCGGAGACCCTACTCCTGCAGGAGACAGACGGGGGACGCATCATTCCACCTCCCCTACAGTTCTGTCAGGGCTTCCAAATGAAGAGTCCCTTCCCGGAGTTTCATTGCCACTTCCCCAGATACCCCTTCAAATCTGTTTCTTTGCCCCGGGGCATCAACATGGTGAGTAATGAAACCCTTCCCAGTCTTTAATCAAAACCAGGCCTGGGAACATATGTTCCGGCCGGAGCAGATATTGCTTTAGTGGGGTAGATTTTTGAGGGAATTGAGCCGTCTTTGTTTTTCTGCTCAATTTGTCAAAGCATAAAATGAGACGAGAGAGTCTTAAAGCTATAATTCATAAAGTTTTGGCACACAGCACAACCCGTAGCAGCTGCAACCTTCTTCCTGAACAAGCGCGGGAGAAAAAGACAGCGATCGCAGACATGAACAAGTAAAATGCAATTAGCAAACAATGTGAATGATTAAGTCTGATTTCTGCAGCCCACGCTGACCTTTTGAAACCATCAGTTTGTCAGCAAATCCACACGGACACACACTGCAGTGGCATTACGGTGTGTTTTCAGCCATGCTTGTGTTCATGCAGCCTGGCGGCATCCATTAGATGATTCATGTCAATTATCCTCGGAAAGATTTCAGGCAAATTATCTGGCAATCACACATTTACGGTGCCAGACAGCAGCTCCGAGGAAAGGAAACCAAAGCAAGCACCAAGCTGTGAAAAGAATCCTTCCATTTCCTGACTGTTTCTCTAACCAAGGAGTTTGTTGGCTCTTGCCCTCGCAGGAGACAAAAACAAGAAATGAATGAAAACATGACACACGCTGAGCACTTAGACACTTGCAGTAGCCTTTTTATCATTTTAAAATTAAAACCACTTAAAGACTGTCCCTGCAGAGGTATTTTCTTATATTCCTGTCTTGGAAAAAGACAGGGCCGATCGGAGGGGGACCCTCAACTGTAGAGCACTTTATCATGACTTGTTTGCAGGAAGTGGCCCTCAGACAACAGTCTGTCCACTTGATGGACACTTCAACACTTTATAAATCAGCAGAGGTTTTGTGAGGGCTATTTCATTAGAGTTGATCTACCACAGGGGCATGTTGGGGAAGGTGGGATGGAGCGATAGTAGAGAGGGGGCTCCTTGATGAAAATTCACAGTGCGGATTAAAAATCTGATGAATAACTAGGATTTGTGGCGTCATAATTTACTTTCTTTATTTTCAGAAAACAAAGACGCTTTATTTTTCTTAAGAAATGGTTCCGGGTTTTCTCCAGACCTGTTTTTATTGGCAGTGGGGTTGCTGTCACAGGTGTGACAGGCCTGCAGGCACAACCAGGTAATTATTCCATCTGATGCGGCTCCACTCGCCGCCTCAGTGAAGAAAATCCATCTGGCCATTCTCTTCTCTTTTCAGAAATTCCTAAAAGTACAACATGGAATAATTCAGCCCTGGCTTTTGCATTCCCCTGGTTAGCGACTGTGCGGTTCACAGCTGAAATTTGAATTCCATCAGTGTTTTGCACTGAGCCCAAAATACTCTTGACAGAGCTTTTTTGAAAGTACCCCCACTGTCATTTTTTTATTGGCTGATTAAAATTCAGTCTTTACCGTCACCCTAGCAACTGCTTGGAAAGAGGTGGGTGGTGAGGGAGGCTGCGAGGCAAGTATGCGAGAGATGTGTATGTGCGTGTGTGTGTTTGTGTGCGTGTAGCAAAGTTTCTATCTCCACCATGCCAGCCTTCACAGGCACAAATGGTTCTGCTGCTCTCTGAAGAGCCATGTTTTCAGACGAGCATTAGCTCCTCCATCTCCTCCTTCTGCACCTCCCCCTGGCCTAGCGACCCTTTGACAGCGGCTAACGTCGCTGCGCTGTCACGCTGCTGCCTGCGGGGAAAGCCCAACTGTGCAGCAAGCAGAAGGTCACCCAGCAGCCTTCAGTTCTTCCTTCATCCCTGCGTTTCATGTCCTAAACATTGTGGTCGTGCGTAAATAACGATGGAAGAAGTTCAGTGTCAGCATGAGTGGAGCCAAAACATCTTGAGCACCATCTGCTGGTGAACTGCAGCATAGACATAAGTCCATAGTCTTAAAAAACTATGACCACATTTCCATATCAAATGGAAATAAAGATGTATAATGTCATTATTGTTCTTTTATGTCAGTGGTTTTAGTCAGTGTTTTAGTCTCTGGCCTGCAAGATATCACAAAGTTACTATAAAAGGCCCCTTATCTACTGATGTGTCAGTAAATGTCTTCTGGTCTAAATGTGAATGAGAACATTGTGGAAAGACGACGTGTAATAGATTCTCATTAGTGGGAAAAAAAAGAGGGACGAGCAGCCGAGACGTCTTAACCGTTCTGAACAGCTCGGGACTGTTAGATTCAACAGTTTGAACCACCTGTTCCCATCTCGTTTTCTCTCTTCCCTCCCAATCTGTCTCCCTCCCGATCGTTCTTGTCAATTCGGTACCTCGGCGAGGATGTTGAGCTGCCGCCAGCATCCTGCCTGGGGGTGGGGTGGGGAGAGGGGGAGGAGAGGGGCAGTTTGCCATCTATCTGCAGTGTTATCTGCAGTCAGAAGGAGCCATGTACGATGAGGGTTTGTTCAGGGATGGGGGGAGTTGAGAGAGAGAGCGAGAGCGAGAGGAGGGCTGAGGCATGAGGAACATAAACAACAACTGAAAGACAAGGCGTGCTTGCTGAATGTGTGCGGCGTGCTGAAACTGTAAGGCTCTTCTTTTTTTCAGGGAGTGTGTGTGAGTTTTGATGGATCATTTTCTGTCATTTCCTTTCAGGTGCCTGATGAGGAGATAAACCACATAGACACCATCAGGTGAGCTCCCATCCCGCTTCCTCCTCTCCCTCTCTCTTTTTAGCAATACTTTAGTGCTCCGTCGTCACACCCCCACGTTCTTCCTGTCGTCTTGCTTTAAGCTCCTTCCTCCCACTCTCTGCTGCTGCTGCTGCTGCTGCTGCCGTCCCTGACGGTGCTGCCGTCCCTGACGGTGCGGCGTGGTGCTGTTTGGAAGCTGCAGGGGCAGCGACGGCAGCGGCGGTGGTGGGCCGGTGTGCGTGTGGTGGGGTTTTCTCCGCGCTAGAGCTGGGGTAAGCCAGTCCAGAGACAGAGAGGGGTGAGGGGCTTCTCTTGCATCCTTGCAGAGCTTCGGGCAGCAGGATCTTTTCTTTGGAATCTCTCTGGAATGGAGCTGTGCGTGAGCCCAAGGTACAGTTGCAGCGTTTGCTGGGTTTGATCACAGAGCAGAGGGAACGTGTGTGGGTTCAGCACTGATGCAGCACTGTTTGGACTGGGCTGCTTTTATTCTGTACATGATATGCAGCTTTAGTATCAGAGCTTTCTTATCAGTGATGAATTAACATTATTTAAATATCGCTGAGTGGTTTCTTGAAATTTCTTATGTGTCTGCTTGTGAGGGATTTCTGTGAATCACCTGTGGGAACACATCCACAGTGTTGATAAATGAATCTGCATGTTAGAACTGCTGTAGCAGCACTTTTATAGGTTGATATGCTGCAAACACGAAGGTCTGGAGGCAGAGCGCCACCACCTTCCTGTCTAAGAACTTTTAAACCAGCTTGTTTTCAAATGCACTCCAGCTGCATCAGGCACGAATGACAGTAGCAAAGGAGTCTCTCCCTCCCTCTCTAATCCTTTCCAACTCATTCTCTTATAGATTCTATGTCTAATGAGCTTTTATGAATCTGCAACAGATGGAAACACATCCGGCTTTTCTCTTTGTGTTTGATTATGATTACGATTTCAGGCGTATTACAGGCGAGGAAGCAACTAATGTGGTTGGGGTGTTCCTCCAACCCCATCCTCGTCACAGCTTGAGTTAAATTAAAGGCCACTCTGCTTGGGTTTTCTTTTCTCTTTTTCTGTTTTTGTGGGAAGCGGGGTATCCTGCGTATTTTCCCACTTGATAGAAAGGAATATCAGCTGTGGCGAGAGGAAGCAGAATTTGCAAGCCTGCTGACCCCCGTCACACTCTCAGCCTCAGCCTTCCAGGCTCAGTGATGAAACCTCTTGAAAATTCCGCCCCCCCCACCGCCACCGCCACTGCCAACGCCAACAAGAACAGGGGAAGCAGAGCAGACGACAGGGACCTCTTGGCTTGAATAAAAAGCAAATGTCAAACTTCCACTGCAAAGAAATCATTTTATTGGCACCACTTGAGTTAATCCTGGGAACCGCTCCCCTCAGGGATGATTGACAGTTCCAAAATGGGAATTTTTGTCACTCTGGTAGAAAGAAATGGCATGCTGGAGTATGCAGAGAGCAGTGTTGGACAAGACTGATCATCACTGTATCACTCATGCATAATAAACCTTCACAGGGATCGTTTGAAACAACCCTCAGCGTTAGCAGCAACCAGAGTCCATGTTGACAAAAGATCCTCAGACGAGCTTCCTAGCTCCAGCTTCTGATCATATTATATTAGCTCCAGCAGCAGATGAGTTTCCTTGTGCCCATTCATGAAAAAAAGAGACATTTCACACCTTGTGGATTTTACTTTCCACTTTTTCCTTGAGATGGAAACAACGCAGGCAGATTTCACTAACGGGGGTGTTGAATGAAACCGTGTCAGATAGCTGTAGCCAGCCCTCCGGGAGATAACGCCCTAACACAACAGTTCATCTTCTGGGATTCCCATATCTTCCCCTTTTGCAGCGTCACTGCTTGCTGGGAGTGAGGAGAGGCAGTCGCATCCCGCCGATGAGTTCCCGCACTTCAGTCGCCTCAGTTGGAGTTGTTGCACCTACGTTTGTTAGTAACAAGTCAAAACGGCAGTAGAAAGGGCGATGGGAGGATGATCAGAAGACTGCCCGTTCAATCTCGCCAGTGTGCTGAAGTGGCGACAGAGACGAGCAGTCGTCCACAGGCGGAGACTGATGTGGGAGTGAGGCCATTCTGAAGAGGCTGGAGCCTCGTTTGGAGCGCTCCAAGTGGACCGTTCAGGTCTAGCATCAGTCTGTGCTCTCTCTCTCTCTCTCTCTCTCTCTCACATATGAGGCACTGACAGCTTCTCTGAGGTTCTTTAACTCTTCTCCACTCTCACTCCATTAGTGCTCGTCACCTTTGACCTCCTGCTCACCAGCAGTCAGAGCTAACTGGTCAGATTCAGGCCCAGTCTTCATTTTATTGTAACAGCTGCCACCGTTGGAATGTGACTTCCACTCAATATTTATAATTGAAATATAAATAAGCATACATCTTTTAGGAGGTGGATGGACTACAAATCGACTCAAAAAGTAGGCCTGCTGATCACAACTCACATTAGCCTGTGTATTGTATTTATATACAACTTTTATTTCCATTTACAAATGTAAAAATGTTGCACCCACAGAAAGCTGCAGCATTTCAGAGGAGCATTAGCCTGTCCATTTAGGCTCATCGAGATGCTCGGCCACAGGTGGGCGGTGTGGGCTTGTCCACGCGCGCACCCGTGTGCACATAACTGTAACTACGTTTGTAAGCCTGTTGTATTTTTAAGGAGCCGAAGCCTTCTGAAAAGCTTGTGCTCCTCTGTCACCAGCTCTTGTTGCTGCCATAGCTGGGACGTGGATGAGAGCAGCATGATCTGGGCTTTAAAACTCCTACACATCCATCCATCCATCCATTTTCTATACCTGCTTATCCACACTTTGGGTCGCAGGGGTCTGCTGGAGCCTACTCCTACACATCTGTTCTAAAAACAAAGAAAAAAAAAATCAAAAAATTGCATGTATTTAACATTAGAACAGCAATGTCACAGCCCACAGTCACATGGGTGAACTTTGTGTTTGGGTCAAGGAAGCCAGTTAAAGAGAAAAATATAGATTCTTTTTTTTTTCCTAACTGAAATTAAGTTATATATATAAAGATTTTTTTATTTTTTTTTTAATCAAACAAAAGCAGCTGATACGCTAACACAGTCAACATGAGAATGGATCATTTCTGGAGTGAAACAACAGAAGCTGGTGGTTTGGACTCAGTCATTGGCACCGTCACCAACAGGATTCTAGTAGCAGAAGGATGTGCGTTTCTCATGTATTGCTTCTGCTCCAAACGTATTCATTCATTTCCCCCTGCAGTAGTTTGCAGAGAGATTAAGCTAAGCTAACTGGCCTGTTGACTTTACAGTATCGTATTCAGTCTCTGAACTGGGGGGTCAGCGTTCCTCTAAAGTTGTTTCATGGGTCATTAGATTTCCAGTTTGTCTGTTTGACCCTTTCTGCAACAGAGCTGTAGCTATATCCATCACACACACACGCACGCACCGGATTACATCAGCGGCATGTGAAATCCGCTCGGCAGGTCATTATCCCCCCTAATGATTTTGCTGCTTGGTGTGTGACTACTTTGGTTTGCAGAGCCCGAGTGGAATGAAGTGACGGCACACAGGTTAGCCACCGGTGTTAATACGGTGGTGTTTGGTGCAGACACAGCATCCTCGCTGCCTTCTTCTCGCTGCTGCTGGATGAGTCAGCCACTCAGGTTCCTAGCTGAGGTCTGGGCCCCTGAAAAGGACTTTTCCTACGAGGCTCTGCTGATCACAGGCACAGAAAATCGAGAGGAAGGAGCATTTATGCCTCTCTGGAAAGCCTTCCTTTCCTTCCTGTGTTCAGCTAACTCGCTACCTTTCTCTGCCCCTAAAATAACTTTCCTGCTTTCCTCCCTCCCACTTCCCCTTCCTCTTTTTTCTGTCTTCAGGGTTGCTATCACATGTCAGTTTGACATCAGTGGGCGGCAGGGAGCACCATCTGAATGAGTGTGAGCTGAGGTGCTTTCACTGCAGTGAGACGAGCGGGAGGAAGGAAACACAAACGAGTGAAACGAAAGCGCCTCCGAGCGTCGCTCTGGTGCAGCATGGCCACGGGGGCCGCATGTCCCCCTGACTTGGTTTCATTCCAGAGAGAAGGCGACTGAGTGCAGCACACAAATGCACAAAGAGACGCGCTCATACATAAATGCAACACAACCCACATGTTTAAGCACACACATTGCACTCAAGCCGCTGCACCTACACTCTCTCTCACACACACACACACACGCACACACACACACACACACTGGCGCTATGACTCAGAGGGGAGCAGCTGGAACGAAGGCTCTGGTGCTGGCGGTGAGCTCGTCACCATCTGGATTAGTGCTCGTCTTCCTCGCTCTTCAGCCAGCAGCATCAATCAGCTCCCAACAGCAGTGCAGAGTTTTTGCTTTTTGATTTGAAGCGCTTTGCCGAAAACGGGTCAGAAAACCGCCTAATACACGAGCAGCAAGAGAACCCGATATTTCATACTTGAAGGCACCACTGCCATTTATTTATTTAACAATCCAAAAGCTCTCCCCCCTTCTTGAGGATGTGAGACCCCCAGAAAAGGAATAAATTGTGGCTCTTCACCTCAGACCAGAGACGACGGTGGCTTAGTTAGTGTAGCTTCTTTGCACCCACCCCACCGTCCACCGTCTACTGCGGCTTCCCGTCGGTCTGGATGGTCCAGTTCACACCAGGCGATGCTTTGATCGAGCTTGACGGGCTTGACGCGGTTTCTCTGTGGGTTGATGCTTGCACCTGTGCTGCGCAGGGGGCTGGTGGATGCCTCCACCCTGTCAAACACGTGGCAGGCCCACACGTCGTCCTGTTTTAGGTGGCTGACTGAGGCACCTTTGCTCCCCGCTGTGGAGCTGCCAAATCTCTCCTCTTCAGACAGCCTTTTCTGTAACCATTAACAGTTGCCGACTTCTATGTTTGTTTGTTTGACAGGGTCATCAGAGGCAGAACGCTCACAGTCCCTACTTAGCTGGTCTCCTTTCAGGAGCTAACGCGCGTGCCAGCTCCCAGTGGCCAACTCTTGTAAACACATGAGAGGGAAGCAACATAGACAAACCATGAAAAAGATATACATTGGCAAAACCGCCTTAAAAGTCCCCCGAAACGGTGGCAAACATCCAAAAAAGAGGTAAGGGTGAAACTGAAGCCAAACTTTTCCATTTGCCCATCCATCCGTCTGTTGTTTTTATCTGTTTGTGTGCTCATCCGCCCCGGCGGTATCTCCTCTCGCCGCCTCATCAAGCCTCGTCATCTCGCCTCACCGCCGTGAAAACACTCATGATGTGTGACTCAGCTGCCATTTGTTGGAGGTCACTAATGGGGGGATTTTTCTTCCCTGGAGCTGCTTTGCAAACCCTCATCCTGTCAGCAGGTGGTTCACTTCCTGCCTTTGTGAAAGCTTTACTGTTGAAATTCAAAAGTGCTCTTATTTTGCACCATTTCTTAGTGCCCTTTGGATAAAATATAAGACCAATCAAGATTTCCAGAACATTTTATTACCAGGAGTTTTTTTTTTTAAATAGAATGCTTTCCTGACGACGTACGGCGGAAGGATACAGAGGCCTGAGACCTCGTTGTTGGTCCTCCTCAGTAATAATCCACCTCAGTGTCCTGGTGCTTCTCATGTGAAGTCTGCACCATGTTGGCTGTGGTGTCGACAAGTTTGATGCATAGCATGTTTTAGCGTCAGACTAAGGTGAAATTAGATTTGCTAGCTTGCAAATGCTGTGATTTACAACAGCTATTACACCCCTCCAACTGTTGCACAGCCAACAAAGGAGACAAAGGAGTGCAAAACACAGGCGTTGATTTATGAAATTCAATTCCCAATCTGACTTTTACTGATAAAAAAAAAAAAAAAAAAGTGGTCACGCAAATAACTGTCCCACTGTGTTCAGTGCCCTTTTTTTTTTTTTTTTTACCAAACAGAATGAAATCTGTGTCAGTCTCACGCTTGTGCATGTCCCAGCAGAAAAGTGGGTATTAATAATAAAAAGAACAGCGCTTCTGCTTTGTTCCAGTGCCCCAGTAATTCATGGTAACGGCAGGTGGGTTCGGTTGCGTCCCATTCCAACTGCTCCATAACTCTCTACGTCCCAGTACAACCAGTCCAGTTAGCTTCTGTATTCCGCTACACCTCACCAAAACTAGTTTATCATCAGATTTAAAACCCACCTACTTGTGCCTTTTGAATTCCAGCAACATTTACTGTTAAACATATAAAATTAGTCATGTTTGTGATTCAGCTATTTATTTTGCTATTATTTTTTTTTTTACCACAAAAGGTATTTAATTAAAAGTAAAGGTTATGTTAGAGTAACCTTATGCCACCTCAGCTTTGTTAAAGGATAAATCAGACATTTCTGGAACTCCCAGAAGTGGTTCCCTCAGTTCCCTGAGTCAGGTTTCTGCCTCCAAACGAGCCTTCCTGCAGCACACGTTTGCTCCCTTTCTCCCAGCACGACTGACACGGCACCGAGTTCATCACCTGGACACACAAAAGACGACAGAATGGCAGCAGTTCATTAGCAGTAGCAGCTAATTTGAACTATCCGTGTATTTGCTTCAGAGTGACAGTTACAAAACCCGATGTGGCCCTTCAGGCTAAATAATTGCCCAGCCCTGATCTAAGATAAAGTCTGAAACCGGTATTAATGAGAAATGAGAGAGAAAAGGCTGAGCTGTAAGTCATTCCACATGAATGGACACAATTCTTTTTTCCTCTGCTGCTTGCAGAGAGATTGTCCTCTACATTAATCCCATCTTTGAGCCATTACCGTTTTTCCTCCATCCGTCCGTCAATAGAGGCTCCATTAGGCTGAGCTGTCTGCTTGTCTGTCAGAGCAGCAGATGCTTCCTCCTTTGACACTGAGTTAATGCACTCGCTTTGAATAGAGCCATCGCTGTCCTTTCTGGCTCATTTACACATTGGGGGGTATTGACGACCCTTCACAGCCCACTGAAATGATGCATTACAGTTACTGGTGGATACTGTATTTCATCATTTGTCCCATTATCTCTTTTTGGGCACGGCTGGTCTCACAGATGTTTGGGTGTCCGTGCCGATGAAGAGGGTCCATAATCAAAGACCCCACTGATGGACAGAGGTCTCCAACCCTGCCTGAAATCTCGGGGGAATCTGCGTGTGCTTTGGGTGGAAGGATTTCTGCACCCGAAGCACTTCCTCACACAGCTGTGCTGCTGTTATCATCCTCTCATGATGCTCTCATCACTGCTGCCTGACCGTCTGAGGGCGTATCGAAGGCATCTCATTGTGTGTGTGTGTGTGTGTGTGTGTGTAGCTCACTGCTGGAGCAGAAGGAGGACTTAAGGAAAAGGCTGTCCTACACGACACACAAGCTGGAGCTGCTGCAGAACGAGTTCGACTCCACGCGTCAGTACCTGGAGACGGAGCTGCGGCGGGCACAGGAAGAGCTGGACAAGTTCACCGACAAACTGCGCAGGTGGGCCGAGTGGGGGGAAAGGGTTCAGGAACAGGCTCCTGGTTGAGGGAGCGGACCAGTATAGATTACCCAGTCCATCGATATAAAAGCTGCACAGCTAAAGTCGGAGCAAGCAGTGAAGTTGCCCTCTGAATCATCAAATGTCATGATGACATGAAGACACTGAAGTCTCGAAATGAAATGAAGCGAGGCTTTCAAAGAGCTAGTGCATTTCCTGTCCGATTCATGTCTCACTGAGCCGCTCCAGCTCCTCTTCCTCTTCCTCTTCCTCTCACTGAACTGTAGGTCTGTTTAGACTCACCGTGTCTACCTCGATACTCCTACAGGCAATGAGCATGCCCTCTGTTGTTTAGAATACAAAGCAGCTACTCGGCACTGCAGAGGATCAACCAGGATCTGGAGGAAAAGATCCACAGAGATGTAAGTGTGCGTGTTTATTTAGCCTTCTCTTTGCAGATTACATGCTGCATCAGCGACGAAACTGTGCGTAAGATTGAAATAAACTCATAATAACATCAATTATTTCATCTCTCAGACTGGCAAAAAACTTTGTTGTTAATCTACAAAAAAAAAAAGTGTATCTTTCCTATGTTTAGACACAGGGGAAAGAAAATGACAAAATGAATATGTTGTGACTGATAATTGTGGTTGGTTGCCATTAGCAGCAGAACAGCGGTTCCTCGCTGCCGCGCCTGGATCAGTTTGTCTGAGGCTGCATTCTGCTGGTGGAAAGATGCAATTCATTTGGCCTGGTAACACTCAGCTCTCTTTGATCGAGCACGTGAACATGCCTTTGTCAGAGCTAAAGATCAGAACGGTCGTGGTCGGGAGGATGAGGACTTGAAGGCAAAAGCGGCTTTTGCAGCTGGTCATCTGCTTTTATCGATCTGCGTTCACGGTGCTGAGTAAGACTCTGAGGGTAGAGCTTGTTTACTCCTGTGGCGTTAAAAGCCTGTCCGACCCCCCCCCCCCCCCCGGGCCCCTCCGTAACCACAGAGAGAATGTAATTACAAACTGGGCAGATGGTGACGCAGCGACGCAGAGAAGGGATAAAACCCACTCAAGTGAACACAGCGCTCACATTCAGTTCACAATGAAACTAGCAAATAGTGAATAATTATGTCATGCAAAAATGTCTTCAGCAAAGTCAGTGTATTCCTCTTTTGACCGGTTCACTGACATTGTTGCCCATAATAACCAAAATATTCAGCTGCATTTGTTATCTCCTCTTAGCATTAGCACGATGCTGCGCTGCCTTTAGTGTTTTTAGACTTTATATTTAGAGCCAGAGAGCAACTTTTACAGTTCACAATCTAGCCGTCATCCCTCCGTTTATTATTAAGACGCTCTGGTTTCACATTCAAGCAGATGAATGTGTGCGGCTTTTTTTATGTGGAATAGGAAGTCCCGCAGACCAACTAGTTCATCCTGATGAGCTCGGACACGGACAAACGGGCTGCAGATGCGTTTGAAGATGACTGTGGTTTTCCTGCTCTCTCGCCATCAGTCTCAGCACCACGAGGATGAGAAGCGGGCGCTGAGCAGGGAGATCATCGTCCTCAACAACCACCTGATGGAGGCCAAGCTCACCATTGACAAGCTACAAGAGGACAACGTAAGACAGCGTTTTCATCCTAACCGCTGCTGCAAGTTTGTGATGTTTACGACTGTAAATGGTTTTCCACTTTGCGACCCAGACAGCTGATCTTAGTCCATAAGTGTGATGTTGTGCCTCTGCAGGAGCTCTACAGGAAGGACTGCAACCTGGCTGCTCAGCTCCTCCACTGCGACAAATCCCTCTACAGGGCCCAGCTGTCTGAGGTGAGCTCTGAGCCGGCTGCAGTCTGCAAACCAGGCTCTACAGTGGTGTGAAAAGGGGTTCGCCCCCTTCCTGATTCCTTATTTTCCTGCTGGTTTGTCACACTTCAGTGTTTCCCATCATCAAACAAATTTAAATATTAGTCAAAGACAACACAAGTAAACACATACAGTTTTTATTATGTTTATTTAAATCTCACTCGTCTTTGCAGAGTTGTTGTAATTCAGCCACGTTGGAGGGTTTGAGCATGAACGGCCTTTTTAAGGTGGTGCCGCAGCATCTCAGTAGGATTCAGGTCAGGACTTTGACTAGGCCGCTCCAGAGTCTTCACTTTGCTTTTCTGCAGCCATTCAGAGGTGGACCTGCTGGTGAGTTTTGGATCATTGTCCTGCTGCAGAACCCAAGCTCGTTTCAGCCTGAGCTCACCAACAGATGGCCGGACATCCTCCTTCAGGATTTTCTGGTAGACAGCAGAATTCATGCTTCCATTTCAGACCACGCGGTATTTTTGGGGATCATCAAGATGTCTTTTGGCTAAACTGAGACGAGCCGTAATGTTCTTTTTGCTCAGCACTGGTTTCCGCCTTGGAACGCTGCCGTGCAGGTCGTTTCTGCCCAGTATCTTTCTGATGGTGGAGTCGCCAACACTGACCTTAACTGAGGCAAGCGAGGCCTGCAGTTGCTTGGACGTTGTTGGGGCGTCTTTGGTGACCTCCTGGATGAGTTGCCGCTAATGTTGCTGCTCGGGCGGCCACTGCTGGGAAGGTTCACCACTGTTCTATGTTTGTGCCATCTGTGGATAATGGCTCCCACTGTGGTTCTATGGAGTCCCAAAGCTTTAGAAATGGCTTTATAACCTCTTCCACACTTGCAGATGTTGATTGCAGACAGGTGTGGCACTATCAGGCCTGGGCGTGGCTACAGAAATTGAACTCAGGTTTGATAAACCACAGTTATGTTTTAACAGAGGGGGGCCACTTTCCCACACGGGGCCTTGTAGGTTTAGATTGTTTTTCTCCCTTAATAAAAAAAAAAAAACCCTTCATTTAAAAACTGCATTCTGTGTTTACTTTTGTTGTCTTTGCCTGATATTTAAATTTGTTTGATGGTGGGAAACATTGAAGTGTGACAAACATGCTAAAATATAAGGAATCAGGAAGGGGGCAAACACTTTTTCACACCACTGTATAATATACAGAGTTTAAGGTATAAAAGTGAAATAAAAAGGGTACATTGGCATGCCCCCAGCTGCTTATCGTTAGTAATTGCCCTATCGTGGCAGATTTTTTTTTCTTTGTTGCTATTTGGGCCACGTTTTCTTCATAAAGGTCAGAGGCAGCCAAAAGGTTTTGGATTTGCACCAAGTAAGAGACAGATTTAATCAAATCACTGTGATTTGTGAGAAGGACCTGGAAGATAAATTTGAAGCTACGGAGGTTTGCTTCCGTTGTGGCAGGAAGGTCACCGTGCCTTTTTGTGAGGAGGAAGAGACAAAAACTGGATGTGAATTGGTTGAGCCATTTAAGCCCAGTTAGGATTTAGGATTAACTAATAAAACTGCTATTGGCCATGTCACACAGGTTTGTTTGGGTTTTTTTATTTTAAATTGTGCTTTTGGATGTTAGCAATTAGAAATTCTTTTTTTTTTTTTTTTTTTTAGAGCTTTTAACGGCATGCCGGTCTAGCCGAACGTCCTGCTACATCAGCCTGGGTCTCGTGCATGTATGTGACACAGGAAGAACGTCAAATCTGGCCAGTGCCAATGACTTTAAAGTATCCTCCTGCCGTGTTTTGCATGTCCGGTGAAATAGAAACATGAACGGAAATCCCGGTTGGTCCCCTAAGACCCCCCTCCCCCGCACACGTACGGCACAAGCTCAATCACGCCCTTAAGGCCAGAGTGAAAAACTGTTCTGTCGGCAGGCTGCCAAACATAATGGAGGTCAAAGGCCACGCATGCACTCAGCAACACGTCCGTGAGCTTGCTGGCGCTGTAGGTGGCGGCTTATTGACAAAAGAATTGATGAATGGCGCTGCAGTACTCTGTGACGTGCGGCGGCTCGTCAGCGCCGCTGAAGGGAGAGAAATGTACCAGACTTCTGTCCAGTCTTTTATACAACGCATCCATGAAACCAGCTTAACTTTAAATTGAAAAAAAGAATCGATGTCTTCTTCGGTGGTCGTGTGTGCTTCGGATCCTGAAGGGCGCCAGCTGCCGCTGACTGCTTCCTGACCTCTGAGGTCGACCGTGGTCAAAGTGTAACAGGGAAAGTGAAGGCAGGCAGCGCACGGCAGCTATCAGGTCTGGCTAAGCGTGTCTGAGCCGAGCTGCAGCATTGCAGAGGCCTGTCGGAGGTCTTCACGAGGGTGACAAACGTTCCGCTACCTTCATCGGCTTTGATCTGAATGAACACCAAGCCTGGTGGCCTCAGATTCAAACCTGCGCCCCAGTGGGATTCACGTTGCTCAGGCTTGTTTGTTTTAGAATTCCCAGTGCTTCTCTTTCACCAAGATGGTATTAGCATGACTCTGATTGCCAGTTAGGAATAAGTGGCTGTGTTCCTGCTGATGCTGTGCCGCTTTGATGTTTGTTGCCGTGGAGAGCCAGCGTTTCGGCATCTCTTTATCTCTGAAGCAGCTCTCTCTCTGTTTCTTATTTCTGCACGCAGTCACGCAGGTCAGATTTCCACGGTGCATAGACATGTTGACACACTGGCAATAATGTGTTTCTTAAGCTATCACCTTTGCTAAGCTACGTCCACAACGCTCTACATAACGAAGCAAAAAAAAACAAAAAAAAACTTCTCCTGCTTCTCCTCTAATCTTAAAGTGATAAGGAGCCATCAGAGGTACTGCAAAGCCTTCTTGGGTAGGTAGTTTTGCTCCAGATTTACATGACGGGTGGTATTTCTTCTCTCCACCCTTGTAGCTTCCAGCTGATTTCCAGGAGCGACTGAGCATGCCCATGGAGGAGTCCCCTCTCTGCCACTCGTACTCCGATGCCGTCCCGGCCTCACTCATCAGCAAAGCTCTGGAGAAGTCAGATGAGGCCTGCAGCAGCAGTCAAGCTTCCCGCTCCCCCAGCCCCCAACGTCAGGAGCACACTTTTATCCTGGAGCGCTTGGGACCAGGGGAGCGGCTGGGGCTCCGTGCAGCCTATAAATCTGACCTCTACAGCAGCGACACGGCCCTGTACTGCCCTGAAGACCGGCAGCGCGAGCGAAGGCCCAGCATGGACCTTCATGGTCAACGGCAGCTGCAATACAGGCCTCAAAACTCCACAGACAGCAACCCAGAGGAAGGCTCAGTGGGGCTGAGGGCTGGATTCTCCCAGGAATGCTTTGCCAAGTTCCCCGTCACGCTGCGTGCTGGCTCCAGCTCCTACTCCAGCTTCAGCGGAGGGGGCTCTGAAGACAAAGGCAATGACCCGCCCAGCAGTGCAGCTTCGTCACCACGCCACCACTCGCTCTACATGGACTGGAGGGAGGCAGGCGACTATGAAAGAAAGAGTGACTCCTCGTGGGAGAGGGACAGCCCAAGAGGCTTCACCGGTGCTCATCCGTTTCCGCAGACAGAGCTGAGCCACCACCAGAACGGCAGCTCGCCTGTCTACAGCCGCACCATGTCGTCCTGCTTCAGCGAGCCTTACGAGCCGCTTCCTCCATCCTCGTCTCCTAGTGTCGCCTACGGAGACAGTCGTCGCGGCAGCACCTTGACCCCGGACGAGGAGGAGTTGACCGGGCGATGGAGACAACTTAGCGTGGAGGATGTAAGTGCCCACAGCTACCACAGCCCGGGTCGGGCGTCGCCGTACAGTTTCTCGGAGCAGCACTTCTCTGTCCGCCCTGCCAAGATCAGACTGGGGCCGCTTTACAGCAGCTTCCAGGAGGGGGCCGACTATTATCAGCACAGAGAGGGTGGCGTGGACCAGTTGTGGATGTCTGCAAGCCCCGGGTCTGAATGCAGCCGAGGCCTGCAGCAGGCCCTTAGCCAAGCCCATCTGTATGGAACAGAGGGCAGCCAAGGGTCTGAGCACAGTCTCTACCACTCAGGGAGCTCCAAAGAGAGAGAGGGCAACGTGGCGTCCGGTGGGCAGGGCGCAGATTACGTCAACGCCAGCCCCAACAGCTCCACCGAGTCACTGAACCAGATACCACCGGAGATGGCGGCAGAGCTGCAGCACTACCAAGCAGAGATGCACAGCCTGCCTGCAGAGGTCTGCCCCTCACCACCGCCCGACCTGCCTCCCCCCCCCCCACCGTTCAACCAGAAATTCAGCTCTCTGGGACTTTCTAGGAAGGACAGTCTGACCAAGGCCCAGCTGTACGGAACACTTCTAAACTGAAGAGATTTTCCAATCAGCATTTTATTTTTTTTTTTCTTTTGACAGAACTCTGAAAAGAAGTCCTCTGCAGATATGTCTTTCATCAACAAGGATGGAAACTGGTTGGAACAAAAGCCCGGAGCCAAGCAAGCCAATATCGTGAATGTTTGTAGGATTTTTATATATATATATATATATATATATATATATATATATATGTATATACATATGCTTATAATGATATTTGAGTGATATATTTTGTATGTGGATGTAAGCAACTGCTACGTCTCAGAAAACCAAAAATCTGATACCAATCTTAATAAACCAGGACACTGTATATAAATTAAAGACTGAAAAAGCTACAACAGGATTTAATTGAAAATTGATCCCCGTTTTATCTGCAGATTGGTTTGCTTTGGGGATTATTTTCCACTGAGAGAAACAGCATTTCAGGCCGTGATTTAAATGGAAAGACAACATCAAGTAACACAGAATGTGCTTTGGCTTCTGTTGTTTGAATTTGATCTTATCACTGGGTGTGCTATATTGTTACACGTTGATTGTTTTTAGACCTGTCCTGATAGTAATATTTTATTGATGCCCCGCCCCCACCTGCCCCACTTCTACCTCAGATTCGGACACCCATACCCCATGCAGCATCTGGAAATCCTGTTTCTTTGACAACAGTGCATGTTGAATATATTTTTGGTTGTTTTGTTCACCTAATAAAGCACAAATTACGCATATGAGCTTCAAGCCTTTTGTTGCAAATGGGTACGTACTGGATATGTAACATAGCTTTAAATACCGTCAGCGATACACAATAAAAGACTGGGACCATGCAGGACCAGCCCACTCAAACCACTATCAGGATACGACAAAGAGAAGTGATTTCCATCATTTTGAAAAGATTAGTCTGGAGAACAAAAGAACCCAGAGTGGAGGACAGACCTGAGTGGACTTGGATCTACCCTTCGCCAAGGTCCAGTGTGTCCTTTAGCTACCAGAACTGATGCCCCTCGACTCAAACCTGGAACATTTGTCCTTATTTCTAACGTTCCTGTAGCCTGGTTCAGAGGTGTGTTTGTTCACCTGCAGTAGCTCATCCACAGCCGAGCAAACACAGCAACAAGCTGCTGCTTCTCCACACTTTGATGGTGCAAGAGCTCGAGGTGACAACACTTGAGCTGCTCCTTAGATTTGGACCATAATGCAATAATGTGACCACTTTTTTGTCTGTTTGGTATTTCGTCTGTGTTGGCTTCATAAGAGAAATCAAAAAGATTCTGGGATGCTGATAGCTTCTTAATCTTAAATACTAAAGTCTGTAAAGGAACCACAACTCAATCTGAGATTGAAAACACAAATACTGTAACTACCCAGTTGTGTAAAACCTCACTTCAGAACTCTCGTATATCCGCTGAGTGCTCGCCACCTTTTTTAGTCGTTGATTTATAGCTACGGTTTTGATAAGTCTAATGTAAATACTGTACGTGCACCTGAGTTTACCCACTACATGAGCCAAAGTGTATAAGTGGAGATATATTAACGGTTTTCCCAAGACAATTTCGTTTAAACACAAACACTTCTTTATTTAGTAACCAGTTTATTTAATGCCCGATAAACACTTCTTAAAATGAAATAGTCATATTGCTTTTTTTTTTTTTCTTTCCTCTTTGGATTTCCTGGAAATCCTACAATGAGACCTGGAAGTCCACCAAGATGATTTAAGCACTCCAGTGGGTGGCACAATGTGTCATTCATATTTTAAACACACCTAAAAAGTGGCACAGCAATGTCTGTGTCCGCGAGTCATTTTCCTACGATTCATACTGCAAGTCCTCCCAGTGCTGTTCGCCAAACCGCACTCAGCCGTTGAGTCCGACCATTCTCCTGCTTATGTCCCACAGTCTCTCGGCTGCCTGCTCATCTGTAGCCTGGTGCATCAGCTCCTCCTCCTCACAGTTGCTGAAGCACTTCCCTGACACACCCTCTACCTCCGGGGAGCAAGCCAGATAGAGAGGGGTCTGTGCACCTTCCAGTGGACTCTTGAAAAAGACCAGCGAGGCGAGGTGGAACAGCGGTTTTGCCAGGAGAGGGATATTGACATGCCTGCCTAATCTGGTCCTCACTATGCCAGGGGTTAGAGCGTTGACGGTAACTCCTGTTCCCTCCAGCTGGCGAGCCAGTTCCAGTGTGAAGAGCAGGTTGGCCAACTTGCTCTGACTGTAGCAGAAAGCCTTGTCGTAGCCCTTTTCACTATTCAGGTCGTCAAACTTGATGTAGCCGTACTTGTAAAGCTTTGAGGACACCACAACAATGCGGCTGGGAGCAGATGCCTTCAAAAGATCCAGCAACAAGTGAGTGAGAAGGAAGTGACCAAGATGATTCACACCAAACTGCATCTCAAACCCATCCTCGGTCTTTGAGTAAGGACACTGGTAGACGCCAGCGTTGTTGATAAGCACATCAATCTTTTTTTCCTCCTGCAGAGTATGGGAAATGTCAATATGTTAGGAATCTGTCATTTTAACCTCTATCATGTGCTGTAAATATCAACTTTTATCCTATTCAAGTTTCTTATTCAAGTTTGCAAAAAGGTCCTGACCTGGGCAGGAATTAATAGTCTGTATCTCTGATTACATTAAAATCCTCACTATAATATAACTGATATTAAGTAAATTTTGCACTACTTATAAAGTATCGTTTTTTCTTCAAATTAAATATCAATAGCAGAAATAAAATGTCATTCAATCAGCCTCTCAAAGTACAGAGAGGATGTAGAGCCACCTAGTGGAAAATGACTTTAAATACAGGCTGATTGAAATGATGTGTAAAGTAACTTCCTAACCTATACATCCCCCCAAAGATATAATTCTAATTTCAAGACTAAAATTATGTGAGTACATTTTCAAAAATATACGAATAATGTTTAGCCTTTGTGAAATATAGCCAGACTAAAATGTTTTCTTTTACGATGTACGAAACAAATAGAAGAACTTTGAAAGCTTATTTCAGCTTTGTTCTAGAACAAAATAACATCAGAGAATGTGTCATTTCAGGCACAAACGGCGGTGCTGACCTTCCACTGAAGTCTGGACCTACCGCAATGATTTCCTCGCAAAACTTTCGGACCGATCTAAGAGAAGCGAGGTCCAGGTGCTTGATGACCACCTCGCCTTGTTCTGTTCCAGCTTGTTTCTTGATGTCCTGGGCTGCCTCCTCGGCGCTCTGCTGGTCTCGACAGGCCATGACGACCCGGGCTTGGAGTTTCAGCAGCTCCCCAGCCAGGGCTTTCCCGATACCGCAGTTTGCTCCGGTTACGATGACCGTTTTTCCTCGCATAGTACCGGTGGAATAACGAAGTAGTTTGACAGCTTTATGTACCGGGAACAACCGGCGCATGAGGAGCAGGACCCCACCGCCAACAACAGCGGCTATAAGCAAAGCAGCAGACATGTAATGCGAGTCAGGATAAATACTAGCGTTGCCAAGTGTATTAAGTGTCCATGTCGCAAGATTGCCCCGGAAGTACTTACTACGCACGGTTTAGAGAACGCAATATATTTAGATCGTATAGTTTAATTATTTTAAGAATGCAGTTGAGCTGTGAAAATTAACAAAATAAATGGTAAATTCAAAATTAATGGAGGCGTAAAATGAATGCAAGTTTAAACGCTAATAAATCTAGCAGTGCTTGTGATAGTCACAGACTTACTAGGATAGCAAGTCTTTAGCGCCAGCTAAAGAAGTCATAAACACTAAAGAAGCAGCTAAAGAAGTCATAAACACTTCCGGGGTATATTTGCGACTGATCTGCACATTAATAAAAACGTAGGGTTAATGCTTACACGCGCAATATGCGCTTATAGTAGTAAAAAAGAATGAAAAACCTTTCTGGTACTAGCTAGTCAAACAGTTTTTTAAAAACTTCGCTAATGACCACTATCTTTTCAAAATGTTATTGTTAATAACTATTGTAATATTACTATCATTAATATCATTACTTTCATTACTTATCATTAATATTAATGATAATACAGAGTACCTGTAAAAACGATATTAGGTTATATTGTTTGTGTGTATAAATTATTTTATATGTTGTTGCGCACATGTCGTCCTTAAGTAATTTCCCATGCCTGGGATAAATAAAGTACTGACATTCTATTCTATTTCATAAATAATCCGTGGTTTAACCGAGTATGGGCAGTTATTTACCGAAAAAAGGGCAACTCCTTCGAGCCGGATTTGAACCAGCGACCTAAGGATGTCTGTTGAACCTCTACAGTCCTCCGCTCTACCAACTGAGCTATCGAAGGAACGCATACATGACGCGTCTTTTGCAGGGTTTTCTGATTAAAAATAAAATTTCCATAAACCAGAAAATACACTTTTAAATGGAACCATGGCAGACGCGAAAAGTCTTCTTCTACGGTCTTTCTACTTCAACGCCATCTATACAGCATCGTTGCTGCCACCTCTTGGAGATACTGAAATACTCCACAATCTAACTTCTCAAGATTTGTTATCAGGTAATTTGCTCACAGTTAACTGATAGTGAGTTATAAGAGCGTAACTGTCACAAAGGTTCCTTAATAACAAAGTTTAAATCATAACCACGCAAAGCAAATATCCTTTCCAAGTTTGTTTTCCAGAAGTCAAAAAATGTTTAGATGCGATTTTGTACGTACGATTAATGTATGTATTATTTTTCAACCCCATATTGTAGTTTAATAATGAACGCTGACTTACAAATAAAAGTAATCGCTCCCGCTGCCGTAAAGTTTTTTTCCAGATTTGACCACAAGGTGACGCTCGATACCTGACCCTTACAATAAGCACAGATAGGAAAAGTTAATAACTGCATTTATAACCGGCTGCAGAAGAATAGTAATTAAGAAATCAAAGTTTACACAGAAAAGATCGGTTGTTACCATGTCCAAACAAGATTTAAATGTTCCAGGATCTAAATGGAAATTTAATAAAATAGATTGTTTTGAATGGCAGTGACATGTCATGTGACATTTCTGGCCAACAATAACCTGAAAAATCATGTCAAATATTGAGGCCTTAGTAACAGTATAAACTTCAACAAAGAGACATTTTCCACATTCAAAAGAAAACTTTAATTATAAAGTTATATACACATTGTAAAATTAAATTAACCTTTATACAAATATTAAATTATTATCTTTACACCCACTGCCATTGAACAGGGGACAACCAAAAAGCCGAAAGTAAAGGATCAGTATGTGTACTTCTCAAAGTCTGTGTTCTTTTCTTTCAGGGAAGCAACACTGTACAACAGTGGTTCTAAATATAATTTGACTCTTGTTTCCTGTTAACTTTCAATGCCAGACTGTAGCACAGAGAAATTGTGAAACACAGGTGCTTGTCGGTTCATGATCATCACAGCAGCAGAAGCGGGGGAAGGACAGGAGGATGGACATTCACTTTGTCAAGTCCAAAGACAAACAAACCAAACACAAGTGATAAATACTCAGACAGGTTTACGCATAGGATAGAAAAGGAAAGAGTAAGGCCTTTGGGAAAAAGAATATGCAGTATAAAGTAAAGCAACAAATGTGGTGGCTCAGGATTATACACCCAATTAAATAAAATTGTACAAGTCTAGGGCAACATTCTGTTTACATTATTAATGAAGATGTCAAATAAGTTTAAAATTAAAAATCAAATCCTTTTGTTGTTAGTTTGCATTGTTTTTTTTTTGTTTGTTTTTTTTTCCAGCATATTGTAAAGTATTTCTCAGGATCCCTTAGACTCCTGTTGTGATCATTTTAAAGAAAATCACTCAATTCTCTAAGCATTTGGCATTAAAAAAGGTGTGTATGCATGTATGTGTTCACTGCAATCAGTGACAGCTGTTAGGAGAAAAAATTGCCGAGTCTCACAGTGAAAGTGTATGAGACTTCTGATTTCCAGCTATTCAACAGAACAGAATGATTATTCTACCTGGACAACAGATGGATATAATATGCTCACTGTGAAGAGGGCCCACTGCCTGAAGTGATGCTGCTCTGTTCAAGACTTATTCAGTGCTGCAGGGGCTATATTTCTGAGGGCGACAGATGGAGAAGATATGTAGCCAGACTGATCTGAGGAGAAGCAAATCAGACTGTGTCGAGGCCTACTACAATAGGACATGTCATTTCCTGTCTAGATGCACGCTTACTGAACACACACGCACTCAGATTCAGCGACTGAAAGCCCAAAGAGCCACCCCCACACACCAAGCAATAAATACAGTGAGCAAAATACAATTAAACAATCCTTTCACGAGCCCAGTCAAAGTGTTTTCAGACAGAATGTGACATCATGTCTCCATGTTGCTGAAACACCCGTCCAACCACGCTCGTCGGCAGAAGCAGCACCTCCCTGAAGTTCCTTCTGCAGTTGTGATGTGGTTGTTCTAAAATGCGGTACCCTGCTTTCAGTTCTTGTGTAATAATTCTCGATCTCACTGGTCCACATGCAAGGCACCATTAGACACGACACTGCGCATGTGTGTGTGCGTGTGAGTGTGTGTGTGTGTGCGCAAGAGAGAGGAAGGGAAAGTTTCTTCATGCTTCATATTGAGCAAGCTGATGCTGATCACCGTGGCCTCAGGAGTTATGTCATGCCATTTTCTTTTGTCAAGTGCTCCCAGCCAGAGTTGTCTTAGCTCAGCTGCTAAAATGAAGCCATGAAAATGCAGAGCTGGAAGGCAAGTTTATATTAAGTCGAAGCCTATAGTACATAACCAGGACTCAGTACATACAGTATGTTTATCTCTTATTCTTGGGTTGTATGACCCCCTCCCTCTGCTGGCGCTGGAGGGAGGGGGTCACTGATGTCATCTGACAGCCATAATTAGTCCTGGCCAACAGTGGAAGCAGAAAAATGGGGCTCTTGTGCTGATAGCAGCCCGGCGGCCTTCATGCTTCCTTCAACAGTGGAATATCTGCAAGGCAGAGAACAAACACATTAAAGTGGAGCAAAGTCTCCAGAGTCAGCTATCTGCCTATCACACCTTTACACACCCCATTAATTCACCAAACCGTTTTGGTGGAACTCAATTTCCTGGGTGTTTTTCAGGAGGTATCACAGATGATAATAAAAAAATCTGCTTTTAATCTACGACACATAAAGCAGATATCTCTAAAAATATGCGACATTTGTCTTTATTTAATAGAATTCTAACATGATATTGGAAATGTTATTTTCCAAGAGATTCTTTTTCACAGTATGGAGATAAATATTCTAGTTGAAATTCAGCAAATGAATAAGTGGAATACAAACAAATATGGGAAAATTTCAATTAGGCTAATGACATCTACAGTATATTTAATTATTCCTGTCTATATCAAATATCACTGTACTAACAGTCTACAATGTAAAGAGTTGGTTGTTATAAAACAAAGTGTCTTCTTACCATCAGAAAACTCATCTGTGGAGGTGACAGAAAGCAGACTGTGTTGGTCGCTACTCTCAGAGTCTCTGCGAAGTGGTAGTGGGGCAGCGCATGCACCACCAGGGTGCTCTGTGGCCCATGATGATGAAGAGGAAGAAGAGGAGGGAGCCTGATGGACGAGCACTGTCTCTGCATGACGGTGGGAGGAGGATGAGGAGGATGTGGATGGGAGACAGAAGTCTAAGTCTCTGTGATGGCGGGTTCTGCTTGGGCCTTGGCCCCCCACAGCCCCTCGCGGAGGCCCCTCAGACAACACGATAGGGACGCGGGACTCAGAAGGAACGGGATTTGGTGGCAGAGAAGGAGGGGGTCCAGAGGATTCCTGTGATCCGCTGCTTCCGTAAACAGCCTCTTCGTAGGAAGGCAGCGTCACCCGGATTCCTTCCACCATCACAGAGCTGGACTGGCCAGAGACTCCCGGCTCCCTCCTGAAGACACACAGGAGACCGAGTCTGCATTCTCACCGATCATAGACTACACTTTCCAATCAGTTCAGTGCCTAATTATCTCAGTTTCCATTGTCAAAAGTCTGGAATGGGCCCCCACATTGTGTCACGTTTCCATTGGGGTACAACAATGGAATGGGGTAAAACAACAGGACAACAGGACAATGGGGTAAAACAACAGGACGATCTCAAACTGAAACACTGCTGTGGGTTGATGGACCAACAGTGAGGAAGGCAGAGTGTAAACAAGAAGACTCATGACACATCAGGACCAGCAGCTGCAAATGAGCACTGAAGACAGTGATGGGATTAGCTTCAATTTTGTTTCTTAAACTAGAAAAAGTAGTTTGAATTTGTGTGTACTAAACCAACAGTTCACTAAATAACTATATCTTACCTGCTGAGGTGAAAGGACTTGAGTTTGGGCTGTACAAGAACAAAGAGCACCACTAAAAGCAGGATTAGAGCCACAGAGCTGGCTGTGGAAGCCACAATTGACAGAGCCGGTATACCCAGTGGAGAAGACGGCTCCTTGTCTGTGGTCAAAGAAAAAAGGATAATGTCATAAATTGTGATGTGCAGAAATACGAAATGATACGTAAGGCTTTGAGAGAAAGACCTTGTGTAAGTCGACAGCTGATCTGCATGGGACTGTCCCACTCGCCGTTCTGGCAGGTAAGGAACTTGTAGTCTGTCTTCAGAGCGTAGCCCTCATCGCAGAAGTACTCGATGACCGTTTTATGGGTGAAGTGGTGACATGGAGATGGGTGGCAGCGGTAGCCCCCATTCTCCGGTTCAGTGGGTGGCAAACAATCTGAGATAAGTCAGAGTCAAGATTTAAAAGGGATACTGCTCGCTAAAGGAGGATATGTAAAACACATCTGCACGATACTACATCCAAATCTTTCATTTACTCACTATTGCTTTTAATGCAGCGAGGAGGCTGATGGGACCAGGCTCCTGAACTAGCACAGGTGATGCTGATAGGCCCATCTGCAGCGTAGCCAGGGTCACACCCATACATCAGCAGGGCCCCAGGGGGGAAAGACCCCCGGTTAGCTTCGGTCTGGTTAAGCAGCTCTCCATGCTGCACACCAGGAGGCTGTCCACAACCTGCAGACACAAAATTAAAGGTTGCTTTTAAACGCGTGGACAACATCTTAATGTATGATGGACCCATGCTGTTAAAACAAGAATCATCTATACGTCACGGAAACACAAGTGCTGTGAGTATACTGCTAATGCTGCTTATGTGTGCTTTCCCCAGGCAGCTGTTACAAGTTTTTTAAAAAAAAAAGTTTGCTCCGGTATCTAATCTCCATTTCACACAGGTGAGGGAACATCACTGCAGCAAAAACAGAGCAGAGCGACAAATCCCAGTGATGTACAGAGAACAGAGAGAGTATGGAGAATCTCTCATGTGCTTCCTGCAGTTCATATTTCTGTTAATTATCTCCCGTTCATTTAAACCAACTTCATCTCCTGCCAGTTGGTCCCATCTGTAGGGAGGTTCAATTACATGACCAACAACAGATTTGAAGCTCTAAGCACCCAGTAAAGACTGGCTGAAGCGGGAAACATCAAATGAGCTCTGATCCACCTTCGTATATTGTCGCTATGGTGATATTATGCCATGCCAGCTTTGTTTCCTAGATTAATTCAAGGCAGGATATCACAAACACCTACAAAAACATTGTGAAAAACAATAAATGCAGCAGATCTGACATAACACCGCAGCACCTGCGTAAACTGAGACATGACAGTCGGCAGTGCACTAAGAAAAGCACAATGAGGCGGCTGTTCCCTCTGAACCCTGTCATTATTTCCATGGCAAGTGTATCTCCACAGTTATACGCATTCTTAAAATGAAAAAATAAAACACGAATGAGTTTGCCTAAATTTAATGTCGTATTAGCCATGGTCTATTGCAGCGTGCTCAAATGTGAGAATATTTGATTTGCACCATTAATTTGGCTGTTTCAAGCAAAAAGGAATGTACTGGTAATTAAAATAATTCTAAAAGTATCACAATTTGAAGCAGTTTCAATCTGTCTCTGTCTGCCACATCTGCCATCTTTTCTCCACTTGCACCATCTGCACGTGCATATTTCAGGATGTCATTTGACACTTTGGCCCGTGCAGTCGTTGGGGAAGCCGCTCCAGGCCCACTTAAAGGACCTCTGAGGAGAAAAAGTGGAAAGGTGATGGCCTGATATCCCCAGGCTGGGAGGCTCAAGCAGTAGGAAACAAATAACCTGTAGGTGGCAGTTGGAAACAGTAGCCTGTAGCCAGCAGCATCTGCATTCACGGGCGATCAATACGAATGCATCCACAGATAAGTGTTCAAACTCCGCTGGGTTTAAAAACTCACACAACTGATGTGTGTAAGTATCATGTCATGTCTACAAGTCTATAAAATCTAGATGGCATAAAAAACATTTTTTTTAAATGACTTGAACTCACAGCAGATTAAGTATTTGTATAAAAGATAAGAAGGCTTATTTCTTGTACATCAGGAACTATATTGCTCACTGGAAAATTACAGCTATTACCAAATGTTACCTGATGAATCACCAACAATCTGTGAAAAAAATACGGGATTGGAGAGTTCAGAGGAGTAAGGTCATTCTAAACTATCCTGTAAATCTGAATTGGGCACAGGTCAAATGGAATCAAGTTTCAAGAAAAAATACACTAAAATGTGCCATGTAGTATAATTCTAATATAAAGAAGCCAAAAGTAATTCCCTCCCCAAAGGGGATTATACTTCCTGGGTACAATTTTATTACCAGAAAATTAAGTCTGAAGTATAAAAACCAATGGAAAAAGGATTATAAAGTCAACCTCAGAAGGAGGTGACCAGAAATGAAAAGAGCCTCGGGAAAACTTGAGCATTACAAAGTACTGCAGCCTTAAAGAGACAAGTCATGGCAGGTCAAACAACAGCTCTGTGTGGGAGCAAGATCCTCTGGATTGCAACAACGGGAAGAGTTCAGCCCCAGCACATACCACAGCCAGGGCTGGGCTAGCACACACGGAGAGAAGCTGTTCAAGGAAAAAAAACAATATTGGTTTAGGAGCCACAGATGGCACATATGATAGATAGCAGTGCTGCCTCTCAGCCTACGTTCAATATTGGCACTGAAAGCACACGGGAGAAAAGGCTGAATAGAGCAGGAAACAGTGACAGTGTGGATTTTAGAACACCGTGTTTTGTGCTTTTAAGGAAGGGAATGACTCACCGTCCAACGCAAGCTGTTTCCCACCGCTCTGACGTTAAGACTTTTCAGAGGAAAATGGGGATTTGAAAAATGGTGAAAGAAACCTGACTAAAGTTTCAATAGTGCTCAGTTTTAAAACGACATGGGACAACAATATGTAGTCACGCCGCGTGCGTGTGATAGCAAGCATGTTTTAAGTACATATATATTTTTATAACACACTTATATTTGCTTTCAATGTCCAGTAAATTCACATGTAAACATTTACATTGTCAAGTTAAATGATCATATTAGTGAAATGGATCTAAATCTTCATGGCGTACACATGCAAGATGATCAAAGATCTTAACTGCTCAAAGGCTGAAAAAACACTTCATTTAGCAGGACTGGACCAGGACCAATCCTGAACGAGGCTGATCACTAATCCCAACATCCTAAAGCTGCACTGGAGGAGACTCTGGCCGATGGTTGGTGTTAAAATCCCCTGCCTTGCTCCGAGGTGCCTTCTTGCTGTGTAATCCCTCCCTTTCTCCATCTGTTGCCGATGACGCTCCCCTGCTTAGAGCTGGTAGCTCTCTTAGCTGCGGAAATCAGGTTGGAGAAAAACAGGGTTTAGCCTTCTTTGTCCAGGCAAGTTCTAACTGTCCTTTATTACAGGCTCTAAAGCAGATCATCTACAGATCATTAATAGAACCAGCTGTTTGGTTGTTTGGTACAGAACAATAGAGCATTTAACTAGAGGAATCTGTGTGAGGTGCTCTATAATGCAAATAGGCGTTGCCCCCAGGATTAACCTACAGACCAAGAGGATGGTGATGCTTCCTTCGGCCCGGTCAACATGTTTGCTGCTTAGCTGGTACCTTTTCAAGTCTTTTTTGGATGGCGCTTCTGTCATTCGTGAGTCAAGGGTGTTTTTGTTTTTCCGTCACGTTCCTCTAATCCACGGGATTTTTAATTCAAGCTGTTGTTGTGAGAGGACAGTGCTGTTCCGCAAAGCCAACCGGGAGGCTGTGATGGCAAAATCCGAGGAGGTTACATGATTTTTTTGTTTGTTTGTTTTTTAATCACACAATAGATCATTTTATCGGCTTCCGTTTTTATAGTGGCATTTACTTAATTAATGAAAAATGAAGCTACGTGCCATGCAGTTTCTACAATGATTATGCTGTTAAATTAACACCTCTTAGAGACTAAAACATTAATAAAGAGAGCCTTTACAGGTGCTTGAATTTAACCTTCACACTGTAATTAGTGAGTTATAGTGCCTACTTCTATAAAGAATTAATTTTCTTAATTCACTTTCATTCTTACTGAACGACAAACATCGGGGTTAAGGTTTCAGTTGGAGCTACTTTGCACAGGGTGGTGTTACCCTGTATGCTGATCTGGGAAGCTGATATCGGATCATAAAATGGAATTCTTCAGTTTCATGCTATGCGTGAGCGAGAGACCGTCACGCTGTTACACCGACAGCCAGCCTCTGACAAACCGACACACGCGGTGTAACTGAACTCTCACATTACCATAGTGTAATCCCATAAACCACAGCCCAGTGAAATGTATCCTTCACCAGACCAGTTACTTGATTTTGATAATTGAATGACAGTATCTCACTACAGGAACAGCAACATTGCCAGCGTTAGTTGCGTTATGTTCATGGGAAAAAATGCCACAGGCACATTTTATTGGGCTCTTCAGAGTGTGATACTGAGTCCAGTTCCCATGATCATGTAAAATTAATACTGGCTCTCCTTTACAGACCCCCGCTGGCCTGTATGTCATTGCGTCTGCGTCTTGGCCATGTTTCTACTCCAGCGTACCCTGATCTAAGCCTGACAACAGGACCTGATGTGACTCCATTAATGAAAAGGCTGATACTTACAGTTAAAGACACTTGTGCCCTACCATAGTCAGATGTGTTTTTCTGACCAAGAGGGACATTTTTTATTCACAATGCAAGAGGAAGTTGGCAACCAACCAACCAGAGTTGGTAAACAGCATGTTTGCATTGTTCGCATCTTGCTAATGAATAGTCAAAAGGCCAACATTTCCTGTATTGTCATTTCTACAGTAAACAGGAAAGCTGCTAGAAGATGAGTCACTTGTGATGTGACACTTTTCCTGCAGCTGCAAAACAAAAGAAACAAGCGCATATGCTGCATACGCCCAGACTGAAGGAAGCCTCTGAGCAGATACATCCTCTGTGTCTCCACCCAATCCTCTCCTGCTGATATTTAGCAAGCCACGTGTGTTACCATTACATCCCTTTGTCCTGGTTCACTGAGGGATGGGGCACAGTGACAGATTTAAGCAGCGTGCGTAACAAAAGGACACACAACAGGCAACTTTGCATTTGAAGGATTAAATATGCATGAGAGGCCAAAATGGGTGAGGGCAAGGGGGATGTCGTTATGTGACCCTCTTTTCAACCCCAACATGCACGAACAAATGCACCCTCTGCCCCAGAGTAACAGATGGAAGTGTGTTAGCAACTGTGCCTGGTGAGCTCCCCATTCTCTCCCATCACCCTCTGCACTGAGGACAGCTGGGAGGCAGACATTCCATCTTCTCAGCTTTCAGTGCAAAACAAAAGAGTGTGGGACCCCTCCTACACACACGCGCATGTGCCCCCCCCATCATCACCAAAAAAAAAAACTGTCAATTCAACTACAGGCTGATCATATTTCTGCAAGGCTGGCTAACAGACAGCAGAGTTTTGAGCCTGTGACATTTCTTGAAGGTGAAAGTGAGAGAATCAGAGAAGCAGGGTTTAGTTTCAGCTCCCCCCCTCAAATCAGGCTTGGTCAATTAAAACGCTGATATTCCTGTGGTGGTGTATGAAGAGTCAATGCTCAACCTGCATAATTAATAGCAGCTATAGGCAATTAAAGGATGTCACTAATCACAGTAGAGAGAACAGCAAGTGTTTTGTCACATTATCTCTGCAGTCTTCTCCAAATTTCACCTGTCACTTTAGTAACAGCATCATCACCTTACAGAAGCTTAACTCAACCGTGAAAGAGCAACTGAGAGAGTGACTGCACAGCACCAAATGCATAACCTCCCAACATATACTCTGCTGAGTGAGCTGATGTGCCATGTGTTACCAGCGTGTCACTATGTCTCCACAAGTGGATATTGCAAGTGCCATGGACATCATACGCTTCCTCAGATTTCTGCACCACTGCCACTAAAAAGTGTTGAAAATCATCACAGTGTGTAGGCGTGAAACTGATCCCCTGGTTCAGAAGAATATATTCCAAGTGTCACAAGAAGTTCATTTTATTCAGGTTATGTTGAGGATAAAGCAGGTTTCTGAATATTTGTCCTGTCTGTAAATTTCAACAGCGAGAAGAGCAAAGGCAAATTCAAAAGCACTGTGACTGAAAAGCTCCACTGCAAATTCAACTTCAGTGAAGCTCATTTTAGTACTTCTTCAACTGAGAAAAAGCTACATATCTGCCCTTAAAAAAAAAAAAAAGAAATATGGGTGTAGCAGTTATGTAAAAATGTCTTAATTCATCATTGTATGCTGGACAATTTATAGCCGAGCTGCTGCTGGATTTATGTAGACAACACAAACACAAACAGTCTACCACAAACAAATGGACAGAAATTCGGATATGACTTACTGCTTATTTGCCATAAATCCCTACACAATTAATGAAATGGACTCTCATAATGGCTACACAAAACCTCTTGACATTTAGCCGTTGTTTGCCATAGAGCTGTTTCCGCATGATGCAATGAGAACAGGGGGCATTAGGCACACGGCATCTGATGGACTGACTAGAGTTCAACAGAGAGGCTAGTCAGACAGGTACAGTAGGACTACATACAACAGCACAGGAAACATTTATTAGATCATCCTAGTCTCTATCATTAACCATCATGTACTGTGTGAATAAAAATAGCTCTGTTAAGAGTAACAACAAGAGAGTCTTAAAGAGCAGCTTAGGATGCGCAAAACTGAACTTCAAAAAGCATTTCAGACGAGAGTTGGAGCGTCTACTGACAGAGGCCCTGGATTGAAGCATTTAGCCTCGCCACAGCTCTGTCCTCCACTAATCTCAGCAGGTAGTAACCACAAATACCAGCTACCACCACCTATCACCTAATGGAATTGGACATGGTGCCCAGTTTCTGATGCTGAAGTTGTACAGAGCAAGATTAATGTGTACTCAAGCGCAGTTAATGGAAGATATGATTGCATTAATATGATTAACTGGGGAAGGGAGTTGCTAAGTTGCACAAATTATGTAAGGTTGCAAAAGCACCATTCCTCAAAGTCTCTTCTCTCTTTACAACTCATCATTGTGAAAACATCCACATTAACCACTGAGTGGTTGCTCCTTCCGGCACACTGCGATCCAGCTATGGGCATACAGCCACACATTACATCAGACTGCGTACGTGTGCAAGTAAATGCACGGATGGAACTATGCTCCTGATGCAGAAGCAGCTCTGTATGGAAGAGCAGAGGGGCGAGCCATCGTGCTCAGGTGCCACATTACCTGGGAGTAGTGTGATCATACTTTAGAAAACAGGTCATGATCTTTAACAACACGTGTCATGACTTGGAGCTGCATTTGCTGTTTAATGAGCGCCTTGATTACTGCTGCACACGTCTTAAAATGTTGCCATGTCGAAGTGATCAATTAGTTAACACTGGATCATTGCTCCCCCTTCACATTTGATCAGTAAGAAACCACATGCACTGCCGGCGTCATGCGGGCCGCGATCCCTCCCACTGGCACATGGCCCACGTCTGTTGGATTCAGCGTGTGTGCAGGAGGCTTGGTCCTTTGTGTGTAAGCTGATAAACTTGTTTGAACAGGATGATGCTGTTGACAAAGTCTATTGAAGTATCAGCCCACACCGTTTCAGTGGGCGCAAGAACACATATCAAAGAGCCTCAGTGACAGCAAAAATAAAGCCAGCGTGGCAGAAAAAAGTAAAGCAGAGGGAAAAAAGGCAGCATAAGAGAGTTGAATCATTTTGAAAATGTTGATAAAATACAGACATACAAGCCAAAAATAATGAATACATAAAGAACTGAAAGAAAAAATGAAAACAACTGACAGGAATGAATCTAATGCAACAGACGAAAGGAGAGGCTGGGGGATATATTTAGCAGCTCATTAGTCAGATGTGTTCTCTGCTCAGCAGGCTGGTCTCTCAGATGAGGCCCTTTGGAAATCATTATGACTGCCTGCTGTTCAGAAAACCACTCAAAAACTACTTACAAACTGCCTCTGCTCTACTCACCCTAAAAGTAGCCCCAAAATAATTCTCGGAAACAAAGTTGAAAAACAGCACAGCATTCTAAGTCTGATTAATCAACTACTGAGTTAGCGCAGATAACAAGTGCCAACAGCATCTCCAATGCACATCTGTCAAGGACACACGTAAGTGTCATTCATTAACTGTACTTCAACACACATTACCAGCAGAGAAAGAAAAAAGTAGCAATCAGAAATTATGGATGAACAACGCTGAAACTGTTTAGTCGGGTTTGTACCTGGGATAGATTGGTCAGACACTGTTTCCATAGAGTCAATTTTTTGTCGTTTATGGCTTCATTGGGTGGGAAAGCTGTTAATGACAGAGTTGAGAGCTTAGATTGATGGTTCAAGTGAGAAAAACTCAGGAAATGAAAAAGAAAGGCCAATGGATTGGACCAAACTGCCTCTAATGGACCGTTGTCTGATACGCAAGCACCTGCTAATTAGAGAAAGAAGGGGAACGGAAAAAAGGCAGATAAATGCTGAAAAAAGCAGCATGCCTCTGGTGTGTGCATGCGGGCAAAGTTAGTGGTCCTAATTGCAGACTGGTGATCTAGTGGAGAAGCAGCTTGCTGTGGCTGGCCTGTGGCTTCAGACACCCCCTGAAAGCCCTCTTTGTTCTCACATTTCAACAAGGAGCAAGTAGCAAACATATTGCTTTACTCCAGCCTTTCTGCAACCCCCCTGACTAACAGGACTTCAGGGGAAAACATTCTAGAGTTAATTGTACAGAATCCTTCTCATTCTGCTGTGGTGTTGATAAAGGGAGCAGATCGAATCGAGGAGAAAAAAAAAAAAACACAAGAGTGCACAGAAAATTCCAAAGAATACAACTGTTTAAAGATGTAGGGTGTGGTTCATTCAATCCTCTTCTTCTGTAGCGATCACAATGACATTAACTAGCCACAAAAGTCTTCTCTGTTATTTTCATCAAGCAATTTCTATAAAACACGCCTGTGTCCTTGGGAAGGCTCTGATGCAAGGTCTGCCAAAATCAGGGACCTGTCTGTGCGACAAGCTGCAGTAAGACAGGGCTCAAAAGAGTGAATATAACAAACCTCAGAACGGACTAGCATTTTCTAAACAGCGCTTTGTGCCTTTAGTTGCCCTCACTGCCTTTAACTAGGCTCCTTTCTTCACCCTAGAAGTCCACTTTTTTCCCAGGCCCATGGGGAAACCCGTTTCCTCTTCTCACATATGAACATACATAAACATGACATGACATCTGGGGCTATGGTTTATCTATTTAAGTGGGTCCACAAGAACACTCTGTCGCTTTCTTTCCAGGCCTGTAGAGTAAGAAAGGAAAACACAACTTGTGATCAAGTCTGTAGTTTTGGCACTGTGAATTCCCAACCTTGCACTCTTGACTCACTGTCTGAACCTACTTCCTCTGAAACAAACCACAGGCTTCAGACAGAACTGAACAATACTTCTTTTTGATGAATGAAGCCAAAATGAGACTGCTGCATACTTGACTGTCTCTCTTTTTTAACCTTTAACTGACGGCAAAAGTAAAAATTACATATTTAAAGTGTTTTTTTAAATAATCAAATATTTATTTTAATACATTTCCTCTATGTTCAAGAGTGACACGTGACCCTCTGTGGCGGAAGTCTCAGATCACGGAGGTTAATGGGCAGTTTAGCACGGCTAGCTAGTAGGGGTCCGGGAGCTCTCCGCGGTCCATATCGGGCCTGCATGGCGATGCCCTGCTACCTGCTCTGGTCAGTTTGTAAAGTCACAATTAAAGGTTGCCCACGGCTTATGTGCTTGCCACTTGCCTTTTTGTTTTGTTTTGTTTTTTTGACACTGGCTCTGTGTACATTTTTAAACCTGTATTCAAATCTGCCAATTAGTGCCACAATAGCGGTGCCTTTGATTTCCTGTTGCATGCTGGGACTGTGTGCTTCATCTCCCGGAGCTCCCGCAGTCTGGAGTTTGGACATGAGGCTCCGGCATGCAAGTGCAACATATTTTATTCACTATCCATTTTTATCAATACCACATACTGCTATATATTTGCAACTGGTACAAGCCTGTCAGCAGTGATGATATTTCATATTTATGGAAATTTCCATAGCAATATCCATCCCTAAAACATGTGAGGGGATTACCTGTGTGAATTATGTATGGTGAGCAGGAGAGAGAGAGGAAGCTCAGTCAACACAACTGGGAACAAGAGTAGTCAAGATTTAAATTGGAACCTTGACTTTGGTGATTGCTAAAGATATAAAGTCTTTCTTTGTTGACCAAAAGAGTCATAATTCAGAACAGAAAATATTAGAAATTTTACATTGGCGTTACAAAATATTCACACTGCTGTTACTGCTTGAAGCAGTATGTCTAATCCACAAATACCACACATGGAACAAAGATACCTAACGGCTTTACAAAGGTCCGCATACAGGAATTCTATACACATGGTTTGGGGATTTGGAAACACACTTTCCTTGTAATGTGCGAGCTTTTTGGCGCAAAAAATGAGCGTGATACCAGCCCTTCTTGGCTGTACAAGAATCATGCGTTACATAAGAGAGAGGGAGCTTTATCCATAGCACACCCCACCACTTCTCTGAGCATCACTCCTCATTCTGCCTGGTGCCAGTTCTCGTCCATGTCTTCACTGAACAGGTTTCAGAGACACACCAGTGAAAACAAAACATCACTTTAATAAATAACAATCAACAGTTTTATAACCACATACTTCACACTTTGAAATAATAATCTCAAGTTGAACTACAAACCCAGTCTGACGGCTATTATAAATAAAACTTGCTAGCCACACTAAAAGCTCTGAAAGGACAGTAAATATTATGGCTGATAAAAACCTTATGATGGCATTGGGACCACAGACAACATCATGTCCTTTTTACTGAAGAGCAGCAAAAAACTGCTCAGATTCATTAGCATCTTGAGAGCATGTGACTGAGCACTAAGCTGCTGCTCTGTGCCAAAGCTACATGACCAACCAAGGGTAAAGGAGGACAATTCCCTCCTCCTGATGCAAAATAAAGTCAATTTAAAAAGGGAGGAGGCTCCATTTAGGTATATCACATGAGATCAGTGCCAGAGAGGGACAAAATGTGTCTGGGTGTGTGTTTCCATGTCTTACCTGAGGCGTCGACAAGAGGGAGAAGGCTGAAGAGGAGAAGTGCTGAGGTAGCCAGGCTGTGAGCTAGTGACCAAGAGGAGGAGGAGGAAGAGGGCAGAGCGCTCGTCTGAATGGCTACCATTCCATCACACATCTTTTCCTCTGGCGGCCAACAAGTCTTCTATGGCTTAACCTGTCCAGGCCACATTGAGAGGAGGTTGGGGGAGGACACAGATTACTATTAACATCCAGCAAGGATTATGTAACCAACAGCAACACGGAGATTGGAGGCTAGCGTAAGAGCAAGCATGGCAGAGAGAGCTGCTTACTGATAACATGTGGATTAATAAATTCACAATGCTGTATATGCTCCTCTACATATAATACTTTAGTTCATTAAATGGCATCAAGTTTATTTTAAAGTGAACCCCAGACAATTTTCCTACCTTTTAATACCAACAATAGTAATTTAAAAAAAAAAAAACAGAATCGGCTCTCCCCTTGATCCCCACATTTGGCACTGCAACAAGCTCAGACTAGATGATGTAACAGGAAAACCAATGCTTACTGACAGAGTAGCAACATTACCGAGAAAGCTAGAGCTGTGCACGACAACAAGGAAATGATGCAGTACAAATTAAAGGATGGCACACATACAACTCTTGCAGATGTAGTTGTGGTTTGCACAGGAACACTGCCTTTATTTTTACTATGGCCTGTATTTCTCACAGGAATTCTTAAATGTAGCAATAAAGTGTGTGATGACATGGGTGCAATGTTTTATAAGCTGATAACAAATATCATACAAGTCGGTTTAGCTCTCACATGACAGGTCATGTTCTAGGAACTACTGCAAGCATTATAAGTAAGTTGTTTTTTTTTTGTTTTTTTTTTTTTAAGTACGCCAACTATTTTACCCAGAGAAAGTAGTTCAGTTGTTCGTGATGGGGAGGTGGGTTACAAATCTAATGTTTTAAACTGTTCCGCAGGAGTCAAGAAAGAACTAACAGGGCACGCCTGCAAAACCAGTGCATTATTTTTTTATATAAAAGCTTCAGAAACAGAAGAAGCACCATACTATTCTGTTAAAGTATCCCACAAAACATACCATTCCAGTTAGAACATTGCATGTGAACCATATCGATGTATGCTATTATTGACTGCTATAACAAAAATGAGTTTGTCAGTAACAAAAAGCCAGAATAGTTGACATCTGAAGCTCATCTACCTAACCTTTGACCACAGTCATGCTATGACTTCTTTTGCTTTCAATATTCAGCAAAACTGGTTGATTTATTACACCAGAAAACAAATGCCATAAAACAAGTGAGCTACTTTCAAACTGGTAGCATGCTGAACAAGGAAAGGTGGGCTAAAGCAGCATAAAGGAAAGCTTTTTATCGGTGCAAAAAACAGAATGCAGTCACTTTTTCTGTTCAGTAGAGTTGGATTGGTATTTATTAAATAATCCCAACACGTAAAAAAAAACAAAACAATTTGCCCTAAATGGTAATTTAAAAGGATTAGTGTGTTTAGAGATTATATGGGTCACAATGTAATTCACTACAGTAAGAAGATGGTATACAGTTTAAATAAACACTTTTTCTTTTTAGTCCACTGCTTGAGGAAAAACTAACTTTCCACTTCAGACAACAAGCCAGGCCGCCACATGCTACTGCAGGTTTTCAGCTGCCTGGGGCTCCTGGAATGCAAAGAGAGCCAAGGAGAGCAGCAGTGGAGGCATGTGTCCGAGAACAGAGAGTGCTCAGTGTGCCAAAGAAACAGCCAGGAGGAGACTTCCATCCAGTAAGCCCCATTGCTACTGCTGGTAGAAAACCCTACTTAATCTTACAGAGAGAGGGCTTTGCAGAAAATTATAAAAAAGACCATTGTTGGGACAACTAACAATTTAGAGTGTTAAGCCCGTGAGAACTGAGCACCACTCTGTATCACTGCAATGAAGTTTGGCTATTATAGATAAGGAAAAAAGGGAAAGAAGGGTATTAAATTCAAGACGAGACAGGAAACACACTGAACACTCAGTCACTTTAAAAAAAAAAAAAAAAAAAAAAGGGTGGGGAGGACGGGGTAATGTAGATAAATTTAAAAATAAGACTGAAGCCTAATGCAGTATTCTTATCTCAGCTTACAAGATGTTTTCTGTGAGCCATGTCCAGGAAAGAAGACTTATGGGGTGATGAAAAACTGAGTACATCTCCGCAAGGGGGGTTAAAATTGAGAACCACTGAAGTTATACAAGGTATCCCCAAGTTCCACTACAAAATGTGCGCAACGTGTTAGAAACAAACCAGGTTCATCTAATCAGGCTATAATGTAAACTTGTGAGTTATACCAAATTTTGAAAATAGCAATTTGGTTTGAAAATTTTGGGGCAAGAGTGCCATATGTTGCTAGAAGTTCAAGGAAGGAATCGTCCGAGACGCTATCTACTCAACACTGTTTGCTCTTTAAAAGTTATTTTAGGTTTTCAGAACGCTTGTTAAATTGGAACTTTCCTGCCCTTCTTTGCTCTAGATCCAGGAGAAAGAGAAACATGTCTCAAGTAGGAGGAAATTACGGTTTTGCGTTGTTACGAGAAGTTTAAAGTTAAAGAAATAAAAAAGCTTAGCGGCTTTATGGCAGCTTAAAACCTGTCTCCCCAGTGTCACACGCTCCAACACGTGCGGCTGTACAGGCAGCTATTTAAACAAAGGGTGGGCTGCCAGCACGGGGCGCGCGCCGCGCGTGCACAACACGGACAAAAACAAAGACGAAACCAAAGGAAGACAATTTTAATAACTGTCAATTGTTAAATATTTTGTTTAGGACTATAGCAATTTGATGCTTCTGTATCTACTAGGCTTGGAGTGCTAACGCTAAAAGCGTCTTATAATACTGTTGAATTATGCTATTAACTGTTGATTAGCTACAGGACTTTGTTTTTATTTACCAGATGTCCAACAGTTTCGATAAAAAAAAACGCATTTTACAGTAGTTAAAGCTACTCTCAAAAGGAATCAGCTGACATTCCATGAATAACCGGTCGGTAAATTGTTAGTAATCGCCATTCTGGACTAGCTTGATTAAAAACACAGTTAGGTTAGCTTACTGTTGAAGCACTGCATTGACAACTCACTGAATATAAATAAAATATGTCGTTGTTGACATGTGTACTCAACATATACGAGGACGGAAACCGAAAGATCGACTAAGACGGCTCTTGTGCTGGCCTATCTGTGCTAAACTGGCGGAATAAAAACACAAGTCTTACGGTCAAGCAGCAGCGAGACCTCCTCAAAGCTTCACGTTCGAGGCATTAAGTGGTCGTAAATACTGCCACGTTCATTCCAGAGTGTAGGACAACAAGAAATAAAATGGTTTCTTTCTGTCGTTCCCTCACTGCCACTCCGCAGTTCCTTGTCCTCGACTCCGGAGCTCTTTATTATAGGTGTGCGGAAATATCCGCTGTAAGAACTCTACCAACTGCCCTGCTCTCGCGCGGTCTCCATAGCGACCTTGTTAAAGGGGCGGGTCATAATATATACAGCCAATCAGAATTTTCGACGTCGAAATGACGGTACAGAGTCAGAAGAGACAAAAGAACTGACGAATAAAAGAATAACACACCAACAATTGAAGCTGTTATTTGTAGCTAAATGATTATTCCGATTTTAGTATGTTTATCTAAAAACATTGTTTGATATAACGTTGGGCTGGCGTATTCATTATAATAACGGAATTCCTATTTTGAAATTTAAGAAAACATTACCCACCCAACAGGAAGTTATGACAATATATTTATCTATACAATATAGTTTATCGGTAGTTGAAGTAGTTGAACTATACATTACATTGTGCGCGCGCGTGTGCTACAACTATTTATTATTAACCTAAAATATCTTCATTACTCTGCCTTTTTTCCCTGCTGCGTTGGTTCCTCAAGTGGTAGTATCATACTATACAAATGCTGACATCTAGTGGCAGAGCTATCCTTCCAACTACAGACGTATTTAAAACCATTGTCTCGGGGGTACATCTGTTATTCCCATTATCCGTACAAAAAAAATGTCTCTTGAGATTAATTTCAAACATATATAATTTTATAGTATACGCATTATTTTAACATAAGACGCCTGCAACTAGCTTATCAGCAGTTACAAAACTAAAAAACAAAATTAACATAACAAATTCCCCCCTTTTTACCGAGAAAGGTGCTTGAGCCCAGTTGCTCTAGCAGCTAGCATGACCGTTCCATAAATGTCCTACGTGGTTTGATGTAGGGTAAGTGTCCAGTCTGATTGTTTATCAACTACGCAGGTATAAATTTAATGTATAGTGAATGTAAAGTGAGCGATATTAAATCACTGTTGCCACTTTTTCGCTAATTCTGGCAAGTTTTCAAATCGTCTTGGCGACCTTCGTTGTCAAAAGCGACTAGCGACAAATCTACTGACTTTTTCTTGTGTTGCTGGATACTTTTCTGCGGTTTTGGAAACTGATGACTGACTGATAACTGATGAAGACTCTTCGATAAGAGGTGAAAGGTCCTCGAAAAATATCGACCTGGATAACTAAAAACATACATCAACGTATTGTTCTGCTGTTTCTGTCCCCCAAAGAGCAGCGGGTGCTGCCGTGAGCTCATACCCGGTTTCGAAGCGTTTGCAGGCGTCGGACCCCTGCTGCTGAACGTTTCTTCACTTCCGCTTGCCCCACGTCTAACCTCACCTAAATATATGGCCATGAAAGTCTAATCAAATAAGCTTTGACATTTCATCTTTCAAAGTTCAAAGGAGCTTTGATTTAAAGCAGTATACACATTGTCTTACATTGTCTTACACCGCCATAATACTGGTGTAGATTCATTTCAGCTGGTCAGCCACTACACGGTGAGATATATACACTAAATGGTTGGTACGTACCCAGTCTTTGTCAAGCACTGCTGCACCCTGCAAACGGTTCTTTCCTTTCTTGAAACACTGTCAACAATGTTTTTGGTTATTTAGGTAAATTGTCTCAAGGGTAACAGTAAAATGATAATAATAATAATAAAAAAAGATATGAATAGCATACCTAAATAATTTAGGTAATTTACTGATTAATATTGTCAAAGTAATTCAAGTACATTAAGTCTGTTAATTACAACTAAAATTATTCAACTTTATCTAGTGTGTGTGTGTGTTACAATTTGACCAATTCTGTTTGACAAAATTAATTTGCTGAAGATTACTAACATTCATGAGTTAAGTATCAAACATTAGATAACTAGATCATGTACTCTTTTTTATGTTGTTGCAGTGGTGACATAGCTCTGCTGAAATAAAGAAGATATTCTTGGATAAGTTAAAGATCAGAAATGGCTGGCACACAGGTTCGCCTGAAAATTCTCCCCAGCATCCACAGTTTTTTTAATAAAATGGTGCATGTCAAGGTGGAGGGGCTTGCTCCTCAGAAACAAGTTGAACTGAGGTCCAAAGTAGTTGACGACAGGGGGGTGGTTTTCAAGGCGTCTGCCTTGTACAGAGCAGATGAGAACGGCAGTGTGGACGTCTGCAGAGCACCCTCTCTGAGTGGAAGTTACACAGGAGTGGAGCCCATGGGTCTGTTTTGGTCTCTAGCACCAGAGATTCTGCACAGTAAGTTCACAAAGAAGAATGTGCTCAGCCCAACACTGGTGGAGATTCAAGCAGTGAATGGGGAGAACGGGGAGGTCTTGGCGTCAGAAACCAACGAAAGACGATATATGATGGAGGGGATGAAGAGAATACCAGTCCAAGAGGGAAGAATACGTGGAGTCCTCTTCATACCACCAGGTACATATGCTTAAGCTTGGTGAAAATTCCAATTTTCTGTTTAATTTTTAAACGTGACTTCTGCAGGAAAGGGCCCATTCCCTGGAATAATGGACTTGTACACGTTTGGTGGCGGTCTCTCTGAGCCTAGAGCAAGTCTTCTGGCAAATAGGGGATATGTTGTTCTGGCGCTGGCATATTATGGCTACCAGGATTTACCAAAAAAACCTAAAATGTTGGATTTGGAGTACTTTGAAGAGGCTGTAACATATCTGAGGGTCCATCCAGAGGTAAGTAGTAGAATTAATAGCGGGGAATTATTTTCATTGGGGTTTTTGCTGTTTTGGTTTTGCTTCTTGATACTTACGCTTGCTCTTGTACTTCTTGGGGATATTTACATCGTTAAATTGATTGAATCTCAGTAACAGCTCATAAATTGAGCTGTTTGGACTTAAGCATGTTTGTCATATTCCTTCACTGTATATTTGATGACAAATATTTGTTCTGAAGTATTATTTACTCGATAATTGTACAGGTCAAAGGTCCTGGGATAGGCCTTATATCCATTTCTCACAGTGGTGGTTTGGCTTTGGCGATGTCTTCTTTCCTCTCTGGGATCACAGCGACTGTCTGCGTTAATGGCTGCATTGGCAATACCGTCCTTCCCTTACGTTACAGAGATATCGTTATACCACCGCTTCCCCCTGTTGCTGAGAATATTAGACTCACTGATTCTGGGCTTGTAGACATCCGCGACGCCTTACCAGATCCTTCTTCAGAACAGAGCAAGGCATCAATATTTCCACTTGAACGCGCCAGCTGCCGGTTCCTGTTTGCTGCTTCTGAGGATGATCACAACTGGAACAGCGTGACTTCCGCAAAGTACGCTGCCGCGGTGCTGAAAGACCACGGCAAAGAAGCCTTTGAGTTGGTGACATATCCTAAAGCTGGACACTTTTTAGAAGTCCCACACATGCCTTTTTGTGCTTCCGGGTTTCATGCTGCAGTAGGAACTAATGTGGTGTTTGGCGGGGAACCAAAAGCCCACTGTGAGGCTCAAATACACCTGTGGGAAAAAGTCCAAGAATTCTTTGGAACTCACTTGGGTAACAAGTCAAACAGTGACCCTGTCGGTGCTCGACTCTGAGAAAATTTAGATTTGGTCAAGTGCGTGTGCCCTAAAATGATCAGTCAAAAACATATGTACACATATAATAATGACTTACTGACACTAACTCCCAAAATGAAGTGATGTCATTTGTTGTCAGAGGAAAAACTAAAATATCATGATTATTCACAAGTGATTAAAGTTTATGTAGTTTGTTCTTGGCTGCTTAATGTAAGTTGTGCTAATAAATACTTTTGAAAATCTGGCACAACTAGGTTGGTCTAGTGATTAAAAACTTTGTGGCATTACCATTGTAACTTCTGAGGTCTGTTTGTCTAATGTATGAATGCCTTTGTAATTTCTTTATTGTGACTGAATGAAATGAAAATAAAAGCTAACAAATTTCTTAATTTTCTTTCAGACAGTGTACAGATACTTTTTTCTCACTCTAATGCAAGGGAGACTTTATTTCATTCTACCGAATACACAGTACTACTCGGAAAATTAGATTATCCTGAAAAAGTGCATGCATTTCTGTAACTCAACTTTAAAGGTGAAATGTACATATTATATAGACAAATAGTATGCAAATCAATATATTTCAAGCTTTTCTCTTTTTTGCTGATTAGGACTTGCCTCAAATTCACAAACTTGGAAAATTAGAATATTGCTTGAAATCAAAAAATGCTTGAGATATCTCACTTTGCATGTAATGAGCCTATTAAAGGTATTGGTTTCACATTTTATGTTGGAGTTCCTGAATAAAACAACTTTTACACGATATTCTAATTTTCCGTGTAGTATTGTAGATTGACGTAACAAAGTTGCGTGGTAACCTTGGTTGACCTTCGTTTCGACACGCTGTTCTCCTCGCTATTGTGGTTTTGTTGCCATCTAGTGGTCTGAGGGTGAAACTAGGTTGAGTAGTATCTGGTGGTACCATGTCAGGCGCAGTTAATGCTGAGCCGCACTCTATATTGTGTAAGAGACAATTTCAATAATCTTTAAAAAAAAAAAAAAAAAAGAACATTCCACTGTTACACAAGACCATGCACTGCTCAAAGGGATTCCTGTAAAGTGTGAGGCATCATCAGCTGAAAATACTGCGGGAAACGGAGACGTAGTTCTTACCTGGAAGATATGCATGTTGTACTAACTTGAGTGGGCGGCAGCTTTTTTCTTCTTTTTATACCAGCAAAATCATCTGTCTTCAGCTCACACACACGCTCACTCATCCTCAAGTCTCAGTGATAGAGGGGAACTCTAGATGTGTCATACAGAGCAATCTGAAATTGCTGTGACACTGTTGAATTTCAACTTTGTGGTGTCTATTTTGTAAGTCTTTTACATGTGCACTCTTATCTGAAAAATGGTATTGTAAAACTCATCAGCCATGAGGAGATACAAAGGTCTGACTGGATAGAACAAGGACCCGACCCTGTATGTGAGAAGCAGCATGGTGGAGACTGACATTTATGCAACTTCTCCTGATCTGACACGATTCTGCTTCAAAAGCAAAGTATGACGTTTCATTTTTGAAAGCAATTAGTAAACGCTAGAGACCAAAACTGGATAAACGCCCACATGGAGTGACAGAAACGAGACATGCTAAAAACAAAGCCGAAATCTAACCTTGTGTAACATCCAGCAACTGACGAAAATGACAACCTTTGCGATTCCAGGCATTGAAAGTGGAAAGTCACAAGTGTTCTGCCACAGTTTGTGTTCCACGTGTGAAGTCAGTGGCTCACATGAACGTCGCATCAGGTCTTTAGTCAGGCATGGAGACCAGAAGTGAATTTACAGGACTAGCCTAATTCTGTGGGCCTTCTGAGTGCACCAGCACCTCCTTGTGCGCACTGGAGAGAGGAAGGCTGACACTGACGCAACTAGTTATGCTGGGGTACAAGACATCTTAAAATTACAGGCGTGGGGGGGAAATTCCCCCATCTCTCAGCTGCACCATCAACAGGGCAGGAGGAAATGTTTCCTCACACTCTACAGTCAAACCCGGCCTTCAGTCGGAGGTTCACTGAATCATAAAGAACAGAACACAGCACACAGCTGAAACAGAGTATTACTTAAACGAGAGCCTCACAGGGTTGCTTTATGAAGCAACATCGGACAGAACGGTGAATAAAATGTAAAGTAGCTCAGTCAGAATGGTCAAGCATCTTCAGCAGAACACCATGCATGATGAAGGTGCCTGTTCCTATCTTTCTGCTCCATCTCCCCCCCTCTTCTGCCCAGCCAGCCCACAAGAGTCCCCCCAAAATAAGTCTGGTTTTTCCCGCCAGTGTTTTCTTACTCAGGGCGTCAGACTCTGGGTTTCGGTAAAGACCATCTTGATCACCATCTTTCCAACACTGTATTAGAAAAAAAAAAGCCCATCTGGTTTAATTTTACCTTTTATTATTAATAGATAAAAACAAGGTCACAGTAGCACTACTTTTCCCACGTATCCCTCCTCCTCTTGGCCACCAGTGTATTCACATCGTCACAACTGCAGTGAGCATCTTCATCGTCCGCTCACTTTTCTGCCAAACATTCACAGCCGAAGGTAAACACGTGAAATAGACCTTGTACAAAAATACATGGCAATACATGGCAGTGGAATGAAAATAAACAATGAGACAAAGTAAAATTTTAAACATTACGTAAAATCTGTTCTGAGACCAAAAAAAAAAGAAAAAAAAAAGAAAAAGAACTAATGTAACATGTACCCACATCAGCATCTGCCCCAGTGATAGCGGATTATTTATAAGTAGTACAACAGCACACCACCATCAGCTAGAGAAGGCAGCCTCTGTTGAAACAATATAAATTAAACAGTAAAAGCACCGCATGGAGTCTATGTTTACAGGTTTATAAAAATGTAATTCCACATTAAGACTTGTTAAAGGCCTCTGTTCTTTAATACAGGGGACTTTGTAACGATGAATAACATATACCTCAATAGGTACAAAGTGTTGTCTTCCCAGAAGGTGACTTTTCAATATTTGGGGTATAATGTTGTGAAAGACATGAACCTTCGGCTATTCAGTGACCTTTCTTTGATTGCACAAAACAAGGTGCGAGTGGAGGAAACAAGGGGTCGCTTGTTTAAAACCATCCTGATCGTTTAGTCTCAAGGATGCAATCAACCAATCAGGCCCTGTGACTGATCATCACTGTTCAGAATGTAGAAAGCGCTAGGAAAGACTGCTCCGCTACCAGCTACAGTGCACACCCCGCATACTTTTATTGAACAGCCCAAAAGCAGCTCCGAAGATCGGAAGACCGTACGTACAGATGAAACGTGCAAGGGTCACATGATCAGATCCTTTCAATCAAGCTAAAAGAAAATGTGAAAACCAACTGGAGCAATTTGACATTAGGAACTCAAGTAATCTTACAGGCACTCAAAACATCTGCCACCCCTTATCTTATAAGTTTCCCCCAAAGAACTTTTGGTGTCAGAGTAAAAGCTGCTGCATCCCTTTCCGTACCACTGCTTGAAAAACGACAGAGATGCAAAAACAGGCAAAGAGGACCACTGAAAACGTGGTCTCAGTTCATACCGTGGTGTGGTCCTACACCTTCTGAATGCGTGGTTGCGCCGATCGATGGCCCGTCTTCATGCGACTACGTGCATACACCCTTAGGAAAAGTGCTAAGAAAACTACAGCCACGCCGACGCCACCGACCACAGTGATGGCGTGACCGTAGAGGAAGCAAGAGAGGAGGATGGCAAACGCCTGCCGCAGGGTCATGATGATAGTAAAAACTGCGGCGCCAAACTGATTAATGGTGTAGAAGATAAACAGTTGGCCGCAGGCTGAGCACACAGACAGCAGAACGGCATGGAAGGCAAACTCGGAGTAGCGGATCATGAAGGCAAGCGAGTCAAAGAAGGCCCCCTGCTCCAGCAGGGAGCCCACGGTGAAGAGACAGGAGAACATGTTTACCCCGAACATCATCTGCACCGATGACATCTTGTACTTGAACAGGTTGTCCTGCCAGTTAGAGGTGAAGCTGTCAAAGACGATGTAGCCGGTGAGGATGATGAGCCCACTGAAGGTGGTGACAGTGGACGAGTGTTTGGTGGTGTGGCTGGTCAGCAAGAACATGCTGACGCCCACGGAGATCAGCGCGGCGGTGAAGTACTCCCAGTATTCGTAGCTCTTGTGAGAGATGATTTTACCCATGAGCATCACAGGGATGACTTTGGAGGCCTTAGCCAGCACCTGAGTGGGGAAGCTGATGTATTTGAGGGCCTCATACTGGCACCAGCTGCTGAGGATGTTGGAGAGCGAAGCGAAGGAATACTTGTACATGGGGGCTCCGTGGCGTGGTTGGTGGAACAGGATGCACCACAGCCCGGACACGGTTAGAGCGAGGATTCGGTTCATGAAGACCAGGAACTGAGAGTCTGTGAATTTCTCACCTGCCACTTCTGGAGACGCAGCATACGAGCGCGTCATCACTCTCTCCTGCAGGACTCCCCATGTTAGGTAGGACACCTACAAAAAGAAATAAGAAAGAAAGAAAGAAATAAAAGCCAGCTGCTTAAAATGACATTTGAATTTCTTTAAATGTCTAAAATACATTAAAAAAAATGTTTTTTTTTTAAGCAATGTCCAACTGCCAATCATAATAAAAAACACAATTCCAGATACACGTTTGCCGATTTCCAGGATAGATTCACACACAGCGCTACTCGGAAAATTAGAATATCCTGAGAAGGTTCATGCGTTTCTGTAACTTTCAAGGTGAAATGTACAAATTATGTAGAGAAATAGTATGCAAATCAATATATTTCAAGCTTTTATTTGTTTTGAGTTTGCTGATTAGGACTCGCAGCTTCAGAAAACCTCCAATTCAAAAACTCAGAAATTTTGAATATTGCTTGAAATCAATACAAAATGTCAGGCCTCTGCAAGTAAAATCTTGCATCTGTAACGAGTCTATAAAATGTATTGCTTTCACCTTTTATGTTGGACTGCCTGAATAACACAACTTTTACACGATATTCTAATTTTCCGAATAGTTGTCACTGTAGCTGTCAAAAAAATAAACATTCAAACCTGCGATATCAATACTGGAACTGGCCCTAATCCACCACTAGGACATACTGTATTAGCAGCTCGCACAGGAGAAATGAACAATATTTGTCTTGCGGGTGTCGCCTTTGAGCTCGAAAACCTTTTTTTTTTTCCCACTGCATGAGTTAAGAACAGTCTAAACTAGGTAGAATCATACCAGAGAAATGTCTTTATAGACACACAATAGAATATGCTGTTAAAGGGATTACAAGTGATTAGTTCTGTGTATGCAAGGAGAATTTATTCTGGGAGGATCCCCACCTGAAGTCCAGCAGCACAAAAGATCAATTTGATGGCCTGTTTGACCGATGATCCCGAATCCCCTTCGTTCCTTGATAAAACTGGGACATCGTCCAAAAGACCTGGTTTGGCCTCACTGCCAAACACGCAGGCTTTGATGACAGGATAACAAAGCCCACTGCCTGTAATAATGGCAGAAACCAGGCAACAGCCAATAAGAGTCAAATAAAGTTGGTCTACATTAATGCTTTTTCAGCTAAAAGAGAATGCCATTAATCAAGCCAGACCTGTCTCTAAGTAACTCTTGCGCTTGAAGTAGCAAATGAGGAGGTAGCCCGGTATGATGATGGTGGAGTATCCCAGCAAGTTGACGAGGAAGCGGAAGAGCCAGACATTGTGCCAGCCTTCCAGCAGCGACAACTCTTCAGCAGCCCCATTCGAAGGGAAAAAAAGCAGCACAATTGCCAGCCAAAACCTACAGGAGCACAGAGGAAAAAGGTGCAAAGGAACATCAGTTCAAGACGTATTTGAGAATGTGATGAAACATACTAACATTTCCTGTTTATGGTCTTACATCACACCTCTGAAATTACAGTGAATCAACAAACTACTTATTTAGTCCAGGTTGTTCTATGTAATCGTTACTAGTGGTTTAAAATGGTGGTTCATCACCTGGATGTAGGCTCATGGTGAGAGGACGTAACACTTAGTTCAACAGAGGTTTTAAACTGCTAGTTTTCCAGCTGAGTTTTGGTTATTCTGGTTTCAAATATGAACATCTAATCGCATTAAAAGCTGAATAAAATATAAGATTAAAAAAAAAAAAATCATGTTCACCTCTCATACAGCAAGCAATAATAAGACTTTCATTTCTTTGCAGCCATCTATAAAAAATAAATAGACAAGTACAGAAGCTTGGCAATATATTAAAATTAAATGTAAGTGACTCGATCTTCTTGTAGGCTAACATGAAAACATTTTAAACGAGGAGGAACAAGAAATATTTGCATGGTGGAATGTTAAACAACTCCCTGTAGAACTGATGCACCATTCTTTGATCACACAATGGCCGACTATTTTTAATCTTTGTAGCTGTGTCCTTAGGGCAAAATAGTTATCCAAATGGAAACTATTTTTTTAAACTGTTTGCCTTTTAATAAATTGTTTGGTTACAGTTAATTATATGTTAACTAGACAATTGGGCCTCATAGCTGTCACACCTAAAGGAATGCACTTATTATTATTATTATTATTATAATGTAAATACAGATGTCCTTTTAGTACATAAACTCTACATTTCCATGTACTGCCGTCAAACATTTAATTAACAAATGTGATAAACCCCGACAGCTAGGCACCAGTGGTGAAACACTTCCACAGAAAAGAGTTGTGACTGCAGCCGTGGCGCTGAGTGGGTATCACATTTAAAATGCTGCGAGGGCCTCTCCCATGGGGGCCTGTGAACCTTATCCATACAGAGCCTCTTTGTGCCGGACTCTGCTGCAGCCTGGCCAGCCAGCAGCCCACACTGGGTCGACCTGGACAAGCTATTTATTACATGGAGGAATCTGCTCCACCAGAAGTGAATAGTCAAAAATGTAACCCCCAAAAACGGACGTCTTTTGTGTACACATGACAGCAGCTGTGGACAGTATCCGCTTATTAACACTGATGCAAAAGATGTCAAATATAATCAATAATTATGTGATTACAATATACTAATATTATAATAGCATAAATAACTTGAACATAATACCCCTGTGAACAAATCAAACCCGTTACTACTGGAAGAGCATGTTGGGTAAACATTATTACTGAGGAGAACAGATGAATGTGTGAAAATAAACTCTAAGAAACAAAACCTAAAGAGGAACGTTTCACATACGTTTCCAGTACGTACGTTTCCAGTTTGACAGATCTGAAATGTGTCTGATCGTATGCATGAAGAGTAAACTGTCGTTTAATGTTTTTTCCGTAAGCACACACATAAAAAGGAAAATAAAGCTAACGCTATTTGCGTCATCATACTCACAATGAACACCGGTACTATGTATTTGCGTTGTTTAACATTAACGTTAATTAACATTACTCTGCTGCACACTGACTTTAGTATATTGATTAAAATTAAAAACTCATTTATTTGCGCTTTACTGCATCAGATACGTACACCCCTGGTTACTTGTGGTTTCGTCAATCTAGCTTTCTTTGGATACCGTTACCTCCATGAAAAAGATGTCATTTTTCCTCACTCGCCCGAAAACTGGCGTCGCACACAGGCCGACAACCTCAAACGATTCCGCTGTAAGAACGCATGAAGCTTTGTCGGCGTGTCAGCAGACGCAAACAATTTTTTTTGGGTGTAGCCACCTTGTACTTAATATCGTCGACTTATCCTCAATGGCCGAAGTGTTCAAGCTGGAAAATACCAACGAATGCCTGAAAAGAGAGAGAAACCTCTGTGTCGCCGCGGCAACATTGCCCCTAGCGGCACGGATAAGTACCTACAAGAAAATTTGCAATTTCTCCAACTCAAAAGCCCCCACCGTAGCGTAGGTACAAAGGCTGTAGTAGGCACACGAAACACCATCCATCCATCCATTTTCTGTACCTGCGTTATCCAACTTTGGGTTGCAGGGGTCTGCTGGAGCCTATCCCAGCTGTCAAGGGGCGAGAGGCGGGGTACACCCTGGATAGGTCGCCAGCCTATCGCAGGGCCACGAAACACCACATAATCGCAAATAATCACAGTTTAGAATTAAAAAAAAAACATGTTTTTTTTTGTTTAATTAGCAGTCTTTGTAGCTATTCAGACGTGTCTATACCTTAGGACTGCATCTAAAGAAGATTTACGCCTCATTGTAGCAATTCTTATTCTTTCAGATCCAAATAGTGGTTTATAGATGCAATGACAATTTTCATTTCACTTTATACCAACTGGAGGGGCTAAATAGCTAATATTTAACTGAGGTCCAATCTTTTAATTTAAGGGGCTTTTAAAAAAATATGGGATATTTGTCTTTCTTTCTAAGAATGATGTTTTGTCCAGTCCGAAAGTTTTTGCTCTCCCTATGGTAGATTTATTATTTTTATTGTTTTCCCAACCCAGTTTGACATAATTCACATGTGAAACAGTATCTTGGTCTTGATATTTATAGATCAGCTTCTTAACTGCTTCATTTCTTGAAATGTATTATCGCCTGATATTTTACAACGGGTGTCCTCTGCATAAACTGAGTGGAATTAAAAAAAAAAAAAAAAAAAAGGAAATGACCTTTTTACTATTTGCTTTTTTTCCATTCATAAAAAAGCATGTGAAAGTTCTAGTTGTTAATATGCAAACTAAGAATACGCCTCGTAGTTGACACACCTAAATGGAATGCACTCACTATTATAATCGAAGACCTGTGTCTGTTTTTAGATAGTAAGAAGTTAGTAACTCAGGACATACGGTAACGAATATAGTACGGTAGTGAAACGAACCTGACCGGTTGATGTTAAAAACCTAGTACAAAGCCAGCATGCAATACAAACATGGAATTTGCATTATGCTCTCCATATAGACCTAAGGATATTTATTTTATACTTTGTTCAGAAGTTGCAACCGCATGAGGTCCTCCTTGTGACAATGACTGTAAATGTTTGCAAATCGGTTTTAAAGATTAACTATGGTAACTCACATTACCTGTGCAGAATGTGGAGTTTCTTTTGTACAACCTGTCTAACTTGCAGCTGATTGGAATTTCCAATCCATCCTTCCTTTTTCTCATCACAGCAATCAGGAAGTCAATTACAGGAAAAACAGTCGGCAAAAACAGCCATTACAAAAAGTGATGGGAAAAACTGAAATGACCCCAGCTGTTTTTTTCTGTGATGAGTTAGGATCATCTGATTTTAGAGATTAGCTGAGCTCATCTCCTCCCAGTCAAATACAGAAATACAACTTCTTCTGTTTCTATTTGTCAGATTAATAAAATTAATGGTGTTGAGGTGTTGAATAACAGGTTATGTTTTCCCAGCTACTGTTTACTTAAAAGAGCACAATACACGGCATTTTATTACCTTTATAATTTTAATACAAAATAAATGAACTGCTTAGATTAAGTTGCCAAAGCAGTGTAATCCAAGATCAAAGTCCAGTTGCAGTTTACTGCAGATTAACGATAAATAGAAAAAACAAACAAACAAAAAAAAAACGAAATCAAGCAGCAAACCAACAAAAAAATCTAAACGGCATAGCTGTATTCTGTCTTATATATTAAACATCTCTGCTGCTTCTCAGTTTTCAAACAGACATCGAGGGCGTGATTAGTTGGTGTAATTATGACTGCAGGTCTTCCTGGAGCAGTTTTACATTGACTAAGTGGAACATCAGGTCTGCCTCTGGCTGCACTTCTAAAAAAAGAAAGTCATTCTTTGGCCACAGTTAAAGGAAATGTTTTTCAGAGAAGGGAACATGTCACACTGCACATGCTGTACATCACACTACTGATTCATCTGGAAAACAAAGAATGCTGTACTTTCAACTTAAAGAGATGAAACCAAATCGGATGACGAAGAGGTAGAAATTCTTCTGGGCTAGAAGTGCGTTTGCAGCCACTGTAGAGGCACATGAGAAGCAAAGAAAGCGAGCCACTGTCCCAAAGCCATCGACTCCTAACCAGTGTTCATTTAAGCACAATTACTCTCTGTGTTAGAGCAGCCTAAAACACATATGGTGCACATGTATATTTTGTCTGCATAGAAGATAAATACAGATCAGATTCAAATGTACTTAAACAAGTCGGGTCGTCCCTCAGCCTGTGATGCTGCCACTCAAAAGTTCACACCCACCACCGACCTACCGGAAATCTGGATGTCATCAAAGGGAAATACAGCCAAAATCTAGAAAAAAAAAAAAACAGAAGTTGAAATATTAAAGAGAATTTCAAATGTAAACGGTATGTTTCATCAGATGGAAAGTACTACTGAATTTTTCTTGCCACATTACAGCAGAAAATTCATTGGTTGCCAGCTTTTCGGAGAATTACAATGCTTATTCAATGTTTCTAGGCATTTTGGTGTAAATTGAGAGCAAAGTGAAAACAGTGAAGAGGCTTGTCCTTTACCTATAATTAATTAAAATACAAAGGTAATGTAATGTTCCAAAACAAAAAAGGAAAAAACCCAAAGGCTTCCTTAAGTGTCACAATAAAGGGGGATATGTTGTAGCCTTTAGATATGCAAGCCTCGACCTCACTTACGTCGTCATTGCCATCGGCCAGATCCAGTGCTGTTTCGTCCTCCATGTTTCGCAGCATCGTGTCAGCGCCAGACTGGCAGAGGATGTTGGCAATGGTGGCGTCCCGTCTCCCCACCGCGAGATGCAAGGGCGTGCAGCCATTAAACATGGCAGTGTCCACCTTGGCTCCCCTGCTGAGCAGCAACTTCACCGATGTGACGTCGTGGAGCTCGACGGCAAAATGGAGAGGCGCTTTTCCGCTCGTTCCTTCCTGTGAGGGATGCAGATGGTGTGAAAGTCTGCGCAGGGTGAGCAACAGCACATGCAGTGAAGACGACTGCTTGCAATAATGGATTTCTCCCATTCCTTTTGCATCCTCCAAGTCAAGTCGGAGGAGACGATGAAGATGAAAAACAAGCAGAGGGCATGACACCGTATGAGGCTGAGCAATATCTTTGGCTGGTGACTTAAAAGAAGAGGAATGTCTGGGGTCGTTCCTGGACTCCCAGCCCGGTTCCATCCTAGCACTAGAACATTGAGTGTCCAATAGCCTGGCCTAATCATATCTCAAATCTAATTATGACTCCATGATTCCTGCACGCAGCCATGAGCTCAGAACCTACAGTATCACTATCAGCATTGAACAGGTGCAGCAGATTTACAGTCAGGAACACAACCTCAGCTCCAGTAAACACGCTGTGAGTGGGGGACAAAAAAAAAACACAACACATTACTGCAGCTACTCCATTAGAGGATCAAAGGAACACACCACAGGGCATCCCTACTCATTATTGGATTTATTACAGATTAACAACAGCAACAACAAAAAAAAACATCTCAGAAACTCTACTTTGCACTTTATCTTCCAAATCCCTGTCAGGAGAGGTCAGAGTCAACTGGCTGCAGGGAAAGATTACACCAGTGAGTTTACTTTAGCCTCCTCCTCCATGATTAGATGAGTCTGAGTAGTGCACAAAGCACAGAGCAAAGCAGATGATGCAGTCATGTTTCCCAAACTAACCTGAATATTCAGGTTTGCTCCCTTTTTCGCCAGGTCAGACATAATCTGATGTTGCCTGTTCAGTGCAGCCAGGTGAAGACAGGCAAGACCTGCAAGCACACACCGCTGGGGTCAGTCTGAGGTCAGGAGGGACTACAATGATGAGGTTTTTCCAACGAAAGAATCAAACCGAGACCACGACTACCCACATTATACAGGTTGACTGTTTCTGCTGGTAAATAATCACAGAAACGAAGCTTGAAATGACAGATTTAGGAGGAAGAGGTCCTAAGGCACTTAGTCTGCTTACCTTTCCAGTTCTGGGTCTCGAGGATTGGGGCCAACTTGCTCGGGGAAACATGTCTGGTCATCTCGCTCGCCATCTCTGTCTGGCCTTGCTGGCAGGCTACGTGGAGCGCTGTGTTCCCATCGCGGTCCTGCAGCTCCAGGCTGGCCCCTTTCCCCATCAGCCCCCTCACCACGTGCGTCAGGTTTAGGTAGGTAGCCAGATGCAAAGGACTCTGCAGATCACCAAACAAAACCCAGCACTGCATTTACAGCTGTGTGGCTCTTTAGAATAAACCAAACTCATTTTGTCCTTTACTCAAGAATTAAAAAAAAAATAATCTGCTGCCTATAAATGGGACAGGTGGAAGCCTCACTGTTGCAGCAAACAGTACGGGATGCTAACCCTGCTGCTGTGCTTCAGCCAAGCTCCTGAACAACAAAGAACAACTCTTTACCTGCGGCATCCAGCTGCTGGCCAAGCTCAGAGAAAGAGAGAAAGAAAGTAACCGCTATTTCAAAAGAGAAAGTGAGCTGCGATTCCAAAAACACCCAGTTCTCCCATGTTGAGGCTTCTGTGTGTGTGTGTGTAACTGGATCGCTTAATGGTGACACTCCTCGTTTTTATCACCAGAAACTAAAAGAAGGCCAAACCGTGCGAGTCAAAACAGCAGAGGGTCACAAAGCTGCATCGTCAGCTGGATTCTTTATTAACCTGGTGGCAAATGTGTGAATCCTGGATGTGAATGAACCCAGAGGTGACATCTTGGAATGACTACAGCAAGAAATTAAGAAACAAAATGGAGTCAGAGCTCACTGGCTGGAGAAGTGCTGAGTCTGATATTTAGCTTTTTACTTTCAACAGGTGCGACTTTGCTCAGTTTCACTTTGGTTTCTGCACAAAGAAAAGACATGGTCTGACATATTGGAAGCCTGAAACAATTCCTCCACCCACATCCATACAAGGATGCCCTCCCTGTGATTCTACTTCTACAGGAGGGGAGTTTCCATTCAAAGCAAGCCCCCGAAGAGCTGCCACTGGAACCACCCACAGTGACGTCTCTCACAATCTGCAAATAAAGAGGAACAACATTTCTCTAGAAGTACAAAGGAACAAAAATAACGGCACCATTTCCACAAACAAGATACCAACCGAGAGGAAGTCACTGTGGGTCAAGAAATTCCAGCAGAAGCTGCCGTGTAGTGAGGAAGAGGCACGTCGGGCTCACCTGGTACAGGTTGTTTTGGATGTCCAGGACATTTTTCGGAAACAGCTGTATCAACTGTTGAGCAATGAATTCTTCTTGGTGGATGATTGCTAAATGCAGGATTCTACAAATGTGAAGAAGGAAGACAGAGACCTTCGGCATTAATGTCTGCAAATATGTACAGCTGTGCATGAACTTCAATTGAGCAATCAAAAAAAAAAAAAAAGCATCTGAGTTGAGTAATAGAGGAAAAAAGCCCAGAATGTTGCTTCACGTCTTCAGCATTATCTTAGCACCCTGCGTCCAACTGTAATATAATGTGGGTGGAAAGCAGATCTCGTGGTTGACGTATTGAGCAATATACTGCAGTGTCGTAGTGAAAACGGTGCAGCGGGACGCAGACGCAAGAGCTGCGAAAGCTGCCTCTCAGTAGCGCTCTGATAACAACGCTTATGAAAACAAAACAATACAAACACAAACCTCAAAACCTGACTTACAAGTCCTGTCTCTCAGAGAGATGTGTGTGACGAGCAGGAAATGGAACAACACAAACAGCGTTGGGCTGGGGTAAAGTTCACGCACATCCGATTCACCAGGGTGTGCTAACTAACGCAGTCGCCCAAAAGGTCAACACGGCATCTTTGTCTCCTAGCTGAGCAGCGTCGCTGCTCCCTGCAGAAGCAGACAGTGTGGGATCAAACGTGCCCACACCTCGCAGAGCTGTCTGCTGCCATGAGGTCAGTGACCAGTCATTTACATTCAAATCACTCTTACACTCTGTACACACGTACCATTTACCCCGACACCTTTTCATTTCTACGAGATGCTTCTCGTGTCCCACTTGAGACTTCAACCACAGCAAAGGACTGTGTTAATATGGTAATACTAAAGAAAGCAAAACGCATTTTGGTTTATAATGATAAGTGAATTAAACTATCTCAACGCTGGCAGGAGTGTGTGGGCGATACAACAGAAGCACTGACTAAACTGAAAAGCCTGCAGGTTCATGTCGATGCCCTTTGGCTCACAGTTCGTTTAATGTGGACTTCCTCTATTGAGTGACGCTTTCAACTGTGTGAAAAAAACAACAGTGGGACTCTTTCAGTCAAATGAGCAGAATGTGGCATTTCGGATGAGCGCTTTTGTGCCATTCCACGTGTCTACAGTTTTGATTTGACAATGAAACAATCAGACTGGCTGGCTGACAAGCTCAGAAACCGGCAGCAGCAGCAACAAGCCAACTGAGACCAAAAGTCTGATCAAGAAAAAGGAGGCATCAGCTACAGGGCACGGTCAGAATCAGCAACAAATAAATGCATGTGCACGTACTCTAGCATCCAAATCAACAAGCCATTAACAGCCGTGCACAGAGCAGAGCTGCCTCACAGCATGTGCTTTGTCTGCTTGACGGGGAAGTCCAGGCTCTCTCTGTTTCACTTCTCTGTTCTGACACAGAGGCGCCATCCACATTCATGACAGCGACAGGCTTCATTCCATACAAGTCTGTCTTGTCACACCACTGTGGAATCCCTGTTAAAAACCAGCATCATGCCCAAAAACAATTCGTGGTTATTTTAAAGTCCAGATTAGGTTAGGTTCGTTTTTTTTTTTGTTTTGTTTTGTTGTTTTTTTTCCTGGTTCCATCTACCAAATATGATATTAGCTGACTAAGACAATCACTAATCCCAGACCAGGGCTCCAGAGATTTTGAAGTGAAAAGAAACCCGAATATTTGAATCCCCTTGCTAAGATAGTGGAAAATAAAAGTCAGTCCAAACGCCAAGGGAACATGTCAAAACCTAACAGGGTTAGGCTTCATTTCTATGCAACTGTGGACTTCCCAAGCCTGCTTATGCAAAAAGATAACAATAAAATAAAATAAAATAAAGCTCACGTGTCTCCATCTTCAGTGATGGTCGTCAGCAGGTTTTCCTCCTGTTCCGACAGTTCAGAGCTCTGCGCTGGCTCCTCCGCAGCACTGGAAACCGTGCAGCCCCCCACGATTTCTGACAGACTCTCTATTGTGATGGACGAAGAGCCGTAGGATGAGTCCAAGTCCTCCTCCGCGGTGGAAAACTCGTCCCCAGGCTCAGCGGTGTCGGCGATCGTCTCCCTGGGTTCTACCGACTTCAGGATAGAGCGGTACGAGTCAATGCCCGAGTCCATGCGGTTCTCCTCCAGCGACGCATCTTTCCTACAGCTGTCGCTCGCCATGGTGGTGCTGGCGCTGCTGCTCCTGGCCGGTTGCCGAGAGTTTACAAGTTGCTGGAGCGTCTTGTCACCGTTTGGTGCTCGGCAAAGTGACCGGAGGATAGCCCGCTGACGCCTGAAGAAACTAGCGCTCCTTTGTGAAACCAAAGGAAAGAGGCGCTGCGTTTCATGCCACTGGCCGACCACACACCATCCAACGGCGACGGGCCCTTACTTTCCTAACTCTTGCAGACCTTTTTAAAAAAAAGTTCTAAATACTATTATTACAATACGGGGTTCTTAAAATGTGCCCGTATTTTTTACAAAGGCTACTAACCGTCTACATATCCGGTAAGAGAACGCGTTCCACGCAGAGAACATCTGAGCAGTGAGACCCGATCATGGGAAGCGCTGACATTCTGTTTTTGTCACGCGGGGATTCCCCAGCGTGCGCCAAGAGCAATCACTCCACTCCTGACTGTGAGGTTCCGGTAGGCGCATGCCAGACCGGAAATCGAACCTTCAAAATAAAACCATTTAAAACTAAAATAAACTGATCACTGCTGCTTGACAGGTCTTTGCTTCGTCAAAACAAAACAAAACAAAAAAAAGTTGAAATGATCCCCAACACATGCACATTAAACGTGTATCATTATATTTTTAAGATCTGGAAGCATCCAAATCAATCCTCAAAGAATTCTCAGAACACCCATATTCCAGTCACTCTGATTCACTAAACTGTTTTCCACGGCAATTTTGCAAGTCTTATTTTATTGCGTTTTAAATGAAAGCGCAAGTCCTTACAATGTTTTGTACAGCTCACAACTTGGGCGGGCCATCAACCCAAACTGGTATTGATTATATAATGATTCGGTGCATTTATGCTTTAAGGATTGCCATCCACGGTCACTATATAATTTATGATGCGTGGGGGTGGGCTCCTCTCAGCAGCTCCTCGGCGCGCTCTCCTTCTCTTTATTGAAGCTACATTGTTGTGATGGGGTGGCGGCTCACATGTCCCCCCCCGCCCTTGCCTGACGTCTTTGTCCTGCCTCACAGCTTCACCGGCTGCCATGGACACTGCCTACAGGGAGAGCAGCTGACTCCCGCCTTTGTCATTTCCTTGAACACCACATGCATCCCTCGCATCAGTCTTGGCAGCATTTCCAGACAACGCAAGGCAAGACCCACTTTTGCGCTTTCGTGCCACGCACAATGATTCGCGTAGGCGATTGCCGCGACGCCTGCCCACCTGGAGGATGCTGAGACCATCTTGACGTTTCCGTATCTGGTGTCTTCTGGATGTTTTTGTGTTTTTACATCCCACTTTAAATTGGAACAAGTCAATCCCATGTCTCGGTTTGGACACTGTGGTCGTCATGTCCCCGGCATCGGCTGCAACTGCCAGTGAAAGCAGCACCAGCCCCACCACCGTCCCCGCTGAGGAGAGCCCCCGTAGGGAGGTGAGGACTCGTTATTTTCAGAGTGCAGCATAATCTCCCTTTTCTTTTCCACAGGGGCGCAGATACACTGCACTTCTTGTGAAAGTGTCATCTTTATGCTTTCTTCACATTTTACAGGTCGTGGCTGAAATGAGCACATTTTTTTTTCATCTGTCTATTTTTTTTCTAGATAAAAATGCAAAAAAACAAAAAAATTACCAACCTGTTTGTCCAAGCGCGTACCCGAGAACGCGAACGTGCATGGATGTACTTTTGTGGGGCCTGGGGAACAGTCCATAGGGGGAAAAGCAAATGAAGCTCAGAGCAGAGCAGTTGTGTTCTTTTTACTTGCTTTTGATTTTCCGTGTGGCGAACCTTGCTGCACGGCTTTTAGTTCTTCTGGCTGCACTTCAGAGAAGTTACATATTATCCATTACACAAGAGCGATTTTATATAACCTGATCTTGTGATGTCAAGACGTGAGTAGTGCATAATTGAAGGCATGGCAACACGAATTAATCATTTCTTAAGTCAGGGGAAAATAATCATACAATATCCATTACATTTCCATCATAGGATAACGATGACTGATGGGTGTTGTCCCATTTGAAGGCCTGTTGTTAGCTGTTAGTGTTAAACTTGGACTCTCCTCAAATACAAACATGCATGCTGAAGCCCCCCATTTAGACATTATATTTCATCCAAAATTCACAATATATTTCTTAAATCGTGTTCTTATCTAGCAACTGTATGTGCTGGCTTCAGTCAAACCACTTAACTTCTGGGAGATTTTCTGTCTTACATATATTTACAATACATTTTATAGACGCTATAGTTTTGTGTGTGTAGTACTCTATCCATCCATCCATCCATCCATCCATCCATCCATCCATCCCTTTTCTGTACCTGCGTTATCCAACTTGTAGTACTCTATACAGGGTAAATAATCACTTTGCTTGTCTTAATGGGGAACTTCAGTGTGAATCTTTTTTAGCCTGCAGAGGAGCTTCAAGTGGGGACTTAATAGAGGGCCATGTGACCAAGGTGGCAGGGATAATTATGGAGAAAGCATATCAATTATTCATGCTTGTCTGTCACTCACATCTTTTAAATAAGTATTTCTAAAAGCGTTGTGCTTCTTTCGGGGGCTTCTGACTATGTGCTACCTTTGCGTGGCCTGGCTCCCAAAGGGCGCCACTAGCTTGTGCATGCAGGCGCCAGGGGCGGCGGCGTCCTGCGGTGATAAAAGATGGCCCCAGATTTATGCTGCCAGTCACACAACAGCTTTTTTTTTCTGGGTGGTTTGACATTGAAGGTGCCGTTTGTAATATCCCATCAGATTATTTGTTGTTTTGCTCAGTTTTTGACATAAAATATCACGTTTTTGCTGTAGCCGTTGTCTGACAGCGAGGCCTATCCCTGAGAATTAATCACTTTCTGTAATCATAACAGTGACTCTGTTGATTAACACGGGCACAGGCTGAGACACATGGAATTAGCTTGCAGCTCATGCATAAAGGATGCAGAAGCACTTAGAACGCAGAATATGTCTTTCTGAATATTTTATACGCACGAGCCATTACTCCTGACCTGTGTCCAAGCACATATTTGGGCCACTCCTCAGCTCATCAATTTAACTGATGCTGTGTTATTTCTAATTAATTCTGTGCTGTATTATTTATATATGTATTATGTATACTGTTTGCTATATTTGTAAATCTCTTTCTCTCTCTCTCTCTCTCTCTCTCTCTCTTTATTCTCTGTCCTGTCTCCCTCTTCTCCTCCTCCTTTACCCAGCCGGTTTTCAGCAGGATGGCTCCTCCTTGTAAGCCTGGTCCTGCTCAAGGTTTCTTCCTGTTAAAAGGGAGTTTTTCCTTGCCACTGTGCTTACCTGGGGGTTCCGGCTCTGGGTTTCTGCCTCTGGAAAGCACCTAGAGACCATTTTATTGTAAAAGGCGCTGTATAAAAATAAACGAAATAAATAAATGAAATAATTGTTATATCTATAACCTGGCATTTGTTAGTTTTCATTGATCCTTTTTCTGTTTTCTTTTACAGCAGCAGCCTCAAAAGCAGTCCCTGACCAAATCCTTGTGTCAGGAGACCCACTGGAAATGCTTGCTGCTCTCCCTTCTGATGTACAGCTGTGTGGGGGTGATGGTCTGGTGCCAGCTGACCACCATCACCCGCCTCTCCTTCGACAGCGCTTACAAGGGGAAATCCATGATGTACCACGACAGTCCGTGCTCCAACGGCTACATCTACATCCCGTTGGCTTTCCTCGTCATGCTCTACGTGGTCTACCTGGTGGAGTGTTGGCACTGCTACACCAGGAACGAGCTGCAGTACAAGGTGGATGTGGACAGCGTGGCGGAGCGGATCCAGCGAATGCAGCAGGCCATGCCGTGCATCTGGTGGAAGGCCATTAGCTACCACTATGTCAGGAGGACCCGGCAGGTGACGCGTTACCGTAACGGAGACGCGTACACCACCACACAGGCGTACCACGAGCGAGTCAACACCCACGTTGCCGAGGCAGAGTTTGATTATGGCAACTGCGGGGTTAAGGACATCTCGAAGCTCCTGCTGGGCCTGGAGGAGTTCCCCATCACCAGGCTGAGGTTTACCAAGTGCTTTAGCTTCGCCAACGTGGAGTCGGAGAACTCCTACCTGACACAGCGGGCCCGCTTCTTCACAGATAACGAGGGCCTGGATGACTACATGGAGGCCCGTGAGGGAATGCACTTGAGGAATGTGGACTTTAAGGAGTATATGATTGCCTTTTCTGATCCTAACCACCTACCTTGGCATGCATCGACCTTCACCTTCTGGACAGCAGCTGCTCTCACCCTGTCCTGGCCTCTGCGTGTGCTAACGGAGTACCGAACTGCCTGCGTCCACTACCACATAGAGAAATTGTTTGGCTTCGACTTCGTGCCGGTAACGCCGTCTGAGGAGCGGCCATATTGCCGACGCATCCCTCGGGTCAACACGATTGACAGCACAGAACTGGAGTGGCACATCCGCTCCAACCAGCAGCTGGTTCCCAGCTACTCAGAAGCAGTCCTCATGGACCTGGTCCAGCTGTCAGGGAACTCAAACAGGTACTCAAGAGGCTACAGCAGCTACAGGCAGAACTGTGAGCGCTGCCACCGCGCCATCAGCAGCTCTTCCATCTTCTCCCGCAGTGCCCTCAGCATCTGCAACACGGGGAGCCCGCGCATGCCATTCAGCGCCAGTCGCTTCTCAATGGGGCGGCTGCACGGCTCCAGGAGCAGCTGCTTCTGGAGGAGCAGCAGCAGCAGCCTGAACGAGCCGTCGTGCCCCTCAGAAAGCACGCGCTGCCTGTCGGATCAGCAACCCGGTGAGGAAAACCCTCCAGACTACCAGGACGCGCTGCACTTCCCGGTGATCATCGTGCACCGCAACGAAGGCTGTTTCAACCACGATCACCGCTCGTTGCACAGAAACGGAGCCTGCGTGGAAACGTCTCTGTGACTGATCGCGACAGGGTCCCAGGCGTGTGTCAGGCCAGCAGCGACTTCTGCTTCTGCAGAGGGAAGTAGCTCGGGGAGCAATCAATTACCACAAACAATGATTAGTCTCACTGTGGCCAGAAGCAAACAGGAAGTAGTGTCAGTAAGTCAGGGAGAGCAGATTTATGGCACTAATGGGACTGATGTTCGAAAGTCAGGTTTTACTGGAACATTGGGCCAAGAGGTCACATTCTGACCTGCAGCCCCAAAAGGAGGACCAACACCAACCCGTCAGTGCCACAAGAGGCCTAAATGAAAAAAACACAAATTCTAGACTCTTGTTGAACCTTCACATGTGACTGGGTGGTTTAAAGCTGACTGTACAAGTCAGAGTTGAAGAATACTCCTTTTATAAGACTGTCACATAAAACCAAACATCCGATGCAGAAATATGAAGCAAGCTGAATTCAACTTTCCTGCAGTGGTTTGCTAAAAATAACAACATGGGCAATGAATAATTTATTACAGGTGGAAATGGACCTTCAAGCTCTTTCCTGTTTGCTGTAAACTGTACATTTTGTATAATGATGACTACTAATCAACACTGTAATATCAGTAGATTCATGCCTGTTCTATAAACGGTCCATTTCATTTCATATTGGCAATATTTATGATCAGCCTACCTCCTTCTTTAAGTGCCTGTAATCAGTTGTCATTAACAAACAGCTATCATACCTAAAAGCCATTTCGTCAAGATATTTCCATTAAAAATGCTGGATTCAAGCCCTTGGTATTAACGGGCAGCGCAGTTCTTTAAAGCCGACTGCTGCTGCTGCTGCTGCTGCTGCTGCTGCTGCTGCTGATGTATATCAAGAGACAGCCGGAGAGCTGGCCACGAAGGATGCTGCAAATGGTCAGAGGCCTGGATTCACTACTGATAATATCAGATTTAATAGTATGACAGACTGAGTTTGAAGACAAAAAAAATAAATAAAAAATAAAAAAACAGGCCCTCTGTGCACACCAGAGCCAAGTCAAATACAAACTAGGAAAAAAAGGCAAAAAGTACTTTACAAACTAATCTAAATTCTGCAGTACTTTTAAAAAATATGTGTGACAAATACAGCAGCTCGGATCATTCTACTTTAAAATGTGCCACAACAATAGCTTGTTGGCAATGTGTAATGAAGCCAATGGTACTGCTAAGCTAGCAAGCTAATGGAGAGATGAAACCAGTTTATATTTGGTCCTCTCATTTATGCAAAAAAAAAAAAAAAGTCCCCATAATGGCAAATGACTGGCTCCCAGAAAGCAAAGGGAAATCTCAAGGAGCAGCACGAAACTCGGCTCGAGACTACTACTGAATTCAGTAGTCAGTTTCACGCTGAAACCGACACACTTTTCTTGTTATTAGCAGCGAGGCTGCTATGAAGTGGTAAGAAAATAAATCCTTTAGTTAAGGTAGTCAAGACTAGTTTAGAAAGAATTTCAGACAGGTCTGGGCAGCTGTTGGTTATTTTTGTGTCTCTCTTTTTTTAAACTGTTTTGTTTCCTCCTTAATTTTTAATATTTATTTAAAAATGATGTGACACAGTTTAGATCAGGAGCGCACATGGACAAACAGACATACATCTGACTGTTAGATGACTGATTTAAAGATCAGTGCTGTAATATTATAATAGTCAACAATAACACAGGGGTAGCTTTGCCTCTTTTTGTACAATTCTATACGAGAATAGAAAAACATAACGTAAGCTACACTACTACTTTTCTTACAATGCTATTAACTTGTAGGTATTTATAATAAAAAAGCAAAACACACAGGTACAAATTCTCGCAGCACCACAACGTTGCCTTGATGTTACGCAAGACTGAATACCGAAAGTGTGTATCAAACTGGCTCTTCAATAAACCGATTAACCACAAATATGTGTGCTGACAGTCACTGTCACAGTTGTTCTTAGTGGTTTCTGAACTAGTATTACTGTGTGGTGGCTACATTCCTACAGGAGACAAGCCTGTGTGGAAACGCAGAAGCAAAGCTCTGGTTCAGGAAGATTCTGTGGTCGTGTTTTGAGCAGACGCAGCGTCGGTGTAGATTCATGTACAGTACTTTGGAGTGCAGGCGCAGGTTCGTGCCACATTTGACTGCACTCGAGAGCTTCTATGCACCAAAGACTTGGGAGCGCAGCAACGTTGACCTCTGACCTTTGGCATGACTCCAGAAGTTCTATGTCAGATGTGAAGAACCCCTCTCTGCCTTCGTTTCTGCTTAGTTTAAAGTCTTAAGCGTTTCTCTTCTGCTCCAGACGCCGATTGGACCAAAGCGCCTGCCTTATGAAGGAGGCGCTTTGGTCCTCGATCTCCGTCAGACGGACGTCACACTCTTTTAGGCTGGTGTTGCGGGACATTGCCTCTTGTAGAGCCTTTCCCCCATCCTGCACACACACACACACACACACACACACACACAGAGTCTGAATGTGCTGTGATGCTCTATGTTATATTCCAGTCAGAGTAACAAGAGCAGAGCGAAGCTGGAAGAGGAGAAAATAAACCTGACTAACAGCATCTTTCAGGGGGAAACGAGACTTAGCGTTCCATTACTGCATGTTTTCCACACACGCGTATGTATCACTGAAAACACACTTGGCTTCATTTCTTTGTGCAAAATCATATTGCTGCATAATAAGGATTTTTTTTTTGGCAGATCTACAGTACTACTCGGAAAATTAGAATATCCTGAAAAGTGCATGCGTTTCTGTAACTTTAAAGGTGAAAGTTGTCTATATTATATAGACAATAGTGTGCGAATCAATATATTTCAAGCTTTTGTTTTGAATTTGCTGATTAGGACTTGCAGCTTCAGAAAACCTCAAATTCAAAAACTCAGAAAATTAGAACATTGCTTGAAATCAATAAAAAAAAGAATTTTAAATACATAAATGTCAGGCCTCTGAAAGTAAAATCTTGCATCTGTAATGAGTCTAATAAAGGTATTGGTTTCACCTTTTATCTTGAATTGCCTGAATAAAACAACTTTTACAGGATATTCTAATTTTCCGAGTAGCACTGTAGTTGCAATGATGAAAAACAATGTTTAAAAACTGCTCTCCCACAATCACAAACTCTTCCCGCCATTAGAATATCTGCCATTGGAACGTGAGATGATTTAACATGAGTTAAATGGATCCTGACATGACAAACCTGAGAGCCAAAATGTTACTTTCTTGAGTTACTCACCACACCCAGGTTGTTGCAGGAGAGATTGAGGCTCCTCAGGGTGTTATTCTGGAGCAGCGCTTTAGCCAGCGTGGCGGCAGAACGCCCCGTCAGCTCATTGGCTCCCAGGTGCAGGTGAGAGAGGCTGCTGTTCTTCAGCAAGGCACTGGCGATGGCCTCGCCTCCCTCATCTTGCAAACGGTTGAGTCGCAGGTTGAGTGAATGCAGGGTGGGGTTTTGTGCCAAAGCCTGGGCTATGGCTTTGGCTCCCTGGTCTCCCATACTGTTGTTACACATCTTCAGCGTCTCCAGCCTGCTCTTGATAAGTAGCTGGCTGATGGCTGCAGCTCCTTTGGCTCCAATTAGGTTGTAGGAGAAGTCCAGTAGCCTCAGGGATGGGTGGTCCAACAGGTGTTTCACCAGCTTGCAGCACTTGTTGTCGCTGATGTGGCTCTGACACACACGCAGAATCTAAAGGATTAGCACACGCGATGTTAGCCGCAGCGTCATGTGACATTTGACACAAGACTCATGAGTACACGTCCTCATTCTGGGCGCAGTAGCGGTAAACTAATGTGACAAAAATGTAATGGACAGAAGTGACTTCTTTAGGCTGCAGCCAGGGGCCCTGCTGTCTTTTTAGACAGACTGATTCCAAAGCTTCGGCTGTGCCAGAAACGGTCAGATTTTGGTGATTTTAGAGGCTGTAAAACGCTAATGAACTGGCATGGGAAAGCACAGATGTCGACCCGTAACAGAGAGGATCCACAGAATCAGAAGTAACATTTACCTTCAATGTCACGCAGGAGCTCAGGGCCCTGCCGAGGGACTCGCAGTCTCCGACAGTCATTTCATACAAGCTCCATTCAAAATTCATCCCGCAGTTTTTCACCTGGTACACCAGGTGAAGCTCTTGGAGGTTCGTCAGCTTGTGAAGCAAAATGCTGAAGTCAAAGTGGTCCAGGTAAAGCTCGTCAGGACCTGTCTCACTTTCCAATTCCAAGTACGCTTCTTCCTCTTCCTGCTTGTCTTCCTCACCCCCTTCCACCTTTTCCACTTCCTTCTGGGGGTTCTTGATGGGCGGCAGAAGCTGGGCGATGCTCAGCCTCTTGATGTAGTTGTTACAAAGAGGCACCATGTCGAGGATGGCCGCCGGGTTTGTAACTCCAGGGACAAAAAACTCAATCACGTGTGCCACGTGCCGCTCAAAGAACATTCGTTTCCAGCTGTGACCATAACAAGAGACGTCGCAGAAGTTCCACCGCTGCTCGCAGCATCTCCGCCAGTAGACCCCATCACCGATCAAATTAGCCGTGATGTGCAGAGGCAGGGAAGTGGACAGTCTCTCTTGGACAAAGTCTTTGTGGACAGGTGTTAGCTCTTTATAAACAGGATTTTCTGCAACAAAACAAGAGTTTACAGTTCGCGTGCAACAGTACATCAGTACATTGCAAATGCTTGTGTTTAATAGACTTTTAGAAAAAAAGGGCTTTTAAGTGTCGACTGCTCTAGAACAAAAAGCATACCCTGAAAATTTGCTGCAATACTTTCAAGGCAGATGACGGATAAACAAGGAACTGTATCCAGGGACCAATGTGGATCCTCTGCAAAGATCCTTCGACTCATCTTTTCTAAGTATTCAGATGGCTCAACGTTGCCAGGCTGACATGCAGCAGCTTGCTTGGGCTTTGTTGTGTTTTCCGTGCCTAGAAAACAGACAGAAAATATCATATTCTATCGGCATTAGCAACCATTTTTGAAATAGTCGGCTTGCTTTTGATGTAACCAAGTTTAGCTCAGTTTAGTTAGAAAAAGCTCACGGTTGTGTTTCAGTGACTAGATATTTAAAACTGCATGAACGAAAATTCAGACGTAGACCTGGTTGTGCTGGGCTTGTTTCATTTGTCTCCTTGGTAACGCGAAGAGACAACACTGGAGCCTTTTGTCCGTCCTGCGGTTCATCAGTGCTCCAGAGCTGCGAGTGTCGTTGTGTCCAGCATAAATGTACAGGGAATTGTCAATTTACACTACGACTGTGACACAACGAAGAGAAAAATATTAGGTTTAAAAATCAAACGTTTCTGTTCACAGCGAGAAGCCAAAATTCCTATAGTTTTTGAATGCATCATTCAGGCGCTGTCAGACGTCTGTCGCCGTTAAATAGAAGTTGATTTATCCCAGATATGGTAAATTAGCTTGTTACAGCAGCAATTATCAACAGTAACCTCAACCATAATTACAACAAGAGGGCTAGAAGAAGAAGAAAAGCATTTCAGACCCGCCCATCACCTCCATTTATCTGGTAAACCCACATGTTTAGGCATACACAATAAAGTGTCCTTTCTGACTTACGTTCTTGAGGTTAATAGCTGTAAAATCGAGGGCAGGTGTAATACAATATAACGTAGTTGGTAATATGATGTTGCCTTAAATCAAAGCTCCTGTCATCTTTGATCAAAGATCAACTATGAACGCTACTTTGGCATGGGTGTGTGTGTGTGTGGGGGGGGGTAATATAGTATTTCAGTTCATTTCTATAAGCCTATGGGTCATTCTCTTCTCCTCTGTGTATTTTATGAAAAACATTTTGACGGCCCCTGCGTGTTATTTTATGAAGCGTGTGACGTCATGTTGCAGGAAACAGCGCCGGAGCTGTTGAAATGTTGTGCCTGATCATGCTGGGAGGAACATTTGGGTTCAACAAAAAGTGGCAGATGGACCCCGGATATGTGCATCAGGACTTTGGATGAGAAAAGACTGGGCTGACTCCATCTTTTTTCCATGAAAACAAAACAAAAACAACAGAAAGCAGCTGCAGAGGACTAAAGAAAAGCAGATGGGCTTCCCTCATCCCAAGTTTCTGTATGCAACGATGATCAGATATGCAACGTCCACGTGGGCCAAGCCAGGAACAGGACTATACCGTATCCAGGCTTTCCTGGACACGAGGTTGCTCCAAATGTGTTCTGGAGGCCTGGATGACAGAATGAGAGGGCCAAACTGTATCCCCCAGGGGCTCCGTCCCTGTCTTCCAAATATAATATGGCCTGACAGACACACGCTCGCCCCGTACTCTGGTTTTAATGGACTGTCGTGACATTAGCCATCCAGGAGGTGATCTCCCCTCCCTGAGCTGCGGTACCGCTGCAGACTGGAGGAGGAATGATCGGAGTCAGGGCAGAAGAGCTAATGTTTGTTCTTTATGTAGGAGCTGCATCTGTCATAAAGGTCGAGACCAATTCAAAATAAGTCTTTTACAGAATTAGAACAGATTAACATTACAAATTCAGCAGGTTTCTATCAGAAAATATTTATTTTTGAGTAAACATAAGCAGCTTTCTTTTTACAACTGAATGTAGAGAACAACTGGGCTCCATTATTATTCCGAAAGCTGATAAAACAGCTCTGAATCACATTAAAGTCCCAAAACCTCGATCACAACATGTCAGAATAGTGCCAACTAGTGCCAATTTAAGATCACAAACGAACACTGGACTTCAAGTATGTGGCGTGGCTCCTACTCACCCAGGAGAAGCCTGCGTTGTCACAAGACGACAATGAATTCTTTTGGTTGATAACAAAGAAAAATATTTTATAAAAAAAAAAAAAATCACATGAAAACTGTTTGTGGAGACAGCAGACGATGCTCTCTTACGAAGCCCTAAAAGTCCGCTTACTTTTGTCCTTTCCTAATCCTCCGACTCGTCAAAGCTTTCAAAAGAACAACCGCTGAGGGATGGGCTGGAGTCCAGCTGGATGCTGCTGTCCATCCCCCCTGAGACGGCAGAGCTGAAGCTGCTGTCTGTGGACACCGAGCTGTCCTCGCTGTCGCTGCTCCAGCTGCTGTCCAACGTGTCCTCGTCCTCGCTGTCGTCGATCACCATCACCTCAGCGGCGTCAGGTGCTGCAACAGAGCACAGAAGCGAGTACAGAGAGATCAGCGACACAGTCCAGCAGGAGCCTTTAACCTGAAACCTGGAACGACTCGGCGCACACCTTCCCTCCTTAGTTAGCCTAAAATATGACCACTTACAGTAGTACCTCTGTTTCACACTGTTGCATTTAGTGAATTTGCCAAATAAAATATTAGTTTTTCCACCAGAGGCAACAGAGATGATTTAGAGCCACTGTGCTGCCCCCTTGTGTCTGACCAGCTCAATGCGCTCCACCCAGTGCTTATTTAAATCACACAATACACAGTATAAGCTGCTCTGCTCTGGTTTCCAGACGGATCAGAGGATACGTTTAATTAAAAAGAAGTGGGTGTGTTTGACGCACCTCTCACCTTTCCTCTCAGCGATAAGTGTCTCCCGCCTGGCCTTCATATCCAGGCTCAGGCTTTCCACCATGCTGTTGATGCAGTTGTCCAGGGCCAGGCAGCGCGTCTGAGAGAGGATGGCCTGTCGGCAGATGGGGCACTCGTCTTTCTTTTGACGCCACTGCTTGATGCAGTAACAGCAGAAGCTGTGAGCACAGTTCAAGATGACCGCCTGCATGGATAGAGAATAAACACTGTGGTTTTCTGCTCTCCAGTGTGACCTTTAGCCAGCCAAAGGTTAAAATCAGGCTTGGAGTCTTGCCTCAATGAAGAGCTCAGAGCAAATGATGCACTGAAGCTCGTTCTCCAGAACTTCGGTCACTTGTGTAACCACCTCTTCCTTCTGGGCACACGCCTTTTCTTTTTCCTCCTGAAAAAATTGCAACAATATATAAAAATCAATTCAGAAATGAAGAAGCGGAGCTGGAGTAAGATGCTGCATTATGAAGTTACCTTTGTTACTTCAAGTTCTTTATTTTTGGCAGAGAGAATTTCCTCATAGGCTTGTCGGGAAAGTGCAAGTTCATCTATTACCTTGTTTTGCTATCAGAGAAAAAAAAATACAAATTGTAAAAGGTCAAATGATGTAGAATAACAGCAGACATGTTTTACATCATAGCCGCTGTCACATACGGCGTAGTGGCTCTTTGTACTTGTGCTGGACGAAGAAATGAATATTGTATGACACACACACACACACACCTCTTGTAAGGCAGCCTGGAGCTTTTTTTTCATCAGCTCTTCTTCTTGCTGTGTTTTCTGTGTCTACAAATTGCAGCCACATTAGGTGAGATGACATCAAATCACTAAAGGTTTTTTCTTTTTGTACCATCTCGTGACAAACTCTCACCTCTAGCTGTCGTCGAGTTTCGCTAAAAGTCCTCTCTAGCGCCTCCATCTGGTGCATCTTAGCTCTGAGGGTCTCCAGCTGAGCCTGCAGCTCCTCGACCTGCTCTTCTCTGAGTGGGTCGGTCTTCTGAGGCTCCCTGCCCAGTGATGCTACCTGCTTCTGTGTGCTGTCCATCTGCTGCCTCAGCATCAGGATGTTCTGGCTATACCTGCGTGCACAAGTTAGTTCAACTTTGTTCTTATACAAAAGGTCAGTGGTTATAACAAAATGTCGTACGTGTGCAAGTTGTCTGTGTCACACGGCGTTTCACAGGGCTGGTCGACTTCTTGGGCTCCTCTGCTGGCTTCCCGTTCTTCTGTTTGCTTGTGACAGAGCTTGTGTTTGCATTTCTCCGGTGAAAAAGGGCATGCTTTTGCAAAGGACTTGCCTGCGGATGAGCACCGGTAAAGCTTGGGCTTTGAGGTGGATGGCTCAACTTCTTCCACAACTAACTTTCTCTTTGGTTTCTTTGGAAGGACTAATGCTCTGGGAGCCTCTTTCTGTCCCTTTGTGAGAAACTCTTCAATGTCTTTGAGAGGACGCTTTACAAAAACGTAGTCAAACTCCACTTTAGTACCAATGACAGGAACCCCAAGTTGTATGGAATCTCCAAGCTTCAGCAGATGGGCTTCTTCGGCTGCTATCCGGCTTCCGTTCACCCAAACTCCATTAAGACTCTGATGAGATAAAGGATGCACGTGTCATTTTCAAGCACATAAGATATTATACATAAATGCTTGGGGGCCATCATTTATCTTGCTCATTTCTGTGAAATAAATAACACAACAAATAAAGAAAATTCTTCATTGTCCATATCATAATCGTGACAACCTTCTTGTCTGTGACCGTCCACTGGCCATCATCTCTTTGTCTGAAAATACAGTGGAGTCTGGAGATCATCAGGGGACAACTTGGAGACAACAACTGGTAGGTTACATCCAATCCCCGACCAACTGTGATCTGGACAGCCAATAAAGAACATTTTCAGCAGTTTGCTAACTTTCTCTGCAGCTCTTCTTATAAAAATTGTGCAATTTCCTTCTCGGAAAATGAACATACAATATAGATTAAAATATATCTCTCTCAAGACTTTAAGTGCTAATTTCAACCCAATTTTGCTAGTTAGCAAGCATTAGCATACTGCACCTCGGAGTTTTCGTAAAAGCGGAGCCAGTCTGAATTTCTACCGACTCTCATTAAACATGAAACCTCCGATTCTGAGGCATCGTCCTCCTTAGCCACAGAAGAAACTTCCATCTTATTTTATGTTGTAGGGGGCTATTTACAACTGTAACATTTGACTTTCTGTGCTATTCCCACGTCCATCACCAACACAACCTCCAGAGCGTCAAATTTAAACCGGAAGAAGCAATACCGGAAACCATCGGATTGCTTTCAAACTAAAATCAAGAAAATAGTAGTCCAGATTCATTTTACTTTAATTTAAAAAAAGAATAAATTGCCATGGACGCTTTTTTTAATCATAAAGCATACTTTTTAGTGTCTTATTTATTATTATAATAAAATCATGACAACACAGAGATGAAAATAAAATCTGAAAAAAATAAATAAATAAATAAAAATACGCAAAAACCTAGGTTTCCTTTACAGGATTCAAATGTAATATAATTATAAACGAAACATCACTCTGATTTTTTTTAATAATTAATTAATGTTAAAACAAAATAAACAAAATTATAACTGTTACACAAAATTCATTAATAATAAATAAAGGTAACAAGCGTCCGGTTGCAGCCTTCAATCGTGCGGCACTGTGCACCAAAACACGCGCACCCCGGACTCCAGGCGGGACTTCCTTTCTGTCGCGGATGCAAAATTAGGGTGAGCAGGCAGAAAGGGCTTGGTCGGTGTGTCACTGTGCGAGTCTGGATAACAGATAACCGTGTTGGCCAAACCACCGCCGTCGCCACAGCTGGAGGCCCGTGGATGAATCTCCTGCCCGGCTATGCTGCCCTGAGAGCGCCGCGAGTACCCGCCCTGCCAACATGTCTGATGTCAACAAGACCATACAGAAGTGGCACGCCAGTTTTAAGAAAGGCACAGACTTTGACTCGTGGGGACAATTAGTGGAGGCTATAGATGAATACCAAATGTAAGTTGCATTCAAAATGTGTGCACGCGTGTTGGATCTCTTCACAGCTGGTTTTATCCACCCGGGCACCCCCAGGGCAAAAACATTTCCCCTCGTCGCGCATCTGTCCTGAATGCAGGGGTGGATATGAGGCAGAGGGGGTGCGCGGTGCTTGACAAGTTCGCAGCCCCTGATGTGTCAGTCCCCACAGTAAGCAAACCCTACCCATCCATGACGTGATGTGGCAGTGGTTGCATCGGGTCGCTTGTGTACGTGTGCGCGTTGCATCGCATTCATCTACCTGTAGTTTGAGTCCTGTTCTATGGCTGCCTTGAAAAGTCATATACCGTGTGTTTCATTTGGGATCCTGGACCATGATTCCTGAGAGTATTGAGAAATATCCAGCCACACCCTCTCATCGTTAAGGGTGGGTTTACGTCTGTCCTGTGAGGAATGTTTCCTGCTTTCACACGACAACAAAGTCTTGACATGTGCTTTTTCATGTCAAAACAGCTCTCAAAAGAATATTTAAGCGTTTTATCCAAGGCTCATGAAAATGATGGGAAAACTCCGATTATTTGATACTTCCGCTACTCTACCACTAGGGGGCGCAAATTCGCATCGTTTATTCACCTCAAGTTTAGCTGCGGAGCTTTAACGCACCTTTTGTTTTTCTCTAGTCTGGCGCGACAGCTGCAGAAGGTGCACTCAGCCACTTCCTCAGACTTCACAGAGGACCAGAAAGTATTTATTAATTCTATTAACCCTTGCTCTCATCAGTTTGGTATTTTGCATCAGTTGAAGTGGGTTTTTTTCTTAGAAAACCATAGGGAAGATTGCAACATGTCTGGAAATGAGAAGTGCCAGTTTGCAGGTTTGTGGTTTTATTTTTTTTTTTTGTCGTGGAACTTGAAGTTATATCTAACAGTATCAGAAAAAGTTAATTTATTCCTTTATGTATTTATTAAACCAAGCAGTACTTAAACATATATTACATCGTAACAATATACACTATTGCATAGGCACATAAAAAGTACTACATTTTCACAAGACGAATTTGAAGGATAAGACCAAATATCTCTGTTGGGTTTTGATGTGCTGCATTAAATTCTCTACTTTCTGCAGTCTGCACAGTCAAAGGAAGAATTCAAGTTAGAAGAACTGAAGATGCTGGAAACGAGTGAGTGCACCGATTCGGAACAGATTTATTCTGCTTGGTTCTCCATTTGGAATGACATAGACCTCTTTCTCCACAGTAATTCAAAACATACTGACCTACAACAAAGAATTCCCATTTAATGTCCAGCCAGTTCTCTTAAGGTAAATTTCATAGATAAACTATAATTATTTAAACGACCGTGAGCCAACAAATTCTAATTATCAATTTTTTAAACATGTACTTTACACCTTTCTGCTCGCCAGGAAAATCCTGGCTCCAGGTGAAGAGGAGAACCTGGAATTTGAGGAGGAAGAGGAAAATGGCGCAGGAGCAGCAGGGTCCACGGAAGTCCTCCCCTCGCGCTCCCCTGGTACTACACGCCTGCTCGTGCCTGTTACCCACGCGCACTCGCTGCTAGAGGGCTCGTGTTCTGTTGTCTGTTGTGAGCTTTTGTTTTGGGCTGTTTGACGTGCGTGTTCTTTTATTTGTGTCCTCTCTGTTGGTGCTGTGCATGGTCTTCTCGCTCCTCCCCGCCGCAGCTTCCCAAGGTACGTGCGTGCGTGCGTGCGTGACAAACTGAGCTCGTTAGCTTTGGTCTGCAGATCGGCGGTGGAAACTTTTGAGACATGCTATTCCCGGACCGTTTAAAGACAATCATTCACGCTGTAGCTTATTCACCGTCGCCACTGTCAATCTTTAAACGCGTACGTTAACCTTCCTGTTAGCCTGTCCTCTGTGTTGTTATGATAATGGTTAATATTGGTAACCTCTGACCTCCTCAGGGACCTTGTTGCCACGGCTACCCTCAGAGCCCGGAATGACATTGCTGACAGTAAAGATAGAAAAAATTGGGCTGAAGGATGCGGGGCAGTGCATCGATCCTTACATGACCGTCAGCGTCAAAGGTAACGGAGGCACCCCTGACGCTTGATAAGCCGGTTGACGGCTGTCGTTGATGGTTTCCGTTTGTCCTTGTGCAGACGCGAACGGCGTGGATATCAACCCAGTGCAGGACACCCCCGTCGCCACCAGGAAGGAAGATACCTACATTCACTTCAGTGTTGACGTGGAGATCCAGAGACACGTGGAAAAACTACCTAAAGGTGATATCGACAGTCTGTCCCGGAGTCACGAACGACCTTCCGCGGCGATGGTGGTGTGAACGTGTGCTGAAAAACGTTAACGTTACGGGGGTGTCTCTAACCCTGCAGCTCACAGCCACGATCCTGAGAATAACTAGCGTGTGCCTTCTTCCAGGAGCAGCTATCTTCTTTGAATTCAAGCACTACAAACCTAAGAAGAAGTTTACCAGCACAAAATGTTTTGCCTTTATGGAAATGGATGAGATCAAGCCAGGGCCCATCGTTGTCGAGCTGTGAGTGGATCGATTCTCTCCGTCCCTGCTCTTTTTTTTTTTGATTTTCAAATCATCTGTCATCGCCTCACCCAACATTTGTCCTCCTGAACTCCAGGTACAAGAAGCCCACAGACTTCAAGAGGAAGAAACTGCAACTGCTGACAAAGAAGCAGCTGTACCTCCACCTCCATCAGACGTTGCACACGGACAGCTAAGAGCTCGCCGCCTCGGACTCTTGAAACTCTGGGCCTCCCTCCTCATCCGCGTCCCTGTTCCTCTCCATCCGCATTCAGCAGGCGAATGTCGGTGCAGAATTCACACGTTACAAACCAGTTCCAGTTATCTTTGGTCTTCCGCAGCTCCCTGAAACAGGAGTGTTGAACCCGCTGGGATGTTTGTCCCGATAAACGTCCCCACACTTTTGTGTTTTGTGAATAAATAACACAATCATTGCCACAGTTTGTCCCACCAGAGGTTTTTCCTTTGTTTAATCACTATCAGAGTGATCAGTTCTTTTAAACACCGACGTTGATTAAAAAAACCTGGTAAACATGATGTTTAATAATTTAGTGTCATTTATTAACAACTGTAGTAGTTATTTTTGGACCTGCAATTATTATGGTGGCAAATGCATTTTTATGGTTAATTTCCAAACATATCCCTTAACTGGGCTGCAAATGCACTTTTTTTAATATAGAAATTAACTTTATTGGCTGTGACTGGAATGTGCTAAAGAAATAATGACTTTTTCGATGAAAACCACACTCTTGATTTGCGACATCACCCCGTTATAAAGGGCTTTTTAAAAATGAAACAAACACATGTAACCTTTTCCATTCTTCCACTTAATCATCTACATACATGGTAATGCTTGATTTTAGATTTTATTTTTGTAATGTGAAACATTGAGGACTAATTAAAATACTCTGATGGTTACACTCGTAAAGGGTTTCAGATGTGATGACAGCAGAATGTATCAAACATTTTACATTTAATTTCTAATAAACTAAAAATGAAGAAGTTCGATGGGTAATTTATTCAGTTTTGTACTCATTTGACCAAGCCCAAATTCCACTCAATTTAAATAATCCACAATTGAATATAAAATACAGTATACCATACACATGACTATAAAACTTCATAGAGATTTTATTTTGTGCATGTTCAGATGGACTTACCCTTATTTGGGTCCTAACACACCTTCAAAATAATGCAATTGTTCACACTTAAGCTGCACAAAATGATCAATTTAACTTTAAGGTGATAAAAACTACAAAAATAATGGGTTAAAAGTCAATTTAATTGACCTCTGACCTGTACCTGAATGCACCAGGCTGCATGTAACAGCATCCTGCCAACAGATCAGACTTTTGAGTTGATAGTTTGATGAATTTAGCTTGAAGATGACATATTTAAATCTACAGGAGTAAACATAGCACACACTGATAAAAACAATATTAAAATATTTCCATCTCATAAATCAAGCTGCATCCGTTTGTTAACATACCGCCAACATGGTTTGCATTCTTTATTATTAAAAGTTCTGCCCACATAGTACAATAAGTTACACATCTGACCATCAGTCAGTCCACGCTAAAGCAACAGCTTTGGAAAAATGATCACGTGCCTGAAATGCTGAGCCTCCTTCCGTCTCCTTTTCTAAAAATCATTTCCACAGGAAACGACATCAAAAAATTGCCTGTTAAAAAAAAAAAATCATTGTTTTTAAAAGATCAACAGAAAGAAAATCCTGGCTGATAATCAGTTATTTTATTGCACAAATCTATGAAAGTGGTCACCATCCAAACTACTAAAGTACAATATTGATGATGCTATGGACCATAATTATTTTAGGTAAATGATTTATATTTCAGAAGAGAAATATGAAAATAAACATGACCTATATTCGGACTGGGTAGGGGTTGATAACGTGTTGTTGGAGTCCTCTCGCCACAGCTGATGACGTTTTTAAGGCTCGACCATCGCTGGCCTCGCCGAGTCCTGAGGGCCTTCCTGTTTCAGGTACCGGTCCTGCCTGGGGCTTGATGGAGCCCCCGCTGAGTACTGGAGGGAGTCGGGTGGAGCCTGACCGTGAATACTTCCGTGTGTAAGATGTGGGAGGACGCTTGGAGGCAAGTTCATGGGCGGTCCAGGTAGGCGCATGTCAGGAGGGATGGGGAGGCGCGGTCCCATAGGTCCACGGACACCTGCGAGATAATAAAAGATGGCAAATAATCAAATCTTTTTACACTTCAATTTTACCTTTAACGTATTAGTGCCAACACTTCATACGCGCTATAATGAATACCTGCTAACAATAATGTGTATATTGTCTTTGGAGCTGAGAAAAAGTTTCCCACTCTCTCCTCATTACTTCATCAATACATTGTCTCTGTACCAACGAAAACATGTTATTTGTCAGATTTTATTCCAACTATACACTTTAAAGTGTTTTCAATTGATGCCTTGTTTACATTCATGCTCCATGTGCACAGATTCACCTAAAATCACTGCAAAGCATTAAACTACAGTTGTAAATGTCCTGCTACCCAAAGGAAGGAAGGTGTGACGTACCAGGTGGAGGAGGCCCAAAGTGATGAGGTGGAGGGGGACGGAAGAGCGGAGGTGGTAGGAGACCCCGGGGATCTACGTGTCCTGGTCCAAGCCTGGGAGGGAATGGGTTCCCATTTGAGGGTCTATGGCCAAACTCTCCTCCCACCGCTCCAGGCATTGGGATACCTGGGTGACCGTTGGCTGGAAGAGGTGGACCATGGGGAGGTGGAGGACCGTGGGGACCTGGGAGTTGGTAGGCCCCTGGTCGCGGAGGCCTGTAAGCTCCTGGAGGCGGCAGTCGACCGGGCGGTGGAAGTCCAGGGGGAAGGTGCTGGTCATGTGGTCCAAGACCAGGAGAATCCCTGATTGGAGATGCCAGGAAGGATGCAGGACCCTGCAAAGGCCAGACGGAAGCAGATGAGAAGAAGGTGTCTGCTGCATTCTGTTTGGTCCTCCAGGTGCTACCAGCCATGCAGGGCAGACACCCACAAACCAGAACCTTCACCCCCAACATACAGTGCTCTTACCAGGGCCTGAAACGATCAGCAACCAGTGTGTACAAAACCAAATCTTTTCAAAACACACCAGCAGCTACAAAAACGATTTTCAGAGGCACCTTTTTAGTGAATGTTGTGAAGGACGCGGTACCACACTCTCAAGCCCAAACTGTAATCAGTGAGTGATGCAAATGCCTCCATTCTGTTCCCAACTCCAATGCAGCTCAAGCAGCAGCTGTTTGCATACACCTTCACACCTGGACTTAGCAGCCTAAATACTCACTGGCTCCGGCCTGTCAGTGGAGACCTCAGCCTGGGTCTCTGCTTTTATGTGTGGATCTAGTGCTTGTGTCTGTTTCAGAGCAATGATATTCAACAGATACAGTATGTTGGTGGCACTTCTACATCTTAAAAACGGGAAAGGGAGAACAACAAAAGGAAGAGAGAGGAAAAGCCTTACTGATCCATCCAAGTTGGCAGGTGATGAACTACGGGGACCCATCGAATCTGAAAGAGGAATGACAACGTGGAATAGCTCAAATAAACAGAACCTCAGTGAACTATTTAGAAGAGAACATATGACAGGTGTCCTACCCATATGTTTGTTTTCAGGGTACCGTCCAAGTGGCTCTGAAGGAGGTCGAGGACCTACGAGAAGAACACAAAGTACAATAAAAACCTGGACAATCTAAACCAATACACTTAACCAGGAAAGGCAAGATTCAAACAACATATTAAGAGGGGAAAAGGGAACAATCCTGCTTCATAAAGGGAAATCTGACAGGAAGAAAGCATTCTGGATGACTTTAAAGCTCCCACAATCTACAAAGACAATGATAGCGTAATAATCACGGACGAATCTTGCTCCAACACCATCCTCAAACAACGGAAAGGAGAAAAAAATGAAGAGAAGCAAAACAGGAGTTGAACCGAGGCACCAGGAGGACATAAATGAAAGGTAAGAAAAAGAGCTCAAGAAAGTCAACGGTGTCAAAAGAATAAATGAGTGGACCAGAGTGGGGAAAAAGGAAGGAAAGAAGACAAGAGAGGAAGTGGCGTCCGCCCGGAGGTGAAGAAATCCCAAAGGGACTCACCAAACGGATCAATTCTTCGCCCCACGGGGGCAGATGGAGGGCGCCTGGGACCCTCTATCATTGGTGGAGGGGATGGTGCACCCCCACTCACAGGAGAGGGACCGTACGAATCACCTGTTACAATCAGACCAAGCACACCTCAACAATAACGTTCTCCTTCAGTAAAAACAAGACATCACGCCTCATCTTCTGACACCTGTGTAAGATGAGGAGACCAAAAAAAAACAAAAAAAAAAAAAACTGGTGGTGTGTGGTCGGTTACCTTGGTGAGGGCCTGCAGCCTGTCCAGAATTAGGTCTGAAGAGAGGGGCCCGACGCTCATTGAGCTGAGCCGTCAGTACGGCCAGTCTGTTGGTGGGAAACGACACCAAAATTAGGCTGTGTGGGTTCAAAAAGAAAGGTCTCAGAACACTAATCTGTTAGTATATTCCAGCCACAGAAAAAGAAAAAATGTACTTTTCACGAAGCTTTGATGACTCAAGTTTTTCCTGATTCAGCGCTCGCTCAGCGTTACGCGCATTAACCTGAAGATAAAGACAAACATTAGTGCGGGTTGGTATCAGCTTTATCTTTAAATGTGGTTTTACTTTCCGGTTTAATATACCCAGTTTGAATGTGTTTTGTTTTCTTGATCTTTGATCTAAAAAAAGAATTTAAAACATTTTCAGTCGGGTTTCATTGAGAATTCACCTCAAAAAGAAAAAAACCAAAGTGCATGAAAGCTGAGTTGGACCTGCTCTTTGTAGACTTCCTCTGTCTTCTTCATTTGCTCCTCCATCTCGCTGATGCGCTGCCGTAAGACCTTCACCTGCTCCTCAGCCTCGAGTGCTTTCCCCCCCACCTCAGACAGCATGCTCTCCTTACTGCGCCGCTCCAGCTCTTCCTTGGTTAACCTCCTGCCAGCAGAGTGCAGGCACATTTCATCAGAATAACCGGAAAAACGCTGATCAGTGTCAACCAGCAGCTAACTGTCAGCCCACCACTGCCGCTTCACTTACTGCTGCAAAGCGTTTTCCTTCTGCTGATACATTTCAACCATGATCTCGTTCTTCTGCTGCAGGACCTTCAGCTGGTTTTCAACATGACCTCTCTCACTTTTGAGGGTGGCCAGTGCGTGCTCCAGCTCCTGGTGTTGCTCTGTCGGGAAATGCATTGACATTTGTTTGGGGAAGAGAAAGAACATCAGCTCCAAAAGCCTTTAATCTCCAAGTGGAACAGGTAGAGTCACAGATCAAAGCAGAGCCCTCTGACCTTCCAGGGTTTTCCTGGCCTTTTCTTCATTGAGCAGTCTGGTCATGAAACGATCGCGCTCTTCTTCAACGACGGTCAGAGTAGTCTGAACCTGGATTGGGAGACGTAAAATGGTAAACGCTTTACTGGATAAGTACGTAACAGTTATCTGTATGAATATTTGTCTTTCGGGTGGAACTATGACGACGTTTCTAGACTTCTTACCCGTGAAACATCCATCATTTGTTTGATCCTGTTCTTGATGATTGTCTTCTTGTCTGCAAAACACACTCTCATTGGTATAAACCTGTACAGGGTACCACTTTAATCCAATTACACGTGCAGTGCCTGCTTTCTGAGCAGCTCGTTTTAATCCTTTAGTGCCAGAGTTGAACTAACCCAGGGTGACTTCACCGTTGGCCAAGACTTGGCTGTCATCTTTTTGAGAATCACATGCATCTAGATCTGCCAGAAGCTGTGACAGAACCTGTCAAATGACATTTCAGGCTAGTTCACGTCACTTGACACAGGTTCGGCAATAAATGACTCATAAAATGACAATGCAGAAATTCTAACAGGGTTATTTCTGACCTCCACATTGTGGTCTTTGAGCACCACTGAGTCCTCCAGCTCTTTCTGGGCCTTTTGATAGACTTTAATCTGGTCATTTAGCTCTTTATGTTTGTCCTCCCAGTCCTTTATTGTAGCTTTAAACTGTACAAATACATACCAAAAAGTTTGTGGGGAAAAAATAAACAACAAATCAATGTAAACCAAACTAACAGCTGTTGGCAGAACGAACAGGCAGCTCTACAGTCAGGTGTACCTTTTTATTTTCTTCTTTCAATGCCACATGCTCCTTCTCCAGACATTTGTGCTGAACGTGTCTGGCGTCTTCTCGAATCTTAGCTTCATCCAGGAGGACTGTGGTCTGTAGAAAATAGATACGGTTGTAAAGAAAGACCACCATATTTATATTTAATGAATCTTAAAAAGTGCAGGAAACTTTGCATGAACTGTACCTTAGCGAGAGCTTCCTGGACCTTTTTTCTGCCAAGCTGCAGCTTCTCGTTTGCCTTCTCCAATTTTTCAATCTTTAGGATGAAAACGTGCGAATCACGATTCAAAAATGCCCAAAACTATTGAAAGAAACACTTAGCTGCTACCTACTTTAGCATCATTCTGCAGAGAGGTTTTCTTCTCTTCTTCAAGCAGCTGTGAGTATTTGTTCTTCTCCTCAATCATGTTATCGTTAAGTGCCTTCGCCTCCAAAAGTTTCTTCTACAAAAGGTAAGGAGAGAAGACCTTGTAAACCGTTAGTAGATAGTAGAAAACCAAGAAATTACTTAAATAGAATTCTTACTACTCACCTCCAGGTCTTCCATTACTTTTGTCGTACAGCTAACTTTTTCCTTCGACTGTTTTTGATTTTCTTTTAGTTGGTCAGTCTTTAAGAAAAAGGAAAAACATTTCTAGAAATTAACACGCAAGCTTCTACAAAAGTAGCTCATATCAGCTACCATTGTACTTGACAAAAACAAACCTGTTTTTGGAGTTCAGACATTTTTGTGAGAGCTTCTTCCTTCTCTTTTTTCAGTGCCTGAATTTGCTCTGTCAGCTTTTTATCATCCACTGCATAAACAAATAATAATAAAAAAACAGAACACAATCAGATACATGTTAGACTTGTACATAAGCCTTTTTTTTTTTTTTTTTTTTTTTTTTTTTAAAAGAGTATTGCTCTTGTTAGTGGCAAATTCAATACTAACAAGCTGAGAGGGACCATACTACCACCGGATAGAGGCGAGTAACACCATAAAATCCTTCTTTCCAGGAAGGTTAGCTCAATTACTGTATGTGCAAGGTTAGCTTTAAACAAAGGCTTCACACAGACCTGGACTGGAAATTTAAAATGAATAACACTTACCAAGGAATTCTCTCTTTTTCACCTAAAAGTTTTGAAAACAATGACATCAGCCTGATTATAATCATTAGTAAGAATCGATTTAAAATCACACAAAACTATAAACCTAGAGCAAACCTTGTACACAACTCACCGCCAACACAGTCTTCCAGAAAAATACAGTAAAGGTCATCACCCCAACCAACGCAGTAATAATAACCGCTTCCCAAGGGCAACCAAAAAAGGTTTCTCCAGGCTTCCACTCTTCTGGGAGCAAAGAAATGGTCTGTTCCCACAAAGAGAACAAAAACACACTTATCAGTGACATATTTCATATAAGATGTATCACCTGCCTGTACATGAAATCTCAAAATAACCTTCATTTTTTCCCCCTTCGCCTAGTGGTAAACATTAATACTTGGCATCCATTTACTAAAATCTGGTCCACAACGAAATGGTAGGTGGTAAAAGCTTAGTTATACCAAGAAACCTTCTGCAAATTCAGGCAACCACAAAACAACCTTTGAACAGTACACAGGGTTCAGCTGAGAACGACACACAAAGGCTCTGCAGGTAAATACGTCTGTATAGAAGGATTTACACTATATCTTCAATTATAACTAAAGACTTTCTTCCACTGTAAAGACGTATATATGTATGGTTGTCTAATAAACGTAGAAGTAATTGATGTAAAGGGCCCATTAACCTCTCTCATTAACACGTCAGCAGGCCTGATGATAGCATAATAGTTGTAAATCGAACCGACGACCAATTCAAAATGTTTCTAACTCATTTTACTTACATGTTGCAGATGCTTTAGGAAAAACACATATACGTGATCCGGTACCAACACAGGTTTAGATAGGGTGTTAAACTCCATGATCGTCTTAGAAATAAAAACGGAAGTAGCGCGCGGTTAATTTGACAGATCTCAAGTTAGCCCGTTAGCATTAGCTCGGAAAAATAGCAATTTAGAGTGACGCTGTCTTTAAATCTGCTATGTCTTAAAATGAAATATGTCAGTAATAAAGGCAGCTACGCCAGAAAAATAAGACAGTCTTGTCAAAAATGGCCGTTATCACGTTTACTTTGAATACTCAATCGATAAGACAATAGCTTAGCCTGGGGTACAAATACGAAAGCTAAAATGAGTACAAACAGCGATTAGAATACGAATTAATTTAGCCGTTAGGGTGTGATCATACACCAGCTTATCATAACAACCAAGTGGCTATCTGCACCAAAACAAGGTTATATGATACGAGTATGGACAACTCAGCACAGGCTGAACTTCAGCAGTCAACAAGACAGGGGGAGGGCCGAGATGCATTCAAGAACCCTCTAAATTCTAAGCTTTCAATGACGACACATTTTTGCCTTTCCTGTAAAGCATCCTATGCTGTGTATTTCACTATATACTTTTATAATGTTTGTTACGTCTGTTAAAAAAAAAATAATAATAATAATAATCCACTTACCAAAATGGTCCACTCTACAATTTTGCTCTTCATTACTGAAAAAATGCAGCTCGTGTACACTAATCCAGTTGAGAAGAGCCCCACATCTTTTGGAATCTCAGACACTGGTTCTGAGTACTCTAAAGAAGAGGAAGAATCTCATTAGTTAGCTTATTTAACTAATAGTAGTTAAAGTTACATTTTCTGTGATAGCAATTTGAGCTTAGTCTTAGGAAAAACATTAAACTACCAACCTGAGGACAGACGCTCAGGCTCCACATCAAGGCCCTGTCTAATGTCCGTATCCAAACTGCTCTCTCGGATGTCCTGTCTGGGTTGATGCATCTCTTCTGATGTGCTAAATCTTGGCTGATTGTCTTTGTTTTTATTGAAATGCCCACCATCTTCCTCCATGATGATGTCTGGTGGGTTTTGCACCTCCTGCAATACACTCTGCTCTTCTTTACTCTTTGCTGGGCTTTCCTCCTTTGTAAACGTGAGGCTGTCCACAACCTCAGCCTCGGGGACAGCAGCCTTGTCATTCTCGTCAAGGTGGTGACTGTCATCTTTGACAGGTAATTCATATTCATCTGCAACAAAAACATTGGAAAATGGTCAGTTATGGTTTAGTAAAGCACGGAAACATGTTTTCAGTTGATGACTAATAATAGGATGACTTCAGGTGTGGCCCACTTTCATTTTCAGGTGCAAGATTATTTGTTTTCTGGGTGGTCAAATTACTGCTGGCGCAAAAGCAAACAATAAATATAAAGCTAGCTGAAGAAGACTTCAAGTAGAGATAATTTTAATCTGTATTTGGCTGACGGCAATTCGAAACATTTTCTAAGTATTACCAAAGAAGCTGCTCACTGTTGACCTGCTTACACTTAGCACATTATGGGCAGCACGGAGAGGTCAGCCAAAGCACAGCGAGGACACGGAGCTCAAATAACCCCTGGCGTATTACAAATTAGCTGCCCAGCTGGAATCCAACCAATTCAGATGTTGACTGACATTAGAAAAATGGTTACAAGTGAATCAACTTTTAATTTTGACCATTTACATCACCAAGTCCCTACTACCCAATTGTTTCCTGTCCTGCCTGTAACAACCAAGTGTGATCTATAATTAAGGTACGTGTTTATAGTGTTATTACAGGGGGGCATATCTGCTGCACCACAGTATGAATTTCTGTCAGCCCTTTTCTGAAGACCATACTCTGACATTTAAGGGTGTTTGAGAAAGGTCAGTTAAAAAAAAAAAAAAAACATTTATCAACACTAACATAAGAAACAACCAACCTTGAACAATGTCTCTTGCCAACGGGGTGCTGTCACTGGCTGTTGAATACTTCTGCCGCAGACTGAACGCGAGCTCCTGGAAGTCATCCAGTATTTCAGTCTCTTCGTCGACATTGCTCGAGTCTAGGTTTTGGTCGTAGTTTGGTTTTGTTTCTTGGCCGTCCAGCATCCTCTCGATCTCATCCAGGATGGTGTTCTCTGAGGTTTCCAGGATGCCCTCCAGTGCATTTTCAATGTCTTGGGTGGCTCCCGTGTGTGTGCGACGGGTGGCCTGCAGTTCTGTGTCAAGGTCGGAGAACATGGCCTCCACTTTGAAGAGGTTCTTGAGGCCCAGGAGCTTTTGAATCTGCTCCATTTTCTCCTCTGTGAAGTGGTCTCGGAGCAGAGTGAGCCTCATCACGCTGTCGCTGTACTCCGGCTCTGGACTGGCGAGGCTGGGTGGCGGTGCTTCTGGTGAGGGTTCCTCAGACTCTGTGCTGTTTGAGGGGGAGAAAGAAAGTGCATTTTCATCTTCTAGAAGATGTTCCGTCTCCTCCTCCTCAGGAAGAAGTTCCTCTGTAATCTGTGAAGGTTCTCCAGGTAGCGCTGACTGACTCTCATTACTCTCTAAATCGTCATGTTTCTGGTCAGGCACAATGTTCGCGCCAAGTTTCACATCTGGGCTGTCCGAGTCCACCTCCTCCGCAAATGAATACTGATGAGCTTCACTATTACCCATTTCTTGATCGATGTCTGTATTGTTGTCTGAGTCTTCATCAAGGTCCTCACTATGGTCTTTTACACCGTTACCGCCCTCCGGATTTGCATTTTTGTCACGCACATCTGGATCTGTCAACACTTCCTCTTCCTGTTTCCATTCACCTTGATTCTGTGCTGATCTGAGATCTGATTTTTGAGTCTTGAGAAAGTCAGAAGAATCCTGTAATAACAGATCCATCAATCTTGTACTTGTTTCTGTTGGTTTTGAAGTTTCTTCCCAAGGTTCCTCTGTTCCAGTCGTGTCTCCATCATCCTCGTCAGAGTGATCCACTGATGAGGATGAAACTGACAGTTTTTCTGAGTCGTTGTTGGTTTCTGTCTCATCAATTGGTAGAGAGCTGGGAGGTGGTTCTTCAAATACTGCGTTTCTATTCTCTGGCTCCTTTGGAAGCTCTGATGTCAGAGTTTCGTCCTCTGGCGTTTCCTCAAAACTCTGTGTAGGTTTTAAAGCTGTTCTTTCCTCCTCTTCCTCATCCTCCTCTTCATCTGAGCTCAAATCACCTGCCGTCCTCTCTCCGCCGGTAACAACAGAAAAAACAGCATCTCCTAAAGAACTCCACAGGTTCTTGTTTTCTGGGTTCTCTTTTTCATCCTCTAGTGCTGCTGGAGGACTTTCCTCCTGCCTGAGGTTATCAGACACTGGAGTGTTTAAGGCTTCCTGTGAGAGGGACAGTAATGGAATTTCACCTGGTAACATGAAATCAGCGTCATCTTCAGGGGGCTTCTCCTCAAACTCCTTTTCCTCTTCTTCATGCGGAGTAACATTCTTGGTGGTCTCTTCATCTGTGGTAACAGCGTCGAAGGTCGTCCCAAATGTTGTTTTTAAGTCGGGGATCTGTGTGGCTTCTGAAATTGTGACCAGTTCCTTTTCTGAAACATGTAGCTCAGCCGTAGCTTGCTCTATAGATGCTGTGGATCCATCTTTGGTTTCATTATTTTCCAGCGCGACTTCTTCGAGAAGGGATTCCACAATGGTTTTCTGCATCATCTGTGCATCCTTTGCAGGCCTTTCCTCGCTATCAGTTGATGGTTTGAACTCTACTTTGCTCACAAATGCCGATTCAGTTTTCATGTCAAGTATAGGTTCAGGTTCGGAGGCACTTGGGTTTTCTGTCATTAAATCCTCAGGGGTATCACGATACTCCGTTTCTTCTTCACTCCCAACTGCCTCATCTGCTGATGGCTGCATTTCCTCTTGTGTATCTTCGGCCACTTGGCTTTGGTCCGATATTCCCTTATTTTCACCATCACCTTTCCCTTCCAGCGAAGAACTTAATAACACATCAACATCATAATTGCTGAACTGATCATATCCCGTTTCAAAACAGACAAAATCAGTTTCCTGAAAAATGAGACAAAAGAGGAAAAAAAAATTAAATCCAAGAATGCACTCGGAACACTTGATTGTAGTAATTCAGTTCAGTTTCCTACCTCTGCTGAAATTTCATGTTCTTGCTCAGTATAAAGATGATTAATTGCAATAAAGTCTTTTGGAAAATAGCCAAAACTGCTTCCAACCTATTGCCAAATACAAGAGGATACATTCAGAAGAAGCAAGGCATTATTACCTCAACTGATTAAACATTAACCAGGCTGGGATACTTACACTTCCGGCCCAGAGATCCGTCCTCCTGCCTGACAATTTGTAGTATACATAGACGGTTTCTGATTTCTTGAAAGACAAGAAGCGACAATCTGGTCCTGAGAAATCTTTTACGGCTTTTCCCCGACACAGAAGCACTACAAAAGAAAATGATTTTTTTTAATGAGGAAAAAGACAAACAAAACACATCCAGTTCTGCTGAGATGTCACTGTTTATCTTTTTAACAATTCTATAAATGTCACAACAGTAGTTGATTGTTGTTGACGTTAATTGTGACATTGCGATTGCTTGCTTTTTCCCACTGAGACAGATACAATATTCCCTCAGGCTTCATTTGCATTATCTTAAATCCAGTAAAGCAAACTGAATGCAAAATCTGTCTGTGTTGGAAATACAAAAAGTGTGAACTAGTTTAAGCCGTTACTCAGCTCGTCACTTGAAATTGACGATAGATCAATTCTTTGTAAAAGTATACATGTTGCATTTAGCAGCATTTAGCAACACAGAAGAAAACTTATTAAGTCTTAACTATTGTTTATCCAGCGAATGTCCTTTAGTGTCCAATTATTCAGGTTGACCGGCGCTATTAGCCGCTAGCACTAGCTCCAGGTGTCCCCCAGCAGGGAAGGCCGGAGCCGGAACCTGGCTAAACACGGATTCCTTCTGAACGAGTCGTTTTCCCAGCGTAAATATTAATAACGATATACATTTTAAGTGTTTTCAAAACGGCATCATTGACACAGACTTGGGACAAATAAAGGATGCTCTCCAGGTCGCAAATATCGATTGGCAACAGGTCTAGAGATAAGGCGCAGTTTATGGCTAGCTGCACCACCGGAATTGTGCAGAGATGCATCATTGAAATTCCGCGAATTTGTTTTAACAATAAAGATGGCAAAACTTACTGCTGCATTCTTCATCGGCGCATCTTTTAAAGTCGGAGAACCGCTTTTCTAAGGCTGCGGTTGAAATAAAATTAAATAAAAGTAATAAAAATCCTTGTAGGTAAAAGTATTTTGCTGCCATGTTGGCAGTTCTGTTGACTGCCCTTTCTGCTGGAGGATGAGGGCTGACGGAGCCGACACGTCAGCAAATCGCTTCCTTTCTGTTCTCTGTAGCGGTCCCACCCGAAATATGGTCAAGACTTAATGATGATCAAGAGTTTATTGAAAAACCCAGCAGAAACGTAAGAGCTGACAGAATGCAAAACGTGGGGAAATGAGATGCTTGGCGGGGGGGGGCAAGGAAACCATTTTATTAATGAACCAAAGAAAAATAATAATGAATGAAAATAGTACAAGAAATATTATTTCATGGTTTTAAAAGGCATTGGTTATGCAGTTACAGTATATTCACTCGTATTGAGTTGCACTCTAAATGTTATAACAAAACACAAAGTAAAATTATTTTGTCCTAGTAGTTGTCGAACTACTGAGTACATTTTTAGAAACCTGTATTTTAATCAACTTTAATTTAGGCACCTGGGTAAGCATCATGGTCTATGGTTTATGGTCTACGGTCAGCCTTCGTCATTCTGTGCACATCCTGTTTTAGCACCGCCTTTTCCGGTTAAACAACCAATAGCCAACTTCTTCTAGCGTGTTCTGTTTGTCTGATTGTCATGTTGCTATTAGCATGTGGAGTTTATGTTTATTCCTCAGAGTAACCGTAATTCAGTCGAATGTCTGAATATTTGTGATATAGATTCAATAAATGAGGCTTTTTTTTTTTTAAATCTGCAGGTGTAATATATAATTAGAGACCCAGGGTGATTTAGAACACAGCGGTTACAACTTTACCTAGCTGTTCCCGGTAAATATGGACGACTTGGAGAGACAGCCTGAGTCTAATGATGACATTCCTGCTGTAGAAAGGAGGAAAAAAACAAAGATGCGTTTGGCAAAGCAAATAAGTGGTGCGTTCCAAACATTTCAGTTATCTCTGTAGCATACAAAAAATATTGGTATATTTTTATCTGTGGAACCTATTATGTACTTTTTCGTCCAATACATGTATGTATTGAATGCTTTATTATTTTCTTTTTTTTTTTTTTTTTTCAGAAACACCCAAGGAAACAGGATTTCACCATAGCACAAGGTTGTGCCTGGAACAGATCAGAGAAGCCCTGCTGCACCATAGATGGCAGGAGGCAGCAGAATATATGGCATGGTATCCACAGATTTTAGAAGCCACCACATTTGTTTCAGCTCGAAAAGATAAGGAGGTGGGGTTGCCCTTGAGGTGTTAAAATGAAACTAGTTTTCCATATTTTTGACATTCACACTTTTTTTGCACGTTGCACCGAAGGTAATGTGGAGACTTGGCACTGAGATTCTTCATCATCACCCAAACTCAAAGATTCAAGACTACAACAATATCTATGAAAGGATGAAACACTCAGGATTTGGCCATTATCTGATGGTATGTTTGACCTGACTACACAGATGTTTTTACATAACTAAATGTCATTTGAGACCCGTTGTTTACTTCCCAGATCAGTCTGGAACACGCATTTCACCTGATGATTAATGGTTACATTGAGGAGGCGAAGTGTCAATTATCTGTTACTGAAAGTTGGAGATATGGGAAGGAGTCCACAGCCCAGCACCAGAAGTCAAAAATGATACAGGCCTACAGGAGTTTACTGGATTATGTGATCTGGTGTGACAAAAAATACAACCTTCCACACACAGGTAAAATGATGATGATCCCAGCACATTAACCATTAAATGTTCTTGTTCGATGTTACACTGCCATCTATAGGTCAGATCTAGTAACTACTAATTACAAATAGAATTGGTCATTTGTAGGAAATATACAGTATTTATGTGTTTATTAATTCCAGTATTAACACTTTCTAATCTCATATGCTTCCGTTTTCAGATCATGGTGAACCAGGTCAAAACAAAGACATAAATAACTACTTCAGACAGGCCTCACTGAATCTGAAGGAGATTTTGAAAATTCCAGGAGTTTGGGATCCCTTTATAGTGAGCTATGTAGAGGTTGGTCATTACCTCATTTGTTGTATTTAGTATAAAATAATAATTTAAGTTTCATAAGATAGCTAATAAAGGAATTAACATTGAAGCGGTTAAAATAAACTTTATTTGTTTAGAGTCTTTTGATTGGAGAAAACTTCCTTGTTGCTCTTTTAATGTTCTTGTTGGTCATTGTTTAATTTCAGCCCTAACTTGATGTCCGTGTTTAACCACTGCTTTTGTATCCTTATTTTTACAGATGCTGGTTTATTATAACGATCATGAGGAGGCCTTAACTGTCTTGAGTAACTACGCATATAATGACAGGTTTCCACCCAATCCAAATGCATACGTCTACCTGTACAAGTTCCTAAAGGAGCACAATCCATCAAAAAGGAAACTACTTAAAGTGATGAAGGTATATCTATTTATTAAAAAAAAAAAAAAAAGACACGTTTCTTCATGTATTTCAAAGAGGACACACCGACAATTCAAAGGTTAGAAATTGAGGACTAAGCTAATTAAAACTGTGAAACTGTTTTAAATCAGTGATATTTTAGACAGTGTTTAGGTGAGGGTGTGAGCGACTGGCGTGTGCTTGTGTGTGTGTCCAAAATGGCAGTAGCAGAGTAACACAAATTAGTATTTTCTTTTGATTCTAACACAGAGCCTTTGTGCATTAGTGCCGAGCCACGAGTTAATGTTGGAGTACAGCTCTCTCCTGCTTCACACAGGTAAAAGCACTTTTGTTGTAAAATGTATTTAAGCATTTGCCAGAAATCATTCTTAAGTTTAATGTGACATTTGTGATTCTCATTTTTAAGCAACATAGCTAACTGGTGGTGTGTGAAAGCATCCTTATTTGAATTGAAACTTGTTATTCATCAAAATATTTGACATTTTCATCTTTATTTTATTTTAAGACAAATCAAGTGACCTCCAGAAAGCATTGAAAGTGGTTTTGGAAATGCTCGATTTTGCCTGTTGGAGGAGCAACCTTGATGCTTGGAAACTTTTAAAAGCCATCATTCAAAAGTTGCAGTTACAGTATGTCTAAAGTGTTTTCAAATTTGTTTTGCTCTTCCAGTTTAAAGACATGGTGCCATACGTGTGTTTGACAATGGCAAACACATTATTTCGTTTCTTTGTGTTTTGCATTGAAACAGAGAAGACTGGCAGGATGTTATCCTCAGAAACATGAGTGAAAGAAAAGACTGGTGGCCCATGGTGCACTTCACGAGGTTCCACGCCATCCAAGACTCTGAGGAGAACCCAGAGCTTTTGGAAATAAAAGCATCAGTGATAAAAATCCTCTGTCCAGGTAGATAATTCAGTTGATTTGCCATATGTCATGTCTTTAGGTCCAGTGTTTGGAACAGCTGCTGTGACGTTAATTCATGTGGTTCTTCTTACAGACCTGCTGCTTCAGTACACAGCCGAGAGGGATCCAGTGTTGTGATGATTTTGGGCATGAGGAAGAGTTTCCCTTTTTTTTTTTTTCTTTCTTTCTTCATGTTTTGAAGGAAAAGCCACCTTTATCCTGAAGGTTCCGAGCAGATAGATTGTCCACCGTGTGGCGCTGCTGTTCTATAGTGGTTAGAATTTGAAGAAATGCAGATCTGTAAATCTGTATTGATGATTGTTTCAACACAATGATGATTCAGTTCAGACATTCTTAGGGATTTATTTCTGTAAAAATAACTATCAGAACATTACAGAGAAAACAGGCCTGGTAGCAGAAAACATAGTGGAACTGACACGTGATTGGTATTATCTTAAAATATTCAACATTAGTCTTTTATTTTCTTTAAGTGCAATGTGTACTGTAAGCATTGGTTACAATATTTACCATATACAAAACTTAAACTTCAAATTTTTTGCAATTTATTTTGTGTATTTTTCCCCCCAGTATATTTTTTTGTAATAAATAATGTCATTCCAAATGTTGCAGTTTTTTGTCCTTCAGGTTGAATTGCAAAATAAATATTTGCATGCATATTCCATTATATAATAATAAGATTCTGTTTTATTATGCCACATTGTCAGGCATGCAGCAGTTCAGCTCTGTGTGTGTGTTGCTTTGCAGTCATTACATAAACCAAAGCCTAAAGCACTTGCCTGAACTACAAGAGCAGCTGCAGAGGGGATCTGGGAATACACAACACATGTCACTGGAAAATTGAAAACTGAAAGCAGTGGAGAGGCTTGGGTTGCAGTGGCCACCATTGTGTGCGCAGGCATTTGTGTAAAAGAAAGAAGTCCAAAAAGAAGAGAAGACACCGGAGAATGTTGACACGGCCCTGGTTGAGAAGAACGGGCTTGACCAGTTGTTCTTTTTGAACGGTCCACATAAACCTCCGCGAGTTCGGCATCTTCTTTGTTTGCTACTTCCTGTTTGGTGCCGAGAGCGCGCCCATTGGTTGTCTGTAAACGTGACGTCACGTTTACGGACAAACGAATGATGGCAGAATTATGCCCGTTTTAGGATGACAACGGTGATACAGCACATTTCAGAAAACCTTTATCCTCAAAAAGCCACAGCATGTGACCTTAAAACAAATACTGATCTTTTGAAAGCTTCCCGAGAGTAAAGTCAAAGCATCTCTGCCGTCCTTCTGGTGTTACACGCAGCATGTAAGACCTTCCTGAGTGGTGATTGACAGCTAATTTCATCTTATAAATGTGTAGGCAGCTACATGGACCCATAAATCTACACTCGGCCCTGCTTCCCAGACATTAGTGCTGCAAATGACATCGCTGCAAGATGGCTCCACCGGAATCCCAACAGAACTACAAAGTGAGTGAATGAAGCCCATCTTTATACAAGATATTTCAACACAATACAAGACTATAATAGCTGTGTTATTGAAGACTAAACTGCTGCTCAGTGGGACTGGAGTGTGTGTCCTCTGATGGGCTGGTGATCGGTCCAGGGTGTATTCTGGCCTGCACTTCTGGGAAGGTTTCTGGAACCTCCATGATTCTGTGATCAGGAATAAACAATGAAAGACGGTTAACTTTGAATCAACCTACTGAGTAAAGAATTCTATTAATAACCCAGGAAATGAGTATTTATTATTAAAGCTGTTGGATACATTTGATCATTTTAATAGCGACCCACCAACCCCACTGATACCGCCAGATCATTCAATGATGTGTGGAAGGAAAGTAGAATCTAACAGGTCATTAGTGCCTCCTAAAGCTCACAGAGAGATGCTCCAGGACATTTGTCTCACTGTCACTTGACAAGCATAATAATTGTGTAATTAATCATCAGCGCAGTGCAGATTAACTCCTGAAGGAAAAACAAGGGGAGGGCTGTTTTAGGTCCAGGGCTGGTGCAGAAAAGGGCTTGTTACTTGTGTGTATGTTTTGTTGTTGTTGTTGTTGTTGTGAGACAATGATATTCATGGGGGTTAGTTCCTTATTACCGTGAAGGCTGCGCTCTTAGCATACAAAATCTCTCTGCAGCTAGTGACTCAGGATTTGGCTTGGCTCTTCTGCAGAGTTCTGAGGATTTATAACCCAAAAGCAGAACCTGCAGTGACACTGTGGCATCTCCTTGACTCTGAGCGACATTTGAGGATCGAATACTTCAAATGTGGGAAGAAAAGAAAAGGAACTGCAAAAGTGTGTTATGTGTTATACAATTTGGACTTAATATATTGATGTGTTTGTCAGAGGTGCATGCTACTTGTAGGAGGTGAGTAAAATAGGAAAACAGATCAAGCTGGGAGCTTATGAACCTTGAACAGCCTTGTTAAATATACTTAAAACCCATGCTTTCCATTCTACTGCTACTCAAGTATCTGGTATTTACTGTAATTTTGATATAAAAAATGAAAGTCTAAAAATAAAAGCCCCAGTGTGTCAAAATAAAAGCAAAAGTGTTTCATTTATTTATACACGTGGCTCAGATAAGAGCCTCATTCTTATTTTTAATCACGACCCGTGGGATAACCTAAACTATATGCTTTTTGAAAGTGAATCGACTGATTGTTTATTCGGCTTAACATCTAAAAATGCACAAAATGCAGTCGTAAATGTGAAAAGTAGCTGCTATCTAGAGATAAAGATATAAATTTAAGTTTACACAGAACTGCATTTACCATTTTACAGGCCACGTAATGCCCATTAGACACATGTCCTGACCGACGCGGCGCACACCTCAGGATTTAATATCTGGTGTGAGTGTGTGTGTGTGTGTGTGTGTGTGTGTGTGTGTGTGTGTGTGTGTGTGTGTGTGACACCTCCACGTGTTCTTACCTTAACTCTGAGCTCCGAGGAGGCTGGCCCACTGCAACGCCACTGAAAGAAGACAACAATCGGGAAATATGGGGTGGAAAATGCACAAGAGAACTCCAGGCAGGCATCAATTATTAAGACAGGCGAGATAGCAGCGACAAATCTACAGAAGAAGCCTTCAGAGGCTGTTTGCCTGACAGCGCGCTGGAACAAAATATTGCTTCTGGAGGGAAATAAATGAACAAGGGCATGTTGAAAATGTGTGTTGAATGAGCTTTGGGTCATTTTTGTTTAGGATTTAACTTTAGCCTTGATAAAACAAAGTAATATTCATCCATCCATGTTACCTTTGCATCAAGTATTCATGAAGTACTGTTTGTGACTGGAACTGATTTATAAGTTATTTTCTGCAGTAAATTCAACAGCAGGTCACAGCCCGTGGGGGATTAAAAGTCCTAAACCTGGATAGTTTTTATTTAATTTTATTTAAAATTTTATTTATTTATTTTTGCTATGTTCTTTTAATTTATGTCTCGTCCCACCGTTTCTGTGTTTCTGGATAAGGACACTTCACGTGCGATGATCTTTAAATTATAGCCAGTATAAACCATAATGGATGTTTGCACCTTCAGAGAAGTCAGAGATGTCGTCATGGAGAAATCATTCAGCGAAACACCCACACATTCAATGATCAGCCTGAGCCTGTCTGCAGAGGAGCCATGTCTCACACAAAGCCCTGAAACTTCACAGGTACAATACAAAGTGGGCTGGTTCTTTCATGAAGTCGAGCCTTTAGCCACGTTGACTCATAACCACATTGCCGGTACCCACTCTTTCGCTCTGTGAAAGCATTGATAAAACCACAACCAACTAGGCCTAACCGTAGGAAAAATTGAAGAGACTGAAGGTTTTGAAAATACAGTTGGGGGCCTGGTGTGTTTTGAATGATGATAGCAAAAGGTTGGTTGACCTTGGTTTGGAAACTCTCATTTGAATAGGCTGTGTTACGGCTAATGGCTGTAAAACAAAAATAAATAAATAAATAAATGAAATGTTTCACTCTTGAGAACAAATACGCTGATTGGGTGTTGTTTCTAAGAGCCACTGTCACTGTTTAGGTGCATTTATGGGTAGAAATGCTAGTCTATCTGGTTGGTTCAGCTGAGATGTCTTCAATTGTTGGCTAACCTGCTATTTGGGCTGACCTCCATGGTGTGTTCCATTAAATCTCCACCCTCAAAGACATCAACAGTACGTTTAATGGTGTGAGTTCTCAATCATCCAGTTCATTGTGGTTTAAGTGCTTCAGTCCAAGGTGACTGGCCTTCTATTATCACATTCAAAGACACTTCACTTCTCATCCCAAAGGTGTCTCCACTTCAGTTGAGTTCTTAGAGTGGAGTTTTTAATCATCTGCTGGGAGTTCGGTTCTAGGGTCCTAACTCCCTGACCATCAGGTGAGTGGTCACAGTGACTTGGCGTGATCCCCTTGAGGGTCATAACCCCATTGTGCCTCCATGTGGGCTCTTGAGAACACGTGAGTGGAGGTTGAGTCATCTGAACTGGGAGTCAGATGGTCTTCTGCACGTCACCCAGATGGAAAATGTAGATTTCTACTGGAAAGTTATATAGACTAAATCACTGTAAAAGCCATGAATTTTACTGAAGAAAAACACCTTATAACCCAGCAACATGAAGGTTAACTCAACCATATGCAAGAGCTGCTAAAGTTCCACATTATAGGGACTGAAAAGTTAGAGCTAAACAGTTCAGACTCGGCTTTAACCTCTGTTAAATCTGTTTGCTGCTAAACCTTCTTTGTCCAGCGTCGCAGAAACTGTGTGCTTCTGCTTTTTGCATTCAAAAAGCTGCGATGGTGTATTACAGCCTGACGCTTTGCTGTCGGCCCTTTTTGGAGACTGGCCTTTAAATTTGCTGTTTGCGTGTCTTTGTCCTGTGTTTAACTGTGTGTTAGGTCAGATTAACAAATGGTAAGGCCGGTGGCAGGCTGAATACCAGCATTAACCAGAGAACAATGGGAGCGTGGAATCAAGCCCATTCACAACCTGTCTGACAGCTTGTTGTGTTGATGTCATCCTCTGACTCAGGCCGTTACCACCACCGCTGTCACCCTGGACGCTTGGACGCATGACATCACTAAACATCCCATGTCACTCCTCGCTTCCCTGCTTTCGTTGCTCTTCTTTTGTCTCTCTGGGCCTACGTTTGCGTACTGATCAGCTTTCCCGCATTGTCGGCTTCCACCGACGGACTGGGAACGAGGAACAGGGCAGGAAAATAAGTCATTAGCTTTCCAAGGAGATTCAGATAAAGGAGAGAAAACTTAAGTGCCATGATGGTTATAAGAACCACAAGTGTGTGTTCAATGATCCTCTTTTATCATCTTCATATTACCTGCTGTTTTAATTGTCAGACCGCTTTAACAAATAAATAAGCAAAAGCGAAAAAAGATTGTAAAGTGTAGCTGAAGAAAGTGAAATAACAGAAGTGGCTCATTTTTCCTCAGGCTTTTGGAGACTTTGCAGACGTTATGAGATTTTTCATTCACAGCTTCTTTGACTTGAAAAACAGCGTAAAAAAAAAAAATACACGAATTTCTGCCTGACCCTCGTCATGAACAGATGCACAGAATATGCACTGACTTAGTATCAGTCATGCAGGTGTCGTCCAGAACGGCTGGGCGACACCTGCACTGCCCCACCCATCCTTCTTTTCAGTGGTGAAGCAGCCCAGGACGCCCCTGCAGCAGGTGACCCCCCCACCCCCCCATCCTGGAAACAGTTGCTATTGACATGACATGATTATCTGCAGTTGCAGAGAGAGTCATTGTTATTTATATTGTCTTATCCTTGTGCTTATTTCAAAGGTCAAGGGCAACGAGCGAGTACGGTAGTCCCCAAAAGCTTGCTGTAGTTGAGTGGTGGTTGTAGTGGTGATGGGGAGTCACTGCTTGGTTTTCAACTTCAGAGAAGACACAACAATTTAATAAACAGACATCCAATGTGTATAAATATCTGGGGACCTCATCTAACATCCTGTTATAAAAAGCCACCTGTGTGTGTGTTTGGTGTGTGTGTGTGTGTGTGTGTGTGTGTCCCTGACATGTTCTGGAGCAAGATCAAAATTAAATTTGGCCTTTACTGCCGGGAGGATGATAGTATAGGCTATTCTCAGCATTGTAATCTTCTCAGATTTCATCAAATAACGAGGGGAAAAAATATGCAAAACACACACAGTAAATTCAGTCTACACGTATCAGGTGCTAGAGTGGTGCGGGACGAGGAACTCAACTGTAAATGTGAGCAAGCATTTACATTTTTCAGTTGTTGACTGGACAATATTTGGCTGTTGCTAAGTGACCGCGGATGATTCACCCCTCTGCAGGCGAAGGGACTTACCAACCTGAATGAATAATACTGAGCAGACTAGCCCAACTCAGAGAAAATAGGGCTGTTATGAGTTCAGTGATGGAGCTGTTATTGTTAGCTGTAAACGCTACTTCTGCTGCTAATCTGTCACAGCTGCCAGCCTTGATAACACATAAAAAAGGGGGCATTTGTTCTTTAAGGAAATTATTTTCTTTTATTTTTACTGCCTCCCTGTAGAGTTGTGGGAGGCTTTGCAAAGAGGTCAGTATCACAAGATGATCTATTAAATGTTTGATGCATTTTTACTGAGAAGAATCAGCCTCGCATCTCATTTTGTTATCTTTCCAATTGCCCAAAAGGTAATTGGGACAGTAATGTAGGTTAAAGTGCATCCCTGACAGGATTAAAGAAATAATTATTTGCTTGTTCTTCAGAACAGCCTGATTTTTTTTTTTTTTATTTTTTTATGGCTGCTTGATCAGACATTCAAAGCATCCTAACATGGAGGAAATGGTTCCGTAAATGTCAGCTGAAGAAGGAACTTGGTCAGATAATTAAAATGCTGGCACTCAAACGTGTAGCCTCAGTTCAAGTGTCACTGCTAATCTATGGTATAACGGTTTTAGTCAGTGAAAAAGCTGAAACATCAACACTAGCTAAATAGCTAACTCCTTAACTCTTTGCTTTACTCCTCCAGCTGTGTTTTAAATGCATATTATGTGTATTTTTCATCATTCACATCACCTGTTGTTCCAGGCAATCTTTGTAAGCCCTGCAGTTTTGTTCCAAGTCAGTTACAATGTGTCTGCTTTGATGCCTTCTGCCTCTTTTGACGACATGTGACACAAACTCAAAGATAAACTCTGAAACTCGTGTTAAGCACAAGGTCAGTAGTTAAGAACAAACCCACGTCCAGCACAAAAACACACGCGTGGTGCTGCCAGTGTTTCAGAAGGAGGCACCATAATGTGTTGACAGACGGGGCGCTGACAGGCTTTTTCTTTTTGGGCTCTCAGACAGTTGGTGCAATGATACGCACAGTGCCGAGCTTCAGCAATGAACAAAACTCTATTCTGGAAATCCGTGTCAGTCCTCTGGCCCCGAAGGTTTTTTTCTCATTCAATTAAACAATCCAGTGAAGCTAATCAAATACATTTGAAATGTCAGGGAGCTAATCTGCCCATCGCGTTTCAAGATGTTGGACCCATTTGAACCTGTGTACTGTGTTACGGAGCTGGGACGGAAGAAGAAAGGAAGCCGATTATTATGCAGATAAGAAACGGGTATTGGTTGACAGACTGTCGAGGTCTTGGCAGTGTCTCTGCTCACCATGTTGATTTTCAAGCTGTTTGGTCTGCAGTTGGCCCATCTGTGCCATTCCCTCTCCGAAACCATCACCAGCACCCATTTTTAAAACACACATCACTGAAGGGGAATGAAGTTAATGGCCAGATGGGATGGAACTCTGAGCAAGGGGGCTGTTTCTTTGCATTTGAAAGTCTAAAATCAGTCATTAGTAAATGGGCTAATTTGTAATTCAAACACTGTCTCCTGGGTCTCTGCTAAATGAATGTATGGATGAGAACTGGTGTTCAAGGTTACATAAGGTGGAGTGCTTGTGCTGCTGGAAATGCAACACCGAGCCTCCACCTCGCCGAACACAGGAAGTGGTTTGCGTCTTTCAGCTGTTCCAGCCAGCGCCACAGTGTGATCACTCATTTTTTCCATGCAGAAAAGGCAAACCACTTGACTACATAGTGAAGTTTCACATCGCTGCCTTGACATTATCTTGTCTCGTGAGTGTGCGTGTGTGAGTGAGATCCTGAGACAGATATGAGAAATCACTCTTTGTCATGTTTTCCATGGTCTCACATTTGCAAAGCAGGATATTGTCACCGCAGCACAGCATAAGAGCTCACAGAAGGTTACGTTCTGTAGCGCGCTCAGAAATGAATGTTAAAACTTGCTAACATCGATATTCTAAAGAATGGTTGAGCGCTGCACGCTAATAGGATGAGCTCGTTACAGCGCATGGAGTTAACATGACTGCACTGAAGTCTGAATTAGAGACACTTTATTGGGCTGTCAGCGCTTCCCAAAACAGATGCATTCGATAAGAAAAGATGTGTTCATTCAGCAGACAGAAAATAATTTTGCTGCATTTAAACCAGCCTACGCAGATGACGCAATACAGATTTGCACTTGCTAGCCAGCCTCCACCACTTGTACAAACACAAATAAACTACCTACACACCATGCCTCCAACTATGACAACCTAAACAGCCACTACATGCCTTTAATCAGCATATTTAAAAGATGATTCATATGCAGTGCAACTGCTAGGAGGCCATGTCAAAGTTCAAGGCTGAACCAGCCTGAGCCGATATAAGATCACTACCATCACATATCAGCAGACCGCTTTCACACTTTTGACAAGGTAAACGTTTTCTGTTATCGCCCCAGAGCTCTTCTGTTGTCATAGAGCTAAACGCATAGAATGGTGTCACCTCCACAAATGTTTAGCTAGATTAAACATATAGGCAGAACTGGTTCCATTTACATAAACCGGCTTTACTGAGCAAGCATGTAGAGCTCTTTGCACAAAAACCAATATCAAATATCTTGGATACTTGAAGACAGATGTTAGAAATGATGTCACCCGTGTTGTCATTTTAGCGAGCACCACCATCTTCGTGATGCTATTGCTCCTGTTCTGACTGAGACGTCACATCGTGCTTCTGTTTTCTCAGTTTGAATTAGGGATTTTACAAAAAGCCAAACAAATTTGTAGAATTCAAAAATCATCACAACCTGAAATGTGGCAGCCCAGACAAGAACAACTCAAACTGTTTGACACAGTGTTTTTAACTTAATAACATTTGCAGGGTGATGAGATGATTATTGGGGAAGAATAGGTAAAACAAAGTTGATCTAAATATGTATAATTTGAGGGTTTTTCCTCTAGTTTCTCTGGTATTTCCTCAAAGTTATAGGTCTTTTATTAGAGCAGTATAGACAGCGCTTCACATACCCTTTATCACAAATGAAACTGGAGGAGTTGGGAAGACAATCCGACAGGAGTTTGATCAGCTGTGTTCATTTATAAATAACTGGTCGGGGAACTAATAATAGAAGCAATAACACGTGCCCGGCATTGTTTCGAGTTGCCAGTGAGGATAAATATGGAGCAGACATTATATTTGGTGTTTGAAAGCCTGTGAGATTCCTTCGCTGCGACACAGGTCGAGTCATATGAGGCAGAACAGTCAGCCAACTTGGCAACTAGTTCTCAGCACTGCGGCCAAAGACACCTACTTATTATCACCAGTGATGTTACCTCCATCACAGGTCACTGGCTGTTCTTCAAAAGCCAACAAGCCTTTTGTTATGTCACTGTTGTATTGCTTATGGACTACACATGGCTGTTTTATGTCACTTCAGGAAGATCTTCAACACAAGCAAGCAAGCAAACAAGCATGTTTTGTTACCCTTTATAAGTTGATGTTTTCATTTTGCTTAAAGTATGAAAAGCTTGATCTCTGCCAGCAACTGATGAGAACCTACACAGACATAATGCATATCCTCTTTCACCCTTGTGATCATGATATTTAAACGTTTAGGTTGATTAGATGCATAGTTTTTTGAGCAACACGTGAAGGCAACGAGCCTTCATTCTCAGGCTCTTATTGAGACTTTTGATTGGCTGCCAGTGACATCATCTCCGCACGTACGTGACGTTAACGGTAGGTTAAAAGACTGCCTGGCCATTGACTGTACACGAGCCAGCCACAGAGGCACGCGCTTCAACGAAGTCCCTCCCTCTCGTGGGCGGGGCCTCACTGTACCAGAGCCTCATATTAATTATTAATAACGAAGCATTATTGGCTGACGCTGCTGTCAGTCACGCTGCGTGACCCGTGTAGGCTGGCAGATTTCCTTCAGTATTATTTGTGGTGGAGAGCAGGGTGAAAGTACTACTGAAAAATGTTGCCTCTCCACGACACTGGGACGGACTGAATGGAGCAAGCGGAGATAACAAATCCGTCTGCAACACAACGGTAAGCACAAGTACAATTCTTGTAAATTATGTTTCCGTGAGAAGTTGTGGCTGAAATGCGCAGTCGCTTAGATTTCAAACGTTTTTATAATTAATGAAGACAGTAGAAATTAATTTGTCAGCACTGCAGTCGTCTGGTCAGATTAGTGTTGATTATGCTTGCAATTACTTTAGACATAAGCGTTTTATCACAGCTGTCACGTTGATGACATCCCACCGATGCGACAGAGTTACAATTTCCCTCAGCGTTGATTAAAAAACAAACACAAAACAAACGAAAAACCCTCGTACGCGACACACGCCACACGTCAGTTGTGAATGTATTCCCTGTCTTGCACGGCTCATTTAATCAGTTCCACTCGGAGTTTTCACATTCTAGGCACGTTCTCATGCCGGTTTAATCAAAGAAATTTGTCCATGAATGATTTCTGGTTTTGCTGTAGACGCACAGTGCGAAAAGAAAGCATATAACATGCTGGGGAGAAATGTCTTTAAAATGCTAGTGCCCGCGGAAAGAAAAAGAATAGCTATTAAGGTTTAGTTTCTATTTAGGGATAGAGACCAAACTGCAGCATAGCATTTGATGCAGTATTTTCTTTTTCTCCTTTTTTTTTTTCTCCCTCTCTCTTCATAAAAGCTGTAGCACACTCAGCAGGGATGGCATGAAAAATTCAGCATTACTTCCACACAAACAATTTATGATTCAGTTACAGGCTGCTGTGTGATGATTTCAGTGTTTATTATTACCGGACAATCAGCCACACCTACATTTTGCCACCAAGTTGGGTGCAGCCCTGCAGGTGCTGATACTATTAATCCTTGGCTCCAGTAGGTGTTTGTGTGTCCGGAGGTCAGCGTTTGTACGTTCAGGTTCAGTCACGCCCACCAACGGGCTTTTGCAAAGATTTCACTCGAGGCCTCATGTGTTTGAATGTTTTCTTTCGCCACAGAGCGGCTTGTTGACTTCTCCATAAACGTCCAGCCTTCAGCCTCCCCATGCCTCCATCTCCACTTGACGAAAGAATTGTGGTGGCTCTGCCAAGGCCGATCCGACCTCAGGAACTCCATTTGCGCCTGGACACCAGCTACCTGGACTCCATCACCAGCAGCAGCAGCAGCAGCAGCAGCAGCAGCAGCAGCGGCAGCAACGCAGTCATCAGCACCACCGTGGTGAAGATCCAGGCGAAGGCCGATATTGTAACGTATATGCCCTCATCCAAAGGCTCCACGCGCTCTTTGTCGTGTGGATGCAGCAGTGCGAGCTGTTGCTCTGTGACTACCTATGAGCGGGATAGCCAGAGCCTCAGCCACAGCCCGGTGAGTGCAAGCAGCCCCAACCTCAGCTATGCCGGACCCCCAATGCCTAGGGTCAGCAACCACGAAGCATTAAGCACCTCCAGTCTCACTCCGGGTACCTCCAAGGCCCTGTCAAGCGTGAGAGTCATTCACCCCAATGAGCTGGCCAAACGGTTGATCTGCTGCCCCTTGGGACACCCTGTGGGGCCCGTGCCGGTCATCATCGACTGCCGGCCCTTTATGGAATACAACAAAAGCCACATCCGTGGGGCGGTGCACATCAACTGCTCCGACAAGATCAGCCGACGGCGATTGCAGCAGGGCAAAATCACTGTGCTGGACCTCATCTCCTGCCATGAGGGCAAAGACTCATATAAGGGCATCTTCTCCAAAGAGATCGTGGTTTACGACGAGAGCACTGCAGACCCCAACAGGCTGACGTTCTCCCAGCCGCTCTATGTAGTCCTGGAGTCACTGAGGAGGGAGGGCAAAGACCCTATCATCCTCAAAGGTACAGTCAGTGCAAAGTCAAGGCATCACGAAAGATGAAAAAAATCTTTTCTCAATTCTAGTTTAACCCTGGGGGGAGTAAATCAGTTGTGTATTGAATGTGGGCACATGACAATATGCTCTGTGTGTGTGTGTGTGTGTGCGTGTTGATCCTTACTCTGTACTGTTTTGGTCAGCTGGTCTTGGCTGTAGTTTCATCACTACGTCAACACTCCCAACCTTGCTCGCTGGGCATCAGATCCATGCATGTTCAGTCCTTCTTACGCATGTGCACACCCTCCTCACCTGACTCCTGTGTGACAGCTTGAACGGCCTGCAGGCAGCGAGCCGCAGCAGTTAGTAAATAAAGCGGCTGACTAAGGTAACATCCCCGCGTCGCTGCCATGTTTCCTATCTTTGGTGAGCGTGTTTGAAGTCGCATGTTCAGTCGGGGGGCTGGGCCGGGAATGCTTGCCAAATGCCCCTGAGTCACAGCCACGAGATCACAGCACCTTCATCTCCTCTCTTCCTTTTCGTCTTTCTCTTGAGTCTGCTTTGATGGCCTTTCCAGCCTCTCACCCTGCTTTAACAGTTCTTTTTTTTTATTCCCGTAAAACCCAAGAAATCCCTTCATTTGAGGGAACCAAACACAACCGCAATTGATTGATATGTATATTTATCTCCCATATGTCTCCATTTATATGTCTGACTGTTGCTTGTATACTCAAAAGACATACCTATGAACACAACATTACTAACTCTGGAAGCATGTTGATGAGAACTGTATTATTTCTAAAAAAAAGGTTAATGATATTCCGCCAAAGGCAGAACATTTTCTGTTTCTAATATATTACAGTAAATGTAATCCATCTGAAATGCAACAGCAGTGTCAGGAAGGTGTAGGGCGAGCGATGGAAACTGCAGCGCTGTGGTGTGAGAGCCAGAAGCGGTACTTTCTAAGCAGGAACTGAGCCTGCGGTTCATGAAAGCGGTAAACACCGTTTTCACGTCTCCCTGCGTGAGCTCTTTTCAGCCATAATAACAGGCGGTCACACTACATTTCATCTCACCCTTCTGTGCTCCTTCTTGAGATTCTGTTATTGCCTGTCTGATGTGAAGGGTCACGTGTATGACATAGCCATGAAAAGAAGAATTTTGGTTAAAGCAGAATAAAGGTTTTCTATGTCAGTGTGCTAAGCTCATAACTCATAGCTCAAACTAATTGTTCTAGCGCTAACGATAACAGTACATAGCATAAACATGTAAGAGTATGGCAGTATTATGGTTATCTATCCACTCAATGACTAAATGTAAAAGCTGCCAGTAAATACTCCCTTTATTTACTACAGTGAAATTATTACTGAGATGAGGGCAACATCACGATAATGAGCAGACTGTTTTATCATGGAACGGCTGTTGCTGCTGACTGGAGATCCTCGCCTGGATGCCAAAGAGGAAGCCGTGTGATGACCTCACATGACATGATGTCAGCTCTTCCATAGTGAACAATGCAGCAGTTTTTCTGTGTGTGTGTGTGTGTGTGTGTGTGTGTGTGTGTGTGTGTGTGTAGAATCACCACAACAACTGTGCTGAAGGGAAACTTTGGCGCCACTGGCAACAGGTGCAAACTGTTATTTGCAGAAGTGCAAATGTCCAGTGGGAAGTATTTTTAACCCCAATGTGATTTACCTGCAGATTAGCAGGGGGGATTTCTTGCATAGTGGAAACGGTCTTAGCAGCTATTTTAGTCCTTGGTGCACATAATTACTGAAAACTGAATCATTTTGCCATCAACACTCTTTGGTTTTGGAAAGGGCCTTTTACATAAGTTTGAGTTGATTCTAGTGCTTTAGTGCAACATGCATCAGTAGTGGTTTTAGCGTTAGCTCTGTCTCAAAAGACAAGGTTTCAAGTAAGGTTGGATGAGTCAGCGCTGAGAACATTCACCTTTTGGATGAGATAAGTAAAGGCATTTCCAGAAACCTGTAATATTTTGCATCTGTTTGTGTTCAGGAGGCCTTAGCTGCTTTAGGCAAAGCCATGAGAACCTTTGTGAGCACTCTCTGCACCTCCACGAGGGTTTGGACACCGGCGCAGCTGCTGGCCTGACTGGGGCGCTACCTCACTCCCTCCCCTCCACCCCAGACATCGAGAATGCAGAGCTGACTCCGATCCTGCCCTTCCTCTACCTGGGGAACGAGCACGACGCTCAGGACATCAACCTGCTGCAGCGCTTTCACATCGGATACATCCTGAACGTGACCACCCACCTGCCGCTCTACCACTATGACACGGGCCTGTTTGTCTACAAGCGCCTCCCCGTCACAGACAGCAACAAGCAGAACCTGCGCCAGTACTTTGAGGAGGCCTTTGAATTTATTGGTATGGTATTTATTGGTATTGTTAAATAAAACCCCAAGTACAAGGCATTGTGACATCTGGGTTTATAAAGTGAAATGTCCTTAGTTTGATGCATCTCTCTCCTCCTGGTTGTCGAACAGATTAGCAAACCTGATTGGATTGTGTTCTGATTTGATGTTTCTCTCTGCAGAGGAAGCACATCAGGCTGGTATAGGCCTTCTGATACACTGCCAGGCAGGCGTGTCTCGTTCAGCTACCATCGTGATCGCCTACCTGATGAAGCACACATGGATGACCATGACAGACGCCTACAAGTTCGTCAAAACCAGGAGACCCATCATCTCCCCCAACCTCAACTTCATGGGTCAGCTGCTGGAGTTTGAGGAGGACCTCAACAACGGAATAACGCCACGCATCCTCACACCAAAGCTGAGCGGTGTGGAAACCGTCGTCTGAGCAGACACTTGGACTCTCTCTCTCACCGCTCCCTTTGAGAGAAAGCTGCTGCTCGAGCTGCTCCAGAGCATGAGAGCCACCGCTCTCTTCTTGAATCTCCTCATGTTCACTTTGGACTCTCCAGAGTGCCTCCGCTCTGGGTCACTGGTGATGAGAAATGCCAAAAATCTCAATTGTTGGACCTGGCCACGGTCCCAGAGGAGGAGGAGGGGGAGGAGGAGGCACAGGGTGTGAGACATGGGGATTGAGAGGAAGAGGGGCAAGATGGTCGACAGAGAAGCAAATGAGAGGGCAGAGAAAACCCATCTGGACTAGATATTCTGTGTGCTAAGAGGCAATTGTAGAGACAGTTTATGTTTGCAGACTAGCAGGTTTGGCCATGGCAGTGCCTGTCCATAAAACACATTTTAAAAAAGAATGACGAAGAGTTTTGGTGTGCTGTTGTTCTATTTTTATACAGGGGCCTATGGGAGCCGAGCCCATGGCGGCTATCTGTGCAATAATTTCACAGAGGAATACAAATGACACGTGTAAATAGTGATAATAATGAAAATTGTCCAGCTGTTTGCTTAAAGGCCATTTTGTTGTTGATGTAATTACTGTTGTTCAGTTCTGTATGTTTATAATGCAGTTATGCTAATATATTTTGTGTGTGTACACACAACACGGGGTTTATTTTTTTAAGTGCAGCTTGTTGGGTAAGGCCAGTCGCCTGCGTATTGTACGCAGAAAAACAAACCCATATTTTGTGTTTGCATCTCCATTTCTGCCATTCCTGCATCCGCTTATGCAATATCTGCCATGAAAGTGTTTCTTTTTTATGCATGACTGCCAGCAGATAAAACAAGGCTTTGAAATAAGCGAAACGCATAAACCAGGGCTCCCAGTTTGATGTATCGCAACGGAACAGAGGAATTTCCCTGCCTGCTTTAACTGCTTCCTCTGTTCTTCTCGATCCCGTTCACCCACGAGTCGGCTCTGTCGTTATGTTGTTATGCGTTATCAGCCTTACACGCCCTGAATTTGGAGCCACTTTTGTGTCGATCACAAGGTAGCAAAATTGAGGTTGGGCTTGTCTCCGCATGAGGAAGCGGTACAGTAGTAGTAGCAGTATCACTCTTATCTAACCGTTGGCAACCCCCTGCCCACTGACATTAAGCCACAGTTAAGTGGACTCGCCTGCCTTGCACAGGCAGGCACCGCTGTCACGTGCTGCTCTAGTGCCTCCGTCGATGCCTTAATTCATGTGTCACCACCGGGCCTGTGCTTGGGGCAGCATCACGTGCAGAAAAATGCAGAAGCAGGTCAGATTTGAACTCCCACGCACAGAAGCCCCCCTCCCTGTTGGGTGTAGGGCAACACATAGATATGACTTGAGGAAAGCTTGTTGTGTACGTTCAGAGATTCTGACCAGAACGGCCGTTTGGTCTCCTGGTGCGTTTGAATTCAACATTTCTGTGAATTGTAAACCTAAAAAGTGGTGATGCATAGAGTCACGTTCACATTCATCTTTATATATTTTGATCCAAAGCGTAGGTTTTTGTCATTACGGTTTGTATGAATTTGGATGCCTCAGATTTAATGGAAAAGATAAGCATGACAGTTGATAGCACCCAATAGAGAAGCATGCACATTCCCAACTTCAACACCGCAAATGAAAATAAAACGTTAAATTTTAGAGATCACTTAACAGAAGCCAACATAATAAATATTATTTTAACATCACAACTCATCTTTGAACGCATTGGTTTTGAATAAACTAAAGGGCTGTAAACGTTTGAATGGGCAGTCCTTTAAAAGTATTATTATTTTTGCTGAGCGCCATCATATGCTATGGTTTCTCTGTTTTACGAAAACAAAGCACAGGGCTAATAGCTCGTCAAAGCTTGCCACAGACTTTTTTCAGCTTCTACAAACCTTTAACGTGCACCTGACAGTAACACGGGGGTGGGGGGGGTGCGAGCCGCCAAACCATCTACAAGGTGCACTTGTCACGGCTTTACGACATTCAGACAAACTGAGCTTCAAGCAGAATCCCTCATGTGAAAAACGTTCACGCTATGCAAAAAAAGAAATTGTAACAGACCCTCGTGTCTCCCCTATATATATATGTGTGTGTGTGTGTGTGTGTGTGTGTGTGTGTGTGTGTGTGTGTGTGTGTGCGTGCGTAAGGAGAGTGCTTATCATCTGAGCCAACATATAAAAATGTACCTTTTTGTGCCACTGCTGATTCCTACAGCACATGGCTTTTGTATGTAAACATCTCTTTAAATAGAAATGCAACCTTTATAATGGAAAGCTCCAAAAAGATTCATTGGAACCCAAAGAAGCTGTCATGTTTTAACAGTATGCTTGAGTCCTGTAAGAAAAAACAACTCCCCATTCTGTGTTTGTACATCTTTCTCTGTCTCTGTAGTCAACCGTCGAGTATATTCAGTGTATAAAATATTATCTATTTTCTTTGTAAGCATATATTCATTACTATTTTTGCACTGACATGGACAAATGGGTTTATTTTTTTCCACAAAGGGTGCTATTATCATGGAGGCCTTCTCCCACACCTTTTTTGCATGACTTGCTTAAAATTGGTTTGTCTCACTCTTGTTATACTACCACTCTTGTTGCGGTTGCAGCACTGTACTTTTGTAATTCTGACTTGTCAGCTTTGAAATAAACAGGGGAGGCTTTAAGTTTTGATTTTTTTTTTTTTGTTTTGGCTTCCCGGGGGTTCGTTGTCTCCTGCTCCGCGTCCAATGTGGAGGAACTGTGGATGGAGCGGGAGCAGGTCTTCGTTCTAGACATGACGTGTTTGCAGAGAAAATGAGAATGAGAAAGCAGCACATCAATAACATTTTGGAAAATGATGTTTGTGTCAATTTTCAGCTTTCTGTGAAGAAATAATAGAGAGTTGGGTGGTGGGAGTTATTTTGCAGACTATTACAGTAAGGGCTGATGGTTTGGGATAGAACATCTGATTGATTTGTGATTGTTTCTAAGTACTTTAGTATATCCACTGTGATGCCCACTGACACCCTCCCTCTGCCGACTGCACCATCACCCTCTTGGTTTTGTTTTATTGCACACTGGCCTGACGCTATCAATCTCCCTCACAGCTGTTATCACATCTGTTTTTAAGAAAACATCACCTGCTTCTGCCAGAGTATCACACATAAAGGGACTAAGTGAGAACACCGCAGGAATTATATGTAATTTAAATTGAAGCATTAATCGACTTCAGAGCCAACTGCTTTAGCTCAGGATGCTTCACTGCATTTAAGGAAGCGACACAACAAAGTTAATTAAAACCTGTGCATAAAACCAACCCTCTCAGCAGTGACAACAGTTTAGCACCAAGAGATGTGTAATTCAGTGTTCTTTATATTTGAATATTCAAACATCAAACCTTATTGTTTTGTGCTGAACTGAAGGACCTGCAGTGGGTGTGGTGCCGCGTAACTGGGAAAACTATTTTGATAGTCGGTTACAGTTATAGTATGGTGATATGACTCTGTGGGCTCTCCGCCGATACCTTCATAGAGCTAAAAATAAGGCTAATGCTCATGCTACAGCAAAAGCTCGCCCTGCATGAAGAAATTAAAGGCTAAATTGGACAATAAGTTATGTAATCAAAACCCAGGAGAAAAGTATATCTATCTATCTATCTATCTATCTATCTATCTATCTATCTATCTAGATAGATAGATATTTTATATATATATATATATATATATATATATATATATATATATATATATATATGTATATATATATGTGTGTGTGTGTGTGTGTGTGTGTTTTAGTTCACAGTGGAGTTCACAGCCAGAGTTGTAATTTTTTTAAAGCTGATCTCCATTCAGCCATGTGTCACATGGCTGCAGGAGTTACAGAACTAAATCGTGTGTGTGTGTGTTTAGAGGGATGGTGGGTGGTCTGAGGGTCAAGATTTCACCATAGGAACACGCACAAAAATAGTTTTTAGTGTTGTTTCTAATTACAAGTGATGAGCGCCCGGCCTCATTAATCCTTTCCTATCAGCACCGGCAGGCTGGTAGCACCAGAATAGCCCTGATCTTTGTGCTGCCGCACTCCAGCGAGCTCTTCATGGACGTATTAGGCAACGCAGTGGAGGAGAGGGGAGGACCTACCTTTTCCCCAAGTCCACACGCACACACGCACACACACACACACACACACACACACACACACACACACACACACACAGATAATGGTGATGGTGAAATAAAGCAGAGTGTCTCTGAGCCTGCTCTGGTTACCATCAAAGATGTGCACTTTGTCACACAAAGATCCGTCCACACGTCACCACAGTCACACATCGCTGCAGAAAAGCTTCAGTAAATACCAGCTCATGTTCAGAAAACGATTATTACATTACTACAGTAAGTCAAAATGGAGTCAGACATACTGAGTCATACAAGTCACATTTCTATCATATGTATGTTTTCATGCTGTGTCCTGTCTTTATCCAATACGTCTAACGTGATCTGAGACCAGAGCCAACGAGACATCGCCCTCCCCATCCCCAAAAAAGAAAAGCACATGCAAAAGATTTTTCTATTTATTATAATTCATTCAATAAAAATAATTGAAAGAACACAAATCTATGTTGATGTCAAGGCAGTAAGCTGAGAACTAACATGCTCTACTGTATGAAATCTAAATACTACAGTTTTCTGTAGTATTCTAAATCCTACAGTTTTGCTGTCCACACCATGTGATTCCTTCTTGCTGTAAATGAGTTCTGGCCAGAGAATAAGTCATCCCACAGCATTACAGGCCAAAGGTGGGCTACAAACGCTGAGCCCTAGAGGACTTAATTTTTGATTGATGGTATCTCAAATCCTCAGTGCTTTTCAGCAAAACTACTGATGACCTTCCACTCTCTTTATTACAACCAGCTTTATCTTATTTTCAGTTACCTGGTTCTCATCTTGTCTTATTGAACTGAAAAGCTTTGCCTTATTTATTGGGGGTTTTATTGGAAGAAGTCATAGTGAGTTGGCTTCAAAACCAGTATGTTTTTGAAGGGCACCATATTTGTAAGTGACCCTTCAAATACTAAAGGGAAAATCATGCTTTATGATGAATTTACAAATGTAAACGGTAATGTCTCTGACTCCTTGACATATATCAGCTCAGGGCAGCTATTCTGTAGTTTTGAAAAAAGGAAAATTCTATTAAGCCTCAAACAATTAGTGTGCTGTCCTGCAATTAAAGATACAAATTATCCATCCATCCATCCATCCAACCATCCAGCTTCTACCGCTTATCCGGGGTTGGGCCGCAAGGGCAGCAGCTTAAGCAGGGAAGCCCAGACTTCCCTCTCCCCAGCCACTTCATCGGGGCGTTCCCAGGCCAGCCGAGAGACATAGTCCCTCCAGCGTGTCCTGGGTCTTCCCGGGGGCCTCCTGCCGGAGGGACGTGCCCTGAACGCCTCACCAGAGAGGCGTCCGGGAGGCATCCTGACTAGGTGCCCGAGCCACCTCATCTGCCTCCTCTCAATGCGGAGCAGCAGCAGCTCTACTCTGAGCTCCTCCCGGATGGCAGAGCTCCTCACCCTGTCTCTAAGAGAGAGCCCAGCCCCCCACGGAGGAAACTCATTTCGGCCGCTTGCACCCGCGATCTCGTTCTTTGGGTCACTACCCAAAGCTCATGACCATAGGTGAGGGTAGGAGCGAAGACCGACCGGTAAATCGAGAGCTTCGCCTTTCGGCTCAGCTCTCTCGTCACCACAACGGATCGGTGCAGAGTCCACATTACTGCAGACGCCGCACTGATCCGGATAGTCGAACCTCGGATTCAGGAAGAGCAATGCGGTTTTCATCCTGGATGTGGAACTGTGGACCAGCTCTACACCCTCAGCAGGGTCCTTGAGGGTGCTTGGGAGTTTGCCCATCCAATCCACATGTGTTTTGAGGATTTGGAGAGGGCATTTGACCGTGTACCTCAGGGGGTCCTGTAGGGGGTTCTCCAGGAGTATGGGGTGTCAGGCCCCCTGATACAGGCCGTCCGCTCACTGTATGACTGGTGTCAGAGCTTGGTCCACATTGCTGGTAGTAAGTCGGACTCGTTTCCAGTGAGCGTTGGACTCCAGGGCTGCCCTTTGTCAGCTGTTCTGTTCATAACTTTTATGGACAGAATTTGTATTTGTGTTGAGGGGTCCGGTTTGGTGGCCTCAGGATCGGGTCTCTGTAGATGATGTGGTCCTGTTGGCCTCATCAGTCCGTGACCTCCAGCTCTTGCTGGATCGGTTCGCAGCCAAATGTGAATCGACCGGGATGAGAATCAACGCCTCCAAATCTGAGGCCATGGTTCTCAGCCGGAAAAAGGTGGAGTGCCTTCTCCGGGTCGGGGAGGAGATCCTGCCCCAAGTGGAGTTTAAGTACCTGGGGGTCTTGGTCTCGAGTGAGGGAAGATACAAATTATTTACAGCTAATAGTCTGCAGCATAGTTCAAGTTGTACTGTTGCCCTTTAACAGAAAGGAAAGGACCTGCATAAAATTACCAGTATGGTGGGAAAAGTCTTTTATTTCAGAGCTACAAAAAGTCAACAATTACATATAGAGTGCTTCAAAATGTTTCTGACATTTTAGTGGAAAAGCCAAAGTCGTTAACAAAGATAAAGAACACCACTTTTGAATATGGGTGAGGACTTTTGAGCCAGGGTGATGGTGGTAATGTGGTAAAGGAGGGCCTGATTATTATTATTTTTTTTATACATATAGAATTTTCACTTTTGTCGATATTGTTGCTCTTTTTGTCCTCCTTTTTGGTTTGGATTTGCATGTATACCGTGCTTGTACCGTATATGTTTGTTACATAAAAACATTGATGATGTGAGGAAACGCCTGCATCCGACGCTGATGCGTTCACACGCCTGCATCTGACGCTGATGCGTTCACACGCCTGCAGAGTGAATGATCTGTACTATCAGTTCATTATAGATGGTTACACCTGGGAGATGTGAGGTCTAACAGTAAGATGACACCAGCGGCTGCTTAACCAAACTGAGAACCACGCTGCGATTGACTTACGATAAAGAACAGCTCACCAACAAAAACAGCTGTGCTTCAGTCCAATTAGGCAGACGTCACACCCATATATGACTGACGGGAGTTCATGCTGACGGATCAGCTGCCAGCCCACTGACCTATCGGCTGTTCTTCTCCTGTCCTGCATGTTTCAGCAGACGTTGTGACTTCACAGAGATGGCCATGCTTCCGCAGCAATTAGCTACACGTACTCATCCAGTTTGAGTTCAAGTTAACTTCTCAAGTCCTGAGTGATGCTTTAAATGGAAGAGGTTGATCACAGCATGAGTAGTACTTTAAAATAGAGATGGCGCACGCGCCGGAGCTTTTTCTGGTGACGTCGTTTGCAGAGTTTGTACAGTTGTAACCAGGAAGTGGTGCAGAGGGATGGAACTTTTCACCAGAGCTGTCAATCATCATGATTTAAACTATTTCATTTTAGTATTTAATCAGGAAATGATCACAACAAATGCCTAGAAGAAAAGAAACTCTGAGGATGAAACTTTTTGATTCCATATTGACCAACTATCTTTTATTACATCCATCTAAATTCAGGACACATGAAAGAATTTAGGCAGCGTGTGCAACTTATTTCCAGCCTGCTTCTTCTGCTCCAGATATGTTCCTGCCACCACAAACTGCAAACAAAGGACGGCATCTCCTGTCACGACCAGGTGCTGAGAGAAGATCGTAGGCTTTTGTGTTCTTTAACAGATGCCGTACTCAGATCCAGCATTAGACATGCAGCCAGACGTTGCTCCACTGCTGTTCTTTGTACCTTTGTCGAGACCCCCTTCTTCCTCATCTTTCCATCTACTAAAAAAAAAAAAAAAACCCAGGGAAACCCCCCTCACCACAGTCTTTATGACACATTCAACCCACCTATTATATTGCTCTGTGGGAGGTCTGGCAAACCCAAACAATAATTTGAACTCTGTTTTACTCCTTTTATCTGCCAAGGGCTCTCATAAGAAGCCAGACATGGAGACTGTGATGTAGAATTTCCTCCACTTTACATTTCACATAAAAGGGGGTGGGGGTAAAAATACCATTTCTGAAGAGGTGTTGCTAAAAACATCTGCTTAGATACAGATTCATGAACTGTATCTGATGTTGGTGCGTCCACCAGTTAGCAGCAGTTAGAAATCAAAATAAGAATACAAAAATAATCTCTGAGTCTTAGGGTCTGAGGGAGTTGATTCATAAATCATCCCTCTCTTATGCAGTTGCCAAAGCAAAAAAAAAAAGAAAAAAAAAGAGGCTTAAGAGTAGAAAATGGATTAAATAACACTTATGATACTGAGTGTGGAAGGTGACATTTACCTGTTCCTCTTCCCCTACTGACTAAGTCACACCAGTTGTAGACCTTTGTTCAGTGGGCAGCTACACGCGGAGGCAAGCAGCTCCAGGTGACAGACAGCGGATTGGAACTAACATGGGTCCATAAATAGATGTGGCAGAGTCATGTTGGACGTATCTGTCAAGTTGAAATTATGGTTTATTGAACTGCTGGAGAGTGATTTTTCTGTTAACCTGAAGAGAACTGGTGACTACATGGGGACATAACTGAAATATGCCTGACCTCTAACGATTAACATAATCAGGCTTGATTTGTCGGAGACTGCAGAGTGTTATTTTTAACCACTTTAGATTTCTGGTGTGTGTGTGTGTGTGTGTGTGGGAGCACTTTGACATGGTCCAATCTGACATTTCAGTATTAATAGAATCTGACCTTCTCAGCCAGACATACCAGAGTTCATGTGTAGTTCATGTATGTGCAGTGCAACACATGTAGAAAGTCATAAAATCTGGTCGCTGACCGCTCGCTGTCTTGCTGGCTGTCCCGCCTGTGGACGGCAAACCAAGCTGCAGAGTCGAGCTCATATTAGTTTGCTCTCAGCTGCGGTTTCAGATGCAACGAGTGTAACTGGATAGGTCCATCAATTACCTCTGTTTCCAAGGTGCCTTCACAAAACAACAGCTGCAGAGTTTAATAAACTAGCAACCCAATCACAGAGGCCTGGATTCATGGCTTCTTCCACGAGACACAAAAGCTCTAAAAAAAAAAAAAAAAACTAGTAATATTCTGATAAATTACAAATCTGCAGTGCTTTTATCATTCATATTTTGTGTGGTTCAGAGGACTTTCTTGTCATGGTAACTGGATCCTCATTAAATACAGCCTTTCGATGGTCATAATCCAAAAATCATAATCTAATAAAGCAAAGTATTTGTTAGTGAAAGTATGACTGTACGTGCTTCAGTGTGTGAGCCAATGAAGGTATGAGGAGGAGGCACAGCAGGACATGGCGAAGGGCAGAGGAAGTCGAGGGTGGTGAAACGCAGACGCTGATAAAAAAAAATTCCTCTGAAAATGTTGAATAGTTTTTGTTTATTTAACAGGAGACCACAGAATTTTCTGCGTGGCTTTACATCCTGACTGCAAACCTGGAGACAAACAGACAAGAGTGTTTGGCTGCCATATAAGATGTTTACACTCAATAATAATGGTGATGAAACATCAACATGAGCTGTTATTCCAGAAAAGAAGATTCTCTAAAAGCCTAATCTGAGAGTTCCTGTGGCGATCACTGACAACAGACCAATTTGAGTTGTTAGATTTTGTGGGCTTTGTTTTTTTAAACCACTTTGAGCTTCTTCCCCTGAGAGGAATGTCAGAGAGAAATGGCCACTGTGTGAATAGAAAGCCAGAAGAAGACAACAAAGAGGAGTGTTGAATAATATCTGCAACAGTCGGACGATATGCAGGATTTGAGAATAAACTAAAAAAAATAAAATAAATAAAAACAACAGAACCCAGCTTTACAGAAATAAACAACAACAGGGCCTAGATTTTGGGTGGATGAGTACATAAATAGTTTGGGTTCCTTCAGAGGCTTTATTGATAATAGGTAAAATATTAAATATCATCCACCCTGGAGCTGGAGGGAAGAGAGTGCCTGACCGACTGACCGGTTGGTTCCACTTCTCAAGGGAAAAGTGCATTTTTTTTTTAGCGTTAGGATTTATTCAGACACACACAAACACACACATCAGAATGGTGATGAGTGAGGTGAACACAATTAAAAAGAAGAAGATCCATGTTCAAATCAGAAATCTATATTAGTCCTAAATGTAATGTTGCCATGCAGGAAAGCTTCATATACATGTTTAGGTCTGCGTGTATCATTTAAAAATCAGAAACTTAGAAAACATAGAAGACAACACTCCTTTACAACTCTGGAGTGTAGCAGCAGCTCCGTCCTTTTCACCTCACTGCGAACCCTGACCTCTATGTGTATGACACACAGAACAAAGGTCAAACAGACTCTAAATACAAATATTTCCTAAAACACAAATGGTTCTATGTTGGTGTTATTACTGCTACAAGGTCAGATTCATTCAGTTTCCCTCATTCACTCACAAAACTAAAGGTATTCATCTAATCTGTTATCTTTACCAAGATTGCATTTTGGCATGCTTTAGTTTTTTTTTTCCTCCACTCAGAATGGGAACAGACCGTGAGGCTGATTCAGGATTTTTATAAATAGCACAGGCTGTGATAACAGCAGAGCTTCCCGGTGATGCTGCAGCTCCTGCAGCCTCGCTCGCTCAACACAAGCAGCTACATGAGCCAATGCTGCCCTCTGCTGGCAGAACGACGCATCGACACCCCTTATGGCGCTTTTACTGACGTGTAATATGTGACTACACTTTTGTAATGACTCCACATTAGGATGAGACATGTAAACAATATCAGAGCAAAGAACTGAATATTAGATGGATTACTGAGCGAACCTGCAGCCGGGCTGCTTTAGGAACTGTTTTGCTGACACGTGCAGTCCTTTTCTCAGCAAACCAAACCAAGCTCACAGTGCTGACTGTTATGCTTCATCACATCTGAGGGACAGGAGAGACTGACGTTTGCACTCATGCATGTGCTGTTGCAACTTTGTGACAATGAAGCAGACACAACTTGAAGTGTGAATCATCTCTCCACCCATCCCTCTGACATCCTCTCTCCCTCTTGATTTGTATTCCGCAGCAGGTATACCAGCCTTCTGCCCTGATTAATGCATGTTTATCAGATACAGCCTTAAACCTGACAGGGACTCTGTTGTGTGTGTGTGTTTATCTCCCTGTGTCTCCTTGACTTATTTGCTCCCAGAAGCTCTCCGCTGATGTGACGGCACAACGTAGGACAGGCCGGGTCACAGCAGGACAGAGGAGGCCGGAGCGGCGCGGCAATAAAAGTGTCATTTTTCACCCTTTTCATAAACAAGTCATGATTCTGAGATGAGCCATTGCCTATTATGGGCTCCGTCCAGCCTGTGACATCAGTAAACAGAGGAGGACAGCTCTGCGTGAAAGCCTGGCGCGGACCAACGAAGAGTGTGTTTTAACAAGCTGACACAGGCTGAAGGGAGCCTGGACTAGCTCGTCTCATGGTAACCCAGGTAGACAGTGCACTTGTTATGATTGAGTCTGGGAACAGACTCGGGTCCAACACTTATCAAGCTGTCAGCTGAGGCACAAACTTTGGATCATGAATATTACAGAGGTTATGGGGTTATGGGACAGCTTTATTGCTTTGACAAACAGAATTTCTCAGGAGGGCCGAGCTGGAGGAATAAGACAGATGACCTATTTTGCCTTGCAAAAAGACCACTGAACTTTTTAACTCTGCAGTGTGACTTTTGTGTCACCTTTATCCCACACTGCTGAACCCATGCTGTTGTGCTAAATGAGCGTCTATCTTTAGATGTGGTGAGTCATTGTGTGGCCTGGTGTCAGGACACCACTGAGCTTGGAGGAATGGAAATAGTGTGTATAGTGACTCAGCTTTTACCAAACTTACAGGATTCTGTGCATGGATGTGGGTGGGATGCGGTCAGGTGGGTGGATTCAAAAAGAAGGTAGGGTCACTGGAATAGATGATGAGAACTGTGCACATGCATGGGCCACAGGGATGCAGTGTGTATACAAAAATTTCCAGTTATCTCGTTTATTAATTCCTAGATCAAACAGGCCTGTAATTGAACGTTAGTCATCTTTTGAAGGTGCGCATTGCCCCTTGTGGAGGGATGGACTCCTGCACAAACAGAAACATATATTTTGGAAATCCGTTGGGCGAGATTAAAAGAAGAGTGGTCCACGAGATGACAGGTAACAAATCACATTTTAAATTTTAAAATTTCAATGCTTAAAATTCAGTATAAAATCCCAGGATTTAAAGAATTCACTTTATTGCATGTTTCCTGATGCATCTGTCATACCAGCACCCGAGCGTTACTTCACATATTGTTTTGGGGCCTATTTAGAGTCAGGTGGTCCGTGAGTGTTCATTTTCCTTGGTCTGGAAAAGTTTGAGAAACACTGCCCTGGACAGTGACCTGATGATAACGTTTATGTGCTGCCCTCTAGTGGCTGAAACCTGATGCGGTGGAGCTGACTTAAAGTCTACAGATAGTGTTGCTTAAAAAGTTTTTATTCTATTATTTTCTATTATTTATATATACTGTATATATTTAAAAAGTTAATTTTGTTATATTTATCAGACTGTGAAAAAAAGCTTTTTTTTTTTTTTAAATGAGATTTATTTTGCATTGAAAAAAAAAATCTAATGTTATTCAATGCAGGTAAATGTCCTGACAGAAACCACATTATAAATAAAGGCAAAAAATGGAGAGGACAAAAATCACACAAAGTTAATTAACATTTTTCAGGCCTCATGACTCCCATCCAGAGAGTCTCAGGTCTGTTACAAACTCAGCATTGGAACATTTCTGCCCTTTTAAAAGGAAGATAAAGCCTCTTTTAACTGTTAAGACAACAGAACGAGCTCACTGCAGCTGATCTGATGGCCACAAATTTCCTTTAAATTTCTATTAGAATAATGGAATGATAGATTTAACAGGCCCAGGTCAGAAATTAATAATTCTGCTCCACATTGCAGAGCGTATCATATCTGTCAGATCGTTTTTACAACTTTGCGACTCCACCTTTTTTTTCCCGCATTGCTGGATTTGAGCTGGGCTCCTCGTTTTCCGTGGCCCCTGCAGCTGCGCTTTGAGTCATTTACAGCTCAGCTGACATGGCTGCTTCATATAACGGATTAGGGGACAATGAAATCATTTTTATGCAAGGAGTCTTTGGGGAATGATGGATTTTAGTGGATACAACAGCTGATAAAAACAAATCTTTGACTGTGTGTGTGTTGAAACTGTATCCAGAGATCTGATGGGAGGCAGAAGTCACAACTTTATTACTCAAGTTAGACTTAATACAGATAAGAAAGGGGCAAATTGTCACATTTTTAAAGGCAGAAATTTGATTTTTACCTCAGGTTTTCCACTATGGTACACTTTTATCTATAACTTAAAAAAAAAACCCAAAAAAAACAACTTTGCAACAGTAAAGGCTGTTGCTGATAATTAGATCTTAATGGTGTATTTTAAGTTTCACATTATGTTGTCAGCAACTGTAGCATAAAACCTGCAGGAAATATTCCCCCAGTGTCTCCTTGCTTGATCATACTGGGTGGCAGGGCTGGCACGGCACTGGAACACATTACTTCTGCATAGTGTTAATGGACTTACTTAACTCCTGGGTCCTGACTAGTGTTTTCCAATGAATTAAAGTGTCAGGAGTCACAAATCAATGCCTGGGATAGGTCATGTGGGTACTGGAAGAGGAGCGTTGGCTCTCGGCTGGGCTCGCTACTTGTTCTTAATGGTTTGTTCCCTGGATGCATGAAACTGGAGCCTGAAACCTGTTGGTACTGAGGCCCCATTTTTTTCACCCACCTCCCCCTAACACACACACACACACACACACACACACACACGCACACGCCGGACCATGAACATTCGTGATTACAGCTTCAAAAGCAGTCAGATCCTGGGCACAAGCTATCCCTCTGTATTTTTGCAGACCGATAACATTTACTCAGCTAAATGAATTAAGTAATCTCACAATCACACAGCCTCTGCATTACCAAGGAATTTCCATATTACAGCATCTGATACTCCCTGTTCACAGCTCTCCTACACCACTAATGCAAGCTCCTGGCCCCGCACACCGTAACTGGATAGCCGAAGGGATTGGGCTGCAGCAGATGCAGCGAAGCAGTGAAGTGAAGCGTGTGTGTGTCGGTGTGTGTGTGTGTGTGTGAGTGTGTGTGGGGATCGCCCTACTTTTTTTTTCTTATTACAGCTCATTAGGGCAGCGAATAACTCACTACTCCGTTTTCATTTAAGCAGTAAGCCACTCGAGGCCAGGAGTGGCTTACTGTGATTTAGAGGAGGTTCGAAGCGTTGTCAGGCACAACACACAACAGCGGAAAGTCGTGCTAAAATTAAAACTAACCGCACGGCTTTAACTTTAATGAACAAGCTATTGCACACACTGACTTTGTAAAGAAAATGGATGCAGCAGAACCCAGGATAATGTTGTTAGACCCATTACCTCCAACTGACATGGTTTATTTAGACAAATGTGAGTTTTACTATTAATCATTTCACAGAAACTGTGATTTTAGGTGAAATTTACTTTTCCTAGTCTTTCTTTGCAAAACACAATTATATTTTTCAATACGACTGATAGTTGATAGATGATGGCTTTTTAAATGAAATGTCATAGTGTAGCTGACTACCCAGAATCCCCAGCCTCGGCCTCCTCCCCCGTGTGGCCAGATAATGAACCAGCTGGTAGACTGACCCAGCGGGGGACCGAGGGCCACACACAGCTGCCGGGACACCGGCACGATGATGGATACTTTTCACAGAGAAGAGGTGGAAAAGTCCAGTCCAAAACAGTTAAACTGTCAAAACGGCGCTGTTGGAAATCAAAAGCACTTCCCTCCTCAGAAAATGACTCTTCCCTACAACGCACAAGTGCAGGCCTTGTATTCCTCAGTTACTTCCTAGCGTATTTCTGACATTCGAAAACTTTAGGTAAATAATGTTTAGGCACCCAGGGGATGTGGAATTCACCCAACACCTGATATGAGGAGCGTATTTTATGCAGCGAGGTATAAAAGGCCCCGGCAGCAGTGTGGTCAGGTGTCCTGAAACACAGCAGTGTGAGAGCAAAATGTCACTTAGTCAGCATTCACTTTTACTCACCCTTTAAATCTCTCCCTTTTCCTCTCCCCTGCTCCCGAGTCATGTTTCAGGAGCTCTCTGCAATTCTAATTAACTGTTTTTTTTTTTTTCCACAACTTTTTTCCTACCTTCACAACTGTCCTGACATATCTTTTCACCATGTCTCAACCATCTGCATTATCCTAAAATTGATTAATGTGGTAACTAATCCTCAGATTACACTTAACACATTAAGGATGGCAAGATTAAGGCTTTTGGAAGATTTATTGATCAATTCTGTACCTTATCTACAAATGCAGTACATTCTATGTCCACTAGGAGTCAGGCGTTTTCAAAGAAAGTTCAGTGAAATGTGGCCATGAGCAGGATGATGATGATCCTCGGTCAGACGAAGAGACTGTATCAACATGACTTTATGCACTCACCAAGTGAATTATCTCAACATCTGCCTGGCAATTAGACGCTGTGCAAAAAGGGTCAGTGGGACTGCAGAACAACGTGCTGTTTTCCTGTTTGTCTGTTGTACAGACAAACCTTTAGAACTCTAAATATGATGACCTCAGACTAAAGTTAGCATCTTAAACGCAATGCATGTCTTTTAGGGAAGTCATTCAGCCCCGAATAGCACAGCTGACAAAGCGTCCAGGCTGGTTCAATGCAGCTGTGTGAGCGCCGTCCTCAGACATTAATTAGCCATGTTTATGTGAATCTGTGTTGTGCAGTTGACTCATACAAGCTTAAAATACAGCACAGCAGCCATTAGCATGTCTGTGATGGGAAAGGTCCTTGTCATGAGGCTTTATTACTGTCACTATTAGACTCCATTAAATTCTAAAGGCCAAACTGGAGATGTTGTTCCATCCCCTCAGAATTACTGAACCTTCAGCCAAAGTGAGGTTAACAAAGACCGGAAGATTAAATAATACATTCATCACATACAGAGAGGCCGGGGGCCAAGTTCATGTCAAATCCATAACAAGAGAAGTATCCTCAGACCAGCTCATTTCCCCGCACGCACGTCACACTCTGCTGGAAATCTACGTAGAGGATGTATTGATCTTACTGGTGCTTCCTTTCTCACAAAGTACTCAAACAAGACCACTGAGTCGCAGCCAGCGCTGCAAAACAACCCCCGCGCCTCCACCCTACCCCATAAAACAAAATAAACCCTGCGCTTGCCAAAATAATCGAAGCACCTTTGTGTGTGCAGACGTTGTTTTGTGCACGCAGCCGGTGATAATGCACTGTTATTTGCTTCCCTTCACTACTGTGGGACGAAAATAGCCTGCATGTGTGTGCAGAGGTGCATGTGTTTGGGGTGAAATGTCAAGATTGAAGGCGACGTGACATGGGTCCACTAGAAGGTGGCGTCTTAAACAACAACAACAACAACAAAAAGTCGTCAACACCAAGAAGGTAGACACAGGTAAACTGGAAACAAAGCCTACTGCTGGGAGCTTTGGAGGCTGGAGCTCAATTCACATGCTGACGACTAGAACATCCAGCAAAGAGTGAAGGCTTTAAGGAACTGAGGCCCAGTAATTTGTGAACCAGCGACAGGTGTGTCTGCTTAATGATTCACCCCCCACACCCTCTTCAGCACCGCCCTGAAAGAGAGGAACGGAAAGAAAGAGGAGAATAAAAACAAACAAGAAAAGACAAAAGCACGAACCATGACAAGGTACTTCTGGTGCTTGGAAATCCTTGGAATTCTGTGATTATGAACCATACTCTTATATCAATCTAGTAGCCATGTATTGCAAATCTGTTGACTGGGGTCTCCCTGTGGCCCTCAGTGGTCAGAGCGTTTGGGACGGTAAAAATAGACACAGTTCCAGTAGCTGTATAAAAGGGCAGTATTGTTCAGAAGGCCGTTTGGACACATAAGAAAAGAGAAAACTAAAGAGACATTAATGTCAATCACTCTCAGAGTTCTTCAACACAGATGTAAACTTATCGGGAATTATGATGGCTGTAACGTCCGGTCAGGACGTGCAGCGGGACTAATAGGTTCAACACTTGTGGGCTTGTGGGAAAATTTGGAAAATATGGCTTTTGGAGCTCAGTTGTATGTGGAAAGCTGAGGTTGACACATCATCAACAGCTGCATGCAAGTTAATACTGTATTTATATAATGAGGTTCAAATGGCTTAGCTTTTTTGTTAACGAAGTGAAAAGATGTTTGCACCTAGAAAAAGATTTTACAACTGCTCTCAGCAGATTTAATGCTAACGTTTTGGTTTTATCCACTTTGAAAGGGTTTTAAAGTATTGTTTTAAAACCACGTGTAAAGATGGAACTTCATCTGTTAAATTGTATCAACTGTTAAAAATTCTAACTTAAGCATCATGCAAAATACCTTTCTAATGCCTCATTAGTTATGTGGCTCCAAATAACACTCACAGAATCATAATTACAGTAGTTTGCATGGACCCCAATCACGGGCAGTTATTCATGCTTTAATTCACGGTGCAATGACTCCTAAATGACATATTCTATTCTATTCTAAAAATGACTCACAATGAACCATAAGAAGCGTCTCAAAAAATCCGGTTAATCAAAACTACAGTATCGTTAAATGTTTAGACCTGTTTGAGTCAGCCAACGTCAATGCTTCAAAACGCAAAGGTTCATCAGGACACTCAACCTGCAGCCACATAAAGCTCAGCTGCTCTTCTACAAAGTCTCCATTGACCTGGAGCCGCTGAAACCAACTCTGCTGCTAGCAAAAAAGAAAAACGTTCTTGGCGAGGATGCGACCGACGCTCAGTAAACGACACGACACTAAAAATTCTGAACAAAGCCTCCGTCTGTTAACAAAAGCCTCCGGTTGCAGGAATACGACCTGTTGTCAGCTGTGGCAGGCCATCACACAAATATAGAGCGTTATTATGAAGCAGGAGTCCAGCCAGTGAGTCTAGATTTCGCCACTGTCCTCGCCTTCATATATCACTCAAAGCTTAGATTTGATTGGTAACGCTGCAACCATGAGCCAGCCCACCACCAACAGAAGTCTGAGGGCATTTCAGTACATCTTTTGCGAATTTCCAGCCATAAAAGTTCTTTTTTTTTGTATTTGAATCTAAAGCTAAGTTGCAGTTTCCATTTCCAGCGACAGCATTAAATGGATTTCTGAGCCATCTCCTGCGATAAGTCATCAACAAATCACCTCTTCGCACTGATAACTATGCGTCGTGGCTGAACAGGCTGTCCAGATTAAAAAGACATTTGCTGGAGAAAATGAGCTTTGTGTGCTAGCTCGGATCTGTTCCACACACCTCTGGGAAGGCAGTAAATCTCAATACGTGCATCAATATTTTTCCCCTGGTTCTTTATGTCCCAAATGATCCATTATATGACAGCGGATCAGGAGCCTGGAGTTGACTGGTCTCCAATGCCTCTTCACATGCATACCTCAGCGACACAGCTGCCCCCCACCCCCACCCCCTGCACAGGATACAAGAGATTTGTACGTGCAGAGCTGAGCTCAGCCCCTGATGTCAGAGATGACTCAATCCAGAAACGTTTAACTCTAAAACCCAGCGTGGAGCTCCTCAGTGGAGGAAAACTGGGAGGAAGCTGTTTTCATGCCTCCATAAACATGTTTTCACTAATTATTCTCACACACCTCAGTCAGAAAGTCAAGAAGAGGATCAGACATTTTCAGAACTTCAGGAGGAGAAATGTCTTTAACAACACCGTGTCTCTATTTAAGAGGGGTGTCAACTTTCCTCTGCATCCGCTAAAGCCCACTTGAGTCCAGCGCGTCGATGTGGTTGTTTTTTACTCTGTGCGAGGCAGCGCCTCATTTCGAGGGTCTCAGGGGAGTCTGAGATTAGCCAGAAAGTGATGAGATGGTGACAAATATCCAACACTCCCGGCATCAACAACACTAAATGCAACCACAGCTGGGCGGAGCGCCGCTCCGATTGGACCGGAAAACAAAACAAAACAAAAAAGGGAGACTCGGCCAGGAAAGAAAGTATCCATTTCATGCCCCTGTCTGTTTGCCTACCACCTGTTAGACATGATCATTACCACGAGGCAAGGCATAGGGGGCTAAGCCGGCCACATTTATATCAACAAGCTGGGATAAAACTGTCTAATTATCCCCCACGGCCCCTGACCTGGCCCTGGACCCCGGTCCCATTTGCCAGGCTGGCCTGCAGCCAAATGCAGCGGGCTGGTATGTGGAAGCACATCCTAATGACAGTTCTCCTTCAATCCCATCTTCGTAATGGCCCTGGGTAGCTTATACACATTATGTGGCTCCAGCCAAACGCAGTGGTTGGGAGGAGGAGAGATTTAAAGCACCCTTTTGAAATAAAACCCAGGTTTGTTGGGAACTACTGCATCTGATTTGTAGCTCTTTGAAAATAATGACGATTTTCAAGACAGTTGCATTTGTCAAAGAGACTCCAGGTACGGGAGCGTCCATGATTGTCTGTGATTGTCTGTGGGCAGTTTGCACCTGTGCAATGCTGACTATTACCATAACGGTTTAGAGGGCTATAGAGGGAGTGCGGTGGGTTGGTGGGAGGAGGCCTTTGAAATCCCCACGGGAGGTAGCATTAAGGTCTTAATTAGGACGCAAGGGGAAAGATTCAAAGTACTAAAAGATGACGAGGGATGCAGCACAGGGAAACCAGAGCTGATCGCCTTTCCTAGTTCAGGGCTAATTGCTGAAAGGGATCTTACATGGGCGTACAGGGGAACACAGACGGTATGTAGTAGAATGATGTGAGGTCATTGCTAAAGCTGGTGCTCTTAATAGGTTATTTATTGAGACGTCAGACATCAGACACACTACAGCGTCACAACAAGCTAATCATTTTTTTTTTGACATTTGTCCTTTAAACTCTAACTGTACACTTTATATATTACTGGTGAGCAAATCATCACTTGTCAAAAGCTGCCACGGAATCATTTTTATCTCCTAAACTTAATTTGTTCCCTAACATCTCTGATAAAGTGGCAGCTGCGGCAGATATGATTACTACAACTGTGCAGAAACTGGAGGCCAAACTGAAGGTCTGATCCAAATTCCTGCGCCAAGACTGATTTAAGTGGCAGCTGTAGGTCAGATCATTTCATAAAAATGAAAGTTTTTATTCGCTATGCTGTCTTATTTAAAGATTTTAATGCAGATATGCTTTCTGTTCCATTTCTGTCTGCGTAATTACACATCATTAAAAAGTGCTTTTGTTCAAACGAGTAAAGATTTAATCACATTTGCTTAGTTCAGGCAGGACTAAACTGTTCATATTTTGAGGATTTGCCTGAGAAGACAACACGGGGAATTCAGCGTTGACCTGATTCTTATTTTATTAATGATGTCAGCATGCAATGTAGCATAGATGACACAGGGAGGTCCTCCTGGGTGTGATGTTCTTCTTCATTAAAGCTGTTGGCGAGCTACTCTGTGTCATGATGCTACATTGTCATGTCTATTTACGCAGTCACCATCGTCATCTGCCTTTCACACCTCACACGCCAGAGCGACCTGCACGGCTCCGAACTGCACCACAACGTCGTGAGTTGATGAGTGCTGCTGGGTGGAAACCTGACTAATGTTCTCCCATAAAACATCAGCTTGAATACTCAGAATAAACCTCAAATAAAATGTTTGCACTAATGTATTCTGTCATTTAAGTTAGGTCTTCTCAGACTGATGCTCCCACTTTGGGTGTTTGCATGGGCGGGAACATGATCCCTGAGATTAGCAGTGCTTGTGTCCGGGATATCTTGGCTTTATTTTTGCACAGTGGGAGGAAAGGGAACCATGTCATCCATCATTATTTATGCAAATGGGTTAACCACAGATATGGATTGAGCTGTTATTCCAGATGGGGTCTATCCGTTCTCCCCCTCTCCTTCTACTTTATCGGCAGGAGGGTCCCTCCATGCCTGCCCCAGGGAGTTTTTACTGTTGCTTGTTGGGGATCAGGCCCTGAGCTTCTGCAAAACTCCCACAGACAATTATGATTGTAGCAGACGCTGTAGACATAAAGATTGCATTGAATTAAAGAATGATTTTAAGCCAAAGCCACTTATTCTGTAGTGTGGCGTGGCGTGAACTGAACATTATTCACTTCCTGCTTTTAGCGATCTGTAAATGTTCGGTGATGGCTCCCACTCGGGGTAGGTAAGTGGTTAAAACACATGCTACAGTTAACACATTTCAAAGCGATTCCACGTGTATTTTTATTAAAGGGTCACTGCCGAGGCTTTCTGTGAAATAAAATAACTGCTCCTAATTGTCCATTCAAATAAATTCTTTTCACTGGCTTCGTTTTTCAAACTGTTTCGTTTGATTCCATGCCTTTAGGAGAACGTTTTTATGGAGTAACGGCAGCATTGCTGTTCAAAAGATCACCCGGAATGATTCCTGCGACAGTGTCCTTTATGGACTTGTATAAGGCAAGGCCGCCTTATTAAAAACGCAGGTGTTTTCTGCGAGACTTTTCCAGACTCTCATTCAATTACAGCTAAACAGAGATGCATCATTGGTTTGTTTTCTGGGTCTTCGTGCCGACTGTTAGCACATCCACTCCAGGACTTTTCCTTGCCGTTCATGAATGATACCCCAGTCCTGCCCAAACATTCATGCTTGCACTCCCTGGTGGACCAAAAAAAAAACAAAAAAAAAACCATTTAAACAGCTCAAACTGCACAGGGAGAAAAGCTCTATACAATTTCCATGCGATATAGGAAGACAAAGGTCCACCGGGAGACACTAAATTGAAAGTAAGGCTGCGCCTGATGGACCACAGGATACGTCTGCAAAATTTAGACACATCAAAATGGCGAAAAAGTCTGTTAGTGCCCATTCATATAAAGTGAATGACTTGTAATGTTCTCAGGTCCAGGGAGGATACTTGCAAGGTTGTGGAAAGACGTCAGGAAGAGGAGAATGGTTTTGACATAACTTTATTTTAGTGCGCTACAGGTTTTCTCTCCTCCCTGCAGTTTAATGTTGTATTCCACTGGGTCCCGGAAGGAAGCAGGCCAGTATATCCCTTCTGCTTGACTTGAAAAGGAAACGGTGTCTAAGGACAGGTGAAAAACTGGAAGATAAATACATCCAGGCCCCTGGCCCATACTGTTCCTCTCCTGAGGGTCATCTCCCAGTCACACGCTATAAGAGCAAAGCAGAAAGAGGAAGATGTAACAATGAAATAGCACCTATTCACCTCTGAAAACATCATTCACCTTCATTAAACGTCCTTAGTTATTGTTGTCTTATTTGATTTTTTGATTGGAAGAACGGGATTTAAATTGAACACTCTGGGGGGATTGTGGGCTGCTCTGGGTGAATTAGGAAATCCTCACTTAGCCTGGTGTAATGAACTGAGCTGATGTGCCCCCCTGCCAAACTTAACATCTTGCCTTTTCTATCCGTGAAGGAAGCAGGTTGGGGGTAGAAAGGTAAACAACGAAAAGCCCCGCAGTCGCCTCAGCAGCTCCCACTGCTCTTCAAATGGGTCCCCATATGTTTTTAAGATTTGAAGCAAACTCCGGTATTGCCATTTAAACTCTGGTGTGCTTAAATCCCAGTACATTTGTTTTCACTTCGGACCGCCCCAGCCATCCGAGCTGGAAGAACACATCAGGAAAAAGCATGGATGTGAACTCAGATTCTAATATTTTTCTTGACACCCAAACATTAAAAAGTATCGCCAGCATTTTTATCAGATCTCAGGAGTTTCCCCTGCAGCTCTGTGATAGTGTTCACTACCAGGATGAGTCTGTTGAAGGAATATTATCTTGTTCAAGTGCTTGTCATGCTCAGATGAATGCTAGTGCAACGGCCTCTAGATGGAATCCAAAACAGTGAGAGGTGGATGTAATCCAGCAGTGCGGTGCAATAAACAGATAAACGTTAGAAGGACTCTGTTCGTCTAACAATCATTTAGCAATGAGGTATTTACCCGTATGATTTCAGAGCCGGCAAAATGGGCTAATTTTAAGAAAAAAACAAAACAATCTATATTTACAAACTGAAACACATGGCTTTCTTTAAGGACATCAAATGCATTAATGAGATAGTTTCTTTGCCATCTCAACACACGTTTATTATTCATAAATTAAATGTAATCAGCGAGGCTCTCTGCTCCATGAGTTGCACAACACAATATTTACTTATCTCCTTTAATCACTGCCATGCTTTTATTTTTATCCTAATACAATAAACATGCTAAAGTATCTAAAGTATTAACAGCTGCTCAACACAGTGAGAGCTAAAATCCCAGTACAAACTCAGAACTGGTGAGCTGCTTTGCTATGAGCTACAGTGAATGACTCTCGAGCATGGTCGGACCGTCTTCTTCAGGTCTCCCAGAACTTACAGACGTTCGGCATAACGTTACAGCGATACATGTTTAGCATGCCGAATTCCAGAAGGAAACCAGCCGTAATCTCAGAACAGATCTAAACCAAATGTGACGAAGAGCGTACAAAACGGCCATGAAACATAAATGTTTCAGTGTCCGAACGTGCCACGACCGCAGACCATCTGTTTTTCCCCTTGTTACACGTGGACGCAACTGGAGAGGTCCACAGTGATGCGTAACCTCAAGAAAAGTCCCAACACAACAGAGGCATCCACCAATTTAATCTGGGAACTAATATTTTAAGACAATAATCACCGAGAGGGACCATCTGAAAGACATCAGCAAATATGCTCGTAAATCACACGGAAACTAAATAGTTGGTCGGAAAAGTGGGTCCAGATAGATATGGTGCGTTTGGATGAGTCCTGGGTCAGTGGCAGGACTGTTGCTGAGCGATTCCCAATTCTCTTCTCTACTGGCTGCAATGATCTGAAGTGATTGAGAAGTGATTCTCAAACAGGCAAAAATTACAGCTGTCATTGGTTTTCCAACCCCAAATTACATCAAATATTATAGTATTGCAATGAAAAAAGGGAGGTGAGCACCAGCCAACTGAAATGTTTCATTTTGGCAGTGTCACAGTTGTCAAAGATATCATTGTGATATCTAGCAAAAAAAAAAACAAAAACAAAAGAGGAAAAATGTGTCTTTATCACAATGAAAATACATAAATTTTTGCAGATGGCAGAACCAGCAGTTAACTACCGGTATTAACACTGTCGACCTTATCGCATCCGACTGACAGGGAAGAGCCTAATGATTCAAACAAACTGGTGGATGGTATTTGTGTGGTTTGGAAAATCATTGAATATGCTGTTATCTCTTCTGGCATTGGAGTGGCAATAAAAACCTTTTCCCTTACTGATAAAACTCTAAATGGTACTATAAATTGGAGACAGACAGATTTCACTAGTGAACAAGATGAAGACTGTTGATAGTGAACATTGTTGTTATTTGTATGAAATATCTGAAATCGGGGTTGAATATGAGTAATTTGAAGTCATAGCCAGCCTCATTTGATGGCAGACATATTTACAATAAGCTGTAAACACTCACACAGGTAAAACATATCATACCCATATATCTACACTGAATAAATCCACGTGCAGTGACAATTTTATTGTGCTCATAAAACGCTCACAACTGCCTTTAAGCACATTGTATTTTCAGCAGGCATTTCGGAAAAAAAAGGCTTAAATTACGCTCAAACAGCATGAAGATGAATGGATTGGCAGCGCTGACGCGAGCACACGTTTTTCCCCCAGCTCCTCTCCACAGCGCTGCCAAGAGAGGAAAATCAAGTCAAGTCAACTATTTGTCAACTCCCCTTAGAAACATTTAATAGTAATAAAATTTATGGGTTCAGTTTCCAAAGGATACTGCCAGTGAGGTTTATCTCTAGAAAAGTAGTTGTAAATGCCACCATTGTTTCACGGTTTGATTTATGAACCAAACCTTTCACCAGGGCTTTAGAATATAAATACTAAAGCCCGTAGGTAGAGTATGAACGTAATGTATATGCCCATTTATGCATCCATTCATGTGTCTAATCTGCCGGTCTGTCTATGGAGTCATTCCCCTGATGCACAGCGAGGCCAGGAGGATGCACACCGAGCAATGATAGAAACAGACCACTCTCAGGAATCTAAATTCCAAAATCGAGTTAACATATGGAAGCGCTGCTTCAATGTTTCCCAAAGAAAGTTGACATCATTAACTCATATGTCATGTCTGTCAAGATGCATTGAATTACCATTAATCTCTGACAAAAATATAACAATCAGCTGGAGAACCTTCAGGGGGCAACTTTTCATTATTTGCTCCATTTCTCTTTTATTCCATTACTAAGAGTTTAATAAACCATTGCAAATGAAGTTAGTCACAGCATGGCTCACGGTTCAAAGTGTCAGCTTTTCATTGGACAGTGTAGAGTTGCTTATAATAAGGTCATTATAACATGGCACATGTTGAGGCTGATGCCAGTAGTATGAAGTGGAGAGAGGGGATCACGGTCGGATTGAGTTATAGATCATTGAGGGGCAGTAAAATCAGAGATGGGTTCGTATCCATCCTGAAGGATGGATGTGCACTTTGTTTCCTTACAGATGTACAGTTTGCTTCTCTTCATCCCGTTCGAGTCCTTCTGCTCAAGCCTCAAGTCTTCAGATAGAGGATTTAGAATTCCTTTGGCAGTTGTGAGAGAGAGAGAGAGAGAGAGAGAGAGAGAGAGAAACACTGCAACAAAGTCAGCTATTCAGCTTTACGTGGAGCATCAATCAAGCTGCTTGTGCTTGTAATAATTACTGTGTAGTGATATAAATTTGATGCAGGTCATAAATAAAACCACATAAAATGCTTCTTTCATTCTAGGAGACTTGGAGTCAACGAATTAGTGGAATTCTATTTATGAAAAACCATCATGTTTTATGGCAGTTTGGTACATTCAAGCATTCATTTGCTTGACAATATTTTCAAAGAAATAAATCACATATATACTCTTGGATTGCAAGAAAGACAACAGAGCAGAGCTTCATCCTCACACATCGTATTCTTCTCTAACTTCTCTCCTGAGTTTTGGCTATTATTATTAAACACCGAGCGGCTTCGGGCCTGCTCAGGACAGCTCCGTATTAGCATCAACGTTAAAGCATGCATCTGTCATATCCCAGTGTGTGGAGGAGGAGGAGGAGGAGGAGGAGGAGGAGGAGGAGGTGGGTGGGGAGGGAATATTTGTGAGCCAAGTTGAGATGCCGATGGTGCTCAGCTGACAGGTGGCTGAAGTGACGATGGAGTTGTGGGAGCCTCAAGCAAAACAGCTCAGTGCCACACTGAGCACTCCACGGCTTTAAAGAGGCTGACAGTTTGAGTTTATTTAAGCGTTAAGCACTTTCGGTCAAAGTTCAGGGAGGAATTTATGCTGGGTTAAGGTCTTTTACTGCAAATCACAAACATAAATACATACAACAGCTCAGAAGACTACTTTCTAAAACACGTGGTACTGAGGAGTAATTCTCAAAATATTGCATTTTAGTGGAGCATCAAGTTTGTAATGAACTTGACATATAATCTCTGGTGTAGCATCATCATTAATCCCACCTTTCACTGTTAACGGGATAAGACAGACATAAAGTTAATAATAAAAAAAAAAACAAAAAACATTTGTATGCTCGCAGTTGCTCTCACATCAAACCACAGATGGACTTATCCTCTTTCATTTGTTCCTACGGTTCCACATATTTTGGAAAGTACAAGGTTAAACCCAGACAGTATGCGCTTCGGCATACGGACATTATATTCTCCCAATTTTCTCTGCTTTTCCTCCAAATGTATGCTGCGTCCCACCTAATTTCTTACAAAATTGCCTCCAGCTGCTAGGTTGCGTAAGATGGCCATTTGCTGCGAGTGTGGCGTTACAGTTCATCCTCAAATGATTCCAGTGATCCGGATTGTTACATCCAGCTGTAAGCAGTTGACCAGGTTAAGTTTTATGCTTCCTGCAGTTGAGCAGCAGAAGGTGTGATTGCTCGCATTGGCCTAAAGGGAAATGGCAGGAAAGGCCCAGATGCGTGTGCTGCACCAGGCTGACGTATAGGCCTCGTTTTCCAAAGCCTGCACTGCAGAACTTCTAAGATGGGAAAGATCAGCGGTCAGTTTCCTACTTAACAGAATGCATTTCCTGAAATTAAGTCATTACACTTAATGGAGATGATGCGGTCACACCTGACAGGAAAGCCTGAGGCTCAACACGACTGTAACAAAAGGCCTGCGGCTCTGCTCCCGGCAGCCTCTGCTCGTCTGATCTTTATTTCATCCTGCACAGTTGTTTTTAAAACACTTCAAAAGGCTGTAAGACAATCGGTGTTTGTGCAGCGGAATATGTCCTAAACCTCGATTTAAAAATACTACTGCAGAATCAGTCAGCGTAATAAAACGACTGTTTTGTCAGTCAGACAACTCACAAGTAAATCTCTCACCTTTTTCTACCTTTGCCAGGGCGGCTGATTTATGCTCCCAACGAATCCCTGTGTGAGTCTTGTACCACAGAATCCAAACAGCCAGAAAAGTGTTGCTCCTGGCCTGCAGAGGGTCATTTACGTGATGGTGAATGAATCTCTAATCCTGCGTAAACGTCAGCTCCGTGCAGCCAGGGGAAGTCTCTGCCGCCCAAAAACATCTGAGCTGTTCCTCAAGCGGGAGACAAGGTCAAGGAAATAATGTTTGATCTGTTATGGCACTCTTATAATTATTTGGACCCTGGAGAAGAACCTTTTCTTTGGCTTGGCTGCTGCCATCTAATATTTCATTTGAAAGATGTGAAAGCCATATCGCTGCTGGTGGTGCGAGCACGCTGCGGGAAAATCCTACATTTCCAGTTAAAGTTATTCTTCAGCTCCCACTGCACTTCTGCTAATTATACCAATAATTTCACTTTGTTTCACTGGTTTATGATGATTATGTTTATGCTCATTATATGTATTTTGTTGCTTTTGTGCAGTTACTTTGATCATTTATGAAATATCATACAGTCACATTTTTAAGAAATCAGAAATTATTGTCAAAAAAATTATAAAAACTTTAAACCTGTATTTTAGCACAAGCTGACGTGACGTAATAAACAAGCCAAACACTTAACACCGGGCTGAGCCGCCCAGTAAGAAGTCCACTTCTTCTAAGCCAGTGTTCCAACCACTGAGGTTTCATTGTTGTGAAGTCAGCTGGTGAGAAGTTACTACCTGCACAAACAACAAGAGAAAAAACAGAGTAGCAGCTTCAGGGGGGAAGAAAAGATGGTAAAATGGAGACCTGAAATCAAACTGCTCTGGGGGGAACATCTGACGTCTGTCTGTGAGCCTTAGATCTGACACAGTTTTTAATAATCTGTCCCTGCTCAAGAATTAAACCAGTATGGCACCGCTTACCACTGTAAATCTGCAGAGCTGGGCAAAGGTATTTACTTTGTGCAAATGACAGCCTGTTTGCACGCAAGAATTCATCATGGCATCCAATATTTAACATTACTGCATCATCAGGAATCAGCTAATTCATGGTAAATAAAGACTCCGAGATGCAGATGGTAAACAGAGTATGGCTGTGGTGCAATCCAAGACAAATAATGGGGAAAGATTAGCAAAAGATGTTTCTGATGCATTAACTCGTGGTAAATCATATAAAGAATGTCTTTAATATGATTGTGAGTGATTTATAGAAAGACAACAAGGAGCGAACAAGTTCTGTTTTCAAAATATTGAGACTGGTGTAGACTGTGCTTGAATTTCACGTATAAACAAATAAAATATATGTTTATCTAATTTTGGCATTCTTATCAAAACGGAGCAAAATGAAGTCTAATTGTCAAAAGTCAATGTTGTTACTGGCCTGCGGACCCAGCAAGGCTTGTGTTTTTAAAATAACAAACACCACAGCGAGTACAGTAAATCAGGAAGGCTCTGAAGTAAAAGTAACAACTTTCAGCGAATACAAATGCCCGAGCTTTGAGTTCACCTCTCCGAAATTGCTTCAAAATGTTTGGATGTGTTTGAATTCGAGACAGAGAATTGATGAGCTGTCTCCACAAATCACACAAGATGGGAACTACCTATTATAGTTGCCCACGCTTGTTTGAACTCAAAACAGAAGCGCAGAGAAAGAAAGCAAACACTGTGACTGCACAAAGAGATATCACTCAATACGAGTGGCTCGCTATTTTCTTTCCTTCCCGTTTTTTTTTTTTGGTTCGGTTTTTCCTTCTCTCTTCTACTCAGTCGCTCCCTCAGAATGCCACGCATTCCTCTTTGTTTGCTCACACTGAGCCCTCCCTGCGGATCCACAGCTTGACTTTCCCAAAGCCGATATTAATATCACAGGCCATTGTGATGGAGTTATTTTCATGGAAGCCCCAGCGGAAGTCACGTGGCTATGATTAGTCCCCGGAGGGCCCAGAGTCTCCATTAAACCCGTTGTTTTAACTTCCATAAGCATCAATGAAGTGGAAAACCCGAGGAAGTAGCGATCACTCTGGGCTGGCTGGCGTGTTTTCTGAGCACCTATTTTGTTAATGGGGCCAGAATATTTTCCCTCTCGCAGTTTTTTGGGGGGTGGTGGGGGGTGGAATTATTCTTCAACTGTGGCTCTCAGAAATAGCCGACACATGTATGTGTTTACGCTGACCCACCACCATAAAGATTGATAGTGATGGGATCTGGTGCTTACCACACAGTTTAGGCCCAGAGAGAGAGAAAAAAATGGGAGGGGAAAAATCAACATCAGGGAGAGGGGGAAAAAAAAGTACAAGGACTCACACACGCTCAGCAACTACACGCAAGGCTTAGCTCCAAAGCATCTGCCATCAGGAAGACAGCATGAATTAGGACGAGGAACAAAAAAAAAAAAAGTCTGGAACACATTTACTATGTCAGAATATGACCTAAACACACACGACTGAGGAAAGCAGACAAATGCACGCTTCCTCCCATAATTCTGTTCACCTCTCTTCATGACCTAAAAGCCACTGGGCCACTTCCAAGGAAACAGGAAGAACTGGGCCACATACACGGCTGACAGCTTTCAGATGGACTCTGGCCTGGTGATGTCTCCCATGTTTTAACTGTGAGCCTCGTCAGTGTCAGAGCTCATTTTTCTTGCTGTCTGCTATTAGCAGCCTTAAAGGCGGGAATAAAAGAGGTTGGACCACAAAATAATCCCCGACCTTTAACAATAAATGTAGAATTTGTGTAATTTATAAGTCTGAATGTCTTTTTTGTATACTATAATTGATAATTTTCTAGCTTGAAAAACAAGTTAAAGGCATTTCTATTGATGGAAATATCAGACTGCTAAATAAACAGATCATATTTTCAGGTCTGGGCTTCCCCCCAGTTGTACTAGATACATCTTTTTTGAAAGAATTTTTAAACTATTTTTATAGGAAAAAGTGAATCATCTATCAGTTTATCCCTTAGCTGGGTCATGGGACACTGGAGCCGAACCTAGCTGCACTAGGAGACATGGGCGAACTCCCCGTCCTCAGGGAGATCTGACCCAGGTGAAGATGGTAACCGCTGCTTTGTTCCATACTCCTTTATTTCTGCATTTAGTCTTTCCTCTTGACTAAGGGAATGGCTATACAGTTGGAAAAAAAAAAAAAAACTACACTCACAGCAGTTTCAGCATTGCAAAACACCAGAGTGGCAAAAAAAAAAAACAAAAACAATTGAATCATCCATTAACACACTGCAAGTTTAGAATAACAGGATCAGTTTGTCACATATGAGTCTGCTTTCTGCTGTAAAACACAGTCACATTGCTCTGAATCTCAGGAGTTTTACCCAGCAGGCCTTGCTGCTCTGTCTTTACCGGTGGTCATCTTAATTACAAGGCAGTAGTGTTTTCTATAAAACACGTATGTGATAAACCAGGCGTTATTTCGTTGTTATAAACACCTAGTCAGTCGTCTTTTCTTCACTCACACCTGCAAGTTACCCAAAGTGAAGTGAAAAGTTCCTCTCGCTTCCGCTTATTAACGTCAGCTCCACGTTGGGTGCTGAGCTACATAAACACCCACACATATGTTAATAATGCACACGCAGCAAGACACTATGTGGGCCCCGTTATGACCTGCGTGTGTATATACATGTAATAGGCTCCACCATCTTCCCCCTCCCTGCTGCACCCTGCGTGGTCCCGGCTTGGCTAGATGTGGGGGAAATGGAACATCCACATGGAGCTTGTGACACTGCTGCCCTCTGCTTTTCCCCCAGTGGACGAGAGCAGAGGAGGCTGGCCGGCCCGCTGCACATTAACTGGAACAGGTGCAGTGACCGGGAGGCCTTGTTTTTCTTCACTGGCTCCTCAGGAAATCATAAAGCAAATATATTGCTGGAGGACGGTTTTCGGGGTGCCCTGTGAGCAAACTGAGAGGGGAAATGGATCAACAAGCAGCCACTGGGGACGGTAAATCAGCAGGCTAAAAGGAGAGCTGAATGTACTGCAGAGGCCCCGGGAGTCCAACCCAAGGCCAGGGCCTCTGTCAGTCACAGGCTGGTGCTAATGTCAAAGCCAGCTGGACCTGGCAGCACAAGCTTATAAGGAAATGATTGAGCTGTCCGTGTCAGTCGCCACAGCACCACTAGAGGCCATCATGTCACATGCCAGCATTGTGTCTAGACACAATTCAGAAACCACCCGGAACTACAAAGTTATTTTTTTTTCTCCCTTAAGCTAAATTTTACATCTCACTGTGGCCCTGACACTGAGGAGGGGATCAGTCCAGGAGCTCTTTTTTTCCCCTGTCTCTTCTGTTTTTTTCTTTTACGACACCCACATTAAGTGATTTTTCCCTCCGATTTGCAGTAGGAGATTTATGCATGTGCATGTCAAGAGCATTAAAAGAAGAGTGTAGCTGAAAGTCCAGAAGCTTTTACACACACACACACACACACACACACACTCTCTCTTTAGTGAAATGGCTCATCACTAATCAATTTGTCCTGCCTGTTTAAGTCCAATAGAAATCTTCCTGTCCCTCTTTCAATTCTCCAGGTTTCCTACTGACCAGGAAGACACTTACTTCAGTACTGTGTTTTACCGCGTTATACCTCCTTTACCACGGTCTTGTCCAATGCCACACACTCGCTGTTCTCCCTCTGGCTTATTTTACAAATTAGAGCAGCTGAGATTTACTGCCAGCGCAGCGCTGGTCATGGGAGGCCTGGTCCGGGCGGCTTGTGAATGGCGTATTATGAGCAGGAGACACGAGCTGGTTCCAGCCCTTTTTTCCCCTCTGACTGAGTGTTTCAACACATCATAGAGAGAAACAGCTGGGCTACAAATTAGAATGCTCGCTGACTTTGACTAATACTATGCTCGGACTACAAAGCCAATCCGGCCACTCGGATGTCTTAACAGACGCTCATCCACGAATGCATGTGGCAGAAGAAGCAGCAGCGTCATGGAGGTACAGATTATCATCTTTCTCTCTAAATGGCTGCGAAAACACAAATGCAGAAAAATGTATGACAACAGAGTTTATTTGCTGAAAACTTTAAAGCTTGTTAACGTTTGCAATCAACCCTGGTGGTTTTGTTGAGCAAAAGTTTATCTGCATTTCAGGGATGTTTCTAATGTCTGAATGGTGTCTTTCAGCCTGAAGGACCCAAAAACACCACACGACTAAAGTCAAAAGTCATCAAGAAAAATCTGCAGAATCTGGAATGGAAAACACACCAACTGACAAAAAAAACAAAATATTCCTCAATGCACAATTAAAGATTTTCCATTAAAAGTAAACAATTTTTAAAATATATGTGTGTGTTTAAGATATATTTTTAAAATTTTTAAATATAACAATTGATAGTAGAGTAGAGTCGACTTTGTTTTGTAAATTCAGCAGATTCGATCCTTTGTGTCAGGTCGTGCACTCAGTGCGTGTGGCTGAGGAGAAATTGATTGTATCACCGGGGTTTCTGTGTATTTTGCAACTAAAAAACAAAAAAACCAAAAAACTTGAGTCATAGAGAACTGAAACTACATTTGGCGTTTAGCTGCTGGGGCAGATTGAAGACCGTATGTTCCAAAGCTCTTGTAACAGGAAAATAAAACCTGTACTTCCCCATTTTTATAGTATTTGTAATTTAATAAAGGAAAAAGTTAGATGGGGCTCATACGATCTATAGTATGCCAGGAGGAGAGCGTTGATGAATTGGCGAATAAATACCAAATGCGTTGGTGATAAAAGAAGGTCATTTACCTAATAGGTCACAAGTAACTAATAATATATTTCTTCAGAAAACATTAATACTGCAGCAGCTTTAGTTCCTCATTTAGACAATGACACATTGTCTCTTCTTCCTGTTTTATTATCACCACAAGCAGCTCAAAACCGACCGAAATTAATGTGAATAACCCAGGAAAAAAAGGCAATAACAACCTGCATCAGTAATACTACATCCAAAACCTCAGGCCTTTTAGGTAAACTGTTTGCAAACCTAATGATAACGTGAGTCTACTCGCCACAAGTTTGCTTTGACGTTTCAGATGGAGTGTTTCTGACATTTTCAATTTTCCCTCAGCAGGTCTCTGATTTGCAGCCAGGCTGGTTCCTCTGAGGGGAAACATCACCAGGCCTGAAGCGCGAGCCAGAAAAGATGCACAGTGTTGTTCTTTCTACCCCGCAGAGTGGCAGAGACAAGCTAAATATCTACCTATAAATTTGACCTGGTGCAGCTCAGGCTGCTGGCTGAGCATCAGTAACTAATGCAGCCAGGAGCCGAGCCCGGCCGACCACAGGACCGCTCAGATATCCGACTCCTCACATCATTCCGAGCCGCTCTCTGGTGCAGTTACAGCACCTGAAATTTAAATTATGAAGTGCATTTTAGGATTGTGGTGAAACGCTGGAAACATAACATTTCAACATGCTTTTGTCAAATAACTAACAGTTATTACTGTTACTGCATTCGCCAGGAAGCCAAAGATGCTAAAACCGCAGATGGGAAAGTTCAGGCTTTGTGCAGCTTTATGTTTCTGTCAGAAACTTGTGTTTTACATTTTTCAAGGCTGACATTTTATCACAAGTTCCCACTGAAGGGCTAATGTACATTTCAGTGTAAAATCTGGCATGTATCAACATTGATTTTAAAAGAGGCGCTGGTCAAATGTCATTTCAGGTACAACTTATACACACATGTTTCAAATTTTCAATTCTGTCTCTTACAGATTTACTGACAGTTAAAACCATTGATCTCATCCAGTAACTGAGCTGATATCTTCTCTCTGATCGGCAAATGACCAGAACTCAATATACAGATGCCTGCATCAGTCATGACCTGAAGAAAGGTTGCGGCTTATTTTTAATTCACAATTTAAGATCTATCTCGTTAAAAAAAAAATCACTGAATATGGGAGCTTTTACAAGTTACTTTCTTACTTGGTTGTCAAACATGAAATGATCTTGATTGGAAAAGGAGTTTGTCTGTCACTAAAGTCGGACTGTAATACATTGTTTTACAGTGCAACTTTCAATGTCAGGGCTTCTGTTTTCAGTTTGGGTTCTGTTTCAAAGTTCTTTTACATTTTGAAACAGATAAATTTGCTGTCTAGACACAATTCAGAAACCACCCAAACAATGGAGGAAACATCTGAATTCTATGCTCAAAAGCAAAACTGCCTTTTGACAAAAGAAAATTGCCAGAACGGAACCTGAACAAATTAAACCTGAATACTTTGTGACAGGTATTCTTGGATGAAAGCAAAAATGAATGGTGAACTGATGGAGACAGTTTCTAATGAAAACATTTAGACTTGTTACTGAAGAAAAGGGAAGTAACAGGACTGGACGCCATAACAGGAATAATTCATTTGAATCACCAACATACAATAGACTTTGTCTTGTTGTCAGTGGCACTGAGACAGCTGGAAAAAGTTCAGAATTTCACAGTCTAAGTTGAAACAACAGAAAAAAAACTCACTTCCTGATACCACTGGTCCTATAAACAGCCCCCTTGGTTGGTTTACTATCACAGCACTAACAACATTATACAGCTTAATTGCCACTGGAATGTGTTTTGACTACTCTAAAAGGTCAATTGGCAACAAACTGCTGACAAAATTACAATGTCCCTTCTGTGGAAATGTCCTTTTCTTCACTGAACAGCATCTGTCATATGTCAATTTAAAATTCAGAGTTTGAGCCCTTAAATTGTCATGGTGGTTATGATTAACGGTAGCAGCAGAATGGTTCTGTTTCAGTGTGTGTGTGTGTGTGTGTGTGTGTGTGTGTGCACTGTCCTAGTTGAGGAGATAAAGTCATGTCCCCTGGTGGAAGGATCCAGGAGTCTGTTACCATCTTCCCAAGCAACCGAGCAGAACATAATGCGCTTCTGCCCTCTGGTATCCTCATCAGTGGCACAGAGACGGAGCCTGTAGGGATATCCTGTTGGCGATGTAGACGCATTCATCCTGCTTGTGGCGACAAATTACTTACAAAATGTTCCACCCGCTCATGAAATATTCTGTACGTGGATTAATGGCCCTCAGATCTTTTGTTATCTGGCAAAAGAAGCACTTTTAAGTAGTGTTAATTCCACAATGAGCACCTTGTTTGTACGGGTTTTGACAGGCAGTATATTATTATATAACATCCCCCCTCATTTTCAAGTTGGATTAATCTCCCAGTATCTTAATTACGGAGTGAACAACCAGTCCACTTCAATGCGGAGGCTAGTTTAAAAAGCAGATTACTCAACATCCAAAGAAATGATTTAAGCAAACTCTTCAAACCACAATGAAACAATTCTGCGGGCTGGGTAAGGAGGAACACTTAAGTAGTTGAAGTAATTCAGAATGTCCACTAACCCTAATGTACCATGTGGTTTGTGATTTCTGGAAAAGTGAAGCACTTGAAAACAATCAGATTTGAAAAATTTCAGCCCTTCTTCTTTCCTTCCTCCTCTGTGGGAACAAACTTAGTGGGACAAAAGTAAATACTGTTTGTTTTTCTTTCAAAAAAAAAAAAAAAAAAAACTGAAATATTGACTACAATAATGCTGTCATATCTTGTCCTTTCTGTCTGATCCAAACTACATTTGTGGTGAATCTCCAGCAGAAGCAATGACATTAACATTAGAAACCAGAGGAAGCCTGGTTGCAGGCCACCCAGGTTTTCCTGGGATGCGGAGAGCTGGGAAGAGTATATTTTGGACAAGTTGCAGAAATACCCTTGCATTTCCTATTATTAATTTTGTGCAGGCGACCAACCCTGCTCTGAAAATCATAGCTGTGGTTCAGAAAAGGCCGGTCGGTTTCTCCTTTCTGGCTCTCTGGCCTACTCGTTGTTTGTCTCCCTACCTGCTAATCTGTCTCCTTATCCGAAAACACGTGAATGTCGCCTATAATGCAACACATACGCATGATATCCTGTAGTCCTTAAATGCTATTGTGAGTCCAGCATGTAGGAACCTTTGTGTTATTACAACATCAGAGCTGCTGAGCAGAGGAAACTGTGGTGAGAGCTGGCAACTGAAAACATCCTTCGCCCTTCATCCAGGCTCGCGGATCATTTCTAGATGAATGTGGACGTAAGACAGACGCACAAGCTCTAACAGCACGCTCAGACAAGCGTTAACAGAGTACTTGAAGATTATGCTCCTGAGTTGACGATAAACCAAGAAATGGTTCTAACGGCTGAAGAAAACGAAATGGAAAAACCCATTTGATTCTTTGATGTTTTTAGTCTTCTAATTCAATTTTGAAATCTGTTTTTATCTTTTGCTCAGGGCATGTCACGTGTGGAACACTGATTTTTATTGGGGTGTGTTTTTAGCTAGGTCTAGAGTCATACTACTTTATTTACTACCTTGAACTTTATAAGTTGAAGCTTTGCCACCTGCACGCTGAGAGGAGATAGAGCCACTGGTAAAGCAAATTTATTTACACTGAGTAAATGTCACATCTATGCAGTAGTGACTGATTAGTTATCAGCATAAACCAATTTGTACCAATAAACTCTTTCACTTTTGTGTAATACAACCACAATGGAAACTGGGCAAACCAGTAGCTTGGGTCACACTAATCCTCCTTAAGGTTGAAATCAATCTGTGGTTAAGAAATCTGTGAACTGTCTTGCAGAAAGCACTCTGGGACTATCAGGTTCATCTGTTGTTCAACACACAGGGCCATTCCATCCTTCTCTTTGTTGTTGTACGCACCTTGATCCCATTTGCAAAAACTGGATTTTCATCTCTCTGTTGATTTCAGTCCTGGAAACGCGCGAGAGGAACTTCTTGCGAAACCTTGATTACTAGAGTCATTTATTTTCAGGTTTTTGGCATTGCCAGTTTAGGGAAGTGGCAGCTGCTGTTGTGATGCACGTACTGAACTGTAATCCATCAAAACACACCAGACCTAGTGCAGAGCTGAAGGCCAGCGTAGAAAGGTTAATGGTTAGAAAGATTGGAGCACCTACTCTAAAAGTTGCTTTAGTTTATTTGTGTATCTGATGCATCATAGATACTGTATAAACAATGACAGTCAGCATCTAACTTATTGTTGAGAACCGTATTACTCGTGGTTAAAAAAAGTAGTCTGATTATGTGACTCCTTGTATTGTTTTGGCCTTCCAGCTGTTTAAACCATGTAGGAACAGGACATTCTGAAAAAGAGAATGCACCAGTGGATTTCCCTTTTTTTTAAATTAGAAGAGCCATAAATCTGGAGCATAATAATTCCTGTTTCTTGGTCATCCTCAAGGGTCTGTGGTTGACCTGTGCACCTTTGATAGGAAAATGGATAGTTGACATGCCACGTTTGTCACATATACACTCGTTAAAAGTATGGTGATATTGTGATATCTACAACTATCTGAGCACTTTCACAGCCAAGGTTGTAATAGGCTGAGAAGGTACTTGTAATTATCTGCTCAGATTAGCAATTTACTTTGTGTAGCTTCTGACACTTAAAATAACAATAACTATGCTGAGGAAACAGACTTCTGAGACATATTGCGCAACTGAGTCATTTATTTTTCAGTAGAAAGGTTAGTTAGTTCCTTAAAAAAAAAGGCCATCGCTCCAGATTTAAGAAGACATAGTTAATAATAACACTGCACTTCTGTATTTATACTAGCATGTTTAATCCAGGGCTTGATTGATTTTATGTTGTTAAAAAAACACATCAGCCACAGCCAAATACTCAAACAATAAAAATTCCTCACTTTAAAACTGAGCATAATTCAAATTGTTGCTGATTTAGTGAGTGTCTGCTCATGTTTACGTGCTCAGCGGTGAGAAACTTTGTCTTTCAGACAGCTGGACTCATAAAGAAGGACCTACATGGAATGTGCCAGTAAAGATGAGCGGCGGAGACTCTCTGTGTGAATGTGTTTAGATTCTGTGTCATCCAAGTGCATTAGGTTGAATGTAAACACTCGCAGCAGACATTTACTGAAACCAGTCTGCATGCTTACTCCCGGACCAAACAGACGGCACTAGGTGCCGCGTCCTAATACCTTATCTGTTCAGCCATATTGATTTAAACCCTTAAAGGGACTTTTGTTCATCAGTGAGGGGGACCAACACATCATCTCATCATCTTCTTAAAAATCCAGCCTGATAGTTTGACTTTCAGCAAGGTTGAGGGAATTCATCATATCAAAACCACTTTAGGTTTTATTTGGGCCTCTGCTATTTCTCACCTCTTCTGAAACATGACAGTAATTACTGCCATCAACGTGCTCGCCTAGAGCCATCAGCCAAGAGTGCATGTGTAGGCTGCTTCTCCTCAGCTGATCGGACAAAGGCTTCTGACATCAGCGCTGCGTTTGTTTAAACAGAGCCTGAAGTATAATGAAGATAATCGCGGACGAGGCCAGATTTATTTCTGCTTGTCACATTGGCCTAATTCATACATTAAGTTAATGGTTACTGGGAGGATAATCTTATAAACACGGTAAAGTATTAGTCGCAGTAAAGAATGTGTGGATAAAGCCAAGCTGAAATGGTCATAAAGGGACCATTCCATTTGTTATATACCAGGGAGTCTGTTCAGTGTCATCAAGGATGTCTGCATTTATGTTAAAATAAGCAGAAATGAAGGCTGTTAGCTGTAGGCAGTTGGTTTGTAACCCTGTGTTGTGACTGGCTCACGGTCCAACAGGCTGACTTTGTGTCAGTGCTTTGCAGTAGCATTATGCATGTGAGCTGCACACTTGTGTGCATGAATGTTTTTGTCTTATATACTGGTGTGTAATGATTTCCATGCTGCTTCAGTGAGCTACTTTCTTCTTCTACTCCGGTTGCAAACAACACTGGCTGAAAAATAGAGCATATTGTAGTAGTTAATAAAAGTCAAAAGAAAAGTTTAATTTTATTGAAAACATTGCAACATGTAGATTATATTTCTGCCAGAGGTTCTTCCACTTTTTTAGGAACTTTCACAAACGTCCTTCCATAAAGCAGCCGTCTGGCAGCTTCCAAATGCAGTGACAAAAGAAAAAAAAATTAATTCACTCTTGTTGTGTGTGTGTGTGTGTGTGTGTGTGTGGATGTTTCTTACCTGTTGACATTTTGCAGCTTGCATTTAGGCCACATTTAACAGTAACCTTTTTAATACACACCCTTAAACAACCCTACATCCTTAAATGTGCCCGCAAAGGTCTAAAAGATGAGCAATCACACAGAGTTTTTGATATGCACTGGACGCTGGAGGTTAAGCACTTTGCTCAAGAGCACACTGATGGTACCACTGCAGCACGCAGGACAAAAAAATCAGTCATTTCTCTCTCTCTCACGCTTTCTGAGCCAAACTGAAGTTTTCACTTTTCACTCACCCAGTTCCATCCATACTGATATACAGTGGTATGTAAATTTTATAGTTGTCTTGTGGCAATGCAAAGAGGCAACATCACAATTTACGCCTGTTTTGAGTTTTAGCGAAGGAAAATAAAAAAAAATCCCATTGCCTCAAAAGACATATGTGTCCCTTTGGGTGGGTCAGGAAAAAGCTGTAGAGAGAATTAATATATGTGATAAATGTTGGGTACAATAAGACAAAAACCACAGTCAGGCAGGAGTTGGCAGTTTGTCTTTACAATGTTCCATGAGCTGTGAACTGTGCTCCAATTTCATGCTTGTTTGACAATGTTGTCACCCTTTCCCCCTTAAATATAAACCACTAAGCACACTTGTAAAAATTATGGCTATTAAATGAAAATACAAATCATTTTTCTGCATTAAAAGCGCTGACTGATTTGCAATTCTCATTAGGTGCTACTCGATAAGGTTTCACGGCGTTATGTCTTATGATGTCAGCTTTTCCCTCGTACCAGCGGCTCCAACACATATTCATTCAAAGGGAAATGGCGCAGCTAAATCAAGCCTAAAATCTTTATAATACCCCAATAAAACACAGACAGGGAGAGAGAAAATAGGCACCTCTGGAGAGAGAAATGTGCATAACATCAACAATCGCCAGTGAAACATGAAATAAAGACAGTGACCTCTGGTCCCGCTGCTCTTGTCTCGCTCTCATTCATCAGCTTCGAGGCTCCACTATAAGTAGCCTCCACACTCATTGGCGCTCGCGCTCTAAAATATGCCCTAGTGGATGGACACAAGTGTCAATGAGGTGGTATTTCTCAGGCCCCTCGTCTTTCCTTTATCGCAGGATGTGGAGTCGGGGAGAGCGAGGGAGCAGAGAGGGGAGGACCGGAGCCCTAAAGCATGATTTACTTGACCTTGCAGTGCTGGAACTCACAGCCAGAGCCTCATTAATTCCCAGGGTCATTCCTTTTGGACATAAATTGGTTAGAAATGGGAATGTGTGGATGACTTCCAGACATACACAAAGAATTATGAAATCTCTGGCCTTTCCCAACTCCTCCCTGACTCTCCTCAAATGCTCACTCATCAACCGAAACGTTTCTAAATCGTTAGGCCTAAATGCTCAGAGAACGTCGCTTAGTCATTGTTGTGGGCGGAGGCCGATGGGGCGTTTTGTGCTTATTCGGCAGCAAATATGCCATTGTTTTATGTGATGGTCAACTGTCAATGGTCCGTCACTCCCATCTATTCTGGAGCCGCGGTCTGTCTTTTGTTTGGGGAAAAAGGAGCGTAAGGAGCTGCAGGGCCGAGAGGGAAGCTCAATAAATTACACTAATGCACACATTTAAAGGAGCTCATATTCCCCCTGGCCTCTTATCAAGACTACTCCAGTGAGAATGTAAACTCCCTCTTTCTGTCCCACTCCCCAGGCCCAATATTTAATGTTATCATGCTTTACAACAAGTCCACTGTTTATGTTATGACTAATAAAGGGCAGATTATTTCAACTTTTTCTCACTATTTCATATTGGCTTCGTCATTAGTCAGACAAATAGTTGTCTAATGGTGCTGGAGGGCTCATTAATTCAAGGAGATAGACACAGATTTGTGTAAACACTGTGAAGTCAGGGTGGGTGAATCACACCTTGAGTTTATAGACAGAGACAGAGGGGGAGGATGGGCTATACGGGCCCACACAAGAAAACCGTGGAAAGGAAAACAAGCGTAATCCTGCTGATAAAAGCTGGATTGTTTCAAAGTTTATTTGGACACACGGTGCCTAGCTGAGGTTAAACCCTAATGAGACAGCAGCCTGTCCAGAGTGGATTCATCACCGCTGGATTGGGGTTATCACCTTCCGCCGTGCTCCACTACTTTTAATCAGGCTCCTCTCTGGTCACTCCCTATCAGCAGCCGTCCATCTCTAACGCTGTCAGCATCCATCAGGAGCTGCAGACAGGCCCGGCGAGCACGTCTGAGGAGTGCATTAGTAAATTATTACCGTTTGGTTAAGCCTCAGTGCCTGTCATGTCAGAGAGGGCAGGAAAAGTGAACACACTTTTACGTGCATGCACTTACCTACTTGAGAAATCTTGGAAGAGCCGGCAGACTGGGCGAGACGGTTGTGAAGCCAACGCTGTGATGCTGCAGAGGACGACAGTGCTTTTCTATAACCCCAACCCCAAATAATGGGCAGGGATCGAGTATTTTCAGTGTATTTGTGATTTTCTGGTGTTGGGGTGACTCACTAACATGATATGATCCACTCCCACCTAATCAGCCAGAGCAACGAAGAAATCACAGACTCGCCCCGACAGCTTTTCGTGTTGTTCTGCAGAGGTGAGGCGATGTGTTCCTGCAGGTCTTTGTCTGCATCTTTGTCCTTATTGAATAAATACAGCTATCTTAGTCTGCAGCGAAGTAAAATACACAAACCTTAGATGTTGAGGGGGAACATTGTTGATGTTTAGACCAGTTAAGTCAATAATGTCCATCTTGGGCAGTGATAAGCGATATTGCAGGGAGACTTCTTACCATTACTTCTCTGTACCAGCTGGAGTTTTCCTATAGCAAAACATCATGTGTTCTGAGTAATTGCCCCAGTGGGAAAACAGCCATGAAGGTAAAGGAATAATATGACAGATTGCAGTTTACTACTTTTTTTGTGACAGTGTCAGCTTCAGCAAACGGATGGCTGCGGACAAAGAGCGTCTGGCCACTGACGGGAATAACGAGAAAGCTTTCGCTGTTTCCCCTTTTCACTCCACAACAGCACAAGAAGAATAGCAAAGAAAGAAGTATTAAAAACCACACAGCTACTGTTTGTAGCTAGATAAAGCATGAAGAAATATGTGTTGCCGGAAGCAAACAGACTGTAATGACACAAACTAAGGGGGAACATTCAGGAGTCAGAGCAGGGTCATAGCCATAATTTTAGTACTGAGGTCAAGAATGAGTCAAAGGGCCCCCAGTGTAACCACAACACCCTTAGTCAACCAACTCACAGGTTTTGTTGAATGAAGTGCTAAATTGTTGTCATTGGGGGAGTATGGTTTTATGGCTTATCGCCATTTGCCTGGAAACCATTTAAAAATACGGTGAAATGATAGGGTTGGCTAATGTAATCTGCCTGGTCTGCTGCAACATACAGCACATTTACAGACACTGACATGGACAGTTAATAATTTATCTCAACATTTCTCACGTGTCCATTTTCTGCTCCATCAATAGGTTTGCTGGATATTTCAAACAAAACCCTTTTGTTTTAGCTGTTTAAGCATTATTTCTTTGGCTTTTTGTTCTAATCCAACGAAAAGCAGTTGGCTTTACGTAGCTGCTGAGAGAGCGGGAGCAATATGGAGACGTCATTTTAGACTCTGGAAATATGACACAAGCATATTTTTGAAATATCCGACATTTGCAGTGCAATCTGCTACAGCGGACTGACTGATGACTGAAATAAGTTTTAGTTGTTGTCTTGTAAAAGTATGTGCGCAGCTGTGTTTCAAAGATTGAGTCATCCAGCCGTGTGACAGATCGAGATAAATTGAACATTCAAACTCTCTGAATAATGGAAAGTTTACCATAACCCTGTTTCAGCTTTAGATGACATACTCCTCTTTTCCCCAGACCATCCCATAGGCAGTAATTAGAGGCGCTGCAGCATGTGCACGTATGTCGTGTGGCCTGCGTTCGCGGCTGCCGTACAGCCCTGTATCCCATCACAGACTTTAATGGAAGCCAGATGTTTCCTCGTCTGTTGAAGACTGATCATCAATAGCCTCACTCAGACTTGCTCTCCCTTTGAAGACTTATTATAAGAGGAGCTGAGGCATGTCTGCACTGCAAACAAGTGTATCAAAAGTCAGATTAACTAATTGGATCCCCCTCTTGGGATTTTGTTTGGAGAAGAAGGGGGTTTTGTGGCGAGGGTGCGAGAGGCGGGAGCTGATCCCTCCCCATGACACTGCAGCAGTTTTCCTCCAGCGCTCACACATCATCTCTGGCATACAAAGAGAAATCTAGGGAAGGGGATTCCCAGAGAAAAAAAAGGAAAATCTGTCCAAATAAATAACCTAAAGTGGTACTCGTGGTGACACAGTGCATTTCCATTTCCTGTGACTGTTTCCTGCAGTCAGGACCGGATTGACAGGATCGCTTTATATTTCAATGAACTAAGGTGAACCAGGGGAGCTTTACGAAGCAGATGCCCCTCTATGCAGCACGGGGCCTGGTGAGCCGGGCATGCGGTTTGTGACCTCCAAGTGATGGATGTTTCGAGCCACGGGTCAAACGTGCATCAGATGCAGAGTGTCACTTATGCTCAGCCAGGTTGCATATAACTTGTCAGACAGCTTCAACTAAACAAAAGGAGGACATTTACATTCTTTTTGCATCTCTGCAGGCCCAAATTACTGCTGAAGACGCTGAAGCTGTTAAAGGCAAAAAACATGAATTACTGAGGCTACTGGTGTCTTTATCCTTTAAAAAAAAAAAAGAAAAGAAAGAAAGCATGGTTACTAATAACAGCTGCAAGGGCGCAGCAGAGTGATTTCAGATTTACAACAGTTTGGATCCTACTTTGGCAGCTTTTGTTGTCTGCTTTAATTCAGCTGCTTTTGCGAGATTTTTTAAACTTTGATTTGGACACGAACTGGGATTCTGTCAGCAGCAAAGATGGACGTGTGTGATTTATAGTTTGGGTAATAATTTAGTGTGTTTTCAGTTTTTAAAAAGCTGTGAGGTTGTGGCAGGAAAAGTGATCTCAAGGGATTAAATACATGTCACTTTTCAGCTTTCATGCATGTCATGCATTTCATTCAACCACATGTACAATACATTAGCCTCAAACACATCACTGTTGTTGGTTTAATAAGACACATGACTGTAATACAATTACATATGGGCAGGAAGGTATTCTAGTTTTCATTTAGGCATTGAAGACTTGGGGGAATTCCTGAAATTATGGGAAAATAGTGGTTTTCTAAATGCATAAATTGTAGTCTATAAGTTATTTTAGGATGATCAAACATAAAAAAATGTTACTTTTCTGAAAATTTGGAGAGGTTGGAAAAGGCATCAGTTAGCAGGTGTACAAAGCTGGATCACAGGCAGCTGCTTCCCTATTGTAAAATCAGATTATTTACTTCTACAAACTTCTACACAGTTCTTTTTGAGTATCTATCAAATATTTGTCATAATCTGAAAAAAAATATTTGTTTTTATAACACTATATCGACTATATCCAATAAGAAAAGAATCTGTCGCAGGGCCCAGGTCCTCGTAAATGATCCTCCTGCTTGAACTGACGTGATCGATCCTCCATCTGCCCGTGTGTGAGCGCAAACTGCCCTTTAATGTTCCTCGTGCACGGGGCCAGGGGCTATTCCTGATGAGCGCCGCAGAGAAAGTGAGCTACAGATCTGCCTCCCGGGTTTGTCCCGAGTGGGAAGAACTCCATCTCCACTGATAAAGGCAGCTGGATCTGGCGACGCTCAGTAAAGTTTTATAGTCAGATATGCACAGATGATTGGACCAGCTGTGCAGTGTCATATATTCCTCAGCAAACCCTGCAGGAACTGAACTCTCACCCCTTGCACATATGGACTACAGGGCTTGCACTCTTGCTCTTGTTCATGCACTTAAGTATGTGCAAACATTACCCATGCATTCACACACACACACACACACACACACACGCGCCTCTGGCCAGAAGAGGAAGGTCACTACTCAACCGTTTGTGTTGAAACTCTACTTCTTGTGTTACGGGTACAGTGACCACATTAATACAAAGCGGGAAAATAATAATGATCTCTCACCCGTGTCTAAATCCGTCTGCTAAATCAGTTAAAAGGAAGTGGGGAGGAAGTGAAACAGCGCAACTTTCTATAAATCACCTGTTGACTCTCACTTGTGTGTCTCCTGTCCGGTTGCTGAGGTAACAAGCATGTGGTGCATGCACAGACCAATTTGTTTCGATCACAAGGAGCTGTATAATACTTAGCAGCACCCGAGCATTTCTCTCCTCCAATCGCTGTGTTTATTTTGGAACAAGAACAAGATAAACTGAAGTGACGTGTTATTTATTTCCCCCTCTCTTGCCCTCGCCTCCCCTTTACAAGCCGAGTCGGGAAGGAGAATTCCTCAATAATCCATCAGTATCAGTCCAGAGTGTGTGTTCAGTGGAGTGTCGACACCAAACACACACACACACACACACGCACACACACACAAACAAACACGCGCATAATGGAGTGTGACCAGGTCTAATGCTACAACACGGGCAGATAATAAGAGGGCACTATCAGATAAAAGGCCATGAGCAATGAGCCGAGTGACAAGCTTGATTGTGATTGGTCCCCGGGGTGGTCTTCTGGTCAACGTAAACTAAATTCTGGTTTTCTGCAGCGTTTAACTGGTGTGAAATTATATTCAAACTGCACTTCATTTCTTCTACTGTCACTGCAAAGCTGTTCTATAAAAAGTGACATCTCACAGCTAGAAAAAAAAACAAAGGTTCTCTTGGATTTGGTTGAGAAGTTTTTTCTCTGAGTTCTTCTGCAGCTTTTCACGTGACTTTTCAGCAAATGACCTGACAATACTGTGGCTCAGATGATAAACCTTTTTTTTTTGTTTTCTTTTGTTTTTACACAGTGCCATTTCATTATAGCTGTTCTCCATAAAACAGCATCTGCGAACCATGATAAGAACCAAAAAAGGGAAATGAGGAAACCTCAATCTCCTCAGCAGAGTTAGAATGCATCTCCAGAGACGCCACACAGGTGACCTAAGCTGCAGTGTGTCAGACTATAACGTTATTACATTCAGCTTTTATTATTGTAGCAGGTTTCTTGCATTTTCATATCTATTAATGACTTTGATATATATATATATATATATATATATATATATATATATATATATATATGACAGCATTACTGGTTCTCACATTTGTTTTTATTTTCACTGCTTGGAACAAGGTCTCATGAAAGGTTTAAGGAATTTATGATCCACGTGCAGAAGGTGTAGTTATACAGTAGTTGGTTAGGGCAGTTATGGTGGTTTCGGTTTTTAATTTCACTTTCGGGTCTGGTTTATTTCAGGTAGAAAGCCTTAACACCACCAGCAAGTGCACAAAATTAAAGCTGAGTGTCAGTCAATACAGTAAATGACTCTGTGTAGAAATGACAGACATAAGGAACTGCCTATTTGCATATATTTATCATAGCGGAAGCTGAACTCGGCTCATGAGGGCAGGTGGACTTTTAAACCATCTGGTACCGCAGCTCCACTTCCTGGCAGCTACAATGAGACTCCTGTTACAATCCACACGCCACAAGATGCAAGTGCTTGTATCCCGGATCTTTTAGCCTTTTCTGTACAATGGGAGCACCTGACCCACCCTAGCTATGTTTTCTTTTAAAAATATGAGCGTAAAATCACACCTAAATGGGGAAGTGACTTTTCTTAAAGCAGTTCTGGTTGTATGTTTTGCACTTTATCAGAGGGCCATGTGTGTATATTGAGAATACACACAAAAAAATGAGAAACTCAGACTTGTATTCTGGTGTCCTCAGCAAGAGAAAGGATAATTCTGTACTCCTGAAAGCCAGCACCAAGCTCGCTCTCTCTTTTGCAAGCGCGTGAAGCGTCAAATGCATTTGATGCTCAGACTGAACACACGCACGTTTGCAAGCCGCAAGCTGAAACTTTGCTGCTGACGACAGGTCAAGTGAAATAAAAATGCTTTTTATGTCCTCTCTTTTGTGTTTGTGTCTCAGCGGGTGACCAGAGCTCAACCGTAAACCCCCCCCCACACACACACACCCTTGTGTGCATCACTCAATGAATTTGGCCTCTACACACGTGAGCAGGCAGTCGTACCGCTGCCATTTCACAGCCCTAATTAATACCGAACCTCTGCGCCCTTCACAAATTATAACGTACACCACACAGAGTTGGCTCAAGACTACCGTCTGCAGTCTGCAATAAAATGTTTCCTTCATGGGCACATTAAAACCAGGGCGGTGGGTGGGAGGACTTGGAGCTCCTGACTGGTTACTGTTGGCCATCAGCTCTGAGTTTTCAGGCTGTGCATTATTCGTGAAGGTTGGTGAGAGAACCCTGAGGTCATGCTGTCCAGGCAGCGAATTCACCATAGTCAGAGCCAACCAGGATCAACCAGGAGAGCCTTTGGAGGAGGGGCAGCACTTCTGTCCCGGCTCCATAAGGGTAGAACTGGCCCCCCCTATGATGCCCTGCTGGTCGTGGTCTGCAGCCAGTGCAGCAGTAGGTAACTGTGGAGCCAAGGTGGAGCGAGGAAGGAAGGGAGGAAACTCGGAGAGAAACCATGAAAAATGTGGAGCATGAAAATGTCTCCCTCGGTTTTTAGCAGCACGGCCGGGCTTCCAAGAGAAACACATCTTTAAATTTAACTTGAGATGTCTTTTTTTTTTTTTTTTTTTTTTTGCTTCATCCACTCCCAACTGTTGGCAAGAGCCTGGCTCTGGAAGCAGCGCCAAGGTGCTTGGAAACTGCGACCATGTTAAAAAAGCTCTCAATAATGTGGCTTTTTTGGAAATGTGGTGACAGCTCCTGTAAGAGGGGCTCAGCTTTCAGTGCCAGCGAACATGTTTTGTACGTGTGCAGCTGCAGTGGCCTCAGGAAAAAAAAAAAAAAAAACTCCTCTAGGTACTGTATTTTCACCAGGGTTTAAGATGAAGTGTAAGGGAATATATCACTTAAATATGCAGATTATTTTGCCGATATTTCAGTTTCACATGCAGTATATCAGGGTGTCTTGTGGCGTTTTTCCGTATCAAATTCAGATTTGCTCTTATTTCAGGGGGAAAACGTCTTGAATGAAGCCTCATAAATAAAAGATTTGATACCAGTTGTTCCAACAAACTGGGTTAAAATGATAGCGCTGGCTGGAAACACTTTGGCCTGTTATCAAATTAAACCTTCTTCCCATGTAGTATTTTTCTGTTCTCCGGAGGCAGTCGTCTCTCTCGCCAGCAGTTCAGTGCTCATTTAAGACAAGAGCATCAGTGTCATAAATCAGTGTCTGATGGAACAAACACACCAGTGGATGAACCAGAGTCTCCAGAGCGATGAGCTGTTACAAACTATGTATAAAACCTTCCATTGATGGGGAACACTTGTGCAGTGTAATTTATAATAACCCAGACTGAACACCTCCGATCACTGCAGGAACCATAAACACTGATATACGTTAACCACCTATATATGTTAACCAGGAGACTATGTTTAGTCTCCTGGTTAACATATATAGAAACATATTTAATTTGTTTTCCTTTCTGTGGGAGTTTTTTAATAATACATTTTACATTATTACCTATAACAACCAAAATTCAGTTATTTTAAAATATTGCGTTTTGGTAAATAAATAAAAAAATAATTCATATAGATTTTTTTTTAAAATAAACTAATATTTACATTTGTCTATGAGCAACATTTTAGGCTTTAAATTGAGTGCTGTAAATTAGGATTATCTTGACCATATCCAGCAAGAATATACAAATTACACTAAATGTTACCAATTAAAAAAAAAAAAAAAAAAAAAAAATATATATATATATATATATATATATATATATATATATATATATATATATGTAAATAAACTATAACATCTTCAGCAAGCATGCCTGTTCTAATATTATAGCAAAATTTTTATTTTGCTATTCTAACATTTTTAGGAAGATTTTTATTATGCTATTTTGTCTATACTCTAATCAAACTCTGTTTTAAAGTACTTAAATGTGGTCAATTTAGAGACAATAACTGTCATTTCGCACATCAAGTGCGTCATCATCCTCCATTAAAACCACATGACTAATCATTTTGACATGTTTGTGTAACCGCTTCTTCCACTTCTTTCAGAGGTGTTACTGTTACTCCTCTCTGCTCTTGAGGAGCTTCCAGCATAACTACTGTCGGCAGATTATATCTTTATCACCACATCATTAACAGAGTGAGGATGAAGAATTGTACTCTGGATGAGAGTTTTTCTGACACTTGATTAAATTAGCATACTAGCATACACCCCTCCTCCTGTGATGTGTGATGATACTAAAGGAGAAATGTCCATTAGCCTATATGAAACAGGCTCACAGATCATGTTTCCAAGCGCGAGATACGTCATCGGCTTCAGTCACGTTAATCCCAAGGCCGCCCCTCTTCTCTCGGTCGCAATTTGTTTTACGCAGTCACTTTTTCAAAGCGTCAAGTATTGGCCGAACCTGCAGAGGCTGGCTTGTTTTATGGGTTGCCCTGCATTGGGCTGCCAAGAAGGAAGAATAGGGCAGCTTTTAATGGAAGGGAGGAAAGGCTGACATTAAATACAGGCCAGATGGACCTTTTCCGATCCTGCTCATAAAAAGTTCAGAAGACAGTTCACAAATCAAGGCCTCTTGGTGTTATGTTAAGCGTTTGGATTGTTATTGTCATTGTACATTTGCAAATACTAATGTAATTTATGGCATTTCGAGCATAATTTCAGCATTATCCATCTGAGAAATTTAATATGTGAATGTTTAACAGTTAATATTAACTTGATAAAGCACCCACTGCTGTAACAGCCTTCCATAGACACTGGCTGTGGCAACTCTGACACCTTTTTCCCCTACAGCATTTAGCAAAGGTCACCAATTAAGATGGCGGCTGGCATTCACCCCATCAGCCGTCACGAAGCCTGTGTCTGTGCCGCAGAAATGTCTCTTATATGTGAAATATGTGGCGGCAGGTAAATCGTAGATCAGCGAGACGGGAAAAGTGAAATTCAAGATGCTGAGATGGAAAAAATTCAGAGCTCTCTGGGGCTCGTTCCCCCTTCTGGACAAGGAGAAAGTGGAGAATCTGTGGTGGTCTATCTGTTAGGGTCACTCACTATGATATTACTGGTTTTATGACAACAGCAACAAAAAATGTGGAGAGACAATGATGCCACGAAAAGGAGAGGAATTAGACGGAATCTCTAACTCTTTGTTTTACACTCACTTGAGAGGATCCTTATATATAAAAACTTTTTTTTTTCACTTTACATTTCAAAATTAAAAAACAGGTTGATAACAGAACAACTATAACGCAGATTAAAAGACTTGCATATGCATTTCAAGTGTCTACAGATTAAATGCAGAAATTTTAGAGTAATTAAAATTCTTCCTGCAATGCAAAACTCTCAGTATATTCTTATTGGCTATGCTTCTGAAAGAGTATTATCTAAATTATGTAATCTTTTAGGAACAATAGCAATTAATAAATGCAATAATTGTATTTATGGGGAATGTTTTCTCTGAAAACCTTATTTGCATGCCCTTTTTCTTAAAATGTGCATAAGCTGCAGAGCAATGCTCAATAAATGCTAAATGAGGAAGTGTGAGGGTGTGAAATGTTGATTTATTTTAGTGGAAACTTCACTGGCTGACTTCTTCTTCCAGCCACAGAGTCTCTGGTGGTCGAGGCCAAACGAGCCTAAAATGATGCCCCGGTGCTCAACGCGAGCAGCATGTCTCAAAGCTCTCGTCTTACACAACCAGCTGACACTCGGCTGCAGCTGCGTTTGAAAAATACTTATTCAGTAGGAATTTTCTGGAGAGGTCATCACGCCTTAGCACCAAAAATACTTTATTTCAGAGTATTTGACAGTTTTGACTGAATACTGATGCTGAAACTTACAACCTCAGAGCTTTTTTTTTCCCCCCAATAAAATCCCAATGAGATTTGCAGCTAACAGAAAAAAGTGTGGTTTATTTGAGGAGTCTTAGAAATTATGATTCGTCTGACAGAGGCAGGTGGACATAATGGACACGTGAAGGGAAGGAGTGTGAGATTACACCATGTCGTTAAACATCCTTAAACATGTTTAATGGGTCTCTGAGTGCAGATGCAGAAAAATATGAAATTCTTTTATCTCTGAAATCCTGGATAGTCATCACTGACTGTGATGATGATAATGCTGTTTGAGAGACAACACTTTCCTCTGGGTCTGTGAGTGGCGTAATAACCTTTATTAAAACAGACGTGCAGCTCTGAGGTCAGCAGGGAGGTTATGAGCGGTGCTATAAATGGAGGAGATTGTTGATTGTGTCTTGAGTCTGGACTCATAAAATATAGTCGCCCTGGCTATCTGGAGCCAGTAAATGTACACAAACTATAAACTAGCCCCTTCTTTTCATTCTGCAGCATTCTCAGGAAAGTGTTTGTTACTTAAAGAAAAATATTTTATAATAAGAGGTGTGAAAGGTTTATATATTGTACTTAAGGTATTATTAATTTTTTAACGATACAGAGTTAACATTAATTTAGCATTATTTACTGTATCTGTACACAATTTCCCATGTCTTTGAAATATTCATTTATTTTAGTTTTATTGTTGTGCCTATTTATTCTGCAGTTAGTAATACGAATAATAGTTGCTTTTAATAAGAAATACTTTATTTACATTATTTTCAGTGCAAATTATTACAAATTATACTTATTATTAACAAAATAGCACAACTACATATCCAAGAGCGACATAAACAAAACCACGTGAGCCAAGTGCGTCTGAACCTTCGATTCACAGCTGCAGCTTTCCTTCGGATGAAGAACGCTTGAGCATGCAGAAGCTCTTGAGAAGAGGCCGGCAGAGTGGAGGCCAAGGGTCCATTTTATTAGAAATGTAGATAGTCTCCGCCGTCACGACGACAAGGACATTTTGAAATGAAGACCTAAATTCATAAATTAAATCGGGCGTTATTCTCTTCGGTTAAACTAACGCATAAGCACCATCGCTGCAGCCCCACTTCCTTCCAGGAATCAACCTGGGCCTTCATGTCCGGATGCGATTTGAAATCACAACAGCTTCTCCGCTCACAATATTCAGAACTCGTTGCTATAGTTCGTGAATCTCAGGATTTCCTTCATATCAGCACCTGGGAGGCCGCAGTGTCCGTGACGGTGACCGCTGTCTGAGCGCTGCTCCCCGGCGCGCTCCCGGTCATGATCACGCTGGTTTTGTTCAGGTCAGAAACGTCCAACTGTCCGTCAGAGTTGTCCTCCTGCGTGGCCTCGTCTGACTCACACTCACTTCTTCCGTCGCTCTCACACTCGGACTCCAGCGGCTCTTTGGCCTCCCTGTTGCCGGACTCTGACGCACAGGTGTCGGGCTGCTCCTTCTCCTTGTCTTTCTGAGCCTGGGCCTCTTTGGAGTGTCTCCACTTCATGCGCCTGTTCTGGAACCAGACCTTCACCTGGAAACGCAGGTGCAGATGACCACAGCTATAAGAGAGTCTGAACATAATTTACTCATTACTAAAAAAAAAAAAAAAAAAAAAAAAAAAAAACGACAAAGACAACGACACAATAACGTCAAGCAGTTCCAAAATCCTCAAATGGCTGAGCCTCACTATTTTAACATTAATACTAAAAGATAAATAAAAACGCCTCCGCGATATATATATATATATATATATATATATATATATATATATTAAATTCAAGGTTTTATTTGTATGCATCCAAATTTAAAACAACAGAAGGTCAGACAGGACTTTCTGTCGGGCTTGATGTAATATTGACAGGTTATGTCCTGCCGTGGGTAATAAACACTTCTAATGTGTTGCTCAATATGGCGAAATTTGGCATCCGCTTCTTCGCTGGAACTTAATCAATACAATATTAATTCAAGAAAAAGTGCTGTTCTTAAGCGCTATAAAGTCTCCCCACACGGGGATAAAAAAGAAATAAAATCAGACATTAATGAATGTGTCATCATTTAGATGTGGATGTATTACAAAAGAAAAAAAAAAACAGCAACTGTTTAACCTCAAAATGGGTGATTAAATGCGACAAAAGCACTAAGAAATAAAAACATGCCGTTTCTATGGTGAGAAAAATCACATCTTGGACTAATTTTCCTCTCTTTCTGACGCATAATCAAGTGACACGTAAATAAAAACAGAAGAATGTGTTGGGCAGATGTTGCAAAATCATCTGCATCAAAGGTTTTGCGTGCAGAGCGTGTTTTTTTTTTTTTTTTTTTTTTTTTTTTTTTTTTTTTTAATTTCTGCTGCGAACATTTAACGCGGCAGGTTGCGTTTCTCTCTCCTCGTGTCCTACCTGCGCGTCTGTCAGGCCGAGCATGGCAGCCAGCTGCTTTCTGTCCGGTTTGGTGACGTATTTCTGGATCTCAAATCTCTTCTCCAGCCCCTTTCTCTGCAGGTTAGAGAAGACTGCCCTGGACCACGATCTTTTCCTCTTGTACGTCTGCGGCATCGTGTCCTTTGTCAGGACTGCGTAAGGCCCTGGAAGACACAAGGAGGAGGTGGCGGTGAGAGGAGAGAAGACAGAAACCACAGCCATCTTTCTGGTGTCATCAAACTGCGCCGTCCCAGCCTCCTGTCTGCTCCAGCCCTCAGCAGCCAGTCTCTACCTGGGAAGGTGTCCTGAAACTGATGCTGGCCTGATTGTCTGCCGCTGCCGCCGGTGCTGCTGCTGCTGCCTAGTGCGCTCATCATGGAGGCTGCGTCATTCATCCCGGAGTCTATGGAGGAGAAGTACTGGCTGGCCGATGGTTGGACTGGGATGTGCATCCCTGACTGACGATTCGAGCTAACGATGGATGTGAGATCTGTTGCAGAGCGAGAGTTAAAAATTGGACTGTTTAATTTTTGCGTGTCTGCCAGTGTTTTTGAACAATCGCCCTGCTGCTGTTTGCAGCTGATTTCTGACCTCTGACCTCTCTGATTTAGGAGCTAAAAAGGACTCAGGGCACAGGACTCTGGGGCCCTTTAAATTCTACCTCCTCTCGTACTTGGTTAATTGGATTCCCTCAGTTAAATCTCCACTCTTAATACCAGTGAAAAGAGGCAGTCAAGCTCTGATCTATTCTCCTGTTTGCCTGAAAGCTGCACAGAAACGCTTGATAAAAAGCGGCTCTCACCTCTCAAGGATGACTTTTCTCTGCCTTTTGGATCAAAGTCCGTCGATAATATCCGGTCAATTCCGAATTTAAGGTCTTTGCTGGTAGGCGGGGGGGCTTGCTGGGAGTTATATGGAGTTCTGGAAACTGACGTGAGCTGTAGTCCGTGTCTGTGATAAGGGGAGCCCGGGCTCATCCTCGGACCGTACACCGACGGCTCCGGTGCGACAGGAGAGGGACGCAGCGGCGAGCCGCCGGAGTGGCCCTGTTGCGATCGGTGGTGTCCCATGTGCACCATGAGGGCCGACGACCCCGGGATGTTCTCCAGATCTCCCGCTTGCAGAATATCTGCGATACAAAACGACGGTTTCTTCATGGTATCCACAGCGAAGCCCCCTGCGCAGTACGCGGACCACAGGCTGAAGTTTGACGCGTAAAACGGATTGAGCCCAGCCGTGTACATCATGCAGCCTCGAGTGTGTCTGACAGTTTGTTTGTCGGTGGACTAAAAGAAAGCTCGGGCAAAAGAAGCTAAGACAGCGCGTTTGCAGCGAGGACACACCACCGTCCTCTTTGCGTCGGTGCCAAAATCGCTCTCCTGACTCTGAAATCCAAACCCGGCAGTTCCACCCGGAGCTTCGTCCGCCGCAGCGATTGGTTGCTCCCACGACCAATGGGATGGGCTGAATTCACCGACGCCACGCCCTTGTAATTGAAATGAAGCGTAACACACGCGCGCGCGCACACACACACACACACACACACACACACACACACACACACACACACACACACACAAGCGTACCCACGACCGGGTACACTTCAAGTAATTCTGATCCCCAGATGATGGAAGGATCGCTTAAAGAGAAGCTTCATTCATCACTGCTTTAAAAAGACTTTCTGTTGGAATTTTTTTCAGAATTTAAAAATGTCGTCTTTTATAGCAGGTTTTATTACTATGTTCAATTTTAAACTTTAAAAACGTTCTCTCTGCTTCATAGAAACGACTAAAAGCCCCAAACCTTAAACAATAGAAAAAGGAATAATACGGAGCTAATGATGAACTGTTCACATGCATTCATTACAACCCCGGAGAGCAACTATTAGCTCCGTCTCATCCTGTTTTTGATGGGCTGGAGTTCGTGTTAAATGAGCGGATATTCCTGCTAGATTTGCCCCCCAAAATAGAACCTGCATTAGTATTTTAGGATACAGAAGAAATCCTTATTTCTTCCGGAGCGGGGCTGCTGGGGGGGTGGAGGACTTTATAATGACTGTTAGAACTTCCCTTTTTCAATATTTGTGCAACTTTATCTCGACCTGCAAGTTGCACGGTGACGCAAATCCGTCCCCACGCTCATAATAAACAGAGGAAACGTATTCTCCTCTAAAACGAAAACACAATTAACTTCAGAGGCGACACTTCATCCACAAGGCCCCTCAAGATTCACACATTCGGGCTTTTTCAAAAGGGATTTATATATATATATATAAATTTCATCATCATCACTGATATATATATATATATATATCAGTGATGATGATGATGATGATGATGATGATGTGATTCCGAAAGAACTTTAACGTTGAATGAAATGACACACTGCAGGTTTCAGCTGGACTTCTTACCCATCGCGACACGCACGCTCTCGTTTTACTTGCATCTTTGGAAACAATGGCTTCTGAAGCCCGCGTTGCCTCGGTTTTGATTCATGCGGGAGGAAGGGTCGATGACCCTGGTCGCTCCTATCATGCTGTTTTCGAGTGACACTTTTCCGGTCTAAAATTAGAAATAAGGTTTTTTAACGTTTGCCCTCCATCACGCAGTCAAAACAATCCAGGGAAGAGGATGTAGTAGCGCGCAGCACGCACGCTGGAGTTATTTCAGGTGCAGATGAGCTTTTTCAGTGGGAAGCGCTGAACCCCCCACCCCCACCCCACCGGCCTTGGGGGGTACAGGAGCCCAGATCAGTAAATAATTTCGCTCAGAAAAAAAAAACAAAAAACATAAATATTAATAAATTACATAAATTACATGCCAAATACATGTGAAAAATGTGTTGTGTAATAATTGCAAATTTGAGGGACAAATTAATTTTAAAAACAAAACAAAACAAAACAAAACAAACAAACAAAAAAAAACCAGACACCCCCCAAAAACAACAACAACAATAACAACAAAAAAAAACAGGTAAGTAAATAAATAAGGCAGTTTCAGTCTGCTTTTCTTTAGCTGCACATGTAATCCTTATGTCCTCTGTGAGGGGGCTGATCTCTGACGTCGGTGATGAAAGGAATTTAAACAGGATTTTACTTCCCATAAAAAAGAAATCAAATCTTAAATATATGTATTTTGGAAAATTTCAGTAGATTATTGTTCCTGATCCCAGTTAAAGTAACCGTGAAAAAATAAATACAAACTTGTTTCAAAATGATTACAAATACTATCACGTTCACTAAATTATATACTGTCAAAACGGAGACGAGGGTTCCAAAATCTTCCTTTATTTTGCAGCATTTGTCACTGTTGCGATTGCGGTCGTTTCTGGGTGCGTCAATCTCGTGCGCGTTCACGTGATGCGTTCAGCTATGACGTCACACCGCGGACGGGCTTGGCCTGTGAAGGGTACTGCCCTTATAATCATGTATAAGGGCATTACTTGAGTTTAGCTTCTACAGACTGCCTTTATCATAAGAGTAAGATTGTTTTCAACCTGGCTTTTTTTCTTTTAGCAAATAAACCTATTTCTTTTATTCTGTACTTCATTTAAATTATATTTACATTCGTAAAATCAACTGCGAAAAGGGCTTTTGCTATATGTTTTGAGTTAATTGAAATTATTGTAATCAAGTATTCTGACACAGTAATGTAAACATTTCTGGTGTAATCATTTAAGGTTGAACTGTTAACATTAACATGTTTAACACCAACGCTTGATAAAAACGTCTGACTGTTTCTGCTTCGGAGCACAGAGCTGCTGCTGTTGACCACCTGAGGCTCACCCCGTCTGCTGGGCCCATTGTTGTCTCTTGATTGCGCGCTGTGTGTTTTTCAGGAAGTCTGATCAGCCAGGAGGAAAAGCAAATGAGCACCTCAGAGCGTAGCTCTGCTGGATCACAGAACAGAATTAAATGATCTCCATTATTACACCAAGAATGATTGCTCCACCTCCGAAAGGCTGCACCTCCAAGCCAAGATGACTATTTCTGGCAATGTTTGTCTCAGGAAGGAACTTTTGCAGATTTAATGGGACCTGGGCCATTGTACGCAGCCTTCTGGATGGCACCCTGCCATCATTTGTGGAGGGAGAAAAAAAAAATGAACTGAGGATGTTGTCTAAAGTGAATTTCAAACAAGAACGTTGTGTTTAAGTGATGCTGAATGCCGCCAATATATTTTCGGCAGTGACGTCACGGTAGGAGGAGGAGATGAGCTTCATTTGTATCTGATGTTTCATTCTGTCCTCACTGGGGAGCCTCTCCATCAGCAGCTTCAGGGCAATTTAAGGTAAAGTAAGTGAAGATGTTGGGCCATTCACGCGCATGTCGTCAGCATAATGACCATGGATGGATAAAACACAAAATATAGCAAAAAAAAACCAAAACAAACAAAACCAAAACAAAACAGAAAAAAACAAACAACCTCAGTATTAGTCCTGGGCTGATTTTACATTTTACAGCAACAAAGGGGCAAATAGTCTGTTCAAGTTATATAAATAAATAATGCAGAACGCAAATAATATATATGTGTTTAATCTAAATTATACATAAAAATAATACTGTATACATATAATAAAACATAGAGGCTTCTTACATAACCTTTATCACCACTTTATTTATTTATTTATTTATTTTGCCAAACTAGACTGCCTTAAATAAACTGAGTCAAAATTCCAAAATCCATATTAGACACGTGACACAATTCCTAAAAGTTACCAGGAATAACCTGAAGAAGCAAAATAAGGAAAATAGCAATCCATACATATATCTTAACTTTTCTCCTAGAAGCACAAACATAATAAAGCATATTCGGTTAAAAAAAAAAAAAAAATGATAAAGGTTTTGGTTACCTTGACCTTTGACCTCTGACCGCTGATATCAAATCATTTTTCGGTGGGATTCCTGACACTCAGTCACAAAGCCCCCTCAGATGACTCTGTGGAGACCTTATTAAAGACTGCAGCTGTTTGATGGATGTGCATAAACACGCCATCGCTTCAAAACTGTGTTTAGCGGCATAACACGGACGTACTCGGGCGAAGAGCAAGAAACTCACAAATACATTTCAGGAGTCAGAATATGAGGTTTGTTTGTGTGTATGCAAAGGAAAGGAATTCTACGGGTTTGATGGTTAAAAAACTAATACATAATAAAGCTCTTGAGGTACAGGGTGCTCATGTGGTCTTGGTCATGAGAATAAATAAAGAGAAGAATTTAACCACAGACATCTTTTAGCCTCTTTTTCTGGTGGGGGGTGGGGGGGGTTAAACATGAAGGGGTCATTAACTGGACACTGGAGTGGTGCACTAATCATACTCTCCCTCAGCTGTAAACAGTCTAAAGGAGCTGCTATAATGGAACCTTTTTAAATACGACCGTGACTCTTGAGGCTTGTGTTTATGCTTCGACAGATTAAAGCTGCCTCTTATGCCACAGGTTCAGGGCCTTTCTACGGCTCCGGCGAGCGAGCATACACACACTTAAATCATGTACAGTCAGCTAAATACTGCACGAGGGGAGACTAATGGAAACGCAAAATGGTCTTTATAACAAACTGTTCGAGCTGCTGCTGGTGTGTTTCTAATGAGCTGCCACCAAGAAACATAAACCTCCACATAAATAAACATGTTTACATTGACAATAGGCTTTTAATTTAAAAACACAGCAGTGCAGATATTGCCATGCACTGTTTTTTGTGATTGATTGTAGAGATTTCACTGAAAAAGCTATTATTTTAGTTTTGATTTTGTGGATAAGAGCTGCCAAATGAGTGTTCTAATAGATGTTTTTAAACGCTGTTGAATGTTTTAAGGGATGAGTCAGTCACATAGCACAGTCGCAACGGGCTGAGGTAAAGCAGAGCGTCTCTCTAGTAGTTCACATCTCGGTCAATCTGCTGCTGTTTAACTGCAGGAGTGGAAAAATATGATTCATCAGAGAGGAAAATCCACAACAGCAGATCTGAGGTGATGAATGCAATCTGGACACTTGACTGATATTACACACAAACCCTCAGATTATGTTCTATCTATCTATCTATCTATCTATCTATCTATCTATCTATCTATCTATCTATTTAGGGTTGATTTGATTGTTATTATAAGGGAACGATTTTGTGCTCAGTGGAGAAAAATCTTGACTACTGCAAATGTTTTCCACAGTCCCACCGGGATCTTCTGCTCTGGCTTGTTATTTTATCCAATTTTATTTATTAATTTTACTGCCAGAGGCTGTAGGTCCTTCTCCAGCTGCACTTAATCGTAGTTTTCATGGAAACTATAAAGGAAAAAAAAGGCCGCTTTAACACAAATATTCCTGCATGGACGTGTTTGTTTTCACGCGTATTCAAGTCATTTTGGCTATTGCGATCTAATCTACAAAAGTACCCTCACACAGTAGAAGTCACGTTTTATGGCTAAATATTGCCATCTAGTGGCCAAGCATATGTTCAACTGTGATTAACGAGGTAGGGTGTGTCGAAAACCATTTATGATTATTCAGCACAAGCTGATTCACAGATCTAATAGTTTTTCTTACAAGCACTGAAATCCTATTATTGTCTTTCATACATGTACACATTTTAATCATTATCATAAGTATATGGTAACCATGTTGAAACATGAGCCCAGCTGCTTGTTATATATTCATCAACATGTATGTACTCAATTAGCACATTTCCCTTCACCCAGATCCAGGGTCATGCGTGTATTTCTCAGGGGAGCTTCTGGGTTTAACCTTTGACCCCGCGCTTGTGTACGCATGCGGCCTTCAGAGAGGGTAATGAGGAACTGAGGACAGGTGTCAGCTGCTGCTGTTCACATTAGTGAGACCCTGTCATGTCTAAACACTGTAACACTTTCCCTTAATTTGTCTGGGTAACTGCTTTAGTTGGTCCATTATACTCTATGTACTGCTGTTTTCTGCAGTGCACCAGTAAGTGAAAACTTTGATTACACCATTCACATGTGATTTAATGACAGTTCCCTTTCTCACCTATTTTACAGCCAGCACAGCAAACCAGAGGTCTGACAATATGTTAACATGTGCACAATGTGATCCATGATTCAGAAAGAAAAATACACACAAGCCTTTTTTTAAAACTGCTGAGACAGACAAGAGGAAAGCGTTTTTTTCTTAACTATTTTGAACTTGAGGAACTATTGCAATATAGCCTATAGTTCAGAGCCTGGTATAATTACAATGCACAGACATCAACAATTAAAAAATAAAACCACAGATTTGATACAGCCACAAACGGTGAATGTGCATCTGTTCAAGACAATTTAAAACAAATTTCAAATGGATATTTTTTATAAAATGTACTTTAGTGAATCAATACAAAGTCAGTTCAAGTCCTTTTTTTAAACAAAAAAAAAAGATTTGATTAATGTTTTGTTACTCACTGGTTGACTAGTGTGACATAAAAGCTTTCTTTGATATATTCTACCCTAGGTTTGATAATGTTGAGGTATGGACTAAAACAATGATTAAAACATGACAGTGTGACTTAAAGGTGACACAGGCCATCACCCCGGGCCATGCTTCAGCTGTCGTCTGCAGCCTGCACTGCGCCCTGACCCAACAGTCTCTCTCTCTCTTCTGCACTGTCCTCTGTGTTCACCATTGTGTTGCAGCACAACATCCTGGCCAGCAGAGGGCGGTGCAGTCCATTGTACAGTGCCGTGCCCGCCAGCAGCACCAAGAAACCGAGCACCTGCAGGCCGAGAAACTGCTCCCACCCCAGCGCCAGGCTCACCACCCAGATGACCAGTGTGCGCAGGCTGTCCAGCACCATGCGGGTGGTGGCGCTGATCTCCTTAGTGACACTGATCCCAGCAAAGTTGAAGAAGGCGATGCTGATGATGTTGCCCAGCAGAGCCAACAGGATGAGGGGCTGGTTGCCAATTTGACAGAAGGCATCGATTGCATCCTCCAGGACCTGGCGAGGGTTGTCACCGAAGCTCCCGACAGGAATAAAATACATGGGGATGAGCAGTAGCGACAGGACGACAAACCCAAAAAAACCTGGAAAGACACCAAAATGATCAAAGTTTCAACAGCACTTTTAACTCAAGCACATACAAACAAAACCACAAAGCTTGTGTCTTTGTTGAAAGAACTACAGCTACAGTTTTGTATTTTTGGAACTAAATCTGCAATAGAAGCAAAGAAAATGAAAATGGTTGTGAAACTGAAGGCAAATGTAGCAACTGGAGGTTTGCCTTTCTGCAGCTCACATGCTCACTTGCAAGTGGCTTGATAAGCAGGTTTTAGATATGGACATCTCTGTTGTGACTTGAAACAACACGTCACAAACAAGCTGAGAGTCACAGACTGATGAAATTATTGATCATTTCGACAACTGGAAGAGGAAAAGCTGATAATTATTACTATAGAACCGCCCAAAGTCCATTCTCATTTCCTGCACAACCTATATAGTTCTCATTATTGACGTCTTCTGCTGTCTTTTTTAGGGTCACAGCCCTTAACCTCAAACACCGATTGCCAAACCAACATTAAACCGCTGCCGTACCTTCAGTGCCGACAGCCCGGAGAGGATGGACGTCATGTTTGTAGACAAACTTCTCCTCAAGGACCATCTGCACTGAAGCTATGATCTGAGCCATGATGATCAGAAGGTCTCCTGCAGGAAAGAAGACGGCAAAAACATGAAATCAGATACTTCAACTATTTTTGATCCCAGCAGAGCACGAGAACGAACGTCACCTGTGACGATGTCGCTGATTTTGTGTGAGTCATCATGGCTGCTGAAGAGGTCGGCGAGTCCCACAATGACCAGGCCCAGGATGGTGATGAAGATGCCAATCCACTGACTGGGCGCCAGGCGTCGGCCCAGGAAGGCCACTGAGAGCAGGCCGGTGAAGATGATGACAGCCCCACGCAGCATCTGGAAACTGGAGGCGCTGGTCATGTTGAGAGCTACAACCACAGACCAAAGGGAACAAAATACCTAATCCACAAAATGTAGATTCCACAGACGATGGTGACCTTTAAACAAACCTTCGTCCGCACTTTTACATTTGGCCGTCCACGGCGTACTTACCAACATACATGATGGAAGTGGCCGTCATGTCACACATGGCAGGTGGGAAAAAGAGGAGCGGATTAAAGCTTTGGCCCGGGTTCATCTTGGGTTCTGGGCTTTGTCTGTCACGGCAAAGTAAGATGTAGAAGACGGCAAGACAGCTCAGCTCACCCAGAAACATCCCCACTGCCTGTGCAGAAACACAGAGACGTGTGAACGAGACCCTGTAGAAACTTAGAAACACTCAGTCTTGACTAAATATGATGGCACACTGCAGTTCTGTCATACTTCACCTGTAGAAATGGGTGAGAGAAGTTATGTTCAGGATTGTCATGGCAACCCTTGGCTGAAAACATGTCGGCCCATCTGTCAGACAAAAAGATTTTAGTTGAAATAATCACAACTACATGTTCTACATGAACTATTTCACAAAGTTTCTTTTGATTCTTTGACTTTGCAAATTGACAAAGCTGTGTTTGATATACTCGTGACCTGATTAAGCTACTGTCAACGTTAATGAGTACACATCCGATGACTTTCATTACTGTCAGGGGAAGCATGACCAGCATGTGAGCGTGCTGTCTGCCAAAAATGCAAGACAAGACAACGCGGGCTGCAGAAGTGATGGCACAGCACTTCAAACGCAACTAGTTTAAAGCCTGTAAAATATCAAACGCTCTGACAAAGTATCACCCTTATCTTTTAGTACCTATATTTCTTGTTGGACATGTTGCTTTGACACGTTTGCTTATAAGGGCAAGAAGGAAGAAAGGAAGGGAACTAAAACTAGCGATCTGCTTGGAATAATAGATCTCAGTAGTTCCTTGAAGTCAGTGAGCCACTTTATTGAAACCTTATCCAATACTTGCTGCTTCTCAGATACATAATCTGAGAGTGTGTGTGTGTGTGTGTGTGTGTGTGTGTTCCTGTGCATGCTGTGTATTGAGAACCAGAAAGCACATTTTTTTTTGGGAAGTAAGGATATTTGGCTGGATTTTATCTCAGACTTGGCTTTATGGTTAAAGTTTAGGGCCAAGATTGGCGTCTGATTAGGTTAACGGGCATTATGTCAATGAAAGTCCTCACAAAGATAACAGTCTGTGTCTGTGTTTGCTCATTAGATTGGTTAATTTATTATATCAGTTTAACTATGTTTAGGATCCAAGCATTCGCCGTTTCCTGTTTTGAAAATGTGAATGTTCAGTAGTTTCGTTTTGTATTACTAAGTAGTGCACGATCAACAAACATCGACCAAACTGAAAATGCAAAATAAAAGATAAAATGGACAACTGTAGCGATTTCTTAATTGAGATAAATATTCGCTTCCTGGCGGCAGGCTTTACCATTAATCAGGTTCGATCCGTAACGTTAGGATTTGTATCTCCCCAAATACAATCTAATAAGTTTACGATCCTGGTTTGATAGCGATTATTTAGCAACTTAGCGTCTCCCACAAGAACTACAAAAGTGAGTACATTGTTACAAGCTAATCGTTCGAATAAAAACGCAATAAGACACTTAGTTTTACATATATCCTAAAGAATGTGTTTGATATTCATCCATACACTATTAAATATTGTTTTAACTAACCTTCAGTACAGCTACTCTACATTGTGACAACATAACCATGTCACTAATTGAAATAATGAGGTCACTCACTTTGCTGATAATGTATTAATTGAACCCGTGGTGAGCATAAGTCCAGCGAGGAACAGTTGATAATTTGTCCAAGCCATGCTGGACGTTTCGACGGGAAAGAAACTGGGACAGCAACGACAGAACGGTTTATTTGTTCGCAAAGCCTCAAGTCGGCAGTCTCACTCTCTACTCCCTCGGTCGTAAACGCCACGTGACAACTCAGAGTCAGCTGACTCCGGCGAGGAAGACGTGCTGCATTCATGACCATCGGAAATAACAAAGTCGACAGGGGCGTAAATAATAATAATAATAATAATAATAATAATAATAATAATAATAATAATAATAATAATAATAATAATAATAATAATCACACTTTATTAATCCACACAAGTGGAAATTAAACCTCTGCATTTTTTCCCATCACATGCATGTACAGCACACACTGGCAGTGGGCAGCCACTTAAGGCGCCCAGGGAGCAACAACCAACAACTAGGGGTTAAGGGCCTTGCTCAAGGGCCCAAAGTGGTGGTCACAATTTCGGTCGAGGTTTCTTCCTCTTCCTCTCATATCTCCCATACCGACCTCACATCTGGTCTGGTCTGGTCTGGACTGGACTGGACTGGACTGGACTGGAACCAGTGCCTTAGCTTAGTAAATGAAAGCGGACGCATGACACGAAACATGAAAAGAACCCAAAAAAACAGCAGAGGGCGACAAAGACCAGGCAGAGTTATGGGATTTAAGCGTAACAGCAGTAAAAAAAAAGAAAAACCCTGCGGCCTCAAGTTGTTTAAAAATAGACCATGCACTCCATCATCCATGAGATTACTGTTCTTTGAAATGTGTGAGCCCAAAAGCTTGAAATAAATATCCATCCAGTTAGGATATCGATAAACCTGATGAGCCAACATCAGATGAGCTAAGTCCTTTTCTCAGCAACTGGAAGACCCTGGAAATGTTGCATAACCTTTAAAACAACAACAACAGAAATCAAACATTTTACAAAAAAACAAGTAGACATATAACTGAATTTTAACACAAATGTGGTCTTGTCTTCTGATTTCTTACTCTGTAAGCATTTTCTAGAAACTAGACAATGTTTTTGGGGACAAGAGGACAATTGACCTGGTATTCCTACAGAGAAAAGTTGTCTGCCCCATCTATGGATTTGAACAGTCAGCTTTTATGTAGTGTTGTCAGCTCCAAAAAGATTACCGGCATAGAATAGAAGAGAATAGAAGAGAATAGAATAGAAGTACTTTATTTATCCCAGACATGGGAAATTGACTAAAACAGATGAATAAAAAAATGAATAAAATAAACATACATGAAATTACCATCAGAGGCTATTAACTAATTAACAAACCAGAGTTGTTGGCTAGATCTCTCAGTCTCAGTCATAAACATCAGTCCTGATGTGCCATAAATCCATGATTAAAACATTACAATGATAGCTAACCTAATGATGTGAGCCTGGACCTGCCTTGCCTGGAAGCGCAAAGGTGAAAGGGGAGGGGTCACTTTTGGTACATGGAGCTCAACCACAGCCATGGAGGTGTGCCATGGTCAGCTGAGCAGCAGGTCACAGCTTGTTAAACGGTAGTATTTTCACCTGTTTTTGCAATAAAGCACAAAAGGCCAAACTGAAGCGAGCGCAGAATAATGATCACTCATGATCATTATTCATGATCACTCAGTCATGGTCACCCGTGCACGCAGAGTAAAAACCTGTTGCCTGTGGCGTTATATAACACGTCCATCAGCAGAGGCCATTTGCATCAAAAATCACCTGCTGGCAGTGACATCATTAAAAGTTTAAATTAATCTTTTAATTTCACTTTATTTTGTTTTGCACGGTGATGCGTACAATTGTGTCATTTTTGCAGCCTTTGTTTTTACTATGACTGAAATTCACTAAAAGAAAAGAAGGCCACTCCAGAGCCAAATGATTTCAAGAAAACAGTTTGAATTGACCATTACACCCTGCTCGTGCAATCTCCAGCCCTGACCAGTGACACCAATCCATGTCATCAAGTTTCAGTGAGGAATTTATGGAATATTCAAGTATCTAGAATGGATATTGATCCAGAAGTTATTTGTTCTGATGACAGTCGTCTATCAAGAAGATAATATCTCTAGCCATAGAAAACACAATGAAAATGAAAAACACATTTCAAAAGCATGATTATATTGGCATTATCAAATGTTACAATAGGGCTTGCAGCAACAAACGTTATTCCCATGTTGGCCAACTGTTACATGGACATAATGTGCAAAAAATGGTGTCCTGGTAGGTTGTCATTCATCCAGGTCATCGTTATCCAAGGTTGGATCTCTGTGTGCAACTGGACTTCAGTTCTGAAGAACTGAAGAAGCCTTCTGGATAGGAGGCGAAACATCTTCAAAACCTAAACAAGTCAGTACACCCAGGGATCTAACCTTGAATGTGCAAAAAGAATAAAGAAATCCAGGGTGGCTTGGATGTCACATTAGTCGCAGAAATAGCCGGAATGTATTTAATATCCCTGAGTTGGCCACACACAAAATGAATGAAATATCACGGAACCTCTGATGCAGCCGCCTGACCTGTGACCCACTGTCTTTCTCGTCCTGTCGCCTCATCTTTGTCATCCTCTCACTGTATCGTCAGCAAGCCACTACAGCCACAGTTGTCATGACGATGTGCCAGCCACTGGGGGCTAGTATCAGTTATGCAATTGCTTTCTACTGGTCCTCAGTGCTCCCCATGTGGCCTTGAAAGCCCCTGTAAAAATGCAATAAAGTTCAAGTGGACAATCTCTTTGAAAGGGATTGGAGATTTGTTTTTCTTCATTGAATAACAGAACCAACATGACCTGAGAGAAGCGGAAGTGTTTGTATGTTGTTGTAGAACATCTATTGCTGTTGGTACAGGAAGTGTCGTGATGCATCATGAGGTCATCTAGGACAAAGTGCTTTATTTCTTCATGCTGATAATTACATCATTCCCCTCGTGTCCTTGGCCAGTTAGAAAAGTCTAAAAATCTTGAACATTTTCAAAAAAACCCTTATGTCCCAGGTTTATGGGGAAAGTTCCTGTGATGAAAAAAACTTTTGTATAATTTTTGCATATATGTTATATGTATGCACATTTATGACCAACTTGAAACATAATGTAACATATTATTAAAATACATTTATACACTATATATTCCTTCAAGCATTGTATAGATCTGTACAAATGTAACATTTTTAAAACAATTAAGAAGAACTTACAGGGTTTATGGTAAATGTTTGTGCAAAAAGTTTACAAGTACAATTTCTTAATTAAAGATTGCAACAAGCTACATAGTATATATTCTGAGCACACCGTGACCAAATGTGTCCATAAATAAAATTGTTTTAGTATTAAATGCTGATTATAGTTTACATTTATGCTTTTAATATATCATTTGTGAATTAAATACACGTGTAGCTTTGAAAACTAACGATTATTTTACTACCAGAAAAAATACATGTTCATCAATTTATGGAACAAAAACAGGAACATATTAGCATTTCGTGACCATAATTAATCACACTTGAGCTGTTCAGTGTCACACTCCTGTTGTTCTTACACAAGCCGTGTGTATGAATTTCACAACGGTCACTTCCACTCACGTCTGCGCTGATTATCTAACCTTCGAGGAGCTTCGCGACAGTACCAGGGTGTGCGATGGGGTACGGAGGGCCTGGCCAGTTTTCCCGCGGATGTTCTTAGTGAACACCTAATCACAAGTGACATAGAGACAGCACGGCACTAGTGACAGTAATTCAAGCTGAAGCCAGTAACATTTCTGAGGCCCTCAGCGGTTCTTACGGAATAAAAGCGCATGTGTGCACTTGTGTCATAAAGACGTGATCTGATGCCTATTTCAGTCATTTACTGTACGCACACTTTAGGCAGATTGTGATAGAAAAAGATAAAAATAGGCCTTTAAAAAAAAAAAAAGTATGTCTTTCTGCCATTGTCCAAGTTTCAGTGCTCTTTTTAAAATGTAGAAATTGAACGCAAAAACACTTTTTTGGCTGTTGACAATCTACCGAAGAAAACCTTGGTGTTGCTTTTCAGGTTTGAAAATCAATGCACTGTGTTATCGAAGAGAGAAAAAAGAAGGAGGAAAAAGAAGATAAAACGTTAAATCTGTAGCAGGGAGAAAAGTGATATGATAAAAAAAGTGATTATGATAAAGTGCTGGAGCTCTTCCACCAGCTCCTCTGTCAGGGATGGATTAATTAAAGGTGCAGCTTGTGTGGGAACAGGAAGGTCACCTCTCTGTGTGTTTTACCTCACTGTTTCTGTTGTCACGTCACCCTGGCAGACACTCGCCATTAATCACGTCCAGTGATGCAGACCCACTCATGATCCAACAGCAGATACTTCAATCAGCAAGTCTCTGGCCTCCAGCTTGGTTATAACAGCACCTGATGACCAGAAGCCTTTTCTTCTGTCCTGCATCAGGAGGCAGCAGAGCAGAGTTTTACCGGGATGAAACAGTGAGAGGTCACAGCACCCGATGATCAAATCTGAATTCTGTAGTTACAGATGTTACCTGGTACAAGCTGAGTGCTGCTGATCAAGATACGAGTGAATGTGAACGTGCACCAGTTGACCTCTGCTCATGTTTTGAGGGAAGACGATGAAATTCATGAGGATTTCCCAATTCTTAGCATTGGGCAATTTACCACTCTGAGCTAATTTTAAAACTCCAGTAACATAAACAATTAGCTACCATCCATGTACATATAAGGTTGCTTGGGGTTGAGGTGGATGCTGCAGCTTGCAGGAACGGAGGTGAGAAGTGGAGGCAGTGGGGGTTGGAGCTGCATTAGGAGGCAGCAGAGCTTCGCCCGAGGTCGCGCTTATGTAAGTCCGCTAATGTCACACCATCATTTACTGTATGATGAGACCCTCCCCTGCCGCCCCGGTTGCTGGATGCCACTTCCCTTTTATGTCAGTGGAGATAATTATGTTTCGAGGTGGTCCCCATCTGAAACGTGGAGGCTCTGCAACGCTTCCATTTGACCGATGCGTCGAAGAAAGACGGATCACGGTCGGTGTGTTTGATGCATAGAGCGCGTCAGTCAGTCTGGACTACAACACAGAGACATAAAAGACTTAAAATCCAGGATTTTTGTCGAAATGTTGTGACGAATGACTTTTAGAAGACTTCATGAAGGCAGCTTCATGAGGGCAAGACGTGGCAAGTTAGTTAAAGAAAGAATGTGGGTGACTGAGATTGGTTTAAGGAGAAAACAGCAGAAGTATGCAGCAGAATGAATTCACAGACCTCCTGATTGGGCTTTTATTTAGACGTATTCATGCAAATAATCCATCACTCATCTATACATTCCGCTTTTGGACGCATGTGTAAGAAGTCGGTTAATGATTTCCCATGTTACCGATAACATGCAAAGCAGACGACAGCAGGGGCACGATCCATTTATGCTGATATTTAGAAAGGCCATGAGGTGCTTTATTGACCACACATTCAGCTTCAGTTATTAGATTTGATCTTTGAAAATGCTGAGACAGAATTTAGAATAACGGGGTCATGTTGAACGGTCAAGTTGAAAGTTCAAGCCTTGGTGGTCTTTTGGAACTTGCTGTCCATTAATAAATGCTCGCAAGAAAAACCCTCTTATCAAATAAGTCGCATCCGATCTCTTTAGGTGCAATTATATGTATGTCATGTAAGACCGACAGGTAACCAAGATTTAAGAGACACCCGACCCATCTGAAACTATTTCAGCTGTTTTGAATGAGGGGCGAGCTATAATTAATCGTACCGACCAACATTTTTAATGACCTAGATTTTTGCATTAGGTTGTTTGTCACATTTAGTCTCCACTTGTATGTTTGTGATTGTGTGAAGCAGCCCAGGAGTGTGTATCCATGTTCAAAAGGAAGACAGAACAAAGGTATCAAAATTCAGGAAACAAGCTCTTTATTCCAGTTATTCCAGAGGCAGCAGGTCAGGACTTGAGGTCAGACAGAATCAGGCAGACAAAAACAGGCAGGGAGCAGGCGAAAATCCAACCAGTCACCAACCAGGGTCATACTGTCAGAGTCAACAAGGAACTGAAACACAGGTGAGCTTGCACACAAGGGTAACAAAGACAATCTGGCTCAGAAAGGGAAAAAGGCTGGCTTAAATAGACACAAGGGTGGGAGGGTAATGAGACATAGGTGACAGGCATGAGCTACTCAGACTCTCCGGAGGGCCTGATCACTAAAGGCTCAGCCAGCAATTCCAGAGTGGACCATAAGTGACATCGCTGGCAGTTCCTGTCAGCCCGATGAAGTTTTCCTACACCAAAAAAGTTTGGTGCTAGCATGCCAGGTTTTTTTTTTTTTCCTTTCACACAAACACAATTTACCAGACCTGGTTGTTGATGGCTAAAGAGCAGGCTTTATTTTCTAGTACACCAGCTGACATTCAACAGGCAAATGCTAAAGTTGTGTCCTGCAAATAAGAAAACACTTCAGATGATCGTTCCTTCACCATTCTTACATAACTGAGACTCAGCAGCTGCATGCAGGCAGCAAGTCATTTTTGATTTTGCATGATTTATTCTGGCTTTGGGAGGTGGTGTTGCATCAACATCTGGATACCATCAAAATGTTCAAGCAATGCCAGCATGAGTCAACTGTCTGAGCTTGCAGTCAGACAGTAAAGTGCAAATAGCTTTTGATCATGGCAGAACAGTGAAGGGTTCAACTTCAGTTAAAGCTAAATGTGCTTTCATTTGAAACTGAAGAGAAACTGGAGGCAACAGGTCCCCAGAAGAATCCGAGTTTATCTTGCCAAGGACACAAGATTTAGTTTTAGTTTTATTTCAATGTAAAACGGGCTCCTTATTGGTGCATCATGAGAGAAGAGAAAAGGAAAGAATAATGAGTGTTATTCTTCAGACGTGTTTCTGTTTAGCTAAGGAAACTACAAATCATAACATCAGTGGCAAAAAGTGGGAATTGGGCAATTTGCAGCTGCTGACAATGACATGCTAGCTGATAATACGTAATATCATGTTAGTTTCCAGCCCGAAGAGATGGTTCTTAGCATAAAAAGACATTTCCTCTCTGCGTGATTAACACCAGAGTGGGACTGGCCATGACCGGCATTCTCCGCTCATGAGATTAAGCTCCTGGCAGACGGACGTGTTTTCAGCTTCCTGTGAAAAATGAGTTACTTTAATGTGGAGCAATGCTGTCGAAATGTGTGTGGAACTCCATACTGAGCATTCCAAGCAGGAAGAAAACTCCTCCTCCATTAAACAACTGTTGTTCTGTCATCGTACCCACTTTCAACTCTGGTGAGTATGCTTGACTAGGAAGAGTCTGAAGACCTCTTTCTGATAAGGATGCTGGAATCTGGCAGTAAAAGCAAGAAAAGCAGGGGGGAAGCATCAGTCTCCATTAAACCTCACTGTTAAGTTACAAACTCCTGATTGCACACTGACTGGTCAGCGTTCCACTATAACGAGTCTTTCCATTTAGTTCCTCTGTGACCATGATTGCTTCTGTGGCCCTCATTTGTTAAAGCTGAACACAGCAGACAGGGTTCCATATTCTATTTAAAACTTAATTTTGTATAACAGTACTCATTATTTTTCCCCCCATTTATCTGTCTCTGTTGTGGACTTTTATAGGATTTATATTAACCTTTGTAGGTTAATAGTGCAGAAAATCAATGTACTTTAGGAGCCACTTGAGACTGAAGTATCAGTCCGTTCTTTGAGTAATGCCTGGCTGTCTGGGCTTGAAGGAATACAGCCTGTCAGATATTATTTGTGACATTAAACCCATAGATCCCACAGGAACACACACAGTTTGACATATTTTGCGAATGAAAGACACGAAGCTTTTTGTTGGTCGAACTAATAATTCAACTTTATTCCCAAGTCCAGAGTTGCTGAAAAGAAATATTTTTGTTTTATTGAATAAAGGAAAACTCACAGTTCATGACATTATAAGAAACCAGACCCAAAAGGATCCACGTCACCATCACGAGGTCTGATGGATGAAATAAGCAGAACCGCAGATCGTTTGCACAGCAACCTAGTACAAACCAAGTGAAACTGAATTCAAAGTGAAAGGTGTGATGTGGCAGTTACATTAAAGATATCCTGCACAGGGGTGAGTAAACTTGGTCACCCCATCCTAATTTAGGATTGTGTAACTCTGGACCTTGTTGGAAAGTTCTCCTGTGATGGAAACTGAGGTGACACAGCTAAATATACCGAATATTTAAAGTCTGTAGTGTCTGAACAGGCGAGGTCATGTAGTAGATGAGTGTTGGTTATATATCAGAACAACATTTTTACACAATTTTGCTATGTTTTATATATCTCCTGTTAACATTGGTGAACAAACCCACCGCCAAAATATGCCAAAATTTCATAAATGAACAATGATGTCTAGACAGTGGTGGGCCGTCGGGGCCTGCAAGGCCTTCTCTGCTGGCCTAAACATACTCAAATTTTTTTGTTTTCATAGTTCTGTTAATGTCATATTATATCCGCTTTTGTGCTGCTTCCAGTGTTGTATATTGTGGTAAAGTTTTTATCCAATCATATTTCAGCTAGCTTGTTTTGTCAGGTTCGATGAAATCTGATGAAACGACCAACCTTTCATGAAAAGCTGGATCTTGCGAGAAGAGATTGGCCAACCACTAGTTTTCAAATAAGCAGGCGCTGCGCTGTGTGGGTGATCCGTGTTGGTGAGTGCAAGCATTTTATTTTTAATATGTATTTTGTCATTTTATTTTGTTAGTGTTAAATCAGTAGTAATGAAATAAGTGGACAAAATACCAAAAAAAATCTAAACTTCTGTTCATCTGCAATTTATAATGTAAATAACTTTATTTGGCGCAGTGGCGAAGCTGTGACTGAAGTCACTTAAGTCACAACTTAAGATGTTCAATTGTTTTGCTGTTGCATATTCTCAAGAACAAATGCAAATAATCTGCTTACTTTTATTTTCAATGAATAATTTGTGTTGTTATCGTCTCCTTGGTGTCTTAGATGTAAACGGCGACAATGCGCAGTTGTCCGACAAACTTGTTAAACTCACATAGTTTTGTTGACTAATCTCTTAAAATCAGGTTTTATCTTTAAGTTTTGACAGTTTCTGTGATCTTAGTTTCCTGCTCTTAATCGTGAATGTGAGGTTATTGATTCTAAATGTGATTCTGATTCTGATTCTGATATAGGCTGCCTATAGCAGAATCAGAATCAGAATGAGAAGCCTTTATTTTCACTGTACAAGAGTACAATGAAATTATAGCAGCCTAGAGGTGGTGTTACTCCAAATTCAAATAAATAAAAAAGTATGTACAATTAGTCTAAATAAAATAGAAAAAAATAAAAATAGAATTAGAATAATACTTATAAAAAATAGACTAGAATAGAATACAAAGGTGATACAGTATTGCATTATTGCACATGGAGACAGTATTGCACATGGAGAAGTGGAGTTCAGCTGCATATATAGTGCAGTATTAAGGTGATGTAATGTGTAAGTGTGATTCTGTATGGATTCTCGAGCCGTGGTATCATATTGATGATATTATGAGGTGTATTAAGTATGACGTCGCTGAAGGCCTAGGCTTGAAATGCACAGCCCGCCACTGTGTCTAGACAATACTGGTACTGGAGGTTAATGTTTGATGCCAGCGATTCACTGTAATTAACAGCCTATAATAAGTTAAACTATAAAATAATGAATATAAAAAAGCTGCCACTCACATTGAACAATCACTTTAATTTTTTAAGACATGGGCACACACTTACATGTCCAAATTAGCATAATGTAGAGTCTTAAGTTACTAAAGTCACCAAAGAGTGGAGGTAGCGCTTTGACAATATGGAGACATCCGTGTGTTAAGCGTGTGCAAAACAGCTGCAGCTACCTGTGGACCTTGAAGCCTCAATTTAGTGAGTTGAAATGGATTTTGCTCAGTGCGTGTGCGTGTCTGTTTGTGTAAGATAAATTCATCAAATTTTGTTTCTCATAATAGAAATGTTGAGGAATATCTATCAGCACATTTTAATTAGATTATGAGACTTTTACTTGGGTACTATTGTAACTTTGGCCTTATTTAGACACGCACGCGCACACACACACACACACACACACACACACACACACACACAAACACACACACACACGCACACATTTCTTACTACTAATTTTTAGCCTTACTGGATACAGTCTTTCTACAATAAATTGCTATGAAGAGGTGAAAAAAAAAAACTATAAACAAATACATATTTTAATGTTAATAGCAAGATAAAAAAAAAAACCCATTATAGTCCATATTCAAATAATAAATGACATTTTATTCTGAAGAATCAGAAGATAAATAAAACTAAAAAGAAATTATTAAGCTGTGCTGAAGATCAAGTAGCTTTAGGCAGAAATGGAACAAAACATTTTTAAAAAGTGCATGCGGTGCAAACTCTGAGGCCATTTACCAGTGAGGTGTTGTGCTCTGTTTAACCATTAGTAAGACAAAATGTATAAAGTCAAAGATCTCAGACAGGTGAATCATTTACGTAAAATATAACTCAGTTTTATTAAATAAAATTTAAATAGTGCACTGAATTCAAGTGTCCTAAAGTAACTGACTCTCTAAGGTGCAGCACGGAAATAGGACATGACTCCGAACTATGCACAAAGTGGGCTTGCATGCACTCAGAACAGAGTTATGTGATGCAAAGATGTAAGTGAACTCAGCAGGTGAGTGTGCTGGAGTAAACCTTGAGACATCAATTTGTGGTTAGGTCTGAAAGAGGCATCGCGGAACTCCTTAGAGATATGCAACTGTCCTCAAGCAAGACGGTTAAGCCCAGGATGTGCGCTCCTTCTCAGTCAAAACAATCACTTGTTAAATACAATACCGCAGGAGTTGCAACAGATCCGGTTGTTTGGCTTAAACCTGACCGTTAATTAAGGAAAAAACACATGAAGACATAAAATTGACCGAAAATAGGATTCTTGACCCGTACTGGTGTCAAAGTGTCCAAGTATATACATATTTACATTTAATTGAATAAAGTGTATTATACAACCAATCATGTGTTCATTTTCTTACAGGGCCAATATGTACATGTAATACATCCTCCAAAGTCGCTCTTAAAACATTTATTTATTTATTTTTTAATTTTTTTTTTTTTTGCTTTTCCTACTAAAACATAAAGTTTTCTTTCAAGAGGAAAGAAAGTTCCAACATGTAATTTAACTTCCAATGTACAGAAAGAGTAACACATGTCCGGTTACAGTCCCAGGGTCTGCAAAGAAAAAAGAAACTTAATCTCTCGGCAACCTCTGGGAAGATGTTTGGGGTTTTTAATGACTGAGATAGTTTGTGCTCGGCTAATGGAATTGAAAATGCACAGCTGGAGTCCGGAGGCCCTCCGACACTAGAGCAAGGCGACCTTGAGGAGTGGCAAGCCTCCAGGAAGTGTGGCTGTATCCCCCAGATATCATCAGCTATTTTAACGCTGTAACAGAAGCGCTTTCTGTCACTACATGGTGCCCAGACCAGGGATTTTGTTTGAAACATGGATTCCTGCTGGTTTAGATGGAGCTTCTACGTTTGTTGAATCGCCTGTAGGTGCTGAGGTTGTACAGGCCGGTGGACACTGAGCTGATGCCTGAGTGACGTTGCAGGCCGCACACGCAGCCGTTAGAGGGCAGGGGGTTAGAAAAAGCCTCCCCCTGCTCCATGTACGTGTCCGAAGTGGAGAGGTCATGTGGGATAATCATGGGGATGGAATACTGCAGCTTCTCTCTGTTCTTGTACCAAAGGCAGGAGCACATGGATTGGAGGTGGAGCACTTCAGCGTAAACGCTGCGCAGGCCGCGGCTTGCTGCCCCTCCTTCGCTTCCACCAACTGTGCTCATCCCGCCGCATCCGGATGGCGTGGAGGGCGACGAAGGGGGGTCTGCGGAACAGTGGATGTGTCTGCACGCCTGACCGTTGTGAGCGAGCAGGGCCCTCTGCTCAGCGTCCCGCTTCTCGTCCTCAGTGTTCATGGTCATGAAGCGCAGCACTGCTAAGTTGAGGAAGGCTCCAATCACAGCCAGGCCCGTCAGGATGTAGATGAAGCTGAAGGCCACGTAGTTGGGCTTGGTCTGCAGAGCTTGTTCATTCTGCAGGGCCACGTAGTCCCCAAACCCTATGGTGGTGAGTGTGATGAAGCAGTAGTAATAAGCATGGAAGAAACTCCATCCTTCAAAGTGGGAAAACGCCAGTGCACCTATGCACAGCGTGCTCATGCAGGATATGAAACCAATGATCAACATGTTGACCATGGAGACCTCGGCGTGCCTCATACCCAGGCACCTTTTCAGGCGGTGAAGCAGATATCTGACGCAAGTGTTGATCCGCTCACCAACACTTTGGAACATGACCAAAGTGAGGGGGATGCCCAGAAGTGCATATACCATACAGAATATCTTCCCTCCATCTGTGCTGGGAGCAGCATGACCGTATCCTAGAAGAAGATGGAGAAAGAAGCATGGTTACCTGGGCAGAACTAATTAAATCTGCAGAGGACAGGCATATGAGAACAGATGGGTGCAGGCTGGGAATAGTAGTCAAACCTGGAATTGACAGATAAATCAATGATTTGTATTCTTCAGGAAGCAGCTCTAAAATATTCAGACTCACCAGTTCACATACTGAAATTATAGATGAGAAAGCACAGCAGCCGCTGGTATTGATCTTTGTCGTGCAACGGGAGCTTGAATAATTCATTGACAATTGGTCTGCCCTGGAGTACATTCACAGCTAATTAATCAAAGCAAGCCAACTGAGCAAGGTGGCACGTTGCAATATCAGTCACGGCCATGTCGAGAAAAAAAAAAAAAAAAGGCTCTTACTCCACCTGCAACGACGAGGCAGAAGCTAATGTAAAATACAGAGGAGAGGAATACTGACGTTGCAGGAAACAAATAAAATGGCAGTGGAGGTCAGAGAGGACACAGATGAGAATTGTGAGCCAAACAAGCACAGGCAGGAAGAACAGGCAGACTGAAGTAAACCAATGGCTGTTAGGTCAGGCTGCAAATGAGCCAGAGTCTACTTCATTAGTGGTGATTGCAGTACTATATAAAACCCTGCAGAATAGCTTGCTGAGATTAAAAATGGTGTGTGTTTCACAGTGATTGACACGTTATATATGTTACCTGCAATTTTAGCCAACAGTATTTTCATGGTTAATGATACATTTTGGATGTACAATTATACGTCATATGTATACGTTCCTAATGTTCTAAACTTCTGAAAAACTCAGAAGAGAGAAAGCTGGACACATCGTCAGGTGCGGACAGAGACCGAAGCTGCAAGCCTGTCAAAGCTGTCAGCAGCTGGGAGCATCTTTCTGAGGCAAGAGGATGACTGAGATGACAGTGGAGCTCGTCACCCGCAGATGCAAGAGCTGGAATTGACATGGCCAGCAGCCCCACTGAGGAGAGACACACGCATGACAGGCTCATTCTTGCATCTCCTCTCCCTCACAACAGTGGCAGTCTGAACATATGACATAACAGGCTGGCATACATAGAATAAAGCCACAGGTGCACTTGTTTATGTAGATTGCAATCATTTTGCAGCTTTGGGAGTGGCAAAAAAACAGCCAAAAGTTCTGATTGGCATTGAGCTGTTACCGTACTGTAGTAACCTGGGTTACAGTATTTATCATATGAAAGGCTAAATGGAAATGACCCATTAATGAAAAACCCTGAGTCTTAAATAGACAGGCGTCGTGATCATTATAAACAAAATACAGGTGCACCATCACATAAATTCCACTCCTTTCTGTTGAGGACAGCTCACTTGTGTTTTATCTGTCTTGAAAGCACATCACCAACTGCATCCCACGTCATCTTCAGACTGATTCATTATGTACAGTAGTAGAAGTTCAAATAGCCTTGAAAATACATCAAAGAAGGGCATAATGTGCCTGGTAGGATTTCAGTTCCCTGTTAGACTATTAAATTGTTCAGTGATTACCAGTAACAATTTTTTCACACCCACAAAATGAGGAGCCAAATGTTTTCATCAAGCACATCACTGCACCTAATGGGACATTATTCCCAAAGAGGGTTTCATGTGCAGCAGAAAAATATTAAATAACATATACGAGCCATGCAATTAAGGAAAAAATGTAAATAACAGGAGCTGAAATATTCAATATGTGCTTAGCTGGTCCAACTGTGGGAAATTATTCTTTGGAACACTTTCTTTATAGTGACATACAAGGTTTCTAACATGATGCAGACTCTTCACACATGTGGTCTCTGGAGAGGACACATTCCGACTGCTAACTCGGGAACAGAAATGCTGCTGGCAGCGCTGCTCTCCAGGGTTCGGTGCAGACTTGATAATGTCCTCAGACATCTTCTGCATACTGGAGAGCAGCTACTGCCATGAAGTATAATGCACACACCAGTGTGGGATTCCAGTCGAAACAACATTTTCATAAAGAAAATCAGCTTTCTGAATTTTTTTAAGAGTGTCTAGTGTTCTTGACCTTTACTACCTCTTTAAATGTACTTAAAAAAATGAATAATGAGATTGACTGATATATATATATATATATATATATATATATCTAGCCAAGACTCATCATGGCTAACTGATCCAGAAGGATCCTGCAAAGGGTGCAGTCCCATCCAACTATCAGCCAATAACCTGTCTGGCCAATAACGTGGATCAATACATGAGCAAAGCGCAGAAAGGCATTGGTAGAGACACCAGAGGAGCCAAACACCAGCTCCTGGTTGATAGAACAGTTGCCCAAGACTGCAAGTCCCGAAATACCAACCTGTGCACTGCCTGGATTGATTACAAGAAAGCCTATGACTCGATGCCACACACATGGATCACTGAATGCCTGAAGCTGTACAACATCAACAGGACTCTAAGAGCGTTCGTTGCGAATTCGATGAGGTTGTGGAAAACCACCCTTGAGGCCAATGGCAAGCCACTCACACAGGAGCAAGTAAATACATTCCTCCTGCAAGAGGGTTCGGAGGTGTGACACACAACCACAATATTCACTCGTATATGGTCGTCCCAGTTCTCCAACATCCAGGTGGCCTGAGCGGCCATCCCGTCATGTTGTCACCTTTATCTGCGCTGATGCCATCCCCAACATGCTGCTTGTATCTGAGAATGTTCTGTGTTCCGTTCAGTACGCACTGTCCGCCCTCTGCTTCCCTTCTGCACGGCTCATTGTGGTTCCCAGCCAAAGAAATCATCACAACAACCATCTTCAGCGTCGAGGAATGCTTGCATAGAGTGATGCTGATGGAGAAGAAGGCAGTGCTTTTCTAGTTCCCACAAATGATCTTCTATCTGTATAAAACATGTGGACCGGCAGAGCCTCATCAAGTTTTACATGCAGACACCTCAAACTCCAGGTGACCCCATCAATGTTTAGTCGGGCTATAAAACACAGCTCTGGTCCTCCCACCTCCTTCAGTTACTCTGTCCAGCATTTGACCCACAAGGCCTTGCTGACAGCTGCTGCGTAGCGTCTGTGCATGTGGAAGCAAAGTCTTCTAGGAGCAGGTTTTATCAATGTTCTGTCCCTGTAGGACATAATTTTGGCCAAAACATTTCTTAAAATTATGACATTGTTGGAACTAAAGAAAATAAGAGGGAGGCATTTTTAAAGTGAAATAAATACATTTAGTTTATTCTCTGATGGCATTTGCACTCTGATTAAAATGTTGTCAGGAAGAATTGCTTCTTGATATTTAAGGAAAAGCAACAGAGCTTGTGCAGATAAAAGTGACTTTATCTTTATTTATTATGGACAAAATGGCTGTGATCCAGTAGAGATTTATGATTGTCATGAACCAGAACAAATGTCATCAGTCAAAAACAGTTTGAACTCACTCATATTCCTAGAGAAAGCATCAGTTGCACTGCTCAGGCAGAATTCATGACAATTTCACAGTTTTCATGTTGTAGATTAGTTTCTCATTATGCATTAATTTAATTATCAGAGAAAAGGTAACAGCTAAGAACTTTTAAAATTAAGCCTAACCCTAAGCGTACTGTAGTAACCTGGGTTACAGTATTTATCATATGAAAGCTAAATGGAAATGACCCATTAATGAGTCTCAAATAGACTTTTTTAGACCATTTGACATAAATGTGTCTCTTTTTTTGGTGATGGAAAAATATATAGTCAATAATAAATGATGTCCTTTTAGCCAATATTAGCCAACACAAATTAAACTAAATCACTTTATTTTTTCCAACAGCTGGATGAAATCCAAAATAACATCTAAAATTTCGAGCCTCCTAGTAGTCAGGGTTTTGGGCAGTGGTCAGACATCAAGTTCAGCTTGAACAAGGATTTCAGGGCTGTGTTTCACTTGAATTTGAAGTATTTGAGGCTGAGAGAATGTGAGAGACCAATTAGGGGATTATATCATTGTTTTTCAGCTCGGATCAGACTCACTGGAAGTATTTAGTATGTTATGTTCAGTCCCTGTCAGTCTCTTCTTCATCGTCCTGCCAGCTTTCAGCTGAATGTAAAATATTAACATTAATCTTTTGAATCAGACTTTCATTGTATTCGCTGACAACAAACAATGGGCCTACTGAGTCTGTACAAAGCAAAGCAAGACAAACACAGAGGAAGGAAGTGGAGAATATGAGATATATTCACCACATCATGATCTGATGTGATGCCAGAGGAGACAGCAAATTGGCAAAGTGTCTGTCTGGGTTCACCTTTAACTTGGTTACCATTGTGTGGGCTCCAACCCAGGCCTGGGAGCATGTGCTCTTAATCATCTCACAGCTGGGGCCCAAACACTAAAACACCACAAGCTGGAAGTCCGAAGTGACAAGAGGGTAAATCTGAGAGCTGTGAAACTGCTGCCACTGTTAAAGCCTTGTTAAAGCACCTGGGGTGTAATAAAATCGTCGTCATGCAATACACCCTCAACATTCACAGAATATGTGCTGAAGCATTTTATCCTCCATTAAAACACTACTCTACCACCTGTCTGCCACTGAACTTTCCACTCTTCTGTTTTGCTTCTGTTGTGAAAGAACAAAAAAAAAAAAAAAACTCTGTATCTGGGTTTATATCCAAAACTCCTTAGGTTCCTTTTTAGGGGATATAAAAGGGAACCTTGGCAGACCGCATTTTTTTCCATGAGGTCAGTAGGCAAGGCATTCCAAGCAGATTGTCAGCTCCCGGGGAGCATTGACTAATCGACCTGATGTACAGCTGAAATAGATATATATTAGCTTTACAAAAAAGGAATAACTATTCTTCATAGGGCCCCACGATCCATAAGGGGGGCCTCAGGTTTGCACGAAAAGGCATGGCATCATTGCCATGTTTTGAGAGCACCAGGTCAGCCCAAGGCAGGAGAAAAAAAAGATGTATAATCTGACACCGCACATGCTGCCGCAGTGACTGACAGCATCTGACCAATCTGTGGTCAACAGGAGAGCTACGGGTGGAGAGATGGCTGCTCTTCCTTCCAAATCTCATGAATCGAGAGGGGAAAAAGACCAGAACAACAAGAGAAGTGTGATCACCTCAAGGCTTCTATGTAGTGTTGTGGCAAAAGAAGAAAGAAATTTTATGAAGAAACAGATTAGTCCCTCTTTCCAGGACAGTCATGTAACTTCATTCATTATTTCAATCTAACAATCGTGTTCCTCCTCAACATTATTTTGTATTACAAATACAGATGCTTTCTGTCCAGCCCTGACTGTTATTACATGTATTATCAGTTCACGGTTGCTGTGTTATTACTGGAGTCAGTGATCAGTGATAGAATTCATCATGCATTCAAGATAATACATTTGGATATTTCTGCAAATGGATTACAATTTTGCTCCCATTGACCACAAAATAGAGCAAGTCTAACTATCTGATTATTGTGTTAGTAGATTTTAACAATAAAAAAGGGCAAAGAGAAATATTAAATGTAAATAAATTAGTGGATGAATTAATTAAGTGTACTGTTTACTTTAAACATAAATGGTTTGGTCAACTAAAAGGAATAGATAATGGATAATTGGTTTGGTGTATGGAGTATGTTTATATAGAATCAATAATCATGCATAAACATGTGGAATCATTGAAGCTGAAACTAATGAAAAAAGGGCTTAAATGTCTCATGGGGCACATCAACAGTTTAAAATAGCTGATGCTAATGTATAAATGTTTGAAAATTACAGAATATAATGGGTAAATGTTTACACAGCTAAAACTAGCGTACAAGCACCTAATATATATACTGGGAAAATATGGACTCGTGGTGAAATGTCCAGATTCTGCGCTTTCAAGAGACACTGCTGCCAAACCTAAACAAAGAACTTATGGAGGCATTAGCCGCCAACGTGTGGTTAAAATATCTACAGTTATGTAACAGAACACCAGGATGAGGTAAAATTAAAGTGGTAATTTTGACTTTAACCCAGGGAAAGAGATCCGTGCCATGCAGCAGGTGTTGGGACATGCGAAGGCCCGAATAACTGGATATATGCCGATGCCAGGGACAAGGATCTTTTTTCTTTTTTTTTTTCGGAAAATAAAAGAACAGAGACACGCTTATATCCGGGCTAGGAACTGGGCCAAGTGTGAATCACAAAAATTCACTCTATTAACAACATTTGAGTCATTTACTCTCCAGTCAGCTCTTCTTTTTTTAACCACATGAGGAGGTGTCGAGACAGCTGATCCTGCAGAGCGTAAACAATCATTTTCTGCTGGTTCTGAAAACAACTGGAGGGTTCTCCAGTCCAGCGCTTGAAAATGACTTTTGAAAATATTACAATTTGTATGTCAGAATGCTAGTGTAACTGTGACACATCTAATTCACACCTCACTAGTGATTCCTGGTAGTCTGGGCTGCAGTTTTGTCGTGTTTTATACAACTGGATGCTCCTTTAATAAATATGCTGTTGTTTCGCTATACTGCACTTCATTTGCCTCCACATTTATATCCCTCCCTACTATAGCGGTCTCCGTGTCTCTGTCCTCCTATATCAGGGAGACATATCTGCTCCTGATGTGCAGCTTTGCCACCTGGACTGTCACCTGACTCCACACACACCTCGCTGCAGCTCAGGTGCTATCCTGAACAAGACATCTGCTGGCACACTTACACACAGATTCTGCCTTCTTCAGCAAAATTGAGACAGTATAAAAATAAACAGAGTAATAAATGCAAGCAATAAAAATGATGTGCATTCCTGCTTGAAGAAAGATGTCGCCACAAATTGCATCTGCTGTATTCACAGCGCTTCAGCCTCATCAATAGTACAGTGTTGCTGCAATATCAGGCTTTTCATTGTTACTCATAATTCAAGCTTTTTCTGTGGGTAAGTATTGAGGAGATTTCCAGGTAAATCAAAATGATCTACTATTGTTTTTAATATTGTATGCATTTATTTGCTGGACTGATGGTGTCACAGCCCTAACAATTAGGCCCAGTCATCACGGCTGGTGTAGTTATCCTATCTCCAGCATCTCAAAGAGCTCTCAGGCCAAAGTAGAAGCTCCAGCAACGTGGAGGTGCTTGCATGAACACACATGAAGGAGACTTAGCGACCGCATGCAATTAAACCAGGAATTGGATCTGATTATGATGATATATGAACCTTTTAAAGCGTTGCTGTTCCAGATCCTTGTCTATAGTCTGCTCAACAAAATGACTTGTCAATCCCCTGATGCTAATCAAAACAAAATGGGAAAAAGCTCATAAGGGACATAATGCTATTTTAATTTGGCTTCAGCTAAGTAACAATGGTGGCTAAAGACTTAATCAAACCCAACAGGACCAAACATCCATTTATTTACGATTCCTTTAAGTGTAAGGTCTCACCCATACAATAGACACTACTCAATACACACACACACACACACACACACACACACACAACACATCACTGATGAACCAACCTTAAACCCATCCACATTTTGGTCTGCCACATCCCAGCCAACATGCTATCCTTGTATGACTGGCCTAGCATCCAGATCTAAGTGTGCTGGGTCTGGGTCACCTTGGAGAACTTAAGCACCGCTTCAGGCTGCCCATATGGCAGGTGCGGACAGACAAGGAGGTGTGAATCAGCTCCACCTTCGCTCATTCTGCAGCTTCACCTCAACAGATTTGGGTCACACAAAACCCATCTATGTTCTTCATTTGGAGAAGTGGATGCCTTAACTTTACGGCGTCTCACTTGGAGCAATGTGTAATTAGCTGTAATTGTCTATTTTAAAAGAGAGGGAACGGCACCTGTCACTTTACTGAAGTTTGTATTCCAATTATAATGAATTATTCTTGTACAAACAAAATAAAAAAAAAAAATACGAGCGGGAAAAGATTTCAGTTGAAGTGATAAATAAAGATTTAAAAAAATAAAGGATAGAAAAGGTGAATTGTCAAAATTGATGACTACATGATTTTAATCTGTGCTGCACAGTCAGAATCAGGAAAGGCTGATGACACATACAGGAAATAAGTCACCAGTGAAGCATCATGACTCCCAAACTGCGTCTGCGTGTACAGTCCAGTTAATGAGTGTTGTGACACAGAGCTCAGTAACCAAACACCATAAATATCGGCAGACACCACCTCCACTTTTACAGTGACAGCTGGCAGGTTTACTGGAAACCTATACTACGTCTTTCTGTGATGCCGGATTTTTTTCCACTCCAAAGAAGGAGTTCAAAAGCTCCCAGCTTTATATTTGGATTTCCTCAAACGGGGAGGCGCAGGCAGTCTCATTAGTACCGTGCAGTGAAGACAAAAAGCAGACAATCACGAGCACATCTGTTTCAGCTACGGTGATCCCATAAAGGCCATATTTCTAAATAAATCGTTTTCAGCTCAGCAGGATCTGTGATGGGGTCTCCTAGAGCGTGATTTATGTCAGTCAGGTTTTGCTGTCATGTTTTTTTCCCGAAGAACAAGTTATATACAAGGAAAAGCTGTTTAAATGAAGGTGAAGAGCTGATGCGCTAGCATGTCTTACACCTGGATCTATCTGTTTCCACTCTTTGTGCCAGCAGGTGCAGCAGCCCTGACACTGAAGGTGGCACAGAGGTGTGCCTTAGCACATTTCCTGTCTTGTACACATCCTTTAATCCTTTAATCTTTTCATCACAGGTAAACATGAACACTGTCTTCCTGTGAAAATGAGGCACAGCTGGGGGTGAAAACGTGCCCAAACAAAACTCTTTGAATGTGAGAAAAAAGATCTAGAATGGCAGAATTCTATACAATGTTAGAGCGTTGTCATGAAAAAGATCATTATTCATTGACTTTGACAGATGAACTATCATTTGAAAGCATCTGAAGTTGAGCTGCCGCCTCAAAGAGCAGTGTGAAGAGGAGACACACTGCTGCTGACAGCTGTGATATCGGGATTACTCGGGAGAAAATAGGTTAGCAGCCTGCAGTTTTAGACCTTCGTTTCTTTTTTTGTCCTTCCGTATGGATATTAAATGTGTACTCATAAGCTCATAAGCTCGCGCTCTGATTGCAGCCTTCAGGGGTAAACATGACTCACCTATCACTGCTATTGTTATTATCATTACGACCCATTGTGTGACAGTCCACTTCACCCAGGTTGGCTTGTTGTGAGATTAAACAGATGCTGGAAACAAACTGGAAAATTAATCCCCCCAGACCCCAGAGATGGTATAGAGGCAGGTGAGCAACAGTCAGGGCTCTCAGTTCAAAAATAGCCCCCTTGCCGTGGAGCCGGAGGCAACCAGAGCCATCAGCAGGCGAGTGAGCTGTGAGAAAATCACTAGGGGTTGTTATGACGAGGACTGCAATGCAAGTGCTTGGCAACCGTAAACGTGAAGAGTTAGCCCCTCACCTCTCTCTGCTGTGTTGACACAATGGTGCGGAGTGAACCTGTCTGATGTGAAAAATTTCTCTTCTCTGGCACGTGCGTGCTGCAGAGACAGCTCGGTGCTTCAACAGGTAGCCGACTGCTCCAAGCCTCGGAGAAATACGTGTGAGTCAGGCTTCACAACTATCAGTCCTCTCTGGTTGGGTGGCGAAAGCTGCATATCTGCTTTTGAGTAGTAGCACAGCTGAGATGCAAAAAAAAATAGTTGTGACTTTCAAAGATAATAGCTGATAATGTTTGAGATGCATTAGTGAGACTGAAGTATTTGTCTGCAATATGCTTTGGGGGGCTTAGCTCTAATGTATAAGAAGAGGCCAAGCACAGTACAACTTGCTCTAATTGATATGCAGTGACCTTTAAAGTGCAAATTTCATAGCACAGTTTAAACCTTACACAGTTAAAGAATCAGAAAGATACTTTAGAATAGAATGTGAAGCTTTGTGAAAGCCTTTAACACTTAATGGCTACAACGTTATTGTAGGCACCAAATGCATTGCATCGGACCAGCATCGTTCCACGAGTCATTTCCCAACCGAACAGTCTTCACGTTTCTAATACCTTTCCTTCTCGGGTCTGCACTGGAGAAACACACTGTAGCACAGCTAAATTCACAGACAAATTCGATTAACGTGTTCCATCAACGTGACCCTGTGATGAGCTATGACAACGCCGAACAACAGTGTCACCGAACTGTCCAGCAGTGTAGAATGGAAAAAGAAGGTGATACACACTGTAATCTCTGCTTGTATACATATTTAAAAACCAAGAGGATTTATGAATCCCGACTCCAATTGGGAGCGTCATGCTGTGGCCTTTGAACTCATCAAGCCGCAGATAACAGAGTAAGCTAACGAGTAAACTTGGGGGGCATATTCAGCACTGATGTGACACGTGCAGTTGTGAGTGTGTGAAGGCCTGGGACACATCTCAGTTAATCTCACATTTTCACTGGAAGGATTAGGACATTAATAGAGCAGCCCTCACTAAAAGCTCAGAGTCACATAATTCAATATTCCAGGACATGAGAGTATAGTCATTCTTCTGTTCAGAGGAAAAAGGAGGGCAAATAACTGTTATTTCTAATCAAATTAATCTTTTTTTTTCAGAGAGAATGAGCAGAGAGCTGCAGATATACCAGAGTGAATCAGGCCTCGCTGCTTCAGAATGACAAATAAATATTAAGTCATATTTTCTTCTGTAAGTCAGGCAAGTGCTCAACTTTCCATTGAGGCAGCGTAGCATAAAGCAGATGTACAACAGATAAACACTCAGCCATGTGAACAGAACAGCAGCCACAAGCAGAGGACTTTCTCAGACATTATTCTTTCAGACACAGCAGCAACAAGTTCACTAAGCCAAATGTTTTTAACTCTTTAACGTTTGGCTGTCACGATACAAAGCTAAAACAAAATTGCAACGTTGCCCATGTAAATTCAATTCTTTTTCGTTGGCGGACAGGTGAAGTGTTGTGATTTTACTCGACGTGATTTAAAAAGGTCATGTGGAAAAAGGTCAAGTACAATAAGAGCAGAATGGTCACGTGCATTCCCTCTGTCGTGACACGATACCGTTTCAAGCAATCGTGTGACGTGACAACATGCTTTCTCGAGATGAGATTTCTCTTTTGTGTCTGAGTTCCCAGTCTCTTCAGTGCTAACTATCATGGCGCTAATGTGAACATTAGCTGCAGTATGAATAGAAAACACGCTTAAATTACTTAAAAACACTGAGTGTTTATTTTCTTTTGCATCGCTGTGTCATGTTACAGCTGCGTGTGCAGTGGTGAGTGAGGAGGAGTGCACAACGCTGCAGACCACGATAATGATCTGTGCAAGGTAATTTACTCTTTTATTTGGCCCTTTTTCCTGCTAGAGCCAGGGAGAGTTCAAGGCACCTTATCTCCCACACTACTTAAATTACAGCAGCAGATCTGCGGCTGTCCTGGTGATTCATTCACTCCCAATGTTTGACTATACACCGAAAGATTAGCTGATAATAAACCACTCGTCCACAGATGAATCACTGCATGAGGACCACGCAAAGCTTGTTTGCTCTTCTTCTTCACAACGGAAAAGAATCAACTTGATTCTGAGCCCCTAGGGCTTTTGTTCGAAAGCAGCACAAATGGGACCGAATGGACGGCTTGTTGATAAATCTATAAAGAACGTGACGCTGGGAAAGGTGTGACAGGCGTGGCAATTCTCTGACAACCGAGTAAGAGTACTCAGAGTACTCTGATCCTGGTGGCTCGTGGTTTTAGAAGAACATGGCAAAGCTGTTGCTTAATAAAAATTGGAATTACAGTAAAAAGGCTTCATTTTCTCTGCCTGAACCGGGGGCAGATGTGTCCTAATGAAGGCACTACTGGAAGAAATTATCATTAAGAATGGCGTCCTCCAAAGATGAATTCACACTTGACATCGAATAAAGATGGATAAAAGATTAAATATTTAAAATTTTGTATGCACACTTATATAAAGATTAGATTCATTGTTCCACAGAGGACAGGCTGAACATGTCTGCCTGTTTCAGGAGCGGCTGCTTTACATTCACACACCAATGTGCTGCCATATTTGGTAGCTTCCCTGCACATTAACAGCTGACGGACCAGAGCTGGACGGGCATCTGCTCTCCAACTGCTGCCTTGAAACCATATTTCCCTAACCAGTCCAAAGCTCTATTTATTTATTTATTTATTTATTTATTTATTTATTTATTTATTTATTTTTTCCCTGACCTTCAAAGATCAGACATCCTGAATGCATTTGCTCTCCATCCACAGATACCTGATCTCATTGACCACAGATGATCAGAGAAGTGCTGAGCTCATGTCTGCGCATCTCTATGAGCTGGAGAAGAACTGCCAATGGCCTTTGAAGAAGTGAATCACAATAATAAAATTCCATGCAGGTGATTTGGAAGGAATTCGTTTTTCTTTTTTTTTTAAGTACAACCATATGGAGGCAGTTTTGTTCCTGGAGAGTTGTTCTTCAGGGGCAGAAGAAAAGGAGAAGTCACAAATTAGAATGCTTTTGCTCTCCGTGACAGGTATCAGAAAAGGGAAAAAGAAAACTTTGGTGCTAAAAGTATCCACGAAAGCACTTCAACCAAATAACACTGCGACTCAGCTATTTTAATTGCTGTTTACAGCAGCATTAACGCAAGTGTGGTCATGTAACTTGTCTGACTCACACACTGAGGTTCACTCAGTTTTCAAACCATTGTACATTCTACTACATCAGTTGAAATCATTTCCAGAACTAATAGCATGAGATTGCAGTACTTTTCCATTATTATACTTTACTTTAAAGGTCAGCTCAATGTTTCAGAATTGGGTTTACGGTTAGGTCAGAATTTGGGTTAAGGTTAGGGTTAGGGTCAGGCATTTAGATGTGATGGATTTGGTTAGGGTGAGGTTCTGCGGAGGGACGAAGGTTGTGAAAGTCTTCATAAAGTACAAGGGTGTGTGTGTAAGCACAAGTGCGTGGTGCGTGTGCATTGAGCTATCATATTGCATTTCTGTTTTAATAATGTGTAAAATGAATAAAGAAACTGGAGAAAGCAAATACATGATGTCATGGAGATTATCTAGTATCAGATTCCGCACATAGGTGTGCGCTGTATGACGCACGAGTGGTACAAAATGCATTTCATGCGATCCTGAATGGATGAATGATGGCAAACAAATTAAGGATAAGTGTTGCAACTGCCCTCCGGTGGTAGGTTGCAGTAATCGGTGAAATGATGTGAAATATAGGCCATTTTTTTTAAATGAATGAATTATTATATCACTTTGCTGTTCTTGCCAGGCATCTTTGTATGAAACACTGGCTTGTATCAAATCCAGCCTATGAAAGAGCTGTTGTTTGGACCCACCTGTTAGCCCCAGTGAATTTTACAGTCCATTCATGACTGTGCGAAGCAACAGTCCAACCGTCTCCATTGTGCTTTCCTACTGAGAGCTCACATTTCTACATTTTTTCTGTGATCTTTTACACATCATTAGTGTGAAACTGGACACTGTGCCCTAATGCCTCACCTTCTTTTCTGCACCTGCTTGTAATCAGTAATCTGGTTCCTGTTGCATGTTCAATGCTGGGAGGAATAGCTATTAAAGTGAAGAGTATGTATTTCAAAATTGCTTGTTTTCATCTTCTTTGTTGCTCATATTTTTCTTAGACTGAACACATCTTGCCCTTAAACTCCACAGAAGGTGGAATATTTTTTTTTAACCTTGAATGTCCCTTCATATAGATAGTTAGATGATCTCATTCAGAGAATTAGATGTTGGCCCCATTAGTGTTTGGCTATTGAATGTACAGTAGCTGTGGTGTTAACGCTGTCCCAGAAGGCCAGTGGAACAGAGAGGGTCTGCTGTGGTCATTAATACTTAATATGAGGCTGCAAAGCCGATCACTGTGTTTCTGGCAGCCTCCGGACTGACAATTACAGGACGCAGTCACAAACACCCTGACTTGGGTTAGCGTACAGTTAGCTAGCATCTGATAGCGTTACAAGTCACAGGTCACGACTGACAACAACTCCAGTCACCAAATACAAGAGGGAGGCTCAAATACGAGAGGTGGATAAAGAAGGCTTATAAATAAATGAAAGGAATTAGTTAAAGGAGGTGGTATGGCTGCAAAAGTAGGAAAAAGGCGATCTGGTTCACTCACGTGCTCTGTCATTGTGGCCTTATTTGGTCGGGTACATAGATTGTATATAGAGAAGGATTACACATCTTCTCTTCTTCTCCCCGTCTGAACTAAAAGTGAATTTGAAGCTGCTCACATATGAGTGCTCTTGTTGACATCTTGGAATGAGTTAGTGACCGATGGTGGAGCGGCACCATCCACTTCCTGCCCAAACCTGTCTGAGTCGTCCCTTCAGAACTAGGCTGAGTGGAAGCAAGAGGATGCAAGAATAGCTGGCAGATCCTTTTTTGCGTCTGCACCAGGTTCAGGTCAGCAGATGATACCTTCAAAATAAGGGATTCCAAATTAAGCCAAAAGCTCCGAGTGTTTCCAACTTTAGCTTGGTGCAAATGATGCAAAACACAAGTGGAGTAAAATGTCTAACAAAGAGGGTCAGAAAGGCTTTTCTCCTGCGAGAGTTATCGCCTGAGTTAAAATAAGTGTGAAAAAAGATTTATAGGGACATGATCTGAATGTCAGGGGCGTCATTACTCTCTTCTGTTTACATTTTGCACCAAGCATCAGTTCAGAGTGATAAGCTGGAGCGAGAAATGTTGCCTGTTTCCAATTCAAAAAAGTTACATTTAAGGTTGTTGTTGTCATAAGATCGTTATGCAACCAGTGGAGCAAACTGGCTGAGTGAGTAAAGAGCTGGAAGCATTGTGATGTTGTAGGGCCTTTTAGAACACTCATAATAAGTGAGAGCGCACAAATGTCTCATCTGGAATTTCCAGGAGCATCATTTTAATGACAGCCTTTGGTTCTGGATAGCAGAATTACATTTGGAGTGAGATTTGCCCTAATTGTTCTCTTTGACCTCATATTTGACTTTTAGGACAAACTAAAGATGACCTTAGATGACAACATTGTTTGAGGTCACAAAAACTTTAGGAACATGTCTCTGCAATTTAAGTTGATAAAATTATAGAAGCCAGGGTATTTAGACAAGCTCTGACTAGGGCGAAGACATCAATTAATAATTCACATGCATAAGACAGACTGTATCTTCGGAGGTGTGATACATGCTGTCTGCTTTTTATATGTTATATCATATCATATCATAATTGAGTCATATAAATCATGACTCAATCTAATTTATACCTCAAAAGTGATGTGTCTCAATATCTAACCCCTTTTTTGGGGTAATATAATCCTTATTATAAATAATATATAGTATAGATAGATAGATAGATAGATAGATAGATAGATAGATAGATAGATAGATAGATATACTATACTTGATAAACTTCCTATTTCTCTTCCTTTTAATTCATAATTAATTTCGTCGCTTTTAAAACCAGACTTATCAGGTTTTTTTGGTTGGTTGTTTGTTTTTGGTTTATTTTTTGTTTGTTTTTTGTTTGTTTTGTTTTTGGTTTTTTTGCGTAGTTTCGCAAGTTTTCGCGTAGTTTTCCTCCCGTCTTAGGTAAGAGAAGAAAGCAGCATGAACTTATTCTCTGCAGTCAAAGTTGGCGCTGATGCGCTCTTACCGATGGTTGTGATCACCGTGATCGCAAAGTAAAAGGAGCCGGCAAATTTCCACTGCATGCCGGCTTTGTGCGGCTTCAGCTGCAGGACCACCTTCTCCAGCTTGTCAAAGTCCTCGTCGGTGAGGTTAAACGCGGTGAGCAGATCCCTCCTCTTCCTGTCAAGCGCATTCCTCTGGGTCATCTCCGTCTGGGACTCCAGCGCGTCGAAGATCGCCGCTCCCGCTATCAGGTAGGTGAAGGTGCAGATGATGAGGGCGAGGGTCCTCACGTTTTGCCTCTTCATGGTGTGAGCCGTGCGTCAGGGGGACGAGCTGAGTGTCTGCGCGGCTGGAGGACGGAGAGCTCGGCTGGTTCATGACTGACGCTGAGAGGCTCTCTGATGACTTTATGAGGACAGGAGCTGTTCATTCAGCACCACCCCCCTCCATCCCTCCCTCCATCCCTCCCTCCATCCCTCCTCTCCGCTCCAGATATCCTTCCCCTCCATCCTTTCATCCAGGCACAGCTCATTTACTGTTCAGTAGACAGAATATTTTCTTAAGAGCAGTTCCTCAAGGGAACAGGAGAGAAATTTTAACAAGAAAAATAAGAGGATTTGCAGCTGACAACTCATTTATTATTTTAAATGAGTGTTTGTCTTGGTTCACAGACAGGCAGTACAATCAACAATTTACAAGGTTCCTTTTTTTTTATATATATATAGAAAATCCCTAAATGTCCTCATGAGAATTTCCGGCATGCTTGTTTGGTGAGCACGCGGCAACTTCATTGGAGCGGCTGGGATGAAGAGCCCAGATATTCATTCAAGTACACATCAGTGCTGGGAGACGATGAAAGAATACAGCTGCATTTCTGTGATATATGAAATGTCTCCCAACAAAGCCTCTGCAGCATACAGCTGTGATTTTTCCTCTGGGGTAAAGTCAAATGTTTGCTCTCCAAGTGTATTTATTTGACTCCAGAGTAAATAAATTAAATTTAAAACTTCCTGAGCTTGTTATATCATTGTGTGTTTACACTGAGTGGAGATGTCAGCACGTCTGCAGAAAATCTGATGTGCTTTTTAGCTGAAAAAGAAACACAGGATGATGATTATTTGGCAAAGGAATCCGAAATGTCAAGTGAAAACATAACTGGAACTAAACGCTATGACCCCGAGTGTCACATGTTTCCAGTCCTTGGTTCCCTGATGTTCTGTACGTCTTTGAGACAGAGGCGATTATGTTATGTGAAAGATTTCATGCTTTTTATCCCATCATCAGCTTATTATTTCTCACAGAATGGTTCCTCTAAGTGCAGACAGATTTGTGTTTCTTTCAAGCAGTCTCAGAGTTACATTTATCCTCCATTAGCCTGGCTAATCTAAAGGTTCACACTGTGAGCCTGTGGCCAACAATATGTCTGGCTTCAATAACCAATCCAATCCAATCAAGGCAACTGTGACTCTGCATAACCCTCTGAAACTGCAACACTGCAGACATTAGACTGATCAATACATCAATTAATCCATGATGATTTGACAGTTAAATGTAACTTTTTGGGAGGGGATGGTTGCCGTAAAACAGCTTCTGACTGTATCACACCTCTGCACATGTTTTTGCTAATTTTGCTAACCTGAGGGTTCTTTAACAGGATTTTACTATATTGTACACATGTCACCGTTACCGGTCCTTTCGGCGCGTATCACTGCTTGTGCTATGCAGCCGTATGGCGCCAGAGTGCTTCTACTGCCAGTGAAGATGTATCGAGGTGTATCCCGATGACAAGTTTGCCTCTAGAAATGTCCTTCATCAGGGTGTCTTTTCAGTAGAATGGAAAGTGGATTAAAGTCAAATTAATGCCATGACAACTTGTGACTCACTGTCCACTGTCTGTTGGAAGTTATTCCTGACTCCTACTCTCGTCATTATAGCTAGAAAAATTGCTTGCAAGCTTTCTTTTGGTTGTGTGTGCTTGTCTGCATGTGTGACAGGATGGGACTCAGCTCCCTGCATATCCTCGACTAAGCAGCAGTAGTGAATCCCCATGAACCAGAGTACTTCCTGCATCCACTGAACTATCAGACCAAAGCTGGAAAGTTTGACATTGACATTTTGTCGACACATTCACTTTATCAATAGCACAGAGACAAAACTTTGCTGGAAGTGAAGGGAAAACATAAAAACACATCTAGTATGTATGCAGCTGACGTGAGCCCCGCTCCTCAGCAGGGTGTGCAGCAGCGCAGATCACATTACATAATGCCATATTTGAGGACATCGTTAAGGCAAAAACAGGGAGACAAAAGTCATAACAACCCCCAGCCCAGAACATTCCGGGAGGGCTGCCCCTCAGCTGCCTGCATCTCAGAGGTTCAGAGTGGCCTGCAGCTCCCTGCTGACATTCAATTAGAGCCTTTCTTTGTTTTGCTCCTGTGACTCCACTGTGCTCCTGCTGTCATTTGTCAGTTATTCCAAAGGGCTCATCAGTAATAGTTTTAAATGTATGACCCTTTGTCTCATCTGTGCAACATGCCTGTGCACCTGCTCAATAACCTCCTTCACGCAGCGTTACCTTTCACCCGAAATCTGTGACTCTGCATTCATTTGAAACCATCAGAGTTTGTGTTGTGACTGATTACATCCAAACACTTAAGGCATACGGGTCAGACTAGAAGGGCAACAGTGCAGCTTCATGCATGGGGGAAGGTTTATGACATGTGATGCTGATATTGCATTGACAGTAATTAATCTGGAGTGAAGCCATTATTTCAGCGTCTTCCCTCATAAACTCCACCTGTCCAGACTGTGCTCATTCTTCCCCGTGCACCAAAGATCCCCTTAGAACTGTGTTTCTCAAAGAGTGGTCTGCGGACCACCAGGGGTCCATGCGGTGACACGTAACAAATCACGATTTAAAATGTTACATTTCAATACTTAAAATTCAATGTAAAATCAATGTTTCATGAACTCCCAGGATTTAAAGAATTCACTTTATTGTGTATTTACTGATGCATCTGTCATACCAGCACCCGAGCGTTACTTCACATATTGTTTTGGGGGCTATTTAGAGTCAGGTGGTCCGTGAGTGTTTATTTAAGGGATCAGTGGTCCTTGGTCTGAAAAGGTTTGAGAAACACTGCCTTAGATCGTTCATGCAAAGGGATTTGGCTCATGCTTTTGCTTCTTCTGGACGTGTTTGATATAAAAGCCAGCCTGTCAACATCATGTGCCTTAATGAACGCAGTCATGTGTCTGATGTGCTATTACGTATCACTCATGTCTCTGTGTGAATACGTAGCAAGGACCACATTTCTTCGCACACATCGATGATGACTGACAGCATGACCCTCATTAACCCTGAAATGTTAAGGATGTATATGGGGAGCTAAAATGTCTAGAGGCAATCTTGATTGTAAAAGATGATATGAAAAGAATCCATCCATCCATCCATCCATCCATCCATCCATCCATCCATCCATCCATCCATCCATTTTCTTCCGCTCATCCAGGGTCGGGTTGCAGGGGCAGCAGCCTAAGCAGGGAAGCCCAGACTTCCCTCTCCCCAGCTACTTCATCCAGGTCTTCCGGGGGGATCCCAAGATGTTCCCAGTCCAGCCAAGAGATATAGTCTCTCCAGTATGTTCTGAACACCTCACCAGGGAGGCGTCCAGGAGGCATCCTGACTAGGTGCCCGAGTCACCTCATCTGGCTCCTCTCAACGCGGAGGAGAAGCGGCTCTACTCCGAGCTCTTCCCAGATGACAGAGCTTCTCACCCTGTCTCTGAGGGAGAGCCCAGCCACCCTACAGAGGAAACTCATTTCGGCTGGGCGTGGGAAGAGTTCGGTGAGGCCATGAGACGACTTCCGGACGGCTTTGAAAAGGTTCTGGACCACCACCCGGCATCTGAGGAGGGGGAAGCTGTGCATTGTCAACACTGTGTACAGTGGGGATGGTGTGCTGCTGACCTCGACTCAGGACATTGTGGAGGATTGGTGTAAGGGATACTCCGAAAGACCTCCTCAATCTCAGCAACGCGTCTTCCGGTGAGGAAGCAGGGCCTGGGGACTTGGGAGCGGGTTCTCTTATCTGAGGTGGCCTAAAAACTCCTCGGTGGCAGGGCCCCGGGTGTGCCCTGATACGGGCCTTCCGCTCCCTGTATGACCGGTGTCACAGCTTTGTCCGCATTGCTGGCACTAAGTCGAACTCGTTTCCGGTGAGGGTTGGACTCCGCCAGAGCTGCCCTTTGTCACCGATTCTGTTCATAACTTTTATGGACAGAATTTCTATGCGCCGCCGTGGTGTTGAGGGGTCCGGTTTGGTGACCTTAGGATCGGGTCTCTGCACTTTGCAGATGATGTGCTCCATCAGCCTGTGACCTCCAACTCTTGCTGGATCGGTTCGCAACCGATTGGGATAAGAAAACAATACTAAATTAAATGTAACAAGGGCGGCACAGTGGTGCGGTGGTTAGTGCTGTTGCCTCATACCAAGAAATGCATATTATATACTAGAATCTAGTGGTTGTTGTGAGGAAGTACAGACAATCAGTCCACTATGATTATTAATTCATCAATAGAGTAAAATACATTAGGAGTCAGTAAATAATATTTCACATTTTAATTTCAGATGTCATCCTACTTTTTAGCATTAACATAACAGTACAACATCATATCTAATGATCTGAAAATGAAGATGGACAATATGTCTGGAAGTGGAAAGCATGATACTGAAGGTGTTTCATATTTCAGCAAATCAAATGAACATCCGGTTGATCCAATCTAGACGTGAGTCTTGTTCACTGAACGTCCCACGTGGCTCCCGGCTGTGCGAGTGAGTCATAATTGTTGGTTTGACTGTTAATTGCCTCCACTTCTCCTGTCGCTTTGCTGTGACGCTGACAGCACTTAGTGACGCTTGATGGAATGGAAGGCAATCCCTGCACCTAGAAAGTAGGTGAAAAAATAAGAGCTTTAAACTGCACTCAGGGAGAAAAGAATGATTTAATGGAATCACTTTGTACCTGTGGTTCCCAAGAAAAGAAAGGAAATTTCAAAGGACAAAAGGACAAAAGATAAAGCACAAATCTGTTATTTTTTTTAATACCTTCTTATATTCCCAACATTAAAAACTAAAGTTTTTAGAAATGTGAAAACTGCATGAATCGGACTGTACTGAAGCAGGTTGTTATACAGTCTGACAAAGGTGTGGATAAACCTTCCAGGCGGTGTAATACCCTTCATGTTGGGTATGTTCTGGCAATCTTATTGTCACCGATCAAAAGCTGTAGCATATCCTCAGCACATGTATATAAACTCAGTGCGGAGGCATCGTAAAAGTGATAGATTTATCTGAGATGACTGAATCCTTCCATATAATGTGCTCAGGACTTCGCCAGGGCTGAGCTAATAACTCATGCCTGATATTCAGGTGCATATAGAAATAAAATCTCTGGGGTAAGATGTGTCTCTAACTGTCAGCTGATTAATTCTTTAGATGAACCTGCTGCTCTTCTTCTGCCATGTGTTATTCATGATGCCCGGGTTCGTGACACAGTCCTTCACTTCAAGTGTTGCCTGGGGCTTTGGATGGCGCCATCAGCGAGGCTAAGCGAATTTTAGAGCACCAGCCTCTCGCGGAGGAAAAGGTTTATCTGATAAAATATGTCACGTCTTGTTGACAGCAAAATTGTGTCTTTGTAATGGTTCATGAGTTTCATAATGTGTTGCACAAGCAAAAATTAAAAAAGTAAATCTTAAAAATGCAGTTCAGGAATGAAAACTTTTAGAAGGTCTGCGATTATAGTAACAATGCATACATTCTTCAGAATTATTTTGGACCAGTTTATAAGCCCTTTAATAATCTATTGTCAGAAAAGAAGAAGAATAGCTATATTTACTTTTTCTAGCATATAAACCGTTGCATACCAATCTCTGTATTTGTGATGAGTTATGGTAACGGCCTTTATATAAACATTGACGTGGGCTCTTTTAATAGGTTTGAATGTCTCTCTACAGTGTTTCTACAGTAGCCTGGAATGGACAAACTAATGTAAGTGTGACCTTCAATTTCAGCAGGATAACAAAAAGGCTTTTTAAATTTGTTTGGCTTGTTTCTTCCTGTTGTTCGTTTGGCTAGAGAAAAGAGATGCTCCTAAAAGAAAAATTGTCAAAAGTTTTGGTTTATTCATCCAACAGAATAAAAATACCTGACAGAGCTCTGGGTCCGAGACCAGTCACTGATGAAATCAGATCGGGTCCTGTTGCCTCACACAGTCAGTGAGGAAGGCACACTGGCTGACAGCACTCTCATTCTTATACTGTGTGGTGGTTACGAAGCAGCTCATATCACTTGTTGTGGTACACTCCATTCAGCACTGTTCCGTAATCATGCAACATGCTATTATTCACTTTTGACCCCTACCATGTTTTTGTTTTCATATTTTGTTCTGTACTTTTCATTATAAGCACAGTTCCCACATATAAAACACACAAAAAGTTCATTTCGTTACAAATTCCACATTTGATTTCAAAAACTTGTGAAAAATGAAAATATGGAGAAACATGCGGTGCAGCCATGGAGAAACATAATGGAATTCAACGCCTGTATTTCGTATTATCACCGCTAGATGGAACTATATCTCACACATAGCCTTTACAAATGTAGTAATGAATAACAGGAACATTTCCTCGATTTTCTGAAGCTCAACAGTCAGATTCTTGCACTGCTGATTGGGTAGCACAGTGATTATTGATAATTCTTATCCTGATTACTTATCAATCTCAGACAAACAATGTGATAGTTTTATTTAAATATTCCAGTATCTTATTTATGCTTGAATGCTGCTTTGGTTATGCAGTCAAAGCCAAAAAAAAAAATCATCAACTGCGCTCTGCCGGTGGGCAGCAGTAATGGTTATAGTCAGGTCAAAGGTCAGTCCTCATTTAAATTGAATTTGAGACTCAACTCAAAATATACCTCACATAAATCTTTTAAACTGATGGCTTTGGTCATTTGATATTCTGTAATGCTGTTTTTAGTAACTGTTGTAGGGTATAAAAAGATTACAATGCTATGATTTAAAACTTGAGCTCAACCTGTGATTGGGCTGACTGGAAAATGGGCTGTGTAATCCAGAAGAATATGTTGTGAGGACAATAAGTGCTATGTGCAGGTCACAAAGGTCACATTGTGAAGTCCTGCTGAGACAGAAACAACCGTAGGGGACATTTTAGTTTTACATGCAGGCAGGCATAATGGCACATACAGCACATACAGTACTATCTGTACACACTATTTGCTATTTGTGTGTCCACCATGAAGACAGGTTTATTGTCAAATGAGGCCAATCAAACACAGGTAATATTATACACAAATTATGCACAGATTAGTCACAAAAGCATACATTCATGAGAAGTCAAGAAAAAGCAGGTGTAAGACTTAAGCTGTTAACGAGTGGAGAGTGGTATGTTGCTTTTTATGCTTTCAGAAATCAGGAGCATCTGCAGCACTACACGACTGCAGCTACATGAAATCCAAAGGGTACCAGAAAGGTGCTACAACAGCTCCATCATGAGGATATTTTTTACACAGCTGTGTAAAAATGTATTTAGAATTGGGACTCAACATTTCTCCATGTACCGTTACAGCTTGACCACAAGATAGCGCAAGTTCTGAGGCATGGCAGTAACCTAATCAACGCTAATAAATTCAACTTTGTAATAACCTTTAAAGCTGGAAGGAGTTTTTATTCATGTATTTATTTTTTTAAAGAGTCACTATAATGTGTTTGTCTTCTACAGTGACGCTTAAAGCCCGTCACATGTATGAAATGTATGAGATTTGTGACGCGCTCGTCTCTCTCACATCAGTTAGTCGGTGAACTTTGAGACGCAGATGGAGGAGAAATGAGGCGGCGCTACTGGAGCAGATGTGTCATATCCTGCTCACAGTTACTCTCCTCGGTCCGCATGTATCTCCTGAAAACCACTGCCAGAACTTAGTGGAACTCAGTCAGCATGGAGGTAGACAATGGAGAGAAGCGATCCGCGGAACAGGCTGCGTCTCTGTTTGGGACCCCAGAGGTGGAGAGTCAGAGGAGAAACACTGGGCGTAAAAAGAAGAGTAACTGGAAAATAATAACGGGGGTAAGTTTGAAAGAGAATACCTGTCTAATAAAAATCAGGTTGATTTTGGCCCACATGGGGGCGGTTCCTTCACTAAAAGGTCTTTTTTATTTTGTTTTTTTAGGACACGCAAATTGTAGTTGTCAGTGTGGGCTCCTAATACAGGTTCCCAATTTGTGTTATTATAGAACTTATAAAACTGTCCTGGTGCTGGGCATGAACTTAGAGGAACTCAAGCATGCACATGTTGGGTTTTTTGTACATATATTTCTTAATTAAGTAAAAACTGATTGTGTTTCACTGTATTTACATATAAAAAAAAGAATAACCTAAGGCAAGCTCTGTTTCCCGCAGGTCACAGTGTAAAAATGCATCCGGGCTAAACTCAGTGTGATAAGTCCAGCGGTGTCAAAGGGCAGAGAAGGTCAGCAGTGCTGTTGGTGTGAAAGTGGAGAGTAACTCAGGCACCAGGAGAGTCTGCACATGGAGCTGATGATGAGCTTTTGTCCTCACACAGCACCGTGGAAACATAAAACCAAACTGGGGAGCCATCATGGTTAACTGACAAGTTTCTGGGTACATGTGCACCAGTATTGAGAAAAATATGCTGCGTTTGTAACAGCGATGTTAGTGCAGGTTAACCTGCAGTGTTGCAGGTTTGGGCTCGCAAGTAGCTGTTGCAAAACCTTGGATGAAGAGACAAAGGCTTTGTTTATTAATCTATTAATCTTAAAGATAGATGGCAACTTTCAGACAATGGCACCAACAGTGGAGTTACATGTGTGCTTCGGAATCAGGCACCGAGTCATTTTTCTACTTCCTGGGGTCCATTCAGGTCTCTGTTCATCTCCTCCTATGCAGCTGTTTCCAAGTGGAGCCAAACAGACCCCCACTTGCCTTGCTTTGAGCGCTCACAAGTGTGATGTATCAGAATTACCGGAATAAAGCAAACGGACCTGGAACTGAAATGACCTGTTATTATTCTGTGAGGCAGTACAACAAATCATCACTTAATCTTCATCTCTCTGAGTCCTCGATGATTAAATGAGCTTGATCACCTTCGTTTGCCTGGTGTGGAAACAGCAGGGGCTTCACAAAAAGCAGCAATGATAAGAGAGATAAACAGGCCTTTCACTGAAATAAAGTGAGGTTTACTTCTCTGAAACACCCCTCTAATTACAGATAAGTCGGGCTGCAGAAGCGTGCAGCCTATGGAGCTCTGCCCACACCCCCTTTGACTTTTTAATTATAGACCACCAAAACCAACATTGGGAAAGCTGGAGATGGCGAAATGATGGGCATGGACACGGCAGCTTTTCATTACATGCAGAATAAAGAAAATGTCAGTTTGGGTTTGCACAAGCCAGCACAGGCTTCAAGAAGAGTCAAGCTGGCACGACAATGTCACTTTTTAAAAATGTTCCCCTTGAAGTGTTTGTTGTTTTTGTTGTCACAGAAATTGTGCTTATGAAGGTCAGTACAGTTTAAGCCCTCCGGGCTTAAGGAACCTTCTTGCAGAAGTTCGTGTGTTTCGGTCCTAACTCAACTACAGCCTCAACAGAAGCAGGAGCCTCACGAATTGTGGACATCAATCCTGACATTTGTCGCCTGCCTTCCAGGTGGCGCTGTTGTTGATGCTGGTGGTCATCCTGGCCGTGGTGTTTTCTGTGACGAAGAGCCGCGATGGAACAAGTGAGTGCGGACAAAGATTTCCATGTGACGCAATCCCAATCGTTCAACAACAGATTCGTTGGTATTCACACAGGAAAGCGGTGAAAATATCAGGAAATGTTTTGTAGACGATAAAGCTGATATACCTTCAATGCCAGGCAATCCTTCCAGGATATGACAGGGTTCTAACCTTTGTGCTCGTTGTTTAAATATCATAAACTGCATAAGTACATGGTTCCTAAACATACAGTTTACGCCTCCTTGTGCACAAACAGAGACGGTGCATTTCTGTGAGATATCTGTTTAACACTGGCAAATAGATTGTATGTCAGCCATAACGTCAATGGCAATACTGAACTAGACTGAACTAAGAACACTTCAACCCATATAAAACACGTGAATATAAGCAGTTTTTAATAAAGCCAAGTCAAATAGAGTTCTAGTGATGGTGCAGGAAGGAGTAAACGTTTTGTAATCCCTGTTCCATGTTTGGTGCTCTGGGTGTACGGCCGGTCTGTCTGCAGCAGACAGACAGGAATAGCAGTCCTCTCAAGTTACATGTTTGGAAGTTTCACCATGATGAAAATGCAAACTACTGAGGCATCGAAGAATGTGCATCCCGTTGCCGTAAAGCTGCGGATAAACTGGGACCAACGTGCTCAGTCCTGCAAGAGCTCCTCTGTGGAGCTTTCCGAATCTCTGTAGGAGCTCAGGCTCATGTTACCAAGCAGCCAGGGAAGGAGGGGCAGACAGATGAGTGTTAACACCAGCACATGAGCCCTTCATGGGATATATTTTGCGTTAGGCTCGTGTGTTCGGGCGTTTTTAACCCACCCTTCCAAAAAGCCATCACCAGCACACGTTTTGAGTGACACAGGAATGTTCACCAGAGGTTGGCATGTTTTGCAACTCTCCCTCTGAGACGTGGGCAGCAGCGTCACTGTGCTCTTTGTGCAGAAACCCACCTCTTCCATTTCGGGGGCAGCGGTGGTTCTCGACCCCAGGATGGGTGGGGTTTTCTCTCTGCTGTGGCATTCCACTTCAGTTCATAGCAGGCAAATACCAAAGCCAGATGGGCTCTACTCTCCCAATGACTCACTCACAAACATCTACTTTCTCTCATTTTGATGCACCTTTGCAGAACCCCAAGTGGCAACAAGGCAGTGCAGCTTTTGGGTAAAGATGGAGGGAAATAAAAATAAACGAGTTCCTTGGAGACAGAGCACCGCTGTGTCTCAGCTAGAGGGATAGCAAGGAGGGGTGTGTCTCACAAATATGCTCACACTTCCCCCGTCCTGTGCTTGTTTTGTTAAATATACGTGGAAATGGCTCTTTTGTGAGGTGGTTTCCTGGGTATCAAAGGTTTGTCCTTGGTAGTGACCTTGAGAACGAGTTTCCAAACACAACTAAGAGAAGACAATTGCAGATAGGATAGCATGTATCCGCTCGGCGAGGTAAACACTCAGATTTATCAACACCTACCCTCATTTTCATTCTGCAAAACTGAAAAAATACATGGATGTTCTCTGTGGAGAAAAGGGGAAAGACAGTTCACCTTGTTTACGCATTCGAACAACTGGTCAAATAAGGATTCACCAATTTGACGTTGGATTTCTGTCCCGGACTGAAAATACGGATGGATCTGGTGTCCATGACAACACAGATCTGTTGTCAGAATTTTTGTGTTTTTTTTTTTTTATTAAAAACAATAAATGTGTTTTTTTTCCAGTGAATCACATGTAACATGTAATAAAACAGACATCAGCATTTGTTGCATCACCTACGTTCAGAGGACTGCTACTTCATGTGGATGACCTGCTCGATCAGTTTGCTGTTGCTCACTCAGAGTAAACACAAATAGGATATTATCATTTATTTTGCACGATTGACTCATTCTTTTTCAATCATTATTTGTAAATGAGTTTCTGTGTTACTGTCACATCAGTGAGAATTTTCCCACTCAAACCGCTCATCTCTTCATCAGGAGGAGAGCTCTGGTTGCAGCAGACGGATGAAGACATTCAGCAGCCACAGTGTCCAGCGGGGTAACATGATTTGTTTTGTTTTGTTTTCACACCTATCAAGTCAGAAGTGAGGCAGTTACAGCAGAAAGGTCTCTCTAGCTTTGATTACATCATCACCTCTTCCTGTCTGTGTCCTTCATCATTGTTTGTGCATAATATGAGAATAATACATGCTAGACTCATTTTAAGGAGCGTAAATAAATGAAAACTATATGGGAACCAGGCTAACTCCAGGATTGAGTACGTCATGTACGGTTGTACGTGGTCACATGCTTGTGTGTGTGTGTGTTTCCGTACTGATGAGGGTGTAACCAGACAGGCTGTGGAAAAGAAAAGTTATGAATATAAAAGTTGTTTTTAGTTTGAACGGGTCTTTTAAATTCATTTAGTCTGCATTTATATATGCTTACACCTACCAAGTCAGTTATTTTTGTCATTCTTTTGGCTGAACTGCACTTTGTTCTCAAAAATAACTATATCTTTGTTTTTAAATGCTAACTTTTATGCAAACATGTTGACTATATTTAGTTCATGGTGAACAGTTGAGTCCTCCAGCTCCTAGAGGGCAGTGTTAAAGTTTGTCTTCTTCAGCTGTTTGACAATGTAACACATGCAACATGGTTTCAGTGTGGTCTGTATAGATGCACAACCTAAGAGCTCCCTAAAGTAAAGCATCTTAATACCAGATAATCCTTTCATTTTTCTTTTTTTTCCTCCTGTTGTCATCTTTCACAGCTTTTCCAAACCTCCTCTCATCCTGGTGTCTTTGGACGGTTTTCGGGGAGAGTACCTGAAAGACCACAGCAGCCACCTTCGTGTCATCAATAAGCTGCGTAAGTTAGCAGCAGAGCGGTTTTCCCAGCTGGTGGTGCGTTTGGACGGATTGAGGCGTGACTGAGGAACGCTCTGTTGCAGGAAAGGCTGGAACCTCACCAGTACACCTGAGGCCTGTCTATCCTACAAAGACCTTCCCCAACCACTACACCATTGTCACCGTGAGTTTTAGTTTTTAGCTGTAAAGTACAAAATGAATGGTTGAATACAGCAATGAAAAGTATTTTATTACAAGTGGAAGACATTTCCTTTTAGATTAGAGGTCTTTGGTTGACTCAGATTGAAGCAGCTGGCCTCCTGAAACAATCGCAGGAAACCATGGAAATGTACAAAAAGACCCATTTACAGACTAAATATGCTAACAACCTCAGCTGAACTGCTGCTAGCAGAGATGAACTCCATGTGTGCAACCAAGCAGAACAGAAGCTGCATCTGGTGGTGCAACCCAACTGTTATCAGGCTGCTGTTGCTGCATTTATATTGGATTTGTTCATTCATATTGATGCAGCACTTAAGGTTAACTAATCAGTAAATCTGACAGTTTGAATGGATCAGGGTAAATATGTTTTAATGGGGCGTTCAATGTGCCCTAAAAAAATTGAATATCTTCACTGTCATTATTTTTTTTTTTTCCATGTTTTTTAGTTTTCTTAAGTACACCATAACTCTGATTGTACTTCACACTGCACTTGTGTACACACTGCTGCTGTTGGTGTCATAATTTGTAGTTTTTTCCCTTCATGGAATTCGCAGCAGTATTGAGATTATGCTGAAGCGCAGCCGCAGAGCTGCCAGTGAATTCCTTCTCTCGGATGAAATCGCATCCAGACGTTTCTGTGGTTACTACAGTATTCCGGATACAATGACGTCCCTGCAGCCAAAAGCAGCTGGTGTTGATTGTACGTTATTATCTGCTACTGCTGCAGGGTCTGTATCCCGAGTCTCATGGGATTGTGGACAACAAGATGTACGATGTGTCCCTAAAGGCTTTCTTTAGCCTGAAAACGGAAGAGAAGTTCAACTCGAAGTGGTACCAAGGAGAGCCGGTAAGTGAAGGAAGGCGTGCGTGTAAATGTGCTGTTAGAGTATTAATGTTAAAAAAACACACAGCGACTTAAAGTGGTTACACTCTGCTCCCAGGTCAGGTGAGTGAAATATGAGGTATTTTCCTGGAATTGTCCTGTCAAACTCTGTTGAAAGTTGACAACAGCAAGATTCGCTTCCTGACAGAAATATGACTTTTACCTCTGATGAATTACAGGTAGTGCTTACTAAATCACCTCCTTTCTCCTTGTGACAGGAAGCTCACTCAAGTAGAGCGTGCATGGGCAGCGCTTCTGTCTGGAGCCGAGAGAAAAATGAGTTGATTGCAGCTTTAATAATGAAGCGATATAAAAAAAACGCTGCTGCTGCAGGAAGAGTCCAGTCAGATATTGATTTATTGTGAAAAACAGACTTTCCTTCAGTTATCGTTGAACTCTGAGGGATTTCATTTAACTTGATGGATTAAACATCTCATCTCCTCTCATCACTCTGTCCAGGCTGAGCCAGAGGTTTTCAGCTCTGAGCGATGATTTTAAAAGACCTTTCAGTGCATGAAACAGGTGAGAAGCAGTCTTGTTTCCTTCTCAGATCTGGGTTACTGCCATGCGCCACAAACTGAAGACGGGGACCTTCTTCTGGCCTGGGTCAGATGTCTCCATTAACGGCACCCTACCAAACCTGTACAGGAAGTACGACAGGTAAGAGTGGCTCCATTTACACACTTTACACACACGCACAGAGACTGGGCATATAAAATCCATATAAAAAGAGAATCTAGTTTCTAGAGAGTGGCCTTTTGGTCAGTTCTCAAGTTCTCAAGTAATAAAGAGAGAGGCAGCAGATGTGGTGATCGCTCACTCATGATCCGTCTGTTCCCGGCGCACAGGGACATTCCCTTTGAGGACAGAGTGTCCACGCTTTTCGAATGGCTCAGTTTACCTGAAGAACAAAGGTAAGTCAGGTTCATCATTGTTACAGGAATGTGTCGCGTTCCCGGTCGTCATGGCAGCTGTTGTTGTTTCAGACCTGACTTTTACACCCTGTACCTGGAGGAACCGGACGCATCTGGACATCGCTACGGGCCGGCGAGCGATGAGGTCAGACATTAATGAATTATTAATTAATTAATATTACCGCTGAGAAAAGCTTCAGGGCAGGAGGATGAGTTCAAAGTTCAGTCTGGGAAAGAACTGGAATTCATGCTTGACAGGGTTCATCTGCAGCTTCTGTTGCCGTGGAGATGGGTGAGGGGGTGAAGTGTGTTTGAAAGGAAGTGATGTCAGTGTCCGCCGCTGTACCTTTAGGTGGTCGAGGCTTTGAAAAGAGTTGACGGAATTTTGGGAATTCTGATGGACGGGCTGATCCAGAGAGGCCTGCTGCACTGTGTCAACTTGATCGTCCTGTCGGATCACGGTGAGCTCGCTGCCGCTACACACAACTCACAAAAATACAAATAAAAAAACCAACTTTTTCAAATTTATTCAGAACAGAATTGGTTCATATTATTGTTGCGTGTCACAGGTATGGAGGAGGCTTCGTGCGAAAGGGCTGTATTTGTGTCAGATTACCTGAACAGTTCGGGCGAATTCAGCATCATCCAGGGCCCGGCTGCTCGCGTCAGACCCAGCCGCCTCCCTGACAATTTCTTCTCCTGTGAGTTCAGCTGTACGGAGCGCAGCATTGCTCAGTGTGTGTTTTATTTGTGACCACCGGCCTCTGTTTTTCTCCTCAGTCAACTACGAAGGCCTGGTGAACGACCTGTCGGTATGCCAACCATCCCAAATGGGAATTTAGTATTATAAATACTAAATAGTATTAGAGTACTAGAATAATAGTACTAGAATTTAGTATTATAAATACTAAATAGGAATGAAGAATGACCTTCCTGCTTGGCTCCGTGTCAAACAAGCCCTCTGTCCCTGATTCCCGTCTGCTGTGTGTGTGTGTGTTCTGAAGTGCAGGACCGCTAACCAGTCAATGACGCCGTACCTGAAAGAAAACCTTCCCAAAAGGCTGCACTTCGCCTACAACAACCGCATCGAGAGAGGCCACCTGTACATGAAGAGTGGATGGCAGGCTGCGCTGTGAGTCTCTTCGGTAACATGAATTTGGCCAAAATGGGGAGAAAAGAAAAACAAAAGTGATGTTGGGAAAAATGCGTCAAATCAATTTAAAAACAAAGCGGAGTCGGGATTTAATTTCATTGTCATTGTGTATCCATATTTTGAAGTTTGAAATAGGTGGTTTTCATTTCATATATATGCAGGAACGAATAAGGAACCGATTCATTTGTGTTCACGCTGATGTGACTCTGATATGGAGGCAAGATGTCTCTTTGGTGACTTTTTTTTTTTTTTTTTTAAAGATATCAGAGTAAAATGCAGCTATCATTTATTATAAATGTGTGTTGGACAGAATGTGGAAAGGAGGGACGTTAGCAATCATGCAATCATGGAGATTTGTGCTGTACGGCTGAAATGACTCAGCGTTTGGTTACATAGAGTTCAGCTCTTTTTCACCCTGGAATTCTTTAGGATTAATGGAGCTGCATCGCTCTGCACCTCTGTGTTTACTTTAGCTTCCTGGATAATCCTTCTTTCTCTGTCATGGCAGCAGCCGCAAGGAAGTCAAGTACTGCACGGGTGGATTCCACGGCTCTGATAACCTCTTCACCAACATGCAGGTCAGAGGGCGGAGAGGCGGCCATCACATATTTAGCACCGTTATCGTCTATTGTTAGTGCTGAGAAAATAAAGTAGGAAAGGATGCGTGCATGTATGGATTTCATAAAGGACATTAGTTATAACTTGTAATTTTACCTCTTTCAAAGGAACAAAAATCAGAATGGTGTTTGTGTGGTGCTCTAAATGTTGCTCCGAAGCATTAATTTGAATTTGCTGCGATCGAGTTTGTTTCTGTCTGCCACATTTAAGTCAGTCATCATAATGTGTCTGTTTTTGTTTCCAGACGTGGTTTACACTGGAATTTAAATGAGTATAATTGACTTACAAGGTTGCGTTGAAAGAAAAGTAAACAGTACTGCAAATGGCTTTTGCCCTGCCTACACACAGCAGAAGAAGAGCCGCGAGGGCCCGAAATGTACACGTTTCTCCCCTGCACGTGTCTAAATCCACCCAGATGGCCTGTTTCCAAGGTCATGTGAGGTCATGTTGCTGCACTGGTTTATTTTAGCTGTTTGTGCAGTTTGTGTGGTTTTTCATACCTCAGTTAGAGTCGGTGGCCTGTGTTGTAGCGAAAATAGTCTCCAAATAAATGAATGAATGAACAAATGTCACTCTCCTGCAGGCGATCTTTATCGGCCATGGCCCAGGATTTAAATTCAACACCGTTGTGGAGCCCTTTGAAAACATAGAAATATATAACCTCATGTGCGGTAAGTTTCTGTGCTGGTGCACTTAAGCTGACTTTAGTTACATCTCTGTGGTGAACTGACATTGATGATTACGTTCATTTTGTGGGATGAGATGGATGTGAAATCTTGATACAGGTTGCCAGGCAACCCAAGAATGTAAATACTCCTAATTTCTATGTAATGTAATTCAATACATTTATTATCTATATTATTTTTTATGAAGCTTTAATTGAAATTACTTCCATTTGCAGGACTGGGCTCACTGGTTTTATCATTCGTTTTAGCCCCTCTACAAGTGTTTGGGTTTTTTTTTTTTTTCTTTTTAATAAACTTGTTTTTTATGTGCTTTGAACGGGTAGATTTTATGAAATTTGTTGTTTACAATGTTTTAAAAACTCACCGTTTAGCCTTTTTATGGGGTGGATATGTCCTGTGACCTGCAGTGACAAGCTTGTTTAAATGGCAGTATTTTGATTTTTTTTTTTTTTTTTTTTTTTTCCAAGATGGTTTTAGAGTGACTTGTAACTTTTAAGTAATATTTATTAATGGTCTAACATGGGTTTTCAGAGTTTTGGCAGTTCCGAAAAGGAAACGGGTCCACTGAAGCCTGAATTTTGTTTAAAGCCTGCAGAAAATAACGGGCAGCTGCTGGAACTAAACTTCAGTTAAAAGCGCAACACACGACATGGCCAAAGACTTTCTAAAAATAAAACGTCCTCAGACCAAATCACGTGTGTAAACTGGCAAATTTGAAAGTCAGAATGAAGAAGAACCTCACTTTTGCATCACTGTTGGTCTTTGTACAATCTTACCCAACATACAAACGGACTGATGATGTTTTGTTGTCTTTGTCATCTTCCAACATGCTCACTTTGATTTAATTGTTTAATTAAAATCATTTAATTTAGTTCAAATAAACTTTAATTAATGTAATTAAAATCTGCAGAGCAACAGCAAAGACAACATCATCTCCAAGTTCTTCTTTCCTCTCCAGATCTCCTTGGGATCCGTCCTGCTCCAAACAACGGCTCACACGGCAGTCTGAATCACCTCCTGAGGCATCCCGTACACTTGCCGGTGCATCCAGCGCAGCTCTCGCATGAAAGCCAGTGTGTGGCCAATTCCTCTGTCCCAGCTGGGCGTCCAGCATGTGCCTGCAGTTTCCAAACCCAGGAAACGGTACGTGCTAATCTGGCCTCAAACGGCGTCCGATGGCAGCCTCTGAGTCCAACACAAGCAGACTAACCGTGAGGATTTCCTTTCAGGAGGCTGCACTGAACAAACATCTGATGCGCACTAATGACAGTACGTTACCTCTTGGTTTTTATTGGCGCTCGTGATGTTTTCAATCATTTGGATCAACATTCTCACATTTCCCCTCCAGGTTCTAAAGCGAGGCTCCGTCGCCTCCACCATCCTTTCGGCACCCCTCAGGTCCTCCAGGCCGGGGCCACCTTTTGTCTCCTTCATCAATCCGACTACCTCACCGGCTACAGCCACGACCGCCTCATGCCCCTCTGGGTGTCTTACACCATGCCGACAGTGGTGAGATCTGCCTGTTATGTTTCCTGTGGCGTTATGGTTTGACAGGACAGTGTGAGAGGGCTTTAGTGTAGATGATGACCTCAAGGAGCGCGGTCGCCTCAGGGAGACTATATTGTATATTGTTGGGCTTTACTGTCTGAATGATGGACTATCTTGGGGTGTGCATCCAACCTCAAGCAACAAACTCTAAGCTACACTTAAGGCAGCTGTATATGGAGTGTTTGACAGTGAAACAGAGCATGCTGACATTTTGATTCCTGCACATACAACCTGTGTTTCACTCAAAATATATAATAAGCAAGCAATGTATTTCTACATATGTATGTATGGATGTGTCGGTCATACACGCGTCATTCATACAGCTTCAGTGTGGATATTGATTGATTTCCAGTTGATTCGTCTTGCTGTGCATCATAGTGACAGGGTGTTTTTACAGTAATTCAGCCTAATTTACAATAGAATTTTTTTGAAAAACCGTTCAAAATATGAACATATCAGGCTGTGTTTAGGCCAGTATTGCCTTGACTTGTTCATATAGCATTTAGTGCTGCTTGGAGGTGTTAGTACATGTCATATCTTGTGTTATGCATCACATTCAGTATTCTCACTCATTTTTTAAAATCCCTTCATTTGGCTCTGTCTGCATGTCTACGTTTCATCCTGGTCCATCCATTAGATTATAATGCATTCATTTACAATAATAATAATGCCAGAAAATCCCTGAAATCCCTGTTTAGAAATGTCTACAAACAATGAACATTGAACAATGAAAGTAAAATCAAACCCAGCAATTTTACACAACAGTTTCCCTCCACACACTGTCCAAGCTCACTAACCATTTCTCTCAGACCAGAGTCCAGCCCCTGAGCCCTGGGTCAGCGGCGTGTGTTCGTGCTGACGTGCGAGTTCCAGCAGCCAACAGCCAGCTGTGTCAGTCCTATGGCCTGCTGCACGCCCCCAGTGAGTGAGTGAGTGAGTGAGTGAGTGTGTGTGTGTGTGTGTGAGTGAGTGAGAGGACATGCTGTCCTCAGCCGGGTGTTGGATTCAACCTGACATGATTTAGAGACACATTCACATGTAAAAATGCACCCTCATGCGTCTCTCTTCCATTAACTGGATTCACTTGTGGCTCATTCTGTTTCTAATTCAAAAAGTCAACATGTTGAGCACTCTCACTAAATATTTATTCTCATTTTGTGACACCACAACAGGAATTCCATATTTGAATATGTAGCCGTATTTTAAAGGTGTTTTAGAGTTGCTGATTACTTTGTTACTCACCCTGTTTAGATCTGAGCGTCCTCGGGCCTCAAACAGACTCTTGGATCACGAGCAACGTAGCACCAATGTTCTCTGCGTTCAAAGGTGAGTCGGAAACCGCCGTTGTGATGAGACGGGTGTGATGTTGCTCTGTGACCCGCTGCTGTGCTGGGTGTAATGTATCTGGGTGCAGGGCAGTCAATGAAGAGAGGATAATAATCGCTTTGAAGCTCTACTGAAAGAACTTGCAGGTTAATTACATCGTATGCGACTTGTGTGCCGTAACTCAAGTCTCACTGACTCTGTCCTGATCACTACTCAGCGTATTTCTACTACACCATTAAAGATAATTCAGATACACAAGTTAAAGCACAAGTTAAAGTAGACTTTTGACTGAAACTATTCATTATGTAATTCTGACGTGAACCACACAGCAACATGTGGGTGTCCGGGAACATTCGGACCTTTGTTGTAGAGTCTGTGTGGAAAAGTTTTTTTGCCAGAGGATTTAATTACTGAAAAGTTGGATTTCTAGTGGGACCACCCAAAGTGTAAATGGAAACTCTGAGATAAGCGGTCTCATGAAAGGAAACCCCCACTGAAACGTTCCACAACCTTCATGTTGTTAACAGACGCTGCCCCCTGGTGGCCCATCTGTTACAGTGAGGATGGTGGAGAAACAGGAAGACCATGTTTGAGATAAAAATAGAAAATACATTGTAAAAAAAAAAAAAAAAAGCTAAACATGATTTCAATAAATAAAATAAATGGCAAAATACACATTCAATTAAAAATAAACTGTGATGCAACATGTTATCAAGCATCATTGACTGTTATTTCCATTAGTTTTACTGAGCCTAATTAATGTTTTTCAGGCTACAGGTAGTGATGATCAATGATTTTATTGTAATGTTTTCATAATGTTTTTTGTGCTTAGCATGAATGTATTATTTACCTTTCTTACTTTTTTGAGAGTTAATTTTCTTTGTGTGATCATTCCTGTAGATGTTTGGAAGCACATCCACGATGTTCTCCTCCCAAAGTATTCACAACAGCTGAACGGCTTGAACGTCATGAGTGGGCCCATATTCGACAAAGACTTTGATGGAAACGTCGATCCGCTGGAGGCAAGCTCAGGGTAAGTTTTTGCAAGACAAGTCCACAGTTACTGTCACAGTTTGCCATTACATTTGAGGACTTTTTTCTCTGCCGCAATACCAGCGTTGTGTCATTTCCTGTCTTTCAATTCACCTTTGGAAATCTACTTCTCCAACAGCTTCTCAAGTTTCTATGTTAATAAACAAACTTGCCTTTCATCTGTTGGTTTTAAGCTCCTTTTCCACAGCAGGAACCTTTATCATTTGTTGATGATTTTGAAAACCCACAGTGCAATCCCAAGCTTTCCCCCGAAAAAAGTACTCAAGGGTGTAGGACTTTTCAGATGTGTGCTGAAGAACTCTGATCTGCACCATCATTCACCTTGCATCTTTGTTTGTGCCTGCAAGCTTGTTTATTTTGTTTCAACGCTGAAACAACTTGATAAAAAGTTGCAGGATGTGAATTCAGCCCGTTCTACGTTTTCAGCAACTTTGAGGCGTGATGCAAACAAACACACCTATTACTAGTTCACACATGGCTAAATTCCTGGAAGTAAAAATTTCTGGAAAAGCTGGCAGAAACATTGAAAAGGAAACACCTTGAGTCCAGTCCAAAGGCCCAGCCTTCCTCTGCACCACTGTACTGCTCTTAGATTTTATTAACAAGTTGAAAATTGGATCAGCTTTTTATTTTTCTGCAAACTACTTTGCAGGGGTTGCAGTTTCTGATCTTGTTCCTTTGTCCTCCAGGAAAGGGGCCACGGGCCCGCCCACACATTTCTTCATGATCCTGACCAGCTGCGTGAACCCGACCTTCAGCCCGGTTGACTGTGTGGGTCCCCTGCGGGCCCGGTCCTTCATCCTACCTCACAGATCCAACCACACAGAGAGCTGCGCTGTGAGTGACAATACTGCTGACACACCCCACACTGGAAAGCATGTCCATGCGTCACATTATTTTAAAACCTTTTTTTCCCCTCAGACTGGGCCAGACCTGACGTGGGTGGAGGACTGGCTGCAGCTCCATGTGGCCCGAGTGCGAGATATTGAGCTCCTGACTGGACTGAGCTTCTACCACGACAGGCTATCGGTGGCAGAGACGCTAGAGCTCAAGACTTTTATACACAGAGCACAACAACCGCAGCAGTGAATGAAGCCATAGTGTCCAGCGGAAGCCATGTTGATTCTGTCCATCAGGACTCCGTCCACAGAGACACGGTCAGAGTAGGTCTGAAAACCTTCCCTGTGTCAAAACACAGTTCCAGCCAGATTGGGGGGGGGGGGGCGGGGGGGTGTTATTTGACAGCTGCTGTTTATTAGCAATATGAAATTTTCAAGACATGTTCATAATGGGCCCAGGAACAGTTGATTAAATTTTGCCGATGTTCCTGATTCCAGAGGAACTTTGACCTTTGATCTTCCAAAGATCACGGGCTTTGATCATAAAGCAACCTACTATGTTATGTAACCTGGCATTGCTACTGCCTATGCATACGCTATACTGCAGGTGTAAGCCACAGTATGTGGGGAAGTGAACTGCTTGGCGGACGTCTGCTCTCTACCAGTGCTTTTCTAGTTTTTATCTGTAATTTGCAAAATTTTATACATAATTATATACATAATTCTTACTGACCTGTCAGCTTTTCCATGTTGTTACAAATATTTTTTTGGAAACAAAGACACATCTGCTGAGCAGCTCACAGTTTTCTCCAATGGGAAAATGACTGAAATAAAAGATTTATGGGTGGACGAGAGTTTGACCCTTTCATCGAAACGCCATTGTGTTTCTGCTTGGGGTTTCTGAATTCCCCATTTTTTGAGAGTGGATTTTTTTAATGTCACTTTTCCCCACTCTTTGGCAAAAAGGGCGACACAAGCTTGTCATCCATCACTGCTAAAGTTTTTATTTGCAACCACCATGTCCAAGCCAAATAAGCCATTTTTAGAAAAAAATAAGCCCTTTTCATTTTCATTTCAAGGCTCTATTCTTTCCTCATCTGGTCTGCACTTATCTACGCTGTGACTTTTTTTCTGGCAGAAATAGACAAAAAAAAAAAAAAAAGAAAAGCAAAACTGAACTGTTGCGCTCTAGCAGGGGCTTTTGTGCATGTGTGTGTGTGCGCGTGCGCGTGCTCATCCTCAGATGGCACGTGTGTGAAAGCAGAAAGGAAGGAAACTGAGTGCTGCACGTTTCCTCCTGTCTATAAATTCTAGCGTTTCCTTCGGCTGACCACTCCAGCCACGCTGCAAGCCTGAAGGTAAGATCTTTGCAGTCTTCTCTCCTCTGCGGTGGCCTCGTTCTCATGGCAGCAGGCGGCTTCGCTGGTGCTGCAGGGGGTTCGAGGGTCTGTGGCTTTTTCTGTTGGGTGTCAGTAAACTCAGCGTTGGGTGTCGTATCTCGGTAATGACGTGGAGGTCCACGGTAACCTTTAATTTTAATGGACTGAGTTCCCTCTAATAATCCCAGTTTAATGTTGGCAGACTGGTCAGATCTTCTGCTGTTTTGATTGTAGTGAGTTAACGGGCTTCCAGATTGTTGTGGCGATCAGTCTGCATCAAAAAGGTCTTCCAGGAAAAGACCATGTGATCAGTTTTTTTGTCTACACTTCCATATTTGGGCCGCAGCATCTACGCTCCTTTACTGTCACTGCTGCGGTGGGCTCGCGCCTCCTCTTCCCAGACGTGAACTCACACTCGTCACTGAACTGACCTGAATCACAATGTGAAAAGAGTGTGTTGACGTGCTGATGGTCACATCACACCAAGACCCCCGGACCCTCGAACCGACAGCTCTCTGATGCATTAGTGTGTGGCACCTTACAGCCAGGAATTGAGGACTGACCGAGTCAGCCTGCATGCCAACCAAGGCTGCATCTTATCAGCTAACATTGCTTGGCATCCAGCTACTGCCTCTCCCCTCCTCTTACTACAGAGGAAGCACCAAAATAAGGTCTGCTTGTGTGAAAGGGGAAATGGGAGCCACCTGTAGATGTGGTGTTAGCAAACAATCACGCAAGTGTCCTCGAGCTGCACGAAAATGTTGCTCAGAGGGTCAAAACTCGCAAGGACACAGGGAGAAAACCAGACTCGCTGACCAGCAGACAAAGGGAAGGAAGTGCAACATGCTGCGCTCCATCAATAATGCAAGACTTGGCATTTAGTTTGTTGCGCCGTCAGTGAAGCATCACTGCTCTTCCTGCCACCGAGGGACCAGGACCAGGAGGGGAGGACCAGGACGCGCAGCACAGACAGCGAGTCAGCGGTGCGTCATAGTTTCACAATCAGATCCTGTATGGTGAGGTTCTCGCTGACTGATTTGATATCTGCGTCATCGTGCTGACTTGTTCTCTGCTTCAGTATTTAAAGAGGGGCTTTCTGGAAATGCATCTGAAACTGACGTGCCGTGTAAAAATAACCCTTACTATCTCTCTGTCTTCTCAAAGAGGAGGAACCCGGGCCTGTCAGCGGGAGGTTTTAAGAGAGCGAGAAGTGAAACAGAGAGGAGGAGAAGCCGAGAAGTGAGCTTGGGTGACTGTTCTCTGAAGATGGATTTAGGTTTGCTTCAAGCTCAGGACAGAGAAAGAGTCCTGGAGGTGCTCAGAAGAGACAAGCAGCTGCGCACCTTTGAGGAGAACAGGATAAGGTGAGGCTTTAGGTGTGACCTGACAAAAATAATACATTATCTTAGTTATCAAAATTTTCTTCAGCAGCTCAGTTGAAAGAATATTTGTCATTGTCGTCAGGAGGATGAAGCATGACCTCCAGGAGCTTCGAAGGAGAGGCGCAAAGAGCTACACCCACCAGTACGGCGAGCGGACGTGTGCCCGCTGTCAGAGGCCACTGGGAAAGTTCTGGAACTCGGGCGCTTTGTGCCTCGGATGCAGCCACAGGATCTGCAGCAGGTGCCGCGTGGGCGTGGGAACAGAGGACTGGAGGTGCACAGTCTGCCATGCCTACAGGTGAACAACATTCTTCAGTTACTGCTGCTGAAACTGCAGTCCAAAAGCTCGGGCTCTTGGAACTCTGTTCGCGATGAAGAACCTTATCTCAGCTAAAGGGCTCTACATGGCCTGATAGTTAAACGTTGAATGCAACAATCATCGAAAACCTGAAAAGAACCCTTTTAAGCTGCTACCAAGTGGCTACGGGAGTTGCTACAGGTTTATTTATCTTTATTCTGAGGCTGAAGGTGAAAAGAGGCAGAAAATGAAAGAAAATTATATGTCTGACTGTGTCACTCAACTTCTGCATTTCTTCCAAGAATGAAAAAATATCATATATATATAATATGAATGATTTTTTTCCCCCTCTCAGAGAAGTGAAGTCCAGGTCAGGAGACTGGTTCATAGAGCTGAGAGCGAACAAATTTCCAGTCACTGCAGGTTTGTTTATATGGCTATATTTTTAAAGGCTCCATGCATTACTAATATTCTTCACTGAGTGATCAAATATGGAGGACCTGAGCTGTCCACTCTGGGCCTGTTAAATTTACATGGTGAATCTGTTCCTGTGTGTATCTAATGTCATTTATTTCTCTCTCTTTTTTTTTTTCCTCAGACAAATACGAGACCACTGGAGAGAAGCTATTACAGGCATACAGCGTTCAGAGGTACTGTTCTCCTGGCCCTGTTAAATGTGACACATGCAGGCTTAAAAAGCACACCACAAAATATTTTCCCTTACTCGTTTTTAACAGCTACATATCAGTCATACCTCCCACCCCTCCACCTCACCTGGATCACCAGTTCCTGAGCAGGCCAGGGGTAAGGCACGCACAAGCTTCAAGCGTTACTGATGAAACAAGACTTAGAAGTGGAACATCATGTTCTGATCTGCAGGATTTTAAAAACTCAAAGCCTTTCACCAAATCTGTAGAGGATTTGATGGCGTCCTTCACAAGTCAAATCAAAAGTAAGTGGAGTTAAGCAACTTGGTGAAATTAGATGTAAGATATCAATCACACACACACACACACACAAACCACAACGGAAGCAGAGCACCACATCATCCTAGCTGCATCAGCAGAAATTGCACGAGCACGATGATGGAGATAGAGTGGTGTTTTAAACTGCGCTGTGGTCTCTCATGTTTCATGGCAGGCCGCCTTTTTTTGAGCTATGAAGTGTTTGACTTCTGCTTTCTCGATACAGAGATTTCCACCTCACAGAACGACGTGAGCGGAGGTCTGCTGAGTGTCAACAGCAATCTCAGAATGTCACAGTTTCCGTACAGCACCCAGAAGAGCCTGTCTGACACTGAAATCAACAGATCCAGCCATGTGAGTAGCTGCAAAACCAAAATGCACAAGCCTGAATAAGGATGATAAACTGGGAGCTGAACTGCAGAGCATAACCAGTCTGCTACTGATCATCCAGCTCTACCATGGTCCCAGTTTGCCAAACCTGTTTAAAAAAGGCAAAGACAGTGACCAGGAGGAATCATTCACTGGGGCAGAAGAAGAGACGTCCTTTGGTTCAGAGTATTCAGGGGGGAAGAGGGTAAGAAGAGAATACTATTTAAAAAAAAAAATCATCATTTAGCATCAGCTCTTGTTGAAGCTCACACGTTAACATCAGCGCACGCTCCAGTCTCAGGCATCATCAGCCTTCTCTGTGCTTGGCCCCCTCAGGGCAGCAGCAGCAGCAGCCACGGCACAGACTGTGGTGTCTTTGAGAGCGTCAGTGTGACAGGAGAACTGGAGCTTTCCCTCAACTACAACTCAGACACTTCCTGTCTGGAGGTCACGGTGGGCGCCGCCAGGAACCTCAGCTATGGAGACCCCAGGAAGAAGCAGTGTCACCCGTGAGCTTAATATCTCATACAGCACACTTTCATCTCCTTGGAGCGTACACATCAGCATCCTGCGTCTGTCCTCAGATATGTCAAACTACGCGTGCGTCCAGAGAAGAGCAGCAAACTGAAGACGGCTGTGAAGAGACACACCACAGATCCCATTTTTAATGAGGTTTTAAAGGTATTTTTCACTGCTGTGATTAAGATAGTTGTCTCTTTGGTATCGCAATAGTTTGTGTGTTTTGTAGTATCCTATAGAGCGCCACCTGTTGATTGGAAAAAGACTGCAGGCCTCCGTGTGGCATTCAAGGACGCTGAAACGGAAAACCTTCCTCGGTGAGGTCCTCATCCCATTGGATGGCTGGAGGTTTGAGGACGAGGCCTTCCAGTGCTTCAACTGGTACCCACTATGTCCGAAGGTGAGACGGCAAGAAGAAGGTTCTTTTATGATTTGTGATTAAAATAATATTGTTATCAGACCCATATTGAGGGGCCATGCCCGCCGACTGTGCTCGCCCTGGAAATTTTCTGTTAATTTTATTTGGGTTTTGTTTTTTTCTGCCAAAATAGCCATCTTTTATTAATCCCATCTATCCTGAGCTGTCAATGAATCCAACCGGACGAAGGCAACGTGCTAGCCAATTACAGATAGTGGGGGGCGTGAGGCTTACTGGGTCCATACGGAGCCCACAAAGGGACATGGGGGGAAATCTCCCAATTACATTTTAATTTTTAAAACAATGTGCTTCCGGGTCAGTAACCAAAAGCAAAATAGACACAACGCTAGAGTATTCACATTGAGTTCATTGAGTTGTATTTTTGAATAGGCCTCACATCTAAAGATATTAAATCAGTTCTTTGCTCTAGACACGGCTTTAATATAACTGAGAGACATCTGAAAAGATTACTCAGCTCGAGGGGACTTTCTCGTCGTAAAGGGTACTCTGATCTTGCGGTCCTGAGCTCGCAAAAGTGCATCCATGTCCCTTTTGGGGCTCCATATCGTCGCCGACAGCAAAGGTCACACAACGCCTCCTGCTCCAACGCTCCAAAACCTAGGACAGCAATGCTTCAAGATACAATTCAGCACACTGGCCACCTTCGTTACAAAAAAAAAATGCAGATTATTTTATTGTTTGTGAACATATAGTCAAATATTTTGAGCCAGTTAAAGACCAAGGTACCGAGGTGTTATCAGTCCGTTTTGTGAGACACAAAAGACACAAGCGGAAACAAAAAAACAAGCTGTTTTGAGCAAAAAATAAATCGAATGAAGGGCAGGACCTTTATTTTTGACTCTGACTTTTACTGTCTTTGACTGTGATGTGCCACCAGACACCTCTGTGGCGCGGTGGCAGGGAAATGTGACTGTGAGTCGCCAGCGATCTCGAGTCTGGTTATCAATCATTCCCCATGAACTTCCGAGTGATTTATTTTTTGCTCAAATGAAAAACAGCTTGTTTTTGCTGCTTGTGTCTTTTATACCCAGCAAACGGACTGATAAAACGTGTACTGAAAAAAATCCAATGCACCTGTATTTGTTTCTCCAGCTGGGTGTGATTGTTATTGAATGAAAGATGTAAAATCTTCTGCACCTTCTAAACCTTCTGGCTCGCAATCTTTTGAATGTTTTGTAACTCCTGTAAAATCTTATTCATATTACGTTATAAAGTTGCTTATAGGTATATTGTCTTACTTTGTTTTTGATCACCTGTCCCACACTAGAGTGAAGCTACAGTGGAGCAGCATTAAGTACTGAGCAAAGTAAGTTCTTTTTTTTTTGTCAAAGAATTAAAAAATCTAATTTGGGAAAGAAATGTGCATAATAAATATGTACAGTAGATTCTCTTGATCAATGGATTACTAAAAATAAAATAAAATAAATGCTTAAATTGCTGACGGAACCCCGTTCTCTAGGAACGCAATGTAGCTGGGTTTTCTGTAGGCAGAAAAGAAGCTTTCACCAGGGCGAGTGGGACGAGTTTTCTACCTGGTAGGTCAGAAAGTCCAAGATGAAGTGTTAAAAGATGAACACCAGGGGTCAGTGTAGAATTGATTTTTAAATAATTAATATTTTTATACCACCTGCCACATTGATCAATGGCCTTAATTAAAGTTGCCAAAACCTTCTGTCTGCACACACATTTGGACACACGTGTCAGAGTGTAAATATGCTGCATTGTAGGTCTGCACAGGGTGTGTTTCTGTTAATGAATACATAAGAGTCTAAAGTGTTTAATAAGCATGGGTGTGTGTTTGTGCCATTATTTGTGCGCGTTTGTGTGTTTTGCTTAGGCTTCTGACGCTGGAAGGAGGCAGACAGCTCACCCAGACAACTCACATTTCAGAGGGTGAGACCGCATTTCACAAAGACCAGCCCTCTGAGGGAAAGAGGACTTCTCTTTATGTCTCGAAATAATTAAATTCTATTGTTAACCCTATTACCTTGTAGTATAGAAACAATAAATAAATGTCTTATGAAACATTATTTCATCTAAATTTCCACTCCACATCCTACTGCTTTGATGTCAGAATCTCCAAGCTTACAACTTTGCAAACTGATATACAACACTAGGCTCATGCTGCTAAACTGTAGAAGGACCTAAGCTCTGCAGTCACTTGGTATGAGTTTAAAGAGTTAATGTTACATTACACTTTGACTGATAGCAGCCACTGTTCGTGTCGTCATTTTTGTCCACTGCGGAAGACAGAATTGAGAAACATATTTAACTATATATTAAGTGTTTATAGTTCCAGAATTAGTGGGGTTATTGTGTTATTAAAATCCTGGAAAAGACACTTGAGTGTCCGAGCAAAGGAAGTGAATTCAGAATGAGCTCTTCAGCATTTCCGTCTGTACAAAGAAGCCTTTTAGTCCCAGTGGAAGCCTGCAGCGTGTGAAAGACATGCTTAGTCTCTGCTTTCTAAGGAAAAAAACCTGTAGGAAATTGCTGATGTCACTGACGTATTCTGTCTTCACCCTTTATCTTCAGTGGTTCCCATGGCAACTGGTGTGACGTCACTGCATCCGTTTAGCTACTGAAGTCGTGATATTTTATCTATGTTCTCATCATATCAGATGTACAAATGTGTGTTTACCGCGATTGTAAATCCTGGGCTATTTGATGCTGAGAACAGTCTGACGTCCGCTCTGAAATTTCTAGAGACATTTATGGATGAGAACATTAATACTCAGACAGTCAAAATGATGAATAATATTTTTAATCGTCAATATGTTGAACACTTAATTCTAAAATCCTGCTCACAGACAAAGGCCAACAGAGCTATTTCCATGGTGTTTATGACTCCGGTCCACGTGCACAGAATGGGATGCTCTTTTGCTAATGGCTGGATCAGTCTGCACTCACCACGCTACGAAATTTCCCCATAAAAATGAGCTCAACAGTTGAGTTATCGCCTGCTGAGCACCAAAATCTCTTTCTTTGCACTGTGGGGACCAACCAGGATGGAGAGAAAGGCCACTCTGGAGGCAAAGGCGTGTTAAAAACCAGCTCATACAAGTGTCCCAGTTAGCAAACCGATCCAGGCATACGGACATTTCTTTATACCGTGAACTGAACAACAACAAAAACTGTAATCAATGGTACCTAATCTCCTTTACTGATTCAATGGGATGCAGGCCTACAGTAAAAAAAATAACTTACAGTTAAATCTCTTGAATTCAGTGAGTTAAAGACAATCATATCGGAACATAAGACTGCTGTCATTTTGGTCAAAATATAAAATTTCATATAATTTTATAATTAGAAGAGGAAAAATAGCAAAAATATACAAACCAGGATGAAATACCCTTTTTTGCACATCCCATATACAATATAAATATCCAACTAGGTATGATTTAAAACTACTGTATCACAATTAAACATAGATGGAGGTGTTTAAATATAATGGAAAACAATGACTTCATAACATTTTCCTCCTCCTGTCTTGTCCTTTCTGACTGGTCACTATAACAAGACTGTCCATTTCTCAATCAAATCAAAGTCAGACTTTTACTGCATGCTGTATGTGCACGTGAAAAAAAAAAAAAGTTGAATCACACTCCTTCACGCTACCCTCTGGATCAGAAGACTATTTTGGTCGTGACTTGACTAATTGAGCTTTAACTGCATAAATAAGATCTAAACTGCCATGAAGACAAAGAGTTTGGCACTAAGATTTCATGCAAAGCCGTGCTTGGACCCCTCAACAGGTGTGTGTGTGTGTGTGTGTGTGTGTGTGTCACCGTGTGTTATTGAGCGTCAAACAGCGAGACGGTGTGACCAGTCAGAAAGGTTGGTTGTCTGAAGTTCAAAGGCATTGTTCTTCGGGTTTTTACATGGCTTCAAACTCGTCGATCCTCTGCTTTGTGTTGCCCTGTCTGATCTGTCGCAGGGTCTTGTATTTGTCCCGGCCGGCCTTGACGTTCTCGCTGTGAAGGAGGTCGTTCTGGGTGTTCTTGGATTCATCACGGGCCTGGGCCAGCTCTTGTGTCAAGGTCTGAGGGCAGACAGAGACGAGGTCAGTCGTACAGAACAGATATATTTGATATTTTCCCAAACGTGAAACATGCAGCAGGCGGGAAAGCGCACGGATAAAGGGAGCATGCTTCAGTCTGGGTGAAGAGCTCATAGAAACTGTGCGTGGAAACAAAAGCACCATCTCCCCAAACCTGCTCAGCTAAACAGAACGTGACTCGTCTGGTTTGATTTAACTGACAGCAGATCAGCTGTAGGACTGTGGCTGTGACCAGGGGCTGTTCTGGGTCTCAGATAGCTGTCACGGCAGACCCACGCCCCTACGACGGGCAAAGGCAAGGGCGTGTCATCTCCCTCCGTCACTGGAAGAGTTAGGAAAAGAAGCCACCTGGTATCTCTCTGGCCTGACCTTCAGCTGTTTCTGCACACGCTCGTTCTTCTCGGCCTCGGTGAGACGCTCCTCCTCATTGCGGTGATCGTTGATGTTGTCGATGTGCAGGTCGGCGCTGTGCGTGCTGTTGTTCTCCTCGCTGTCGCTGTTGTCGTCCAGGGGGTCGTACATGGGGGGAGGCGGGGGAGGAGGGGGCGCCATCATCATGTGCAGCTCGTCTTGGGTCTTCTGGAGATTTTCCTCCGCTTCCTTTGCCTGGTTAGAATCGATATAACAGAATGAATCATTTCCATATCTAAATGAGGACCACCACAACAACAAAACGGAGCAGCTGACTACAACCACCGCTAACTCCTGAAGCCAGATGATTTGAAACTACTCTCTTTCTAGCTATGGATTAAATTTCTACGCAGCAAAATGTGTCCACACTGACCTTATTCTGCCACATATTGACAGTGTATTCTTGGCGTTTCCTGTCGTCCTCGAGCAGGGCGATCTTGGACATGTACCCTGCCAGCTCTTCCGACTGGAACGACAGAACAGCAGAGCTCTTCCTGAGGGCTGCAGGTGTAAGACGGGCATTGCAAGTGCAGCTCTTCCTACTACGTCCAGGGGCAGGAGCACATATTTGAATCACACACAAAGTGAAGGCCCAATAATAACTGCCACGCCTGGTGTTCAATGTGCATCGCAAAGGAAACCACTCACTAGCATTAAGTGTTACAAAGCACTGACCCAAAAACCAGTTTCACCATGGTGAAGCAGCATCCACTGACGTCGGGCATGTTTGTTTCTCTACAGGAGTTACAGTACTGGCTGAGACAAATGACATGGACCTGATGTTGGTTCTTCTCCCATGTCAAGTCTAAAGCAAACATGACGACTGGAGTGTCCTTTGTGTTTCTACCTAAAGCGTTAGCATACTGACCAGCTGCTCTTTGCTCTTCTGCTGGGACTCGGCCAGGCGGGCCAGCTCCTCCTTAGCCAACAGAGCAGACTGACGCTCCGACGCCAGAGACGCTGCCTTCATCTCTGCGAACCTCCGCTCCTCGTCCAGCATTGCGGCTCTCTGGACCTGGTCCTTCAGTTCTGGAAGTCCATTGTTATGAGTTTTAATGTGGATTTGATATGATGTCACTATGCTTGCAGGCTTAAAGTTTAGTTTCAGGTATTATTAAAGCCATATTAGCACAAGAGTGTATTTCTACACAATAGTGTGTATTGTTTAATGATATTAATATTAATAACAATTGGCCTACATAAACTTCTGTGTAAATAGTAAAAATAATCCAAGTCTCACCTTGCTCTGCTTTCTTGTTCTGCTCCTTAAACTGGTACAGCTTCAGCATCAGTTCCTTCTTCTCTTGCTCGATCTGCTCCTTCTCTCTCTCGATGTTCTCTCTCATCTTCTTCTCTTTCTCCAGCCGCTCTCTGCAGGTGAGGCACAGTCATCTTTACCCAGCAGACGCAGACGTCTTCCACAACAGGCCAGACCCTTTTCTCAAAGCTGTTGGCCTCACATTATTCCCAAGTAAATATTGAAAGTCTTTGATGGCAAACAGATAAATCGACTAATCAAATTCACAAACCACAGTCTATTAAATTATATTATTACAGTCATAACACTTGTCAGTTCGAAATTCCATGTAAATTCAGCAATCGCTGCAAGCTGTGGTAATTTGATTTTTTTCCTTTACACTTAATTAGTTTGGATTATAGAATTATATGGGAAATTATCCAGTAAGTAAAAATGTTTATTGTGGGATTTGGTGTTCCTGGTTGCACATTTGTTATTAGCTGTAGCAACAGCCTGACATCTCCCTCGAGGTTTAATAAGGTCGTCATTAACCATCTCAGGGGACCCACAGGCCTCGTACTGGACACCAGCCAGGCTTCTCTCACAAACACTGAGTGCTATCGGCTACCGCGCGTGTCCGCTGGGGCCTGATGGGCTAAGTCCGCCCCCACTCTTATTTACTATGTCATCTGCTTGTTGTTTATCACCATATTTGAACAGCTGGAAAGAGCAGACAGCAGGTCGGCAACTGTTGTGGAGGCCGGGGTCGACAACCATTCACATTGTGCCAAGGATATTCAGGAAGCAGGTTTCAAAAGGAGCGTCGCCTTTTCATCCAGTTCATGGCTTCACATTACATCTTAACCTGCCTGGATTAAACGTGACTACATGGTCCTACAGCACAGTAGGAAGTGAATTAAAATTCCTACCAGGCAGAATATCGACACACACATTTGTTGGGTTATATGAATTAATCATTCTATAGAAGAAACTATAAGGTAGATGAGTAGTCACTCGTCAAGAAAAGCAGCTAAAAATGAATGAAATTAGGAAGGGTAACGTCCCAGATGTTTCCAGCATCCATTTACCTTTCCTTCTGCTTGAGCTGCTTCTCCTCCAGGGCCTGAGCTTTCATTTGCTGTACCTCGATAGTGTCGGGCTTGCGGCGCCGCATGTACAGGTCATGATTGCCCATGCACAGCTGCAGGATGCGCTTGTTTATGCGCAGTCTTGGTGCGTAAAACACAAAGTCCTGCGATTGTGGTGAAGAAATTGAGAGGAGAATACATAAATCACGACACACAGCCTCACGCAGTAACATGACGCCACAAGTAAAGCGTCACCAGACGACCAAGAATGGGGTGCGTCTGCATAAATGCTGGCGGGTGCTGCAGACGTGCTACTCACAGGAGACTTTTTGTCAATGGGCTTGATGATAAACTTCTTATCGTTGAAGGAAATGTTTCTGATCTCACTCCAGGGGAAACCGATCTTTGGGGTCAGTCTGAGAAAGAGAGCGCACGAACATCACCGTTAAACTTGACACAAAATAACAGAACTCGGGCACCTTTGAATCCCTGAACAACTTTATTTAAGAAAGCCCAATACTGCTGCATAACGAACATAAAACGCTTCATAACTGTGAGTGTCCAAAGACCAAATCAGTTTACATGGTGACCAGATTGCTTGTTTCCACTTAGTCCTCATTTTCTATTTATTATAAATAGGATTGATGATATAAATATTATGTCAGTGTCGACTTCCTCTCATACCTGCCCAGCAGTACTAGAAACACAGACAGTGTTGCTGAAATTCAGAGAAGAAGCCACTAACCAGCAGTAAAATACCTCTTTAGAACCACGCTGTCTGCAAAAATGTCTATTTTGTTGATCCGATACTGATAATCATTGTGGCCAAGACCAACAACCATTCGGAACCCTCGGACGATAACGTGCTCAACAGAACAGCTGAGTAGAAAGAGTTAACCGGAATGTGGCCCGCTCAAGTCTTGGCTGCGCTGCAGCATTGCGGGCCAGCTGCCCCCATTAGAGACACGGCATTGTAGGTTAGCTTCGCATTCTTAAGCGCCGCACTGCTTGAAAAACCAGTTGATGTAGCCATGGTTACGGCAGACGGCACGGTGGAGGAGAGGTAATACTTGCTGATCCCAGCAAGAACACACAAAAACACACACTCCATACGAGAAAGACTTGGCAGGTACTGACCACAACAGGAGATACAGCCTGAAAATAGAGCTTCTACTCAGACAGGGAAAATACTGCAAGAGCCAGAACAGCAAGATTAATATAAAAAGAAACACCGGCTGGCAGCAAATAAGAACACTGAGTCAGAGGAAAGGCTGGAGAGCTTTCAAGCTCAGGTCAGTGAATGAGACACAAGTCCCCTAAACTGAAGTGCTCCTTTAGCGCAATCCACCTCACTCCCCTAAAGCCACAGTCCATACTGTATTTCAACAACCAGGAGGTGATTCACTCCAACAACGGCCGACCCGGCAAAACACGGCAATCACAGCCAAGGCACGGCTGGATTGTGCCAGAAACGCTTCCACAAAATTTCAACACAATGCCAAACAAAGGGAAACAATCACTGTGCAGAGACTCAGACGTGGCCCAACAGGCCTGTTCCAGTTTCAGGAGAAAAGCCAGCTCTGCGTCAGGGGCCACAAATGATGGAAAAACAACGTGTACCCATGAGTAATCTAATAAAAGTGCTCTTTGCTCTTTACAGATCAAATCTGTAAATCAAATATGCAAGTCAATGATTATATACGCTGTTTTACAGTGTATAAACATTCTAAGTGTGAACAAACAAACTGTATTCAAATATAACCACAGATGTTTACTGGTACTCAAATACATCACAAATTATTTGTTCTGCAGTTTGTCTTTAAATGTCCCAAACGTACAATCTGCCGTAACAAGTGTGTCGCTGCAGCACACAGGACCCGGCTCAGCCCGTTTCTCTCTGTCACATGACTGCATTTACTGGAGAAGCACGGCACAAAACCCCGCTCCGGAACAAACAAAACGTTTTCTTCCCGTCAGAGAGGAGTGCTTACTTGTCTTCCTTCTCATAGATGTTAAGTCCTAGAGCATCTACTCCCAGCCACAGCGCAGTTCCCTTCTTATTCTTAATCTCAAAGTAGTTGACTCCATACATCTCCAGGTCTTGGGCGATCTTCAGATACTCCAACATGGCATCCTCTCTGCAGGGATGATGAAACGGCATCATGCTTTCAGGTAAAAGACTGGCAGAGAACCAGCAGCTCTTGATGGAAAGCTTAATATACTCACTTTATTGTCCCACCATGCTCTTCGTGCCACACCTGAATCCTCTCCTCCCACTGGTCTCTGGATAGCTTGTGTTGCTCCATAACTCTACAGGGAGCAAAGAAAACGAGACCGTTGACGTTTCAAAAGGAGCCTTTTCAGATGTCTAAACATGTCAACACATCCCATTCAACTCAACTTTATTTATACAGGGTCTGATTCGATCAAGACGGTCTCTAGATGCTTCGCAGAAAGAGAGCACAGAAAGCAAGCAGCAATGGCAAGGAAAACAGGAGAAATCTTAAGCAGAAGCAGTCTCATATGAGGGACCGTCCTGCTGATGGACAAATGGCTGAAGGAGGAGAACGAGGGGAGTCAGGGCGGGGAGAAAGAGTGATTGCGAACTTGCACTTCCTGTAAAGATTCTAAAATTAACTACTTTTGTGCTCCACTTCAAAGTAGCTGCTAATCTGATTCTACCCATTTCTTCCTTTGTGTAATTCCGGACGCATCTGGCAGACCCGATGGCTGTGCTGACCCTACCATTGTGAATTAGTTCAGAAAAATGAGTCAAGAGCAGTCTGTTTTGTGCAGAACTTCCTCAGATTCGGGTGGGCCTCACCTGTGCGGCAGCAAGCGTTCAGACACCAGGTATCCGGGTCGGTGGAGCTCTTTGTTGTAGTCTCCAAACTTGGCCTGGACAGCGTAGGAGGCCAGCAGTACGGCTGTCTCTGGTGGACAGTAGACTTCGTCGCTCAAGATGCTTTCCTTCACCTGCAGGAAGAACAGCTTCTGGGTGATGCTCTGGATCAGCTCCTCCGACACATCCTCCGGAAAGAACTTGGCCCGAAATTTGAACTGCAGCGGGTTCTCCTTCTTAACATTCTGGGACGTGACCTAACGAGAAAACACTGGAGTTAAGTCACATCATTGAGCGCCACGGGGACATTATGGAATCACTGGAATTATTAAGTCGAGGAATATCCACCACCTGGGCACCATTAACAGGCCCTGTTAACACTTCAAGCACTCACATTTCTACTTACAACATTATATCTGCTTTAGCTCGTTTTTCAGTTAATTGTTTGGCTAATATTTTTGGCTATTTGGCTAATCTGAGAAAAACTGGTAGCCTTTTGTCTTTGGAACACTATGTGCACTGATGAAACAGGTCACACATCCTTGTTTGAGGGTTGACTCCTGTTATCAAGAGCAGATTGCCACTTTTATTTTGTGGAGAAGCCGTTCACTAACACTTTCACACAGTGGGCTTCTTCCTTTTGATTCTGAACGAGGCGTCTTCACAGGGAGAATGTGAACAGCAATCTTCCAGTTTCAGGGAGCAACTGTGCTTGCGCTCAGTGTAAAAGTGTCTTCTAAAAAATGTCGACTCTGTTGTCACTAAATTCAGGTCTTTAAGGCAAGACAAGAGTGATTACAAGCAGCTTCGGGGACACAAAAAAGCAGGAGGAAAAATCACAGTACGTGTAGTTTAGCTGGGGACAAGCAAGGAGAGGAAGCTTTGCTGGTTCACGCTCAGATCAAATAAACCACATCCAGATGACTCCATCCAGCATGCAAGGATATAAACGTGCCTGACTAAAAGCAAACACTGAACTCTGCCTCTATTGACAAATCAGAGGAATGCATTCTTTCACTATTGTTACAGATGTTGACCTGATAAGGAGAGGTGAGCAAGCCGGACATACTTGGGTGACATAAGCACATAGGTATGCAGGTAGCAGATTGAGCGTGAGAATAGTGGATTTTCACTCAGAAAACAGCGACATGAACTCATGTTAAACCAGACTGTGTGCTCCTCTAACAGCTGATGATCATCACGACATCAAGTGGAAAAGTTTCTCCTCCAACCTTAATAATCCTTCTAAAGTGGAAAAACACCACACTACTTCTCAAACCTTACCTTTTTGTCCAGTCTTAGCCAAGTGCTGTAACCTTTGTTGTCAGTATACTGAAGTCCAAAGTACCAGATCTCACGTAAGCCGATTGTTTTCACCACCTGCAGAGAAAAGACACCAAAGCCAAACAGGTTTTGGTCATTACAGCCACTGTGGGGAGAGATCATTTGAGGAACTTCACATGCTTCATGTTTCACAGGAAGAAATCACGATGTAATGACTGAATCACAGCTTCATGGTTTCAAATTAAGCAAAATATTTCAATAAAAGCAACCAGCGCGAGTGGGAAAAAAAGTTTTGAAATGTATTTGGAGGTATTTGGTATAGAGTACAAGCAAGCATTGATCTTTCAAAGAGTGGTCCTATTGTTCTGACAGTGTGGAGGAGGGATGGAGTGTAACAAGGGCGTGCTGCATAACCAGCGTCCAGCGGAAGGAGGTGGGTGGTGTTGATATTTGACTAATCTTGAGCATTTTATAATTAGCTTGCAAAGACATGAGGCACAGGCAGAGAGTGAAAAGCCACTTCTATACGGGGAGGAATCATATGTGCTGCAGGAGGAGTTGCCACTTTCCACTGACTTCTGTGGGGGAAAAAAAAAAAAACCTCAGCAAGCACAGCCTCTTCATGCTTTGGGCGATGTGATTTTTCCAACAGTGCCATAGTGGAATTGGCTTTTTTTGCTTGCATCTGACCCTTCTGGATGCACCGCTGCAAAATGTCCCACCAAAGCCAGTGGCTGTGTTAACCTACCCCAGAACAGTCGGAATCACCATGTTGGGACTCGGTTAAAGCCTATTTCCAAACATAATCCCCAGCCAAGGTTAAAATTAAATTCAAACTTCCTTGTGCTGAATGACCCAAAATAGAGGGCAGGCTGACCTGTGGGGGTAGAAATGAACGGTTTTGTTTCACAGGCCTTTTCTTGAGACTTGAAATAAGAGAGCACTTAACATGGAGCTTCACCTGGAATGAAACTTATCAGGCCTCTGAAAACAATCAACCCTTTCATGGTCATTCTGCTTTGGGGGGGAACTGAGGGAGAGGAGATTAGAATTTTCCCGGGGTAAAGCTACTGTGAAGGTACGTCGTGCAACAGCTACGCTTTCAGAGAGGTAGCAAATGTCTGGGGAAGTTCAGCGAAGGTTGTTGTACTTGGACAACTGATGAAATAAATAGCAAGTGGTAATAACACGCCACAGGTGAATCTGCAGCCAAGGACAACTAAAATGACTAAAGCTCATCAGAGATAAATAAATCTGAATGTGGAGACTCAGCTTTTGGAGAGGTTGTTTTGGTAGACCGCCCTGACCTCAGTCAAAGGGATTAACTGCCACTAATTACAATTACTGCGAAAATTGGCTCCACTGCAAAACCCACTAATCCCACCGGCTGTTGGCATGGTTGACTGCAGCCTCCTCCTGGGACCGAAGGTTTCTGTGCATTTATGTGAGGTCTTGCCCACTGGTGAGTAAGAGGAATGCCACTGGGCAACAGAATTGTGCACTGCAACCTGAAGTTGTGCAGCAACTAAAGAGAGGAAGGGAGGAGGTCACTCACTCACTCACTCACTCACGGCCCAGACAGGCACCAACACAAAGGGTCTATTAAGTACTAAGGCGTGGGTGGGCGAAGGGTACTGGTCAGTCATGACATGTGATTCTAGCCAAGGCATGGTGGGCGTGTACTTGTTTCACACACTGACACTTGTCATTGATATTATGGAGACTTGGACTGAGTTCAGTACATCGTTGCCTTTTCGTCATCCTCTTTTTAGCTCCTGGGTGCCTGGGCAGTGTGTTTCTGAGCACAGCAAAACAAACTGGGTGCAGACAAAACATGCATAAAGTCAACCACATTCAAATGCAGCAGCAGCAGCAGCACTGAATGGACGTGAAACAGTGTGAGGGTGTGTTGGGGAGTGGCAGATGTTCCAAGGCGTTTCATAGCAGCATGAGAGTGACTCAGGTTAGGATCAGTGCTGGCCACAGAGGCCACGCCAGACCTCACACTTGCTTATAAAATGACCTCACTGCCATTACTCAGCATTTCCACACAACATGCTTGACAACTTGTGTTCACAGAATGTTCCTTCACAGCTGATGGCCAGCCAACGCAGCAGTTTGCAGTCGAGCTCCAGACTGACCAATAAAGCTGAAGGTCAGCTACGCTGCGCACAGCTGCTCTTTCAGATAAGGCTATTCAGGCTCGCATAAAGCCCTGACGTGTCACCGAGACTATCGCAGCCAACGTGTGGTTATCTGGGGCTCGCCCTGCCGAGAGCCATTCCCGCAAGCAGGCCGAGGATTTCACCATCACCTCTAAATGGAGAGATGTCACATGTGGATGCTTGATTGCTGAGCTGAGCTCCATTCGCTGGTCCAGTGGCTCTTCAGAAAAACAATGCATCCCCAGAACAACGAGTTCATTCCATCCATTTATTCATTCAACTTCAGCCTTAATAAGGCACAAGACACAGAGGAGCAAACAGCAGCGCAAATCATTGACTATTATGTAAAATCAGCATCGCTCAGGACTAATAAAGAACTAGTCATTTGTTTCTATTTAACTTTAAGCATAGTTTAAATACAAGATTCTGTTCTCACCAGATAACCTCATAAGGTACATATTTGGACGCTAATAACTTTAATACAGTCTGTCAAAGCAGCGGAATCATTATTTCTGGCTCCAGTGAACTTTGTGTTTTTGTCTTCAAATTTACTTCTAATTTTACCTTTAGCGCTGAATGCTGCAGTTTGTCAAAGTGTAAGAAGTGTCATCTGAGATGAGCTTTACAGTTTCAGTGGATGTTGTGTTATTAATGCAGGACACAGACCCTTGTCCCCCGAGGGCCAGGGTAAAAGTAACTAAAATCAAGTCTTTTTGGGGGCAGAACATAGTCTGGGATATTTCATGGTGTTCTTATTCAGAAGAGTCTAAAAAATAAAGACATTTGTGTTCACAACACCCAGCTAAACAATCCTGAATCAGGATTAAAGTGCATGTGTGAAAAAGGAATTTGGCACAAGACATTAAGGAATACATGAGGAACTACCAGCAATTACAACTGATACTCGAGTCCCTGTAGCGAAAATCAGCATGGCATGATAGTATTTATGTTTTGCTTTTGGTTTTTTTTTTTTCTTTAACAGTGCAGGCATGACTCCCCTGACCTGCAGTCAGCTAGACTTGTCATTGAAAACCAGTTATACAGGAAGCAGCTAAAACAATGTCTCTCCTCCCACAGGGCTGTGACAGAGGCCCGGAGGAGTCGGCTCCAGTCACGCCTCATCTACACTTGGATTTTAGAGCCTTCAAAATAGGACTTCATGGAACAAAGGATGTGCAAATTCAAATGCGAGTCCCCACATAACAATGCCATCTATGACCAACGTCCCAATGGTCACAAAAGTTTTAGTATACAATACAATTCAGCATAAGGTCACCTCTGGTTATTACATCCGCTGTAATGTACAAACAATGCGCTAACTGCCATTCAATACAAATCTGATGACAGAAGTGTGGAAAAAAAGATATAGCAGTATTCCTTTAGAAGCCAAACAAGCTTCTTTTAGAAGCTTGTTAAAAGAAGCTGCACATAAGTGTGCAGGAAGTGGGGTTTTTTGATAACCTCCTGTCTGAAAAGGCCCGCGGTCCGCATTCTCTCATCCGTCAGAGATAATTTTTCAGCCCAGGGTGTGAGGAAAGAAACACAGTCCGACATGATGACAACAGACAGACATTCTCTCTCGGTGACCAACGACGGCTGGTTGTGCGTGGAAAGAAAAATGTTAGCGCACCAGTTCATTTAGACTGTCTGTTTTTTTTTCCCCCCACATGAAACATGTAGCCTTATTAGCAGAATTATAAAGGTCAATAACATGAAAGTGATTTTATTTCTTTTTTTTTTAAATCTTTTTTTCACGGTACAGTATTAGTAACTGTTTCAGTTCACTGGGGTAAACTGTTGCTTTGCTGCAGTGATGATGACCTGAAATGTGCAGTACCTGCTCCACCAACTGCTTGCCCAAAGTGCTGGGCTGGATGGCAAACTCCAGCTCCGCGTCCATGGTGGTGACGTGAACGTTGATCTGTGGAAAGACGAGAGTAAACAGAGGTTCAAATGCTGGCCTACAGCAACAGGGGGGTTTCCCCATAAGGACCAATACACCGTAAAACACACGGAGTACTGTGTGTGTGTGTGTGTGAGAGCCTGTGCGCTAAGGGGCTATGTTTGCAAAGTACACACACTGGGCTCTCTGTTTATCTCTGCTGCCTCTGAGGCAAATGAGCTGAATCTGAAGAGAATTCTGCTGCAAAACCGTTTTTCCCGTAAGAACGTCCAGACAGTGTTTGAAACAGTAAAGAAAAACAGGTGTGTTTGAAGGCTGGTCCCACTTAAAATGAAGCAAACTCAAGGGAAAAAAAACAAAAAAAAAACACTGATTAAATCTATAGAAAAGGCATGCTTTTGGTGACCTGGCTAATGATTGATTAGACAGTCCAATGTAAATAAAGATTCATCTTGCTGAGACCCTCTCTATGAGCAAGCATAAGGAAATTCAATGACGTCTGCTGGAAAAGGGACGTCTGCATTGGTGACTCACAGGTTACACAGGCCGAGCAACTAACTGACAGGCTTTAATCCCGAGAGACGGGCAAATCCAATCACAGCGCGGTGCGATAAGCACCTGTGCGCTGCCCAGGATACTGTAAGGGCACCGTTGTCTAGGCGGTGGATATTCAAATGATCTTTCTTTACCAAAAGCAAAGTTGTGTAACATTCCGGGGAGTCTGCACAGAGAGCCGTGTACACGGGTCGGTCATACGCCACATGTGCATGTGAGCAGGGAAGGCGGCCACATTCAGTTTACACGACCAAATAAAGATCCCCTTTTACCCTAATCATCATCTCATTACTACGGCTTTAATAAAAAAAAAAAAAAGACTTAAACACTGTTTAAAAACCATCTTGTAGAAAAGTTTGCTTTGATTCAGTATCAGCGTTCGTTAGCAGCTGTTGCTGAAGGAGCGGGAAAAAAAAGGTTAGGAAAAACGAGCTGCGCTAACGTGCAGAGGATGGAACATATGAAAGTGCCAGCAGACAGCACTGGCGGAGGCCCGTGTGATCTGACAGTAAGTCCTCCAACGGTAAGTCACAATAAACTGAGGCCATTCAGAGTGGTAAAGAAAACATGACACATATGCTAAAAATATACCAGGCGAGGGCTCGGTGTTCCACAATGAGTAATTTCAGCGGGAGGAAGTCCAAGTGAACAAATATGCTACATAAAACCCTGCTTTACAGCTCTGCCTGTAAATACTGGCTTAATGGCGTTACCTAAAGGAGAGTCTTCTCCCAGCTGAGATATGGGACGCACCAAGGGAAAAGGTACCGGACACAGTTTCCAGGAGGATTCCTAACCTGGGCAGCTGATTTGTAGATATAGATTTCATATTTCAACAGACATAATAAAAAAGAAGGAACCCACACGTGCATCATTCCTTTAGAATGCTAAATACGTGTTAATTCCAGCCCCTAAAATACAAGGACAGTCCGTCCTCCTATATCCAATAAAACCAGGAATGGGGACTCGTCCCTTCATACTTGTCAGTGGAAGACGGGTCTGCTCAGGTAACAACAGGTTACAGAAAAGGACGTCCATCAGCTCAGAGGTTAGAGTGTGGATAAGAGAGGCTGCATTCTTCTGTCTGGACTGTGCAATATTTAACCTCCCATAGTCTGAGTTGATTTGCTTGAGTCTTTTGTAACCATGGAGATTCTGCTGTAATGGTCTGAAGGTGACACATTCTGCGCTAGCGATCAGTGGCGACGACGGGTGTGGTTAGAGTCCTTTTGTGTGTTATCTTCTTTAAACAGAATGAAGTTTAAACTCGTGTATCCAAAGTTGCTGTGATATAGTTTTCTATGCGTTTCCTGTGTGGACGTCCAGGATGGGTGTTGGCAGGATTAAAAATATCGAGGTTTAGGGTTAGGGTTGGAGGTTTGTTCACCACTCCAACCGGGGCAGTTTGACATCATGAAAAGCAGCAGAGATTTAGTGTTTTGTCCAAGTCTGGCTACTGGAAACCACAGGAAAGGTTGGTTGATTTGGCTAGCTGGACACTTGTGTGGCCAAGCAGCGATAGAGACGCTCCACAGAGCACCGGCAGGCAGGTTTGTCTCTGCAGCTGTGAATGGTGGCATACCTGTCAGGCCCTTAGCACAGCCCAGGCAAGGACATTATCATCCAAAGTGGGAACACCGTGATGTTTTCATGCGCCACTCTTTATTTTATTTTTATTATTTTATATTAGATTTAAAAGGAGCTAAAGGAACTATAATTTTAAGCCCATCAACTCCGGCAGTCAACACACTATTTAGTGTAAAACAACAAGCATTTAAAACAATGTGACGCAGTCTGTTGCCAGCAACCACACCTTGTACAGGTTGTGTCACCTGGCTGCGGAGAAAACGAGACTCTGGGAGAGTCAGTGAATACTATCGCCTTCTTCTGACAATGTGTGATTCATGAATCACACCTGCATCAGCGCTGAAGACTTCAAACCTGCTGCTGGCCGACTTGATCCTTTGGACTCACAAGCAAATATATTCCCTTTGTTTCCAAATACACTGTCTTTTCTTGGTTTGGTTTTTTTTACAGGGTGCCAATTCAAAGAATTCCAAACAGCCAGCGAGTCTCTGTGACTATTCCCATCACAATGGTCTCATTCTGGGTTTCATTTATTCATAAATTCCAGGAATTTTGCTAATAAAACTATATTTACACCGAGTCTTCCGTTTAAGCATATTGTTTTCAGTTTGAGCCTGCTACAAATCCTTCTCTAATTTTTACTGGTTATTTAATCCATTTGGCAAAGTGACTCTCATCAGGAGCCTGTTTTTGTGCTTTTCTGTCTAAATTTAAAAAGTTTGATCTTTTGTTCTGAATCTTTAATCAAGATTTGCAGACTAGGTTTATTTTGGTTCTATAAAGTAAAAAAAAACATTTTATTGTATGGATTTTGTGTATACCACAAAAAAGGAAACCTGTTGAGATACTGATTTTTTTTTCTTTTATATAAAGCACGATTTGCCATGCGGCTGCTGCTGCTATGGGACAGCGATGACATCATTTCCACAGCGATGCTCATGACAACCATGAGGCCGTTCAAAACAAACTGACAACACTCTTTTACGACCTCAACTGTGGGGGGCTTCATTGGCTTCCAGCACATGCTCACATTTCAACAGGAATAAGCTGCGATGAGCCCTTTCCTCCCAGATTCACCGAAAGCCTCGAGTTTACTGACTTTATTTCAAAGATCTGAGGACTTTATATCCAACAAAAAATTTGAACAACAGAGGCTTGGATAAAAATGCCGTAATTCTTTTTTTTGAAAATAGCTTGATCATATCCTGATGTCCTCAATTTTCCTTTAAGATGTAAAACTGTCAGAAATTCTGCAGAGAAACCTCCAGATTTTGCAGCCTATGCACAAAGAAGTGGAGGAGATATGAATGCCCCCCCCAGAGCATAGCTGGGGTGGGGCAAATTACTTAAGAATAACTGAAAGCAAAACCTGTTCTGTTAATAATGACAGGTTCTCTCTCTTTTTTTACCTTTGATTTTAGACCAAAAATCACATATAATTAAAAGCAACTATCTATACAAAATAAAAATGACCTACAAAGATATCCATCTTCATCATCCATCATCACAACCACACAGTTCTTCAGCAGCAAAGTTTGTGATGGTTCATGAAACTTATGGACCTGAGGAGCATATGACCACAGTCTAACACAGACCCCATTCACGTTTTAATCTCCCACGGCACAAGTTTAAGTCCCCTCCGGCTCTGGCTGTTACACGATAAATAAAAAGGTTCACTAATCACTCAGCCGTCCTGAACGCATCACGGTGGTCATCTGTCATTCTCAGCTGTTTTCTATCACACCCATCAACAAAAGCAGCAAAACTTTTAAACTTTAATAAATACATTTCGAATTCGCTTTTAAAAGTTTCATTTTGAGTAATAAAACTACTACCTCAGTTCGGCATCTTTGACTGTCCTACCTATTTGTTCATTTAAAAAAGTCTACTTTTTAAATTCGATATATGGGGAAAATGTGAATGTTGTAAATGTAATGGCTCCCCTGTCATACTACTTTTTTTTTAGAAAGCGTCTACTAAAGCACAGAGGCGACTCAATAACTTTAAACAAATAGTAACTTACCGCTTTCGGCATGTTTGTGTCCTCTGAGGAGCCACAAAAATGGAGAAAAAAAAGTTTCCAAGAAGAAATAGGTGTTCTCCCTGTGGATGCACTTCTCAATGGACGTTCCTAAAAAGAGAGCAAGTGAAAAGACAAGATTCCGTCACTTCTGTGTTACTTAAAGCCGGCGATGAGAGAAGCCCGACACTCCCGCAGGGGCCAGTCATCAGGCTGAATCACCGGAGTGAAGCTAAATGTCGCTAGCATAGGCAGTACAGGTAGTGACGCACGGGGCGCTTTCAAAATAAACGTATATAGCGTGGGTAATCACCTTCGGCATCCATGAACATGCCCTATATCACCTCCCTGGTCTCCTCTGGCGCTCAACTCAGTTTCTTGCACTGAAATTCCTTTTAGATGACCCACATTTGCAGCTGAAGCTGGTTATTGGGCCCCTCACCTTTGCATCAGTGTTATTTTGATGATTAACATGGCGTCTTATGCAGAACCACATATATTTGTGGAAAGGTGTAAGCCTACATACACTTATGAAAGTACATACTCATGTGAGCAAGCATTTATTGTTACTTGTGAATCGGTGCAGAACATATAACTGGTTTACAGTGCAGGAATACCTTTAACGCTATGAAGGCATTCTGCATTTTTGTTGTATATGTTGTTCATTCAATTCATTTATTATAGTCCCTAGTCATTAGAAATAATCCGAATAAAAATCTGAAATAATCAAAATGCGAAATGGGGAACGGAGAAGAACTTTGAGTAATCAATGTTTATATCATTTGTAATCATTAGTTTGCTATATAGGTTTTAAAAAAAGAGAGAGAGCGAGCTACACCATTCATTAGTCATTTGCAAGGTAACTATGTCATTAATTTTGCCATACCAAAGGTATTCAGCAACTTCTACCTATTCATACTGTAGGTGGATTTTTATGAGAAACCTATGCCAGTGTTAACTTGTTAAAAGGTTAAACAAAGTAAACTCTAAAGTGATGTCATATTTTGTAACGGTCTGACATATATGTAAATGTTCCCCTGCATTCTGATTTATGGGTGTTTCTAATAACAGCCGCCTTAGAACTCAACGTAGCGAGACGCAATAGAATATACTATTATTTTGAAAAGTGACATCGGAAAAGTTGCATTTTTATTCTACCTTTACATAAGTGAATCGCTCAAGTACCACTCAGGTTAAATATATGCCTCACCCTAATTATTAGAAAGTTACCACCCAGCTCTGACTGGAGACCTGCGGGGAATTCCACACCTTTAAATCTCAAAAGTGTTGCTGTGTAACACAAGAAAACACCAGGGTGTGTAAAAAGAGATTATATTGTTCCTCTTTGTGCGGGAGCTTCATGTTTTCTTTGCGCTCAGACGCATCCCTGCTGTAACCCACTGACGCATGTTGTCAGATTTTTCTCTGCTGCTGTAGCGCATAAGTAACATTTCTGCGCTCGGCGAAGAACTCACTTCAGATGGTGCAGCACACCGTTTCTCAATTACTGTCAATGGAACTGGGATGTGGAGAGATGATGAGCGTTTTGACGCACATCATTTTTTTTACATGGTTGGTAGTAACATCAGTGACATAACTGCAGCAATAATAATGTCTCCGGAGGGATTTAACTTCACCTGCAGCAGAATATGTTTCACCAAGGTTGCGGCTCATGGAAGAAGTGGGCGTCACCCACCTGCTGTGCAACAAGCGCTCCCAAGAGAGAGGGGCGGTGTCTGAGCATCGTCCACCAATGAGATGCCGGGACTAAAATAGAGACGTACATATAAAATTAGCGAAACCGTGAAAACCAAAGAATGACGGTTTACTCAAATCTAGATGTGACTGTCATACAGCTCTCTCTTAGCTTTGGCCTAATCAACTAAGACATCTACACGGTTAATAAGCTGAAGACATTTATGCCAATAAAGTTTTTTCCTTTAACTTCAAATATTCCAATTTAGGATTAAGATGTTGCAGTAAAATGCGTTTTATTTTTAATTTGCCTGTTAATGGAAATATTAACGTTAAAACTGCTCATTCAACTGTTTACTGTCATTCAACAGCGGCTACAGTAAACCAATAGCGCCATCTATCGTTTGACACTGGTATGAGCCTTTAAAGCGTAAGAAATGTACACCTCTGATGCCATCGCTTCTGCCTCAGGAACCATCAACAGGGCCGCCACTCTATCCATCACTGTGGGAGCGTCCTTGTCATGGAGTCAGAAGGGGAAGACAAAAATGGCTGATGTGACAGAGACCTTCAGGGAGATGCAAAGGAAACAGCTCGGTGACTTCATGCTGACAGAGCAGATCCATCACCATCAGTAGCCGGAGATGTACAGCAACCAGATGAGAGCACAGAGGGAAATGGAGGAACGTCGGCAGAAACAGGTTCAACTGATGTTCTGACAGCTGTTTCCTTCTCTGCCGAGCTCTTTAAATTCACATTCTAAGCCAATGGCTTTGGTCGGATCTAAGTGGTTAGTTTGAATATGAGACATTTTGACAAGACATAAGACAACTATTCCTGCTGAGACTTTTTGTCTTTTCTAATACATTCCAAGATCATTAAACGCTATAAGACATACCCGATTCACAGTCATGCCAAACTTTATTCCCTGCATCACCACATTATACACCTTTCAGAACTCACTAATGTAGGTCATTAGCTAGCACTACAGGCTTGCAAAATATGCACACAATGCATCTCTAGTGGTGTGTGAAGTTGCTGTCCTACAGAAATCATTGCACTCCTTTACCTCATTATTGTCCTCTTGCACATCTGTACAGCCACAGTCCTCGCTGTTTTCCTCACAGAAATTGTGAAGCACACAACAGGCTGAGATTACAGTGTTGATATTGTTGATGTTGCAGTCACACCTCTTCATCAAACACTGCCATCTTTCTTTGAGGCGTCCAAATGCCCTCACCACAGTCACCCGTGCCCTGCTGAGATGGTTGTTGAAAGTAAGCTGGGCAGGAGTAGTGTGTTTGTTTTCAGGGTACGGTGTCATCAGCCATGGCAGAAGTGGATATGCTGCATCGCCCAGTATCACCACTGGAACACTTTTACCTCCAAACTTCTCTGCGATATGAGGGAAAACTCTACCACTCTGACCCCTCTCATACAAAGATGAGTTGCCAAAAACTCTAGCATCATGGACTTTGCCAGGCCAACCCACATTAATGTCCCAGAACCGGAGACGATGGTCAACCACACCTTGCAGGATAACCGAGTAGAAACCTTGACTGTTGTAGTAGTCTGCAGGACTGTCGGTTGGAGCTAGAATCCCAATATGAGTTCCATCTATAGCCCCTCCACATTGAGGAAAACCCCACTTGTCTTTGAACCCTTGAATAATTAGCTTAAACTCCACTTCAGACGGTGTTTTGATGTAGAGGGGAAGCATCTTGTTAACAATGGCTGAAGCTACATCATTTGCAATTGTAACTGCAGTAGACTGGCCAATGCCAAATAAATGAGAAATTGTCTGAAACCCCACATTTGTGGCCAGTCTCCAGATACCTATTGCCACACGCTGCTCCACAGGCACTGGGTTTCTGAATGTGGTCAGCTGTCTTTGAAGGTGCGGTCTGAGGATGTCACACAACTGCTGGAAAATGGTCTTCCTCATTCTAAAATTTAACTGCCACTCATAGTCTGTCCAATTGGTGTTAACTTGCTCCCACCATGCACCACTTCTATGCCGAACCCAAACAGTTCTAAAGAAAAAGGATAAGACATGTAAATTAATCTCGGAGTGATGCAAACTAGTACCTGGAAGCATCTGAGGAATAATATGAACCCAAAACATTTGCCCCCCCCCCCCCACCTTTCTGTCTTTAAAATACAATACTAGCTTCCTTTAACGTGAGCTTGTGGTTATTTGTAGTATTCTAACTGTCTTATGCATCTTGGGGACCTCCCCTATGAATAGATACATAAACATATAAAGATATGTATAAACAGATACAACTAATTAGGGGGGGAAAGCACATGAGCGTAGTGCAAAGAAGAGGCAACATACTGTAAATGTGAGACATAAACATTTACCCCATCATAGACAGAAGAGCTACTTACTATATCAACACACGTAGGAATATAGTACAACAATGACTATCTCCTCGCGTTCTCTTCCTTGCTTTAAGTTTTTTACTTTAACTACTGTTGGGTAATTACCTTCTGACTGCAGGGGAACTACAGTAAGCTAACAGAGCATCGAAGTCTTCCCGTGATTCTTGCTGCCTCCGCAAAAATCTTTGTACATGTGCAACACGATTAACTGCGCGTCGCCGCCTCGCGCATTCAATAATTCTGGACATTGGCGACGGCTGATTTTGAGAATGGATCAAAAAGCCCAATAAAGTCATTAAAGCGTGAGCCTTGTTTTCCTCTTGGTTTTCCATCACACGCCTGTAAACAACAGTCGCTTAATGATGACGTTAGACCTGCGTATGTCGTAACGTGATGACGTTTGTGTAGGCTGCAACCGTGGACGAGTACGAGTACGTTTGGGCTTTCCACAAGAAAAATTAAACCATCTTTCTGTGTTTTTAAAAAGGAACAGTACCATATTTTAAAGCATTATCCAACTTATGTAACAGCAAAGCTGTCAAGACCTTAAATCTATGCTCCAAATTTAAAATATTAATTAATCTTAACACATTTTGTTTGTTTGTCTGTGTGTATTTTTTTTTTTATATATTGCACTGATAAATTTATCTGTACAGTATTTTATTTTTAACCCCTGGTGTCCTATTTGTATTTTTATCTTTGTTCTATTTGAAAGTACTGTATTTCTGTTATATTTCCACTACTTTTTACTGATTAAGGTTTTGGGGGGAGTAAATTAATATACATTTTAATTCAGACTGTGGGTTAATCCTACTGAATGATGAACACTCTTTGGATGACAGTAACTACAATAAATAGTAATATAAACTTCCACTTCTATGATCCATTTAGACTATATTAAAATATTAATACAAAATTACTGTAAAATGTACCAATTTTATTTAACAATAAATAAAAAGATGTAAAAAAACAAACTCGATGAGCATTGAGTTGGCAAGACTGATTCATTTTACATACAGTATTCAACCATTTTACACAGGTTAAAATTAATTAATCATATTATCAAGAATTATGCACTCTGACTGATTTAAAGTTTTGTGTACTAACTGACATTGTAACATCACTACCCCTGCCAAATGCAAATTCACACTGTTATAATTGTAAAATCAGGGTCTGAATCAGAATTTATTTCCTTTTATTTCCACTTCCTGCCTTGATTTGTTTTTGTGACATCGATAGCAGTGGAGAATTTTTAGAGAAATGAGTAGGCCGCCCAAAAAGCAACCAAGGCCCACAACCACGGGCACCCACACGGGCACGGAGGGGGGACACTCCTGCATAGGGGGGGGTGATGCAGAGCTGGTGGTGCTGCTTGAGGTGGAAGCATGAGTCATGGAAGTAGTGGTGGTGGGGATCTCTGGATGACTTTGACTATTGACTTTAGTGAAAATGTAGGGATGGGCCTGGAGGAGACATAAAAGGGCAGAATTTGTATAGATATGTGAGAGATTTGAAGAAGAGGAAATATTGTACAAGTGCTTCATATAGAGAACTTGTCAAATATTTCACATGAATAATGTGAACGTTAATGTTTAATGTTGTTATTACTGTTTTAAATAAGGATTAAAGATTCTAAAATAATAATTTAAAATAAAATAATAGGCTCTCACATTTTGGGACCAAACAATAAACACAAATATTATGAGAGTTGATAATGACATTAGCAAATCCTCTGAATTCTAGAGATGCCTGATGATGTCATCAAGGGAAAAGGTCTCCACGTACCTCTGTAGGACAGCGAAGCTTAGAGCGGTCGTACGTGAAGTTATTGAAGGCCTGCTTTCTGCCTACAGGCTCCAACTGCAGACAAAGACAATTTTATGAAACACCTAAAGCACCTGAGCATTTGTTTCAGCAGTCTGGGTTGTTTCCATCCTCACCATGTTATTCCACAGAGCGATGGCCATCTCCGCGTGAGCTCGCTCGCTGATATGGAAACAATCCACAGAGAAGAAGCTCGTATCAGCTTCACCCACCTGATGGATGGAGTTCAAGATTTAAAACCCCATCGCGTTTCATTTTTTCTTGGTAAACACTGTTTTTGTAAAACAAACTTACACCAATTGTGGGTATAAATGAAGTTTGTAAAAAGGGTTGAAGGACAACAGCAAAATCATCTTTTCCATCGTAGCGATTTCCTGAAATAAGATGCTGGATCTCAACCTGAGAAAAAGAAGGAGAGATATAAGGAGCACCATTTAAAATGTGATACTTTTTTTAGATTGTTGTATTACCATATACTCATGGTTAACTCTTTTTATCTCTTCAAGTTCCGGGGAGTTTTCAGCTGCATTGACAACACAAGGACAGCTGGTCCTGCAAATAACAAAATCAAATTTACTTTCACAATTTACTGTGATGGGGAAGGAGTCCGAGATTATTTTCTTCTTAAATTTCTAATAAAATGTAATTTTGGCGTCTTTTTCCCAATTTTTAAGAGGGCTCATAAAGCTCAGTCAGCTTCTTTGGAGAGGTCGTCCCCTGCTGGCCATTTAATTGTACTACAAGGAAAAATACCACATGGGCAGAAAGCTAATGGAACTACATCAAAATAACTTCCAAGCTTCAAATTTTGTATTTGGAATGTGGAAACATAAAACAAACCTTTGCAGAAGGGAACAGCCAAGCGTGTTCCTCTTAACTGTTTTAAGTAAATGTATTTCCATGAGCTGCACGACATTAACCAATACTCGTGGCAACTAAAGAAAGAAAACAGGCTTAAATCTTCTACTTGTGAAGAAAGCAGATGACAATAAATAACTTTATCTTCTTACCTCTGCGAACAACATGTCTAATGTGAGCATAAGACTGTGACTATAGTTTTTGGGTGACAGGTTATTCTGCAAAGATATGCAAAAATGGATTTCACTGCAGTTCCCTAAAAAGAAATATGTAAATCTTGAAGAAAATAAGACTCACTTGGTCTGTGCAATATTCACAAAGGTCTTTTCCACCAGTGAATATCGTCACAAGTTTCCAGTCATTTTCGAAATTCACGTCCTGTGTAGCATGTGCACATGACATAAAAATGAAAGTGGAAAACAATTTTAATATTCAATTTGTAATGTGTGTGATACGTTTTACCTTATTGTCTTTCATTTCCTTGATGAGATCTTTGGCCTGTTGTGAGACCTCGCTGTAATGGTACAAATACAGGTAGAAGTGTTAGAAAAACGACAGCTTTTACTCAGTTGGAGAGACTAAAAATATTGCACATACGAGGCCTTGGCTCCAGCTACAGCCATGTTGAAGCCATTCTGTTTTGGAAATTTGTCTCTGGAGAAACCCTTTAAGAACTGATTAAACTTCTTCAAGATGTCTGAGGAAAAAAGGGACATAGAATGATAGAGTAGGAGCCTAAATGTATGTAAACATTTCTTTTTCCCAAGTTGATATCTAATTGTGTTGACTGTTGGTGAGAAAGCCCGTAGAAAAAAAGTTGCTGGATATGGCTGCAGCTTAGGAACATTATAGCTTAACGAGCTTATGTGGAAAAAGACCACAGGCATGCTGCGTCACCTCTCCTCATGCATTTTGGAAGAATTAGAGACACATTGCAGCCCTGCATACGAACAACAGGAAGTTTGTCATTTGCTTACTTGCAAACTTACAACCATCCCTCACTGTCTGGTTTCGCCATCGAGTAGAAAAGTGATCAGGTTGTTGCAGAAAAATTGATGATTTATTTGAATAAATTATTTATGAACATAAACTCACTTGGTAGTGTTGTGATGCTTTCCAGCGCGTCGTCTCCACCGATGCTGCAGGAGTGTGACGGCAAACATCAGCACGGTTGTGACATGTGACACAGGCTCATATATATAGCTCTACGGTACTGTACCTCCATGATACACCCTTATACTTTCGGTTGAGTTCCAACAGGTTTTTAGATTTGGCACCTGTGCCAAGCTGCAAAACAAAGAATAAATATGCTTCATGCAATATAATCCTGAAAACAATGAGAAGAGTCAGAGTCAGAACAATGGAGCATAAAGACGAAAATCATCGCAGGCATAAACTAATCTGTCTGGTAAGTTTCTTAGAGAGCTCATCGGTTAAAGATCCCATACAACTGATGCCTGAAGGGTTACAGCTGTTGCATATTATGCTAACAAAAAAAGTACTTATTGTCTATTACTGTTCAGATCTAATATTATGTTTCCTCTCCTGGAATTGTAAGAGATGGTCTGCTGCATGGTGTGTTTTAATACTAACTGTGACAGAGTCTCCCAGTGCTGCCACCACATTGATGTCTGCTGGTCTCAGCTTGTGAACTGTAAATACAAGATAGAGAATGAACCTCAATGTTACACAATGTAAGATCTGCACTGCAGCCTCAGTTATCTCTGATGTCAGGGTTCTAAATCACCTGAAGTTGGTACAGTTTCAGATGGAGCAAGGTTCACACAGGAGAAGTCACTTCCCCAGTTCTAAAAAAACAAACAAAAAAAAAAGACAGAAAATTCAATGTTTCCATGTTCTGAAATAAGTGGCCTGAACATCTCTGACTGAAATTGGGTGCTTACAGTGTTCGGTTCAGGTGGAGGAGAAGGTTTCATATATGTGTAATCACTGTTGTTAAAAGTCCGGATAAATGGTGAAGCCTGAAAATGGATTATAGAATGGACATGTTCATCAGTATTTACAGTTTTTAAAGCTCCAGATTTAGAACATATGGACTCTGGATGGATGGATGATGTATGGATGGATGGATTCCTACCTTGCTTGGACATTTGAGGGTAGTGTTTGCAGTAAAATCCTGTGTGTAGGTCTTATTTCCCAGAGGTTCCAGCTGGGAAAAGATATGATTAAATCTTTTAAATGCATTTTCTATGAACCTTGAAAGTTATGATGCAATCTGATGATCAGACTATGTGGTGGTGCTGTAAACATTACAACCTACGCTTGTGTGAAACTCACCATGTTGTTCCAGAGGGAACGAGCCATCAGCGTTTGTGCCCTCTGGCTGAGATGGAAGCAATCCGCACTAAAGAAGGAGCGGTCAGGGCGGCCATCCTCAACAGAAAAATACGCCAATGTTTGAACAATTAGGGCCATTTATTGATTCACTGAGAAAACATTTGTTCTTTTCAGTTAAGCTCTAATCCTCGTGCCTAATGAAAAACAGAGTTTGGTCACTGACTGGCATTCTGGGGACGATGATTTCTCTGAAGAAAGGCTGGACGACGACTGTGAAGTCTTCACGAGTGTCGTACCGGCTGGATTCCACAAGGTCGTGCAGCACAAGCTGAAAGAATAGAGGAGGGGTAAGTGCCTGGTGAGTTGGCATGAATCATTACAATCATCGTGTGTCCAACCTGATATTTTCTGTTGAGTTCTTCGAGCTTCTGAAAAGCCTCCGAGTTTGACTTGGGCAGAATTACACAAGGGCACAAAAAACTAGCAAAATACAATTTTGTCATTTGTAATATTGTTCAGCATCACCCCATCATGTGACTGTGGATGGAAAAATAGATTTGTCTCACTTTATTAGCAGTGTTGGACATTTGAGGGAAGGGTCCATGTGTAATTCTCTGAGGGGGGTGATATGGAGAGGCTCTACTAAGTTCACCAGAGCTCGAGGCACCTTGACAAAGATGAGAACATTTAGCCAGAGCAACAGGAATATGTAGTATCAGAGAGCATATGCAATAAAATAAGCACGATTTTACCTCTTTGTGTAAATAATCCAGGTTCTCTCGGATATGGCGAACATAGTTCTCAGCAGAGAAGAGCAGCTGTTAGAGCCAGGACAAAAATCACACACACAATCACACCCTCCTTAATATCCAGGAGTAGAATGTTTTTCATTTCTCCATTTGGTTACTCACAGAGTTTTGACAGTGGTCACAGATGTCGTTTCCACCAATAAAAATGGTGATCAACTTCCAATCTAATTCAAAATTGATTCCCTACAGAAGAAGGAACATAATTAATACGTAATGATGTAAAAAGAGACCACGACATCTGTCACTGGCTTTCAAATAAACAAAAAGATCTGGAATATGATAATAAGACAAAATAACATGTAAACTTACTGAGGTATTTTTCATCCTTGTAACCAAAGCTCTTATCTGTTGCGTTAAGTCCCTTAAAAAACAAACATGACATTCAGTCTTCATAGGTTTCATCTTGAAAACTGTATTTTAGGAAACTTTGAATCTATATTCTCAAATGAGCCTTCGGTATATTTTAGGGAGGCATTTCTATTAAAAATGTCATCTAATGTGGCTTACTTGGTCTTAGCTCCAGCCACAGCCTGGTTGAGGAAAGCCTGGGTGGTGTCCTGCTTGCCAATGCCAGTAGAGTAACCCGTCACATTAGGGTTAAAATGCTTTAAGATATCTGTGATAACAAAAATGATAATGATTCACTGACTTGTGTTACTTCAACTGAGCTGAAGGGATGAGAAGAACTCACTGGGCAGCGTGGTGACGGATGTGAGGTTCCCCTCTCCGCCGATACTTTAAAAACACACAGATGAGGAAAAAAAATAATTTGGATACGCAGCCTCAGTAATGATTTTTAACAGGGCTTACCTCCAGGATAAACCTCTGTACTGAGTCAGGACATCCAGGAGGTTGTTGGGACTTGCTGCTACACCGTTTGCTGCCTGATGGATGGGTGCAGGTTCAGTAATGTAAGAATCCACAGCATAAATCCATGTGTAAGTAAATGTGTAAGTGCACCAAATTCCTCTACTGGAAACTATAGAAGAAACTGGAAGGTTTCTCTTACTGATCTAAAATCAATTAAGTCATTGATATTAGTGTTGTAGCATAGTGGGGTTCTAAAACAACCTGTCTGCTGTTTTCTGGTTGTTTTTAGAGAATTTTAATTTCTACTTTTGACTTTTTGAGTTTATATGATTAAATAAGTGAGCAGAATCTCTTTTGTTTTATTTACCAGAAAATAAGAGCATCTAAGATGTTATATATTATTAACACTCACTGTTAGAGAGTCCCCCACAGCAGCCACCACTTTAATATCTCCAGGTCTGAGTTTGTGGACTGAGAAATTACAGATATTGGTTAATTACTGCAGCTTATTTATATACTAATAAAACATTAAAGCTTAGGAGTTCTATATCATTGGACTGATAGTGAAATGATCAAATTACGTAGAATTAGGCTGTATAAGAGCTGTATAAAACTAAAAATGACAATAACCACATAGTTTTGTAACAAAATATGTCCATACCTGTGAAAATGGCACATCTTTATATTGTCCTACCTGAGGTGGGGATGGAGGGTGAGGGGCTCAGGTCCTCACAGGGCATCTCCGTGCCTGTAGTCTGAGCAGACACACAGAACACATCCAGAATCAGGACCATAAAGGACCTTCCAGAGATGTCCATTTGATGCTACTCACTGTGTCCAAAAGAGGGGAGGCATCTCTGCTGGGATATAAAGGAGTGTTTCCCTTGGTCCTCAAGTAGGGCCGGTCCTTGAGAAGGGATGTGATTCATTTAAAAAAAAAGAAAGAAAGAAAGCCTTAATGTGCTGATTTCACCGTATTTGTGTGAGCCTTCACAGTGATTCACCTTGGCTGGACATGGAAAGGAGACGATCTGTCCTCGGTTGTCTGTGTTGTGATTGTTTGTGGGCTGTAGCTAAAAGACAGAACATTTTTCTTTCATATGTGAGTGATACGCATTCAAGTGGAGTTCGCGTTGAGCCTCACCAGGTTGGTCCACATTTGCACCAGCAGGCTGTCAGTCTGTTGTGACACTTGTGACCAGAGCAGCGCCCCACTCTAATGAGGAAAACACTGTGGTTAGATGCAGAATGTGCCTCTTCAGGGAGACAAGCTCTGGATCTGTCACATACAGTATATGCATTTACTTTGTACTTAGCCTACTTGAGTCTAAACTAGATACTGGAGGTTTCTGCATGTTTTAACACTTGATATACTAAAGCTATTGTTGCACACATGCTGTTTGCTTTAGCAACTTTGTGCAAAAACAGATAATTAAATGATTTTCTGGTTGTGTGGCTTGTCTTGTTATTTCTATTTTTACTTATTTTTAAACCTCTTCTTATGGTTGCTATCAGCAACACACACACATAGATAGATAGACAGACAGACAGACAGACAGACAGACAGACAGACAGACAGACAGACAGACAGATAGATAGATAGATAGATAGATAGATAGATAGATAGATAGATAGATAGAAGCATAATTAACAAAAAGTTTTTAACTCACTGAAGCTAAAGACAGGTCTGAAATCAACGGTGCGTCCTGCATAACAACTGTGAAGTCGTCTCTGTTGCCATACCAACGCATCTCTGCCGCAAGGTCCTTCAAGGACTCCTGTAGGAGAAAAATGTACAACAATGTCACAAGAGCTAAAGTCAACTTTTTTAAAAGAGCAGTGAACAAACCTGCAGCGCGTGACTCAACAGGGCCCTCTGAAGTCGGACTTCTCCTTCGCTCTTTGTCTCCATACATGGACACATCCTTTCAAGGGAGCCCAAATTAATCTTTTTTACAAACACTTCCTATAAGCCAAGTTCAGTTTTTGTAGACCTGTACCTGTAAATCTACACATTGGACAACTCACCTGTTCTGGAACCTGTCATGTTCTCCATCCCACACGGCAACACTGACAATGGCTCTCCTCAGCTGCGTCATACACAGACAGTTCAAAGATGAAAGATTCATCTTCGACAAAACACCCCGGTGTTAGATCCTGACTGCCATACTACCTGAGAGTGCAAGAACCGCAGAGTGTCGTCCACCGCCTGAACCACAGCTTTGATCACAGGCTTGGCCTGGAACACAACAGTAAGTGTGAAACTGTTTGCAGGTCTTAGATGCCACAGTCGCTCACACATACTGTATTTTATTGTCAAAAAAAAGGAAAAATATGGTTTGAATGTATGCAGACAATGCTACAGCTGACAACACCTGACCAACCAAAACAGCAGATTTTACTGTACTTTCTCTTTGCCAAGCAAACACCATTCCTACGATCTTTGTTTGGCTGTAGATCTTTATCAAGGCTTTCTAAAGTGTTCTATGGACAGCTCCCACCTGTCTATCGGCACAGGGCTGAGTTTTTCTTTATGTCATCACTGAAAGGAAATGGATGAATTTCACTGTACCTGCTGCTGCTCGCAGGCACAGAATTGATCCATCTGAATGAAGAGAAGGAGCAACTTCCAGTCTCTGCCCACATCCACACCCTGTACATTACAAAAAAGTCCCTTCGAATTTTCTAATGCTCATATTAAAAAAATGAATCGAAAAAAATTGGAAAAAAGAGCACCTACCTGGTTGCTTTGCAACTGCAGGGATACCTCCTTTGCCTGCTCCAATAAACTGATGCAATGAAGGAGAAAGAAGAAGAAACCAACTATAAATCTGTGGAACCAATCCAAGTTGTACGTTCTTAATGGGGAGGAGGTGGAATGTGTACCTTTGCTGACCCTGCTGGGGGGCGTATGAACTCGATCCATCTGAGGGTGGACTGATGAGTCCAGGACTGAACAGTGTCATCAGCTCTGATGGAAGAGCATTCATACGGAAGATTAAGAACAGCTTTACAGCATATGTTCAACACATACACACACGAAAAAGAAATTTATACGCAGGACCATGTAATTGGATAGATTTTCTATGTTACAGATTAACATATAAAGAGTAATAATTTAAATTAAGAGTAATCATTTAAAGAACGTTAAACCTAAAATGACAACTGCAAACTTAAATCAAGTTTAACTAGAAAAAAAAGTTATTGAAAAGTTGTCATGTTGATATTTACATGTGAATAAAAATGATAAATAATGTAGCAATAGTTACAGGAAGTGTTTCACATGTGCTGCAGGTGTACGGATAAGTCAGTATTTTTTTACAGAGATAAGAGTCTGCGTGCACTGGAGGTTCACTGCTGCACTTTATCAGAGACTGTGTGCGAAATCAGTGTAGTAAAGGTATAAAGTATAACGATGTTCACATGAAAGTCTTCAGTGTATTCTTCTGTGCTTTTATCAGTCAAGACTAGTGAAAGTGTGTTCAGAAAAGACACAAAAATACAGTCAACAGACGAGGAGAAATCTACAGAAAACGCCTACCTTTGAGTCTTGATGTCACTGTGGTCAACTCAGAGCTGCAAAAACGATAAAATAAATGAATGAAACAGTCCCTGTTTGCGTTTCTTTGTAGTATATTTAAGACACCATGGTGCAAATACGACTGTGGCTGAAGCCAGCGAGTGACCTGTTTGCACCTGTGTGGATGAGTTCCGACGGTGGCAAATGCAGCCACGTCAGAGGGCCGCACTCTGTTGACTGAGAGGAGAAAAGATAAAACGTAATGTACAGACACAGAAGAAAAACACAAACACAGAAACATTATCAGCATCGTCGGATTAATTGATAAATCACCAACTCTGTGATGGTGGAGTTATGCTGTTGATTATTACCCAGTTAAAGCTGCTGTGACTGAAACACAACACAAGATTCTACATGGTCTTAAATGAATCCAAAGTTAGATCTCTCTGTGTCAACTGGGCTGAAAGGTTTCCTTGAAAACGTTTCGCCCTCTCTCCAGAGAGCTTCTTCAGTTCTAAGTTTGCTGGGGCAGAAACATATTTTCAAGCTCTGCTCATCATTCTTACCATTAGATGGGGGGGAGGAAGAGGGGGAGATCTGAGTGCAAGGCAGTCCGGTTACTGAAATCAGAGACAATACTGCATTAACAAATAAATCATCAGGCTTTACCTGCACTTAGAGGACACTGAGAAGTAACATAACCCAAAGCATTTTAAAGTATTATACAGTATAATTTTGAAACAGAGAATCTTTAAATTGGAAAGGAAAGTTTCTGTAAGGTAACATCAGATTTAAAGGAATCAGCAGTCTCCTAAGAATGGAAAAACAAAGACGATCTCTTTCCCTATAGATTGCAGCACTAAAATGACAGCAGCATTCAATGAAACCGTAGAAACCTGTTGTCCATGAGAGTCCAAGGACTGTAATCAGAACCAGGTCTGAAAACATCATCCCTCTAAATCTGCTGGGATTATTTTTTCCTCTTTTCCCTCAGCCTTCTTGCCCTCTTCACTCCGCTGTTAGCTGTCAGTCTATATCATTATTGCCGGTACGTTACATACATCATAAACGTCCTAAGGGGGAGGGACTGGCCTGTTTGATCAAAGGACACAGCCATTAAAATTGGATAACAGACTTACACTTTTCTCTCAAGTCTACCTTCATTTAATTATTTCTTTGATTAGAGAAGAGAACAAAACATGAGGGATGAAGGTTATGCTGGTTTTGTGATGATGCTTTAACATAACTGTGGGCTGTCTGTCACAATTATCATCAAAATTTATAGAACAGAACCCCTGCTTCAATTAAATCATAGTCATGTTTGCTTGAGTTTCTGTAAAATCTAGTCAGAAAATTGGGATTATAAATGAGGAGAGACACCACTTTCCTAAACAAGTGCTTGCAGTCAGACCACCTAACTTCACAATTCCACCTCAAAGGTCAAAAATTGCCCCACTGCTTTGCCTTCACTGCTCAGTGTTTTTCTCCTGCCAGTTTCATGGTGTGATAGGGCAGGTTCAAGGTGAGGAGTGGTTATTTTGGCACCTGTGGGAAGTCTATCTCATCCTTATCTATTTATGACCAGTAAGGGAACACATTTTTCTCCCTATCAGTTACTTAAATCAAGAGAAAGTGTTTGATTTAGGCCGTACACTGAAGATGGGAGCTGGTGGCTTCTGTCCATAAACTCATTCATTTATTTAAAAAAAGAAAAAAAGGAGATTTGCGATGCCACAAAAGTTCATAAATACTCTTTTGTGTTTTTAACAGTGATGCTCTTCTGTCATAAAGTTGAAAAAACTCCTATCTTTTATCTGATTTCTGAGGTGACTAATGGTCAGTAGATCAAAAACAGTGATAAAGAAACAGAAACAAAATTAACAAAAAAAAAATTAAGAATAAAATTATTATAAAAAGAAAATCAACAACCTCTGATGATCTGACACCAGTCAGAGTATAGAGTGTAATATCAACATTTTCAATTTTTCTGTTACACACATTCTCATTTACGAGCAATGCAATGCAATATAAAAAAGATAATGTGCATTTTATGATGCAGAGCTTTAATGCTGCAGGAATAAGGATGCTGATTACCCTAATCCTGATAAGAGTTCAAACTACATTTACAGGCTGTTATCTTCCCTCACACTGACTCTGCTTAACCCCTGAGGAAACATGACCTTTATCATTCTCATCTATTCATATCTGTGAGCCACTTAGATGGACTGAACAGTTTGTCCTGCAGCCTGCACTGTCTACAAGATCAATGAAAAAGTAGTCAAGTTGTTGTGAACTGAATTCACAGTAAATGATTGGACTAGAACACATTTTCTTGCGCAGATATACTGATAACGCTGAGCGAGGCAGCAACTGACCTGAAACAATACCCACCATGGCATGCTACGAAAGACAGAATCCTCAACAATCACTGAAACACAATACCCACCATGTGCATGCGAATGCATCACAAACCATGGAGCTGTGGGAAGCAGATTGGGAACGAAGCACAAGCAGCTGGATAGCTCAGTTGGTACGGCACCGGACTGGTACACGAGGGACCAGGGTTCGATTCCCACCAGTGTGCACGCTACGAAACCAGAGCTTGGGAACGAAGCCCCCCAAGCACCGGACCTGAAAGCGAGAATGGACACAAGGCTGAGTGGCGAGAACTGAAGTACCATCGGAAAGTCTCCGGGCAAGTGTGAATGTGTGAGTGAGTAATACAACAGCATCCAGTGTGCATGCTATGAAGCCCCATTGAGCGATACACAAGTAAATAAATAATGAGTCGGGACGTTCAAGTAAATAAATAGTGGGTCGTAGTGGTTCATATATCCTGTTAGCACTATAACAAGCCTATTAGGTCAGATAAGTTCCACTATAACCAGTGCATTAATCTTAGATCTTCATGGTCACAGCCTACTCTGGTTGCTAATTTTTTCCTGCTCTAGGAAATTAATTTTTGACAACATGCAGTGGTTGTGTAAGACCAATATATATATATATATATATATATATATATATATTTAAAAATGTCTTGAATCCAGTAATTATTTCAGTCAGCCTGTATATGTAGTAGTAAAAGTTATAACACAAGAAATTAATAACATCACACATTCCTATTCCGACCTACTGTTGTGATTTTGCGCCCCTTGTTGGTTTAGATAGAGGGGACAAGGAAATTAGTATGAGGGTGGCAGTAAAAATAAAAGCAGGACAACGTTTAAGATCATTACACCACGCAAACTATAATATAGTTATAATAATAATAATGTAAGAAAAGATAATTATATCATAAATTACATTGTTAATGCTCATTATTATATTTAATAATTAAAAAATATAATCTGTTACCAATGATGTCTTACTTTGAAAAGTTCACCCAGAAATCTGTCTCTCATTGTCGCTAGCTATCTTCTTGAAGGTACGCTATTGTCGACGGCTGATTACGTCAACCTTTGTGTTGTTAATGTCAAACACGACACCATAAGGTACTCATATTGTCTCTTACTTTAAAGACAACCCGGAAAACTAAAAGTCTCGGAATTGTGCTAGCTAACGTTGCGAGGTAAGAAATTCAGTTTAACATTGTTTTGGCCTATTAGCAACAGTCTTTATGGCGTTGGCATTTATTATCCATTTACGGCATGTCATTCAAGCAGTAACCGTTACGTGATTTTGTTTCAAAGATAGTACTGCTCCTTTTTCTTTTTCACTGAAAAATAAGCTGTGGTTAACAGTTTTTTTTCTTGTGCTAACCTTTGTTGTTGACAATCCTTATGATGCATTCAGGTGAGTTCTGGAAATCCTACACTCATACGACAGTCACCCAACTTATAAGTCATGTCTGTATTGCACAACCCTAATAAATAAATAAATAAATAAATAAAACTTTTATAGTTATAGACTGTAGTAGCTAAGCTCAATACTACCTCGACGGGTTACCAAAAACAAAACGTAGGAGATTGTCTGCAGAAATATTAAGACGTAATGAAATGTCTGTCATAGTAAATGCAGATCACATGTCGACCAGAATTTGACATGTTCAAATGGTACATCACACTGGCATCTCCCAGTGTACACCAAATTTTTTCTTACTCAATACAATACAATTATATTTTGCTTTCTTTTTTCCTTTTTTTTTGCAATCAGAGCGCTCAATTGCAGGTTGTTTTTTTTTTGTTTGTTTGTTTGTTTGTTTTTTAATAGCTGAAGGGTTCCCACAATGGGGAGGATCTTCTTGGATCATATTGGTGGAACTCGCCTCTTCTCCTGCGCTAATTGTGACACAATTCTGACGAATCGAGCTGAGCTCATCTCAACGCGCTTCACTGGAGCCACAGGCCGAGCGTTCCTGTTCAACAAGGTATCTGCTGCAACATTTTATTTAGTGATATTTAAAATACTACCCACATATCCCATCGGGATTGTCGCTCCAGTGTGTGTGACATACTGCCTATGCTTCCCTTCCCTTTTTTATAACAACCTGCCTATGCTGTGTTATGTTTGCTATGTTTGCACATTTGTTTCTCTCTCTGTCTCTCTCTCTCTCTCTTATTCCCTCTGTCCTGTCTCCCTCTTTTTCTTATCGTTTACCCAGCCGGCTTTCAGCAGGATGGTTCCTCCTTGTAAGCCTGGTCCTGCTGAAGGTCTCTTCCTGTTAAAAGGGAGTTTTTCCTTGCCACTATTTTTACTTGGGGGTTCAGGCTCTGGGTTTCTACCTAGAGACCTTTTATTGTAAAAGGCGCTATATAAAATAAAATAAACTGAGTTGAATTGAATATTGATTTCAAATAATTGCTGATTTTGTTTTTTCCAATATTGATAGACAAAATTTTACAGGTTTAATATTTTTATTGATTTGCAACCATCAAATAAAAAAGAAATAGAAATGTAGAATTTACACCAAAGAATGTGACTGCTGCTTTCCAGGTTGTGAATCTGCAGCATAGTGAAGTGCAAGACAGACAGATGCTGACAGGGAATCACATGGTGCGAGACGTCAGCTGCAAGAACTGCAATAGCAAGCTGGGCTGGATGTACGAGTTTGCTACAGAGGAAAGTCAGCGCTACAAAGAGGGCCGTGTCATTCTGGAGAGGGCGCTGGTGAGGGAGACCGAAGGCTTTGAGCACGTTCCCTCTGACAACTCCTGAGTTCCATCGGGTTGCCGCAGTGATGTTTAATCTGTGCATACGACAGCATTTCCTCTAATTGTGTGGACGGTGTTCCATTTGTGATTAGAGCTATGCCAAATGTTGGTTCTTTGCACCATATGTATGTTGACATTTTTTGTAAGTTAAAAACTGTTTAAGTGATGGATAATGACACTTTTCACCTTTCTTCTCTTATTTAAAACTCCTTGCAGCTTCTGTTTGTACCTGACAGACTGTGATGTTTGTAAAATGTTGGTTTGAATGGAGAATTTGTATCTGCTCTTTCCAGTCCAATTAATAAGAAAGTTGCATTTGCTGTACCATTTCCCCCGCTATTATTGGTTTATCAGCTTAGAGAGAAAAAGAAAGAGGAACTATTAGTGCTGCTATAATAAAATAAAGTCAGATTTTAGGTTTAAGTAAGAGTAGAAAAGTAATGAAAAAGAATCTAATGTCCCCTTTATATTTTAAATAATAGTTAAATATTTCATGGTGATGGATGTCAACACTTGTCTCTAATAAATAATTAAATAAGTGTTTTCCAATCAGTAAAATGGTATTTTTAGCATTTACATTAATACTGTAAGCGTTTTTGTAATTACGAGGAAACGCGAGACACTAACGACAAAACAAACGTCACCATGACGTTGACTCGTGTGGCATCTTGGGAAATGTAGGAACTTTGTAGTCCCAGGCAGTAGAACGATTCGGTTTACTGTCCTGCTGGATGGGCAGCGTTTTTTAATTGATATGTAAGGAAATGTGAAATCGTTTTAACAGTATGTAACATGAAAAAAGTGATTATTTTTGTCACCGAGACGAACACAAACCAGAGCAACGATGGCCGCAGGTGAGGTTAAACACCGAATTTTAACTAGCATCGTAGGCTAATGTTCTCGCTGTAAACAGCAGTGTATGTTTGTATAGCAAACAGCAAAGGATTGTTAAGATATATTCTGTATATTTTTATGTTTATAATTTGTAAAAAGAACACTGTGCTTCTTTGCTTTGTTGCACATGGTCATGTTACGCAGCAGTAATGACCCGTTAGTTTAGTTCAAACCCGTTAGTTTAGTTCAAATCCGCTCGACCGTGAAATTTTCTCCTCGTTTCTTTTCAGAAAATGTGAGTGTGGTCTTCAAACTGTACTGTCTAACAGTGATGACACTGGTGGCAGCTACATACACAGTGGCACTTCGGTATACAAGAACAATCCCATCAGGAGATCTGTATTTCTCGACGACTGCAGTGTGCATCACTGAGGTTGTTAAATTAATACTGAGTCTGGGGATGCTGATGAAGTAAGTGATTATTGTCTAATAAGTAACTGTGCTAAATTAAAGATTTCACACTGATCATAGTTGTTAATCCAGAACAAAAAATAAACAGTGCTCTCAAGTCTGTATTCAGTGTAAAAAGTAATAAATGTGACTAATGTATAACAAAGCAGAGAAGAAATTTTAAATGATACAGTAAATAAGAAAATAAATGATCAGTCAGTCTAAGCTAGACTGTAAATGGATTGACTCAAGCCCCGGAGAGTGTGCAGAATTAATTGTTAAATATGCAATTAGAAGATAATATTTTCTTCCTCACAAATGATTTCTTTTGTCTTGTTGTGTGTACCAGAGAAACTGGAAGTCCGGCCAGACTAAAGAACACCATAGTGGAACATGTGTTCTGCAGTCCAAAAGAACTGCTGAAACTGAGCATTCCCTCACTAGTGTATGCGGTTCAGAATAACATGGCCTTTCTCGCCCTGAGCAACCTTGATGCTGCTGTTTATCAGGTACTGTTACACGCTTCAAGATCACCAGACAGGAAATAGAAAAGCACTAAAGATATTAGCAATTAAGATGTTCCCCCCTTCTTATCTCCATTGTTATTTTCCTTTTTAATATTTGCCTGTTGAAAAAGTGTGTAATATGAATGTGTTTTTCTTTGCAGGTGACCTATCAGCTGAAGATCCCGTGCACGGCCTTGTGCACCGTCCTCATGCTGAACCGCTCTCTCAGTCGACTGCAGTGGTTCTCGGTATTCATGCTCTGTGGGGGCGTCATACTGGTCCAGTGGAAGCCAGCAGAGGCCACCAAGGTTCAGGTGGGTGTGGCATGAATTAATATTACAAGTATCTCTAACTTATTATTTATGCCCACTGACTCACTGTCGTGATTCAGATTTGTATCAAATTTCTGTCATCAAACTGCAGCGTATATATCGACTCCACCCTGTTTTCAGATCGAGCAGAACCCTTTGGTTGGGTTCATTGCCATTGCTGTTGCTGTCCTTTGCTCAGGATTTGCAGGTAAAATACAGCATTGATGCTAATAAGCACGTCCATGTGCCATTAATAACATAGGAATAACTTTGAGTCATGCTACTTCAGTATGTTGCGCTAATATTCTTGTCTGTTTTTGGTCAAGGTGTGTACTTTGAGAAGGTGTTAAAGAGCTCAGACACGTCTCTGTGGGTGAGAAACATCCAGATGTACCTCTCTGGGATCGTGGTCACCCTGATTGGCGTTTACGCGAATGACGGTGACAAGGTCCTGGAGAAAGGCTTCTTCTTTGGGTACACCTCCTGGGTGTGCTTCGTAGTATGTAAGTGTCATCAATCAGAGGGAATTTCCTCCTCCATGTGGTAGCCGACCTTGCTGTTTGCACCTCCAGTTTTGGCCAGTGTGGGTGGCCTGTACACGTCTGTGGTGGTGAAGTACACGGATAACATCATGAAGGGCTTCTCTGCTGCAGCAGCCATTGTCCTGTCAACCGTTGCATCAGTCATCTTGTTTGGACTACAGATAAGTATGTCAGATCTTGTTAACATTGTTATGTTACTCAAAGTTTGATTTGATTGATCGAGCTCAGCCAGAGTTTAAGTTTCCAAACACATTAAAAAAACAAACAGCTTTGTATTTAAATTGTGGAAATGTCTGAGATGACTTTTCTTGTGCAGCGCTGTCCTTTGCGTCTGGTGCCATCTTGGTGTGCGTGTCCATCTACTTGTACGGGCTTCCAAAGCAGGACATGTCCAAGCTAAGATGGCAGGACACAACCCATGAATCCAGAGAGAAACTGATCACGGTGTGATGTTCGCTCCTCCTTGGAGCAAGGACGCAGTTTTTAAATCTGCCCAAAATGTTTGAGCATTTTAAAGTAAATTGTTACTTTCTGCTTTTAAAGATTTTACAACAGTATTGAATGATCAGAAGCTAGTATGTTACTTTTTACCTTGAGGTTTCCATATATCTCAAAGTGCAGTTTTATAATTCCGTGTCACCGCTCTGTAGCGTCGAGGGGTTTTCAGTATTTCCGCTGTGCCAATGTTAGCGTCCTTCATATATTTCTGATTCTGAACGTGTCCAAATCACACAAATGGATACCTGAAAGAACCACAGTTGCCGACTGCATGTCGAACCGTGTTTTTTATATAAATCCTGTGTCTTATAATTTTTTTCCATTTCTTCCGTTTTTATTAAGAGTGATTTTGAAAATGTGATAACATCGACAGTTACTGACTGTAAACACATCAACATCCTGTCGAGAAATGTTGAAAGTGTACGCTGGATTAAATGACACCCGGACGTAAACAATAAAAATGACGGTTTTTATTTAAACTTAACTTCACAAATGTTTTTGATGCCTACATTCTTTCAACTGGTGTGATGCCCAAGATCCTTATCCCGTTGGCCAGGACTGAGCGCGCCGCGCTGAACAGTCGCAACCTAGCCTGTTTTATAAAACCAGCAAGATAAAACACAAATTGAGGTAGAATTTGCTATAGACATACTTGATTTAATTATTGGTAATTCAAAGAACAGTGATTAGGGACTGATTTCTGATTCTGCAATTTTGCATCTAACGTAACCTAACATTCATTCATCTTGTACCTGTGCAACTTCCTGAGAGCTTCCCCTCACCGGTAACTCTCTGTGTGCTGAGGCGATAAGGTGACTGCCAGTGATAAGAGATGAACACCATTAAAATGCAACAAATCCAGATCTGTGTACTCAACGTTACATCCTGTCTCCTACCTGAGCTTCAGTAAAAAGCTGACCAGGTGTTTGGGCTGCAGGTCCTGAGCTGACTGGTACAGCAGCTCATCGTAGCTGCAAACAAGCAGAGCGCAGATTAAGTACACATGTGCATCGGTGGATGCTGACTCCTTCCTCGGGTACTCCATGAAAACATGTTCACTGACCGAAGAAGGTGCTGCAGGACAGTAACGCTCGTGTGATCGAGCAGGAGGGAAGGATCAAAATCACATGCTTCTGCAGCTTGACTTCTCCGCACCAGGCTGCAGTAGCAAAATTGTACAAAGGTATTACTTTTTTTTTTTAATTATATGACTGTCATCTGAGAGCGAACCTGCAGAGTCGTGCATGTGTGTACTGCAGAAACACTCCTGTGTCCCCCTGAGCCTGCAGCACTCTGTCCCAGTCAAACGTGTAGTCTGACAGCAGAGGACCTCTGAAATCCTAAAAGTCAATAAAAACTCATCATCGCAGAGAAACCTGGTGATCACAAACGCATCACAGTGAAATAGTTGCGTATTTGTGCCTTGAAGTAGCATTTAATTCCAGTTCACCTGGATGATGAGAGCAGTAATTCCCACTTTCTCTGCCGTTTCTTCTGGGTTTTCCATTTTCTTTGTGGCTGGTGAAAAAGCAATAATTATTGACTGAACCCAGTAATGCATTTTTAGCATCAAAGTACTTTTAAAATCTATGTGCACCTAATCTTAAATTTCCGTCTCTTTCAACTGCTTTTAAGAGAACGCAGACAACTTCAAACCAGTGAAAGAGAAAAAGACTTGCTGAGTGAATGCAAACAAAGGTCAGTGGTGCAATACTGATGGCACATGAAAATTCAGAATACGCAAACACGCCAACATACAGTTGGTCAAGTGTGTCAAATACATGCTGAGTTTAGGATGTACTTTTAGACTGCTCCATGTTGCGCAGCATTCTGGTTCGAGCTTCATCCAGCACGTCCTCCAGAAACACCACATCACCACTACGGGTTTTCATACCCCGCACCAGGCCGAAGGGCACGTGCCGACACCTGAAAACACGGGAGAATTTAGCATACGTTTAAGTAAAAAGTATAAGTGCAAAATAACCATTTCTCACGACCTGTCTGCCCAGGAGTGTCCCAAAGTGTGTAGAAGCTGGAACAGCTGCCTGAAGTGGTTCGACTGACTTTTGTCCGTCTGTAAAGGAAATAAAAGGGCAACACTAATGTTATCCAGATGGGGAAAATCTACATTTAGATGCACTCACAGATCAGCAGCTGCACAATCAACAATTATCCCGGATGTTTCACATCAGTTTACTCACCACATAAATCATCTCATCAAAACTGTATTTTTCCATCCTGTCGATGGCTGCAGCAGAATCTCTGAAATGGGAAAAATAAGCTCTTACTGCCTTCCCTGCTTCCAAACCTCCATCATTCATGGAACATCTGGGCTTCAGAGAGTACAGACCTGGTGATGTAGAGACTGGTACCGTCACTGCGGAGCACCGTACAGACACTGCTCATGTCTCCATCAGTGGAAAGAGCCACGACACCTGTGCCTTTCCTGTAAATATGTAGTTTCCCATTGATTTTTCAATCAATTAATCACCAAAACTGCAATTTAAAATAAACGTGATTACAAACTGATACAAAAAACACCCACTACCGTCTCTACAGTACTTCAAAAGGGATACAAATATGGTAAGGGCAGAACCTACTGGCCTCTAAACATGTTTATTAGCCGTTTCTCTCTCTGTCTCACACACACACACAGAGTGTTACATACTCTGAGGTTTTCAACAGTCCTCGTCCCTTCAGCTGCTGCAGCACCTCCTGCACTCCATCCTGATGAGAAGACTCCCCTGAGTAAATATCAAAGTGGACTCCTAATCGCTAAAATAAGTCAAAGGAGGGTGAGAATTAAAGATCAGCATGTTGTGATACATTATGAGGCGGTGGCGTTGTTATTGTGTCCAGGTGGAACCTTGTAAACACGCTGGTACTCGTCCACTGTGATCTCTCTGAACTGCTTCCATAAAGACACAGCCTCTTTGTCACGCTGCTCCAGCTGTCTAAAGAAATCTCTGGCCGCCTGCTTCATGTGTTCATTGCGCTCTGCTTCCTGATTCACTTTAACATAAACCTGTACAAAAAAAATAATCTAACTTTCCATAATTACTTCTATGAATACATTCTCAGCTTCTCAAACCAAACTATATTCAGTATCAACTCACCTCAAATAAGTGCTGTAAGGGATTCTGCTTTAGTTTCTCCTGACACCCAAACTGGCCAAAACCAGCTCCCAATAAGCCTAAAATCTCACACACAGCAGACACAGTTCACACGCTGGGGAGCTTTCAGGCCTCAATGAGACAGGAGAACGACTGGTTTTGTATAAAACGTACTCACCAAACTGCATTCCCCAGTCTCCCAGGTAGTTCATTCGAATAACTTTGTTTCCGAGAGTCTGCTTTAGATTAGCGATGAAGTTACCTGGACATGGAAACTGTATTTCAGGGAAAGTTGGCTTTGGTGATTTAGAAATTTAGAGTAACCTCACATACACAGAATTAAACATTCATATAATTACATTATATTAAAGTTGAAAAACAACACAGATACTGATAAACCTGAGCTACTTTTAATAAACCTTACCAATAACTGTGGATCGCAAATGTCCAGCATGGAATTTTTTTGCAATATTTGGAGAGCTGCAAGAGGAAAACAGTGTTGCTCAATATCATCTGACTTTAAGATGCTTGTGTAACATTAAAACAACATACCTGTACTCAACTAATGTCGTTCCTCTATTAAGAGACCTGAAAAGTTTACTGTTTAACCCAAACGTCTCATCGTGGCCCTTCCCAAACGGCTCCAACATTTTCTATAATGTGCAGAAGATTAAATTCAGCAGGTGCAGCCACGTTGATCATTTTGGTGCCGGTAGAAAATACAAAAGTGACAAACCTGGACAAGAAGCTTGCGATGAACTTTAAAGTTGATCACACCAGATCCAGCTGATACATCTTCAACCACACTGTCAGGCTTTAACTGAATAATACAAAGGAAACTTTAAAAAGAGGCAATTCATATTGAGGGGAGATAAATTGTAATTATTAATGATAAGAAGCTTTTCGACATGTGACAAAACTTTACGAACTTTTGAAACCTGAAATGCAACATGGGAGCCATAGTTGCAATTTGAGAAGAGATGAAACACATATTTGTGCAAACCGGATATTAAAATTCAACCAGTACTTAACCAGAAATTGATTCTTTAATATACCTAATAAACCTAATACGAAAGATGTTAATTACACTTACCTTCAGCATAAATAGGATGTAGTTTATATAGTTAACAGTACAATAAATGTATTCATTTTTATTCATTAATAATGACTACTACAGCAGTCCTTCACTAAGGAGAGATCTCACCTGAGAGGCTAAATGTTCTGTCTGCAGTTGAATGTCACTACTGGATGGTAAAACCCCCCTGGCTCGTAATATGCTGATTGACAGTTTAAAATCAGCAGTCTGCCTGAGGAGGAAAAGGTCCAGAAAACTGTAACTACAGGGAGGATGAGTACTAACAGCGGACCTATTAGAGGTCACCTTTAATGAAAACACTTAACTGTTTCTTAAAAACTGGAACTGCTGACAGAGCTGGCGTGATGGCATCCTCCGACTGTTGCAGCTTACTGCCCAACTACACCGTTACATACGAAAGGATATTAAATTGATTTCAATTCATTAAAATCCATCCATGCTGCCAGTTTTATCTAAGAATGTTGTCTTCACAAGGGTCAAAGCTACGCTGCAACTTAGTACGTCTGCAGCGCCACCTGTAAACCCGTTATTACCTTTTCCGCAATTCTTTGTCTAAAGAAACACGCCATGCTGCCAAAACGTGCCTTATATTTGCTGAAAAGGCGACGTTAATTTAAACGAAAATGCATCATTTCGTTAGTTTCTGTACTTCCGCCTTAAATACGTCATCGCCAACTTATCGACCAATCAGGTCTTTTATTCCTCATTACGTGTCGAACGCACAAATGGTACGCTCGATTATGTTCACAGCACCTCCCGATTTTGTGATCGGCGGAGGATTTCATTGAAACTTACTTTCGATTACCGTCCATTAAAATAAATAAATAAATCAGTCTTACTTCGTCATTGATAGTTTTGTTTCATAGCCTTTTAGTTTAGCATCAGTAAACTTCTCAGATCTGCAGGTGCAGAAAAAAATTGTTTTACATCTCAACATTTAGATATTTTTTTACTTTATCTTGAAATACTTTAACACGTTAGACATGCTAAACCTTCAAAATATTGTAAGCTTATCACAAATGAGAAATTCTCCATTTAAAGGAGCAGTGTTCCACCCACCCAGAGTTAAAGCTGTACACTTAAGATCCCATCAAAATTGAATCACCACGGAAATTTAAACGTGTGTAAACAGGTTACTTTCGGGTTACTTTTTAATTGAAGTTCTACAATACTTACAGCAAATAAAACAATTGTTTAATACAATGTAAGTCAAGCAAAAAAAAAAATACAGTGTATACAAATATAACAGTAATTATCAGAACAGTTTAAAACAATGCTGAGGATAGACCAAAATGCCAGTCCCTGGACTCTAGAGGGAAGGCAGCCTTGATTGGATAACGCCCTTAGAAATGCTTGACAGCAAATCAACAACTAAAGTCTTCTCTGTAAAAAAGACAAGATAAAATAAAAAAGGCCATTTATGAAGGTGGAAGTCAGCCTTTATGAAGGCATCAGAAAAAATCCAAATAAATATTGACAGTTAAGAGGCAACTTGTCCCAGATTTCTGAACAGGGTGGCAGCAGGAAGCCTTCCGAACCCTGGAAAACACAGCAAATGTTGATGCCACTAACCCGAAGCAGGGAGTCCACATACAGGCAGCATGGCACAGCTAGGAGTTAAGCCCAAGTAGACTTCCTGGAGTAATATGCAGCAAATGTTATTTCAGAAGCCGACACTCAGGAAACATCTGTGGACAAGACGGTATTGAAATTAGTATGTGAGGACACGGTGATGGAAAATCCCTTACTCGTCGGGTTTGACAATCGTCTACTTACAGCTAGCTGGCTGTTCTCCGAATCTTCGCAACAGCTGATCGTGTGTGAACTTGACAAACGCATCATATTGTTCTGTTGGAGGAATCAAACATTTTTGGCCCATTCATCAAATACCCTTAAAGCTGTTATTTTATAGGACTGAACTGGAAAAACACTACAAAGACAGACCTGCCAGCTTTGTTGTCAATATCTCGTCATACTCTTCACGAATTTTGTCTTCGCGCTCTTTCAGTAGTCTTTCACATATCATCCCAACCTGCCTGAGGGAGAATAAAGGTTGTTCTTTTCTGCCGGCAACTGGGGATGTACCTGTTAGACGGGAGATAAACTGATTGAAAATGGAAACATTTTGGCACACTGGATACTGCGCCACAGCCAGACTTTTCTGCACATCTCATTTGGAAGGTGTCCTGCTTCAGCACGGGTGCCAACAACTACCACAAACTACTACGGTTCCTCATTTAACACCATTGGCTGAAAATGGTTTATTTTGCACCAATGCAAGGTGACATGAATGGACCCACATTACACAGACATTTGCTGTACCGACTGTCCTCCTCCTCAAAACGAAGGCACTTACTAACCATTTTTCTAAAGTACACACAGAGTCCCTATTGTATACTATGATTTGTCAATAGACTTGGATGAACCACGGCAAGAGAAAAACTAAAGAAGGCTAAGCTGGGGAGGGTGTGAGTTATCGGTTTGTGTGTAACATGGGTACACCCAGAGAGAAGGGTATCAAAGGACATCAAAATCCCACTAAAATGCCAATAAAGGTTTCAAATAACTATACAAGACATCACATATTAAACCAGTGGAAGTATTTCCATGCCTACTGTGTGTTGTCATCAATCCAATTCTACAAGGCCTGAAATCCAGCCGGGTTTTCTGTCCTAGTAGGTAGAAAACTGCTCATCACAAAGAAAAGTGGGTGAAAGCAGATGCCCACCTATGAGGACAGACAACCCGGCTGGATTTCAGGCCTGGTAGGACTGGATTAATGACCAGCATTGTAAAGGATTAGCAAAAAATACAATTACCAGAATGCACCAAACACGTTTTATTAACCATTTCACTGAAAGACAAGTCATGGAATTTACCTGGTAGAGCTGAGCCACTGTGAATGTTTTGCAGTTCCAGAGGACAACCGCTCTCTGCCTGCTGGAAAGCATTATCTAAATGTCTTCTTTTCTGCAGCCTCTTGTACTCTTGCTTGATATTGTGGAGAATTTGCTCTAAAACAGAGATTATATTTCAAACATGCAGATGCCAGCTCAATGTAAAGAGAACACTGTTTCAAAAGGAGTATAAAATTTAAAACAAAACAATTATACGTCACCATTGACATGTTTCCTGTTTCTCTGCCCATTACAAATCATTAAATATATTTTGTGAGATGTCACGTCGTCCACGAAGTTTTTTAAACAGGCAATATTGACAAGTGTAGTTATTTTGTGTGTCAAATTGCATTTGAAGTCAAAAAAAAAAAAAAAAAAAAAGCCGGTACAATGCCGGGTATATGCTAATGAGGTACTCGCTCACTAAATGTTCTGCAGAGGAAAGATCGGGCTGTTGTTTTAAAACAAGGTAACATGAATGCAATTTATTATTTATCTGCTACCTGTCGTAAGTCTGGATGACACTTCTCCGAAGGGTGACGGCTCCATACGCAAATATTTCTGTGGCGAAGAGACTGGAGACATCATTGGAGCGCACCTCCTCCTTTTCGGCGAAGCGGAGTTCATTAGAGGATCAAAGTCCAAGGTCCTTTTTAAAGTAGCACCACAAGCCATTACGCCGAACTGTACTGATGTAAAATGCTTATCAGAAAGAATTTTGATATGAATCAGTCGATGAACAGGGCCCAACAGCTGCGTGCCTGCAATACTAGCTTGTTGCTAACGATTCCGGAGTTTACATAAATATAGATATTCTCGCGTCTCCTTGTCGTGTGCAGATAAATCTCATACGGCTGAAGTCATCTGATATACGTGGAACTAGTCCAAATAAGAAAATCAAAGGTAAATGTCGTGGAATCCCTGATGACAACAGATTTACTAACGCAACTTCAAAATAGTAAACAGTAACGACAGCCTTTAATTCCAAGCGACTCAGTTGGGTATGAGCATGCGCAGCAAAACAACCGTTCCTGGTACTTGTAGTTTTTATTAACCCCATTAACTAGTTTATTTTATGTAATTAAAACTACATTTCCCAAAGCGGTAAGGACAATTCGTTTTTCAAATTTGCTCCTTTTGCAAAAAAAAACAAAAAAAAAAACAACTATGTTTCAATTTCATTTACTGTCGCTGTAAAACCTTCACGAAAAGTATCTTTCAGTATTTAAGAAAAAAAGGAGGGATAGCTCAAATGACTGTTTTGGAAATTACGATACAATCATTCAACATCTAAACAAGCATTAAAAATTTATTTTTTTTGTGTTGTCTAAAGAGCTGACAAAAATACACGGGACTGTAGCAGTAAAACCGGAGATTTATCATCAATCACTTCCTGTAGTATTTTGAAGAAAAAAAGATAATTGTGTGTGTTTTTTAAAATAATATTGTGATTTTTGCATTCCGTCACAACTGTAATCAGAGTGCAAGTACATAACGAAATTTTGTAAGGCTGCCAGTGTTGGTAATTATCCACAAGAGGGCGCTAAAAACCACTGCTACTTCACAGGCAAGGTGCTCGCAAGTTTGGCTTATTTTTTAAATGCCATATCAGTGATTTTAGGAGAACAAACTCAATTTTTCTGTGTTCATCAAGTTAAACAATGCAGGCAAAATGACAACCAGCTGCAACTTTATTCAAAAGTTTGAAAACAGCAATATTAAAAACAACTGACTGTGATTTTTAGTCATAGATTCCTTATTATGCCACCACTGTACAGAAGCCACTTAATAGTTGACATTTTGATTTTCAATACTCATTAATACAAGAGGCAGTAAAGCATACTGATAAACAGCTCTCTGGAGCATTACACCAAGATTAATTTCTAAAGAACAATTGTGCTGTGAGATTTCTAAATTAAAATGACTACATCACATCTTCCGACTTTATTTTGTGAGGCCACTTTGTTGATTCTCCACACAATGGACATACACAGATCTATTCAAGTTACTATTATGAACACATCACCTTGTTTTATTTGTGTAGATACGTAAATTCAACAGCACACATGTTATTGACTTACACTAAAAGTACTTTACTAACGCCTGTGCACAGGTTGCTTTTATTTTGTTCAAAATGACACCCCACAGCAACAATAGCACTAAAACAATCACCAAAGTCTCGGGGGTTAAAAAAAATTATATACCAAGTCACAACATGTTGCACACATGACTGAAAATGGTAAAATCATAGGTTTGTTGACAGCAGCTTTGGTCAAAGACCATTTCAGTCTGCCAGAGTGGTGACCAGCACACTGATTTCAAACACTATAATTTCCTTTTCCTTGTTTTTTCTTTCTTTTTTTTTTTTTTTTTTTTTTTTCGGGGGGAGCCAGAATCATTCGGTTGTGTTGGCCGTGCTGATTGAGTTTGAGTTTGAATTTGAACACTTTGTTTAGCAAGAAAACACTGTACAGTTAGTTAGGTTTACATCTGGAAAAAGAGACACAATGGAAATGGACAAAAGAGACAGATGTCTCTGTGACACAGTAGATGCTGCTGCAGATCTGACACAATCTTTACAATCGTCAATCCTTTTACCTCCGTCTCATGAGTTTATTTGTGATGAGACAAATATCTTGTATATATATTTAGAGTCTGAATCACATAATTGTGCTCAAAATGTCTTCATTCATTTGCCACTCATTGTGAGTGTTGTCAGATGACCTACAAAAATGACACCTTTAATGGAAATTTTAGAAAGGAACAATCAAAATCTGTATTTATTTTTTTTTTATTTTTTTCTTGCATTTCCTCATGGAAATCTTCAGGTGCAACACAAAGCCTTTATAAAGTCTTATTTTTATTTCAGACACGTGTTAAAATGTAACTGACAGCAAAACATGTCAGTAGCCCCTTTTTCCCCATAAATGAAGATAAATTGTTTTCAAAACCTGAATTCCAGTATAAAAATAGAATATGCTTCGACTAACTGGATATGGTGAAAGTCTATGGTGAACAGCAGACTCACTGGCCTGATCGCCATGACATGATTCAGTGGGCTTGTAATACCATTTGGCACTTTGTCAAACACTGTCCTCACACACATTCTTAAAGAATGTGACCAATGTTTGCCTACTTGAGGATGAATAGTGATTTTTTTTTTTTTTTTTTTTTGGAGGAAGTGTCCTCTTCTCTGTCAATTCTTTTTCCTGTGTTGAATGGCGTGGGAGGTGACATTCATAGCTTCCCCTGTGATGGCCAGTTAGACAGCCTCTGCAGATGTTTCGGTGGACACGGACATTGTTACTTTGGCTATTTTCACAGTGGTCTTCACGCAGCTCTCAGCAGCCCTGTTGGCCGAAATGTTCACATTCCTGTTCTGACAGTCGGATTCGAGGCTGTTGTCCAACTGCTGGCCGCTGCCCCTGCAGGCGTGGCAGGAGCTGAGGAAGGCGTGCCGCAGGTCTCTGCTCCTCAGGGCGTAGATGATTGGATTGACGGTGGAGTTGAGCAGGCAGAGCATGCTGCAGAATGCAAACACCGTCTTGATGTCGTCGTCCATCTTCCAGAAGAGGTCGTACACCATGATGGCGAGCAACGGGCCCCAGCAGATGACCAGCACCACCAGGATGAGCACCAGGGTCTTGGCCAGGCGGATATCCATGCGCGCCTGCTCGGGCCGTGTGGTCTGGACTTTGGTCCCCTCTGCTGAATAAACCACAAGGCTCTTCTGTGAGGTGCGGCTCAGCATTCGCACAGCGTGGTGGTGGGCTTTCCACAGGATGTATATGTAGGCGTAGATGATGAACAGAACCAGCACGCTGGTCACGCCGATCCAGAACATCAGGTAGTTCTCATCAATCAGAGGGAATATGTCTGAGCACACTGAGTTGAGACGTTTGCAGTTCCAGCCCAGCAGAGGTAGCACTGCGATGATGATGGAAATGGTCCACATCATGCAAAAGGCGATGACCGCTTTGGTCCGGGTCACGATGCGCCTGTAGGCGAGCGGCCGGTGTATGGAGATGTAGCGGTCAATAGCGGTGAGGAAGAGGCTCCCCACAGATGCGGTGAAGGACGCCGTGACTCCGCCCAGCTTGAAGAGGAACACGTTGGGGCTGTCTTTCCTGTGGAAAACGTGAAAGTCCAGAAAGCTGTAGACGAATATGACACTTCCCAGCAGGTCAGCCACAGCCAGGCTGCCGATGAAGTGGTAGGACGGCCGGCAGCGGAGGGTTCGGGAATGCAGGATGACGCAGAGCACCACCAGGTTCTCCAGCACCGTGAAGGTGCCCAGAGTCAGGGACAAGACAGCCACGGCCAGCTGCTGGCTGGGCGTCAGGATCATGAAACACTCCATGTCCATGAAGTTCTCGCCACACTGAATATTGTTCTCATCTCTGATTGTGCTCCTGTTGCCAAAGAGGTCGGTGGCATTGGTGGGGAAGAAAGGGATGCCTTTGAAGATCAGCTCCTCGTCTGCAGGCACCTTGTTGGGGAAGGAGTTGCTACGGAAAGCGGATAAGGGCTTCTGCTGGGAGAAGCCTGTTTTAAAGTCTGCACCGCTGAGGGGCTCGTCGTAGTTGGCGTCGTTGGAACCCAGATACTGCAAACCTGACGTGATAGTCCGGAAGGTGGTGTCTGCCACGCCGTCCAGCACAGATTTCATGGTTGCGTCTGATGGTAGTACGGCGTTCTAAGATGCAAACCTACGAGAACAACATTTTTGTCCCTCAATTTTACAATATTGTAACCAGAGCAGAATTGTTATTCTAGACACATTGTAACTGCTGGCACGTTAGTATTTGGGCAGGAACACAATGTTTCAATCTACATTTACAAGTAGAAAAGCTGTCGCAGAAATTAATATTTGAAGTTTTGTCACAAGTTAATTGCGTCAATCATTTGTCCTACCACAAAGTGCACCTTTTTTAACTGATTGATTTAGTAGAGTTTCTGTCGGTCTGCCATGAGCCACATCGGTCATACTTCCAGATCCTGCATCGCGCATCTGCGTACGTTTGAAATGACCGAAAACTTCAGCAACCAAAATCAACGATGAGGTTGTTGTTTGAGCTGATAAAAGATTAGCGGAGATTTACGATGTCTGATGCACGCTGCAATAAGAGTGCTGTGCAAAAAATATCAAATGCACTAGGTTAAAGTCTGGCCTGGGTTTAAAAAGAAAAACACCACTGAGTGTCAGGAAATAAGCATTTCAGTATTGTTTTAGATAAATGAAAAATCTGTGCGCATCGTTGTTTTATGCTGGTGTTTAAACTGAAAGAAATTACACATTCATTTTGGGCAAAAAAACACTTTGACCACACTGGTTTAGCAAGGAAGCAACGTGCCATCACAATTTTTGAAATAAAAATTCTTTACCTTACATAATTTTCCCAAACGCGCAGAATCGCCCTTTACCACCGCGCGTCAATCCAAGTTAGAAGCGCATCATCCAGCCAACAGAGACCTCCCATAGAAGCAGAGACGCCTGGCCTGAACGTGTCAGCAGGAGAACACTGTTTTGATCGTATATCGTATGGAATTTAGTCAGATTCTGTGGGATTATGTGACAATTGTCTGGTTTTTCAGATGTCGGGCGTCGCTCTTGTGCGCGCTGGCTGCCGCTGGCGCTGTCTCCAGCGTCTCTTCCCTCCTTCAGCCTTCACACTTATGAGGCGTCGCTCCTACAAGCCTCATCACGTGTTTTCAGACGTCTGCCCAATCCACGAATCTGTCAAGTGCGTTGCTCGGGTATGGCGGGGGTTAACAAAAAAAAGGGGGGGATTTGAATTTCCAGATGATGCGCCCAGACATCGAGACACCGGGGACAAACGGGCTGAAAACAGAACAAAGACGCGTCTTATCTTTTTAATTCATAAGGTCATATCTGGACGTAGCTTGGATGGAGAGAATGAAATAAAAGCTGCCTTGCTCGTAAACCCCCAGACATTAAAAGCAGAACTGGCTGAATGATGCCGGTAGAGTTTCTGAATAATGAAACAAAACTGTGAATCTCTTGGGTATTCTGTTGGAATAAAGTCAAAGAGTGATTTAACTGGGTAATTCTGCTCCTTTAAAGGTTCTTTTTGCAATGTCTGTGTAGATTCTCACTCATCCAGGTCATGGTTATCCAAAGTAGATTTCTCTGTGTCAACTGGACTGAAAGGTTTCCTTGAAAACGTTTCGCCCTCTCTCCAGAGAGCTTCTTCAGTTCTAAGTTTGCTGGGGCAGAGCTTGAAAATATAGCCCTGTGGACCATCGGCATGTTAATGGCCCGGGTGGTCCCCTGAGAGTCCTTGGCAGGGTGGTTGGCAGGGTCGTTCATCTAGTTTTGGTTGGGGTGCTTCCCCTTTGTCTGTTGGGTCACATGTTAATGAGTCACCAGGTCTGGTCCAACGGTGTGAATGTTTGGATCACTGATGAAAAGAGTGGAGGACTGCTTGTACGTGGGTGACAGAAAGTGCCTCTGTCCACCACCTCTGTTTAAAGATGGTTGTTCCAACTTGACGTGGATGGCTTCCTTGACACCCCTCTCAAAGCAGCGATCTTCTCTGGCCAGCACACGTACTTGACTGTCCTCAAAGGAGTGTCCGCTGTCTTTCAGGTGTAGGTGTCCTGCTGAGTCCTGTCCTGAAGAAGTGGCACGTCTGTGTTGGGCCATTCGTTTGTGGAGGGGCTGTTTGGTTTCCCCAGTGTACAGTTCCTTGCATTCCTCCTGGCACTGACCAGCAGAGACAACACTGCTTTGTTTGTGTCTCGGTGTCTTGTCCTTTGGGTGGACCAGTTTCTGTCTGGTTTGAACTGTACTGGAATGTCATGTTTTTGGAGGATTCTCCTGAATTTTTCTGAAACTCCAGACAGGTAGGGGATAGAACCGCTGTGATGTTTATTTCTCTCCTCTTCTTTGCTGGCTCTCGTTTTTTGGAGGTCTTGGTGAAGGCCCAGTCTGGGTAACCACAGGTTTTGAGTGCTGTTTTTAGATGTTCCTGTTCTTCCTTCTTTCCTCTGCTTCATTTGCACGCTCACCCACCATCTCCTGCTCGAGCCCGTGCACGTGTGTTAGCCTAGATTTGTTTTAATATGTAAAGCACTTTGTGTATGTATGAAAAGTGCTTTACTAATAAAGTTAGATTAGATTTGATATCTATGCAAGCCATTAACGAGCCCAAGAAGCTGGATTTGAACCGCTGCATTATCAACAATAAACCACTGATAATGTTTTGGTTTTTTTTTTCACTCGCAGATCATGAAAACCTTTGGGAATGAAAAGAGTCTTCAGGTTCTATTATGATCATCATCATTATCAGAGTAACTTTTAATAGCAGTCGGCCACGGCTTCCGTCTCGCTCTGAAATGATTCAATTGAAATAAAAAGAAATTCACGGCCGGAGTGATTGATCACCTCAATAAATATCTTTGTGGAGATGTTCTGCGTACGTTTCAGGGTCTGCATTTCTCTTTCTCACTGGTGTCTGGGTGTCGAATGCAATTCTTCTCCAAGCTCACTCACGTCAGCTGGGAGAATGGCTAAACCAAAAAAATCAAAAACCCACAGTGGCACTTATGAAAAGCATCCACTGGTAATGTTTCTCTGCCGGTGATGGCTTGATCATAGTTGTAATTTTAGGTCCAGACTCTGCTGAGCTTCCTCCGGAGCTTCCTCTCCCACATGTCCATGGAAAGGTCATGAAAAACCTGCAGTTGCAGTTTGTGTCAGAGTTATCGGCAAACATCTGTGACCAGTCTCTGCGACTAATGAGATCTTTTATGCGTATTTCATTTTCTGGGTCATAAAAATACATAACGTTTCCTTTGGAAGCTAAAATTGACTTTCAGCTCTTCTCCTCGAAGGTTGCCCTTGTCTCCATCTAACCTCATCCTCTGCATCCTCTTCTGCTTCATGTCCTCTCACCAAAATAGACAATATAAATAGGTTTGCACGACAGAAATGTTAAAAAGAATTGAAGATTAGAATTACCACTGATGTGGGATGAAGTAATTATACTGATGGGCTGAGGTGGACCTTTAATCAGGGGCCTCCAGCTGGGAGCAGCCCTGCCCTGGGGTGGAGACCCTGGTACCAGAGGTGCAAAGAGACCTGAGGACAGGAGACTGGAGAAGACCAGGTCACCACAGTCATCCCGGCTGGCTGAAGGGAAGCACCGAGGATGGTTATATCAGGGTCCTTGTGGGTGGAGCCAAACCCTTAAGGTGGAGAGTTTGCTTCATGGTTGAGCGCTGAGCTGCATTTACATTGAAAATCGAGCGAGGATCTGTGCCACTTGAATGTTTGCCTCTGCCCTCACCGTACAGCTGCTCTCAGGAGACGAGTCCCCACCCAGCATTTTTGCTCTATTAGCAGGTTAATTAGCAGATGTTGAGCAGAACATGATGCCTCCAGCTGAGATATGCTGCCCTGATTCTGTGCTCATTCTTGGAACCTGCAGCTTCGTGTGCTACGCCCACGAACGCTCGCGGTCCATCCTCCCTTCACGTGCACCGATTGTCTTTAATGTCTAAAAGCACCCATCTCTGCCCGCATGTCCTACGCATGAAACGCATTTTAAATAAATTATAGATTCCATTAGATTTTGTTGCCGACAGGTGATTTGGTACCATCCACCGTGCGGGCTGTTTGACAACCTGACTGCTGTACTGTGGCCGTTCTCTCTGACTCGGCTGGCAGGCTGACCCGTGAGCGAGCAGCGAGCGATGGCTCAAGCAAATCTCGCAGCCATCTGCGTCTCGGCGGCGGTACACAACATTTTGTCCTCTGGTGACTCACTCCGAGTCCGTAGATCGGAGACGAGAGTGCAGGGAGGGAGGGAAGGAGGCGAAAGAAGCAACCAGTGATCCAGCTATAATTCAGCTCTCTAAACATTCAGCTAAATGTCAGACTCCACTTTTTAGGCCTGCTCATTTAACACCTGACTGCTGCTTCAGCTTCTTTTACACGCAGAAATAACCACACTTGCTCTCTGTCGTTTTCAGAAAGATGGATTAGGGCCTAATCTTTAGGCTTTGGAATGGCTGAAGAACAGCCCTTCCTTGCTGTTCCTCTAGAACATTTACCCAGAATCACATTGCAAAGACGACAGACAACCGTGCAGCACAAACCTGCTTGACTGGTGATCATTTCTGCCATCAGAAGTCGTTTTTCCCTCTCGTCATCTCAAGGATCGGTGAATCGCTCCTCAGTCCAGACTTGTGACGATTAAGATGTCGAAAAGAGGAAGTGCTAAGTGGCTCCCAGCATCGCAGGGTTCGTGTTACAGCGATGCTGGAGGCACATCAGAGTTCACTCAGGGCATGTCAGGTGTTTTACAGCAGCCTCACATCCTGAGACTTTTCCAGCGTTATTCCTCTTTTAATGGCGTCTCAAAAGGATACGGAATCTGAATCCGCCTTTCCCGGGTAGCCTGAACAGCCAGACCCTCGCTGCTGCTATGGCTGTTGTTGATTTGTTCACCTAAAAGTTGTTTTTCCTCCTGGATTTCTCCTGAGCTGAAGCTGAAAACCGTTAATCGAAACACGAGGCCGACGGCTGGAGCGCCTAAATAGGCTAAACCAGCGATTAAGGTTATCACATGACGCGCGCATGACTCCATCCTTCCCACACGTTTGCTGAAACTTCTGGTTGGTAAATCTTTGCGCGAAGCCATGAAAACTTTAAAGCTGGACAAGCTGTGTTCCTGTGCCTCCATACGTGCACGCCACGAGATACTTTTGTGCTCATGTGTGTATTATCTCATCATATTATTGATCCTTTTATGCCATTGAGGCTGTTGTTACTCCCACAACTGACACACAGAGACCTGTAGAAGATGAGGACTGTTGCAATCTTGCGATCAAGTGCTGTGGTTGTGATGCTCGATGGTGATCTAGGATGAACGTGTGCATGAATGGAATTTCTGTTCATTGACTCGTGTCAGAAATTGGCATTCATTGGGTCAGATGAGAGAGAAGATGCCAGTTTTTCCACTTTTTTGATTAAAAAAAGGTTTCTTGATTATCTGGTTTGTTTAAAATTGAGAAACGCTGTGGCCAGACTTCCTTTGGCTGTGCTGTGCGAGTGATAATGGTGCTGACGCTGGGCCGCAGCGTCTGCCAACTCTCTTGATGGCAAATTGACTGAACGCACCGCAGACCCGCAGCTCAGCACAGTGAAGGCCTCGCTGAGCAGAAACTGCCATGCCAAGCAAAGCAGCAGCCAGCTTTTCCTCAAAACCCCAGCTCACAGGGACTGAAAGACACTAGCAAACATCTGAAACCTACTTTGTCAAACATGAAAATTTCTCAAAAACACACAATGTCACCTAGGAACTTTATTTTAGGCAGATTTCCGTAGATCCATCTGACAGGGAATCTTTGATTTGTATTTTTTTTATTCATGTAATGAGAAGAAGTTGTGCAATTTGGTTGAATCTGTAACTTTTAGCGTGACATTTTAAGTCTGAAATATCACGGTCTTCGGTAAGGCGCCATGACATTTACAGGATGAGTTGAAACTTCAGCCGTTCTTAACTTTTCTTTTGCAGCATCAACACTGCAGAGTTTAAACCTGCTGTGGACGCATCGTTTGCATGAAATATGGCGGATTTTAGAGTTCACGTTTCCGTGAAATGATCATCTCTTCAGTGATCAAGGAAATTCTTATTGATGACCAAATGATCATCAATAAGAAGTTTCACATAAAAACTTGACTGGGTGCAACTTGGGGAATTGTGACAGGGAACAGGTCAGGAACTATCCTGTCTGCATGTGTGAATATGCTGCACATTAATTAAAATACATTTGAAAAAGAATACAATTTAAAAAGGAAGACAGCAGGGTTGTGGATGTGCTTTTGCCTTTATTCACACACGTGAAAGGCATAACGCTGGATGCCTCAGTTGGCTGCACGCGCTCACCAAATGAGGATTGCTATCTCTCAGGGCGCTCCGCTCCAGTCCCAGTGATGCGGGTGTCATCCATCCTGGAGGCTTTATTCTTCACAGAGAGGAGAAACACCGCCAGGCCAACAGCGTGTCAAGATGTCTGCCTGCCAGCTTGCTGCTGATGTGAGCAGAGCAGAGCAGAGCAGAGCAGAGCGGCCAGCACCAGGACCTGCTGGGCTATGTGAAGGTGGAGGACTCACCAACAGGCTTCACTGCCAAAACAAGATGAACTGGGAGCCTCATGCAGCTGTTACTGGGAGAAAAGGAGGAAAACACCTTTAAATGTCACCATCATCATCATCATCATCATCATCATCACTAACCCACTCACACTTGGGAGTGGGTTAGGGACCTGATTTTAGACTGTGGGAGGTGCTGAGGGTGACTAGAGCGTGCTTCTCCACGCAGAAAGGTTGTTCCTGTTGCTGCCAAGAAAAAGAGTAAAAGTGTTTGAGCAAAATGTAGCTGATGTTTTAAATGTCTATCATAAGGGGCCAGTTAGTGGATCCTATATGAAATCATTTCTAAATACGAGAAATCTGAAAATAGAAACAAAATTCACCATAGTGTCGCTCAAAACCCTGGAAGAGCCACAGGTATAAACCTGGGTCCTCACACAACTGACCCCAGCCCAGACCCCGTCTCTCCCACGTCATCTCCTCAGGTGTTGCTGTAAACTAAAGCAATGTCAAAATAGTTTCTTTTAAAAAAATATATATATAAAAAACAAAAAAAGCCTCCGAGTCTCAGTAAGACAGGGAAGATGGCTGCAACAATGCCAAGTGATGGGATTTATTTTGAGACAGGTAAAGGTCAAACCCCAGGAAATCACAGCAACTCAAGACAAGGGCCGGAAAATGTCACGCAAGCAAGGTACAAAAACAGGAAAAATAGGGCAGAGACATAAAATCAAGCATCACAAATCCTGAAATCAATAATATGCAGCTTGCATTCCGGATCAAAGAGTAAATAAACCTGTTTAAAGAAACCTAACAGCTGCATGAATAAATGCAGCAACATTTGGACAGTGAAAATGAATTTTGGTTCCAGTGCTGTATTCACAGTTGTATTTATCTCACCTTACGCTGTATCCTGACACAAATCCGAGCAAACGAGAGCCTACACCCCGATCTACCTGCCGCTCTGTGATGTGCAAATATCACATCTCTCCAGTAAACTGGCACAACCGCCTCAGAATAACTGTTGGCATGACAACCGGGGAGGAATGAAATGAGTCGTCACGTGATGCATCGAAGGTTGAGCAGATAAAGCAGGAGAGCACGAGTGTGTTTTCCATAGGGAGAGACAAGCATCGGCACACCAAAACAGGTTTCCAATCACGACAAGTTCTGTCCGCGAGGAGGTGAGGCTGCCCGCTAAAGTGGGTGTGTGGTCCAGGCCAGCACATGTCGGACGGTGAGGAGGGCTAGAAACCTGACGCTGAATGACAGGCCTCTGGTCAGACCTGGCGGGGCCACCGAGAGCTAATCCCTTGATTGAGTGTTCGTGCTGAGGGTCAGCGCTCGGCCGCGGTACGCGTCCCCCGACACGTCGGCGCGGCCGAGCGAACCTTTAGCAGAGAGACATCCAGATTCCCAGTCAATAAGTGCTGCAGCATTACCAGGAAAACAACTAAGCTTTTCACACCTTTTATTAAATGCAAGTCAAACTAAGCTGCTTTGTTAAAGGGGACTCAAGCCAGTGTTTAGACTTGCAACCGCAGCAGGAGACGCATGACTGCATTAGCAAAAAAGTGTAGTATTGATCTGCATTGATGCAGTAGATTAAACCCAGAGTGATAAGGGAAGGATGACCTTTTAAAGTGTCTTTTTAGAGGAAACCCTCCTCCGTCTGCATCTCTGATGGTTACTGGAGGCGTTGGCATTGACTGATAACCATGAGGAGTTGCTCAGGATCTAACCTGGAAACCTGGTTGATCTAGAAGACCACAATTAAAGAAGAAAACCGAGGATCCAGCCCTGCCCTGCCCTGCCCTGCCCTGCCCTGGGGAAGGACGTCCAGAACATGTGAGAGCCCAAAGATGGAAAGAAAACACATAGAGAAAGACTGCTGGACAACAGATGCCGCAGACAAAGGCCAGATCCCACAAATATTTTCTAGTTAAAAAATAAAATGCCAGGACCAATGTGACCTCAGTCACGTATTCCACACTGGAGAGGTCCCATCTGGCCATTTCACTGACCTTGGATCACCAATATTTCAATTACAACTTCATAATTCAATCATCTCACATGGGTATCAGATGCTCAGCGACTGATTTAACTTTGTCACTTTTTGATTTATTAGTACATTTACTGGATAAAATGGTTTTTGCCTTTTATTTGACTTAACATTGTCAATTCCAAATCCCTGGGTGCAAAATCTGATATTACGATGTGAGGCATCAAAACATTTCTGGATCGCAAACCAGGTTTTCGTAGTCTTCACAAAAGTGTGCAGATCTGATGTGTAATTCAGGATTATAGTCGTCACACAAGCTTTCAGGCGCTAACACACAGATAGACACACTTTCACTTCCCGTTTTATGCCGTCGGCTGCTGTGAAATAGCTCGCCGGTGGACCTGAATTCTGCTGGTTCACGTGGAGGCAGAGCTGAGCTGCTTTGCTGCTGCTTTGTGCTTTCTCTATTAAGTTTCATTTATCAGCTGCTTTAAACCAGCTCTGAAACCAAAAAAACAGACTTAAAATGCGGTTAAAGTAGATTTTGTTTTGTTTGTTTGTTTTTAGTGCAGTGGCTCTTAATGATTTCTTACATGAAGGTGCAGAGGGCTGCTTCATTTAGCTGGAGACAGCTGCAGGGAAAACAGCCGGCAAGGCTCTTGCCAATAAATCTAATGAATATATGCATCATCTAAGACCACCGCCGGCAAGGACACTCTTTGTGGTCCAATGTTCCAAGATGTGTGACAACATCATTTATCAAGGAATTGTGCAGTTAAAAAGTTATCTGAGCTGAAACTCTTGTACGGTTTCATTTAGATTTTGGGTTGACCTGTAATTACTGTTTTATTTTGGATGAAGAACTAAGTAACTTTATATATAGAAGACAAACAATACAAGATGCTTAGTAGTGAGCTGGTATTCACACTTAGCCAGGCTAAGCTGTCGGGAATTTCAGTGAATTTTTTTTTTTTTTATGTTTTGTTTTATTTCTTAGCAATGGTTTATTTTAAATTCAACAGGCACACAAATGCAGCCGCTCCAGTTCATTTTCCCAGCGATCATTGGTATTCTGTCGGCAACAGAACTGTCCTGATAAGATTTGTCCACCATGATCTGATCTGCAATTACATCCACATTAAAAGCAGAATTCCTGCTGAAATGCAGATAAGAAGACATTTTAATGGCTTTTTTGAGTGCACCTGTGGCAGTCTTAAAAAGATGCTTACATTTCTGCAACAAAGCTTTACAGTGTAGATATTTTACATATGTTTCTGATGTACCTTCAGCTAACTTTTGGTTTAGATGCATAAATATACTGCAAACATAGATTTCAGGAAGGAAGAATGCAGCAGGAACCAAAAACGTGCATCATATAAAGATGAGGTGTGTTATATCTGGAGGTGTCGGGTGCGTAGATGTGCCTTCCACGTTAGCAGCCTGGCGTGGTGTTAACGTCAGCAGCGTAGATCGTGCAGCATGCACAGACCCGCAGCTGCCGATCATTCTCACATCCCAGAGGGAAATAAAACACAATGAACAGAAAAGTGAGCACACTCTTTCTGAACTTTTGTGACATGAGGCATTAAACGCATTCAAAGTAAGAAGAATATGCTGGACAGTGAGGACAAAAATGTTACGGAAGAGTATCAGGGCCACCCATGGGGGTAGTTTTGTTTTATAGTGCATTTCGAGAAAAAAGTCGGAAAGTCGAGAAAAAAAAAAGAAATAGTATTTCTGCACGGCTGCTGCAGCAGCTCCACAGAGGCCTTTTCTCTGCTCTGCTTTCAAAGCTCTCTTTGACAATACGTCCTATCAATTACAAACATCTCACTCCGCTTGAAACAGCAACGGGGACGCAATTTCAAACGCCTTTCTCTCCGGCCTCCGCCTCAAAGCAATCTGCGCCTTTGATATGACGGGAAATGTCTTTTTGAAATGTGAAAATCAATTTGCAGCCCATTGGAGCTGTTTATTTGCAAATGTATTACAGTTCGCCACAGCCAGCTACTGTATGTGAGAAATGTACCATATTTGTGTTTCCTGTTTCCCTACAAATTAGAGGAAAAAGAAAAACAAAGCAAGTGTAGGCATGTTTCCATATCGCCGCCATCACTCCCCACTTGAAGCTTTCGGGGAAGTGCCGATCTATGAGCAGGGTGCTGAAACCCACTCCTGGAGCGACAACTGTGGGATAAGTGGTGCCTTCCCAGTCTAAATGAGTCATCCTCGGCTTTAAAACACCTCATCGATGACACGGAGTCAAGTCATTAGCCTAGCTGGGCGCTGCAGATGGATGGCAGGCGCAGATATCGCGGAGATCCCTGCGGTGCCAGCTGGGGAGGCTGAGCGGAGCTAAAGAGGCAAACGTTTCAGAAAAGCGGCTGCTCCGGCAGCAGGGCAGGACTGGTGAAGTCCAGACAGTGGGTGGAAATGCTGCTAAAAAGGTGCAGTGCTCTCAGCCGGTTTTAGGTTCTGAAGAGGAGCGTTGTGGAGTGTTTCAGGCCTCAGAACAAAAGCACCACCCTAGTTCATGACCCAGCCGGGGAATAAATGATTGGCCTTTGAAAACACATTAAATGTGATCTCCGTGACTGAGCCTCCTCCCACTCTCAGCTCCTCAAAGGACGATGCTCGACGAACCCCTGAAAATGTCAGGTTCCCGACGGTTTCTGAGCAGGTGGAAGGACGAGGAGAGACTTTACAGCTGTCGCCCACTTAAACCTTCCTGTGCAGGCGTGGCGAGAGGCAGCGGCCGCGCTGCTGAGGTCGCGGTGGACAGGAGGAGTCCTGGGAAGAAGAAGAAAAAAAAGGTTGAGGTCATCGTTGAGTCACAACTTTAAATATTTAACAGAAGCTCCAGCAAGTAATTACGGCACAAAGAAACCTCAGTTCTGCCTTTACACAAAAGGGTCGTTCCCTTAATGATTAGTTAAAAAATAAATAAATCATATACAGTATCATCACGTAAAGGCCCAGCTTTATCAAAGCTACGTCTCAACTCTTCTCATAATATTCTTATTTTAATGGTGCTCACCGGTAATTTCGAGCGATCTGCATCAACCAGTCTTCAAACAGATATGACGGTGACGCGGTCGTCAGCAACAGTCTGCTTCCAGGAGGGACCCGGTTGCTCCAGGCTGGCTCTCCACACCTCCACACGCCTTCATCTGTCTTTTTTCTATGAAACTTTATAAGGTGGAGAGTCAAAGTTTGGGCTGCTCGGTGACTGTTGATGTGTAGTTTCCTCTTTGTTCAGCAGCAGCAGCAGCAGCAGCAGCAGCAGTCTACCTCACGAAATAAGATTTTGGTCTTCAAAGCGGTGTGTACATATAAGACATGCAAAAAAAGAAAAAAGAAATCAAAGATTTGGGAGATTTAACTTATGCGTAGTGAAAAGTTTAGATGGTTGGATGTTTGTAATGTAGCGAAACTACGGCTAACACTGGCTGGGGTGTTGACGTCTGTAAAAAAGGGACAGTGGGAGTAAGGTGACGCTGTCCCCTGATTTAAAAACAAAATAATGATTCGAGCAGAAAGAACCGAGCGCGCATTAACATGACCATTTCGGCAACAACGCTGTTTTTTTTTTAACAAATGGTGAATGGCTGGGAGCTATCTCAAACAACCCCCTTCTGATTGTTGCTTCTGAGGGAGATGGAGGAGCACCAGTGCAGTTTTTGTTAGCGGTACACACAAACAGTGGCTCGTTTGTCACCAAGCACCATCAAGAGTCAGCGACAGTAGCTTCGCAAACAGCTGGAAATGAGTGTAATCAAGTTTCCATCGGTAATGATGTCATCAATTCATTGTGGACTGATGTTAATCATAATCAGATGACTGGATTCATCAACAACTTTTCTGGGGGCTCACATGGAGCTCCCTGCTGAGATAAGTTCCAGGTTAACATTCATTTCTATAGCAGGCGTCAATTATAAACAGCTCTGGCTTGGTGTGTCTGGTGATTTTGTCTCAAACCACACACACATTCACATATAAAAATGTTTAAAAAAAAATTACATTCATATATATACTGTATATATATATCTGCACAGTATGAAGGTTTAAAACCATTCTCTTCAGTGTTGTTTATTTTCACCAGCTTGTACTCACCACTACGCTGATCTCAGCGTGTGTGATCGCCGGTGCGAAGGCTGCTGAGTTTGGTGTCACCTCGCCCCCGCACACACAGGAAACACGTCAAATTACCCTCCAGGGAATATAGGTGACTGTACGACATTACCAAATCACGTACCCCTGTGGTGACTTCCACTCCGTCTGTGGCAGAGCCATAACAGTTATTCGACATGCAGATGCTGTCATCAAAGGAGCCATTAACCGCTGGTAATTGAATATGAGAGGGGAACATTGGAGGAACACCTGAGCCAGGGAACGACAGGCCTCAGAGCCTCTTGTGAGGGTGTGTGTGTTTCTCTGCCTATACAGTCAGAATGAACAAGGACGGATGTGCCTTTGCTTCACACCGTGACGTTCACCTCCACCCCAGCAAAGCTTCCACGAAGTGAATGGTGCAGCAACCTCGGCAAGGAGAGAATGAACGTTTGGCCAGAAGGGTTTGGAACAGAACCAGCTGTGGATAATATTAGATCAGGCAGCTCGTAGAAAGGAACCAGAGGATGCACGGTCATTGATCTGAATGGATTTTGAAAAGAAAGCAAACTGGTTGCTCACACGTGTGCTGTAGGAGTGGAGAGACGCTTCGGCGGCGGCGGCGACCTTGCGGCCAAAAGGTGAGCGAGACTTTGATGAGAACGAGTTAGCTTTCATGTGCAGCCACAGGGAAGAAGCTCCAGCCCATCTATCCGCTATTAGGAGCACAGTCGCCTCAAGCTGTGACGCGCGCATGCACACGATTTGTAACACCCTCGGGTATTATCCTGACTTACATTTATTCCCTGAGTGCTCATCTACATGCTTGCACTGCGTGACTGATCACTGTTTCAACCTTAACCTAGAAATAGGAACAAGCGCTCACATTTAGGCCTAAAAATGTCTTTCACTGTTTTCCACACGTCCCAGAATGCATCAGTGACACCGACAGAAATAGAGAAATGACATGTTCTGTAATCCAAAATATGTTAGTGATCTTCGCGGCTAATCTGCTGTACCATGCAAATGGTGAAGAAATTGCGCTTTTATATAAACGGAACGCAGGTTTCTACGAAAATATGCTCCAACAGCTGCTGTGAGAGGCGCCACATGCAGAGATGTGACATATGAATGCAAACTTTGTATTTTGCACACATACATGAATTCATTTTATACAACAAGGACTGTACATAATGATATTTTCCTTCTTTAAAAAAAAAAAAACAACAGTGGGCGACAAACTGTGCAGATGGGCAAGTCTTTGCAACATGCAACAACGTGGGCAACGCTCCTGGCAACCAGGCCTTCCAATAAAACAACAGAGTCTCAATGATGAGTTTGTTGAAGCATTATATATTATTAACCATGCACAGTGTGCTCTGGTTTAGAACATTTAGCTGTATGTGTGTGTGTTTGTCGCCTCTCTGCCTGCAAAAGTCCAAACAGAACCGTTTCCTTCGGGCACAAAGGTTTGTAAAAGCCCTCGCTGGATGATTCAGCATCAACATTAATCTGTCCACTGAAATGAAAAATAGTGTTGGTTTCACTGATGCTGCACACTTCTGCTGAGGAGACACCCCCTCTCTAATTCACACTGAGCTCTGGCGAAGGTCACGCTTCCTTCAGTACAAATATTTGCCCAGACATTTCTTCTCCGGTCATAAATGATAGATAACCATAAAAAAACAATGCTTGATATCTGTCATTTTAATAAGAACATTAAGTAAAGCCACAAACAAGTCTGGATGGGAAATGAATGAGGATAAAGCAAAAGCGTTACTGTTGTAGTTTTTACGGGATGGGCCGCGTGGCTCTTTTAGGAGGG